>CM061141.1:270670134-271270134 GCA_030789695.1 Scilla litardierei | reverse complement strand
GTCACCCAAAAGAGTAAAGGCGCACATGTCAGCAAGTCTAAAAGACTTGGGCAAGGAAACTGAAGGTAAGGTAAACTAGCAACCTAGCAGTTATAGTATGATGCATGGCATGGCAAGTATAGTATGGAAGTGACGAGTAAAGGGTAGTACAAGTAGCAAGTATGTCACAGATAACAAGTAAAACACGGACAAGTACAAGTCAAGTTGTTCACGTCAAGTGAACAGTCAAGTAAACAAGTTATGCACAGAGATTCCGCATGTTGGCTAGAGTGGCTGATCGGGCCAGCTCCTAAGCTCAAGTGACCGTTTATCTCTACCCCCCACATGTATCGAGCCAGGGAATTACCCCGAACACGGAATGCTCGCTTCTGGAACACGAGCCAGGAAGTGTATTTAACATGTATGGCGTAGGGTTATTACTGCAACGCAGGTGCCTAGCCGGTAAACAAGTAGGTCGGGCATTGGCTATCAACCAACTCACGTAGCCCGCTTCTGGAACACGGGCCAGGAAACACAAGTATTGTAGCGTGTGCTACGAATGCGACATACAACATGGATATCATGGATGACCATTTATTCGCGTACCGTTAATCAAAATTAAACATGACATGATAGTTAAGCGACATGATAAATGACGGTCCTAGCTTTGTTGTCAAGCTAGTTTCGGAAATTGCGCCTAGGCGAGTATCATTTCATCGCCTAGTCTCTTTTACGACTACAACAATCAAATGGCCTAAGACATGGCCCAAACCCTAAGTGGCAAGTTTCACTTGCCTAGCACCGAGGATGATGATCAACGAGGGTTCGTCTCACGGACGCTAATCTACGGGAAAGTCGCTGTTATGGAGAAACAATCATCAAGACAACATTCATTCATTAGGGTTTCACAAAAACATAACGGGTTATGAAAACATTAAGAGATCGATTATTACCGTATCGGAAGCAGAAGAATGATGCCGAGCAAGCACGACAACGGAAGAAACGCTCCGGGGAACCTAGGGTTCAGATCTGGAATAGATGGGGAAATTTTGGAGAAATGGGGTTTTGGGGGATTTTGGGGATTTGATGATGGTTTGAGGAAGATGAGAGGTAGAATGTGTTAAGTGAGGGTTTGGATGATGGATTTTGCGCTTGGGATGAAGGAATAAGGGTTTGAGGTAGTAGGGGGCTCAATGGGGGAGAAATTAGGTTTAGAGTTGAAGAAGAAGAAGAAGAAAACGTTTGGGAGGGGTTTAAATAGGAAGTGCTGGCGGCTGCCCAGAAATTAGGGTTTCGACACTGATTAGTCGGTCAAAGAAGGTTGGCTGACCGACTAGTTTAGCAACTAGTCGGTCGGTCGATTAGCTGTGACCGACTAACACCAAGCAGCGAAATTAGAGAAAAATCTGGGTAATGAATTACTCGGTCAAAGAGCAACCACTGACCTACTAGTTTGGGAACTAGTCGGTCGGTTGACCAACGCAGACCGACTAAGTCCAAACAGTAACTCCTGTACAAAAATAGGATTTAGATTTAGTCGGTCAAAGAACAACTACTGATCGACTAGTTTGACATCTAGTCGACCGGTGAACGTTCTTAGACCGACTAAGAGTAAATAGTAACTTGTGTCAAAAATAATTAATGAGTTAGTCGGTTAAAGAAGCATTGCCGACCGACTAGTTTGCAACCTAGTCGGTCGACCAACGTTCTTAGACCGACTAACGATAAACAGTAACTCATGAACATTTAACAAAGCCCACTAGTCGGTTCAAGAAGGTTTTCCGACTGACTGGATCGTCATCTAGTCGGTCGGTGCCCCTTCTTACACCGGCTAATGTGCACCAAAAGTTCCGAAATGGAGCGCGAAACTCCGGGATCGATTCCTAAGACTCCTAGGCTTGATCTAACAACAAGATATGACCGATATGAAGCCCGTCACGAATGACTTACTCCAAAATCGACGATCAACGGAAGAAGCTAGGAAAACGCGAAGAAACGATTGAAAATGAAAGCTACGGAGAAGAAAACCACACACAAGGAGAAAATCCACCAAAACATCTAATATAATATAATAAATCTAGATACATGAAAACCAGTCGTTACATCCTCCCCAACTTAAGAAAAATTCCGTCCTCGAAATTTCCCAACACTCACGTGTCTGGGAACAAAAGTGGGAATCGCTCTCGCATCTCATCCTCATTCTCCCAAGTAGACTCTCCATGCGAGCCGTGTCGCCACATCACCCTCACAAGATTGACAACCTTGTTCCGAAGTGACTTCTGATGCCTGTCCAGAATCTGCACTGGCTGCTGGTCATACGTCATATCGGGGCGAACGGTAATCTCCGAGAAATCCACAGCATGAGACGGATCGCTGATGTATCGACGAAGCTGCGACACATGGAAAACATCGTGAACTCCTTCCAAAGATGGCGGCAAGGCTAAGCGGTTGGCTACCTCGCCAACTTTCTCCAGAATGTCAAACGGTCCAATGTATCGCGGGCTCAACTTCCCATCGATTCCCAAAACGAATCACTCCACGATTCGGGGAAATCCTTAGAAACACATGATCGCCCGGCTGAAACTCCAAAGGACGACGTTTCGCATCCGCCCAATGCTTAAAACGGTCCTGAGCAATCCTCAGCCTCTCCCGAATGTTCCTGACGACCTCCACAGCCTCCATAGTCATCTCAGGCCCAACAGCTCCCGATCGCCAACGTCATCCCAACTCAATGGCGATCGACATTTCCTCCCATATAATGCGACGAAAGGCGCCATGCCAATAGATGCCTGGAAACTGTTGTTGTAAGAGAACTCCACCAAATGTAGATGGTCCTCCCACGAGCCCTTGAAATCCAACATGCACGCTCTCAGCATGTCTTCCAAAATCTGAATCGTCCTCTCGGACTGGCCATCCGTCTGCGGATGGTACGCCGTGCTGAAACTCAGACGTGTACCCAAACTTTTCTGCAAACTCTGCCAGAACTGAGATGTGAATCTCGTGTCTCTGTCCGACACGATACTCACGGGGAATCCATGAAGTCGCACGATCTCCTGCACGATTCACGTTACATCACTATCTAAACTAGAAAAAGGAAATAGAAACGGAGAGTAAAGAAATTACCTCCATGTATCTCCTTGCTAGTGCCTCAGTGGACTGTCCTACTCGGAATGGAATAAAATGTGCAGACTTGGTCAATCGGTCTACGTTCACCCAAATCGCGTCGTTCTGCTTTGGACTCCGAGGTAGTCCAGTCACGAAGTCCATAGTGATGTGCTGCCACTTCCACTCCGGAATCGGAAGCGGTTGTAGCAACCCGGCCACACGCTGATGCTCCGCCTTCACTTGTTGGCAAACCAAACACTTGGCTACACTCCGAGCCACACTCCTCTTCATACCATGCCACCAATAATTCAGATGAAGATCCTTGTACATCTTGGTCCCACCAGGATGCACTGAATACGGCGAATTGTGCGCCTCCACCAACAACTCCTCTCTGATATCCCCAGCTGGCACACACAGCCTGGCTCCAAACCTCAACGAGCCATCATCATGAACCAAAAAGTCAGTCCACAGACCGGCTTCAACCTGCCCTC
Source organism: Scilla litardierei (assembly GCA_030789695.1). Taxonomy (NCBI): domain Eukaryota; kingdom Viridiplantae; phylum Streptophyta; class Magnoliopsida; order Asparagales; family Asparagaceae; genus Scilla; species Scilla litardierei. The sequence continues at coordinate 271,266,559 of CM061141.1, read as the reverse complement.
GAATCCTTATCAATTTCGGATCTCCGGCCTGACTCGCCTTAATCTGATCCACGATCGTCGACTGCACCTGCATGTACATCAATGAAGAAGCCTCCCCGGGAAGAACAATCTCTACATCGGACCCGCAAAAATCCTGCTGTAATCTCCACTGCGGAGTCAAAACCATCACCGCGGGAAGCCTACTCAAAGCATCATGCACCACATTCACCTTGCCAGGGTGATACTGCAAATCAATCTCATAATCTGCCATGAGCTCCAACCATCGACGCTGTCGCATGTTGAGCTCCTTCTGGGTGAAAATATACTTCAAGATTTTGTGATCGGTGAATATTTTCACTTTCTCACCCAGCAAAAAGTGCCTCCAAATCTTAAGAGCAAACACAACGGCAGCCAACTCCAAATCATGCGTCGGGTAATTCTTCTCATGAACCTTGAGCTGACGCGACGCATAAGCCACCACATGTCCATGCTGATGCAAAACACAACCGAGACCCTTGCCAGAAGCATTGCAAAAGATCTCGAATCCTCCACTGCGGTCAGGCACAGCAAGGACAGGGGCAGACGTCAAACGATCTCTCAGAACACTAAAGGCATGATCACAGTCACCCGACCAAACAAAAGGTACATCCTTCCGCGTCAACCTGGTCATCGGCTCAGCAATACGGGAAAAGTCCTTAATAAAACGCCGATAGTAACCAGCAAGTCCAAGGAAACTCCGGATCTCAGACGCTGACTGCGGAATTGGCCACTCTCTGATGGCCCTGATCTTCTCGGGATCCACTGAAATACCATCTCCAGTAACCACATGCCCGAGAAAAGCAACACTATCCAGCCAAAACTCGCACTTCGAAAACTTAGCATACAAACGATGCTTCCTCAAAATTTCCAACACGACCCTCAAGTGCGAGGCATGCTCTTCCTCCGACTTTGAATAGATCAGAATGTCGTCAATAAAGATAACGACAAACTTATCCAAAAAGTCGTAGAAAATCAGGTTCATCAAATTCATGAAAACTGCAGGTGCGTTAGTTACACCGAAAGGCATAACCACGAACTCATAGTGTCCATACTTCGTCCTGAAAGCTGTCTTCAGAACATCATCCTTCTTCACCTTCAGCTGATGATAACCACTCCTCAGATCCAACTTAGAAAACACCCTCGATCCTCCCAGCTGATCAAAGATATCATCGATGCAAGGCAACGGGTATTTATTCTTAATGGTCACCGCATTCAGCTCCCGATAGTCCACGCACATGCGACGCGAACCATCCTTCTTCTTCACCAACAACACCGGTGCTCCCCACGGAGACACACTAGGGTTGATGTAACCCTTCTGCAAAAGCTCATCCAGCTGCTTCCGCAATTCCTCCAACTCAGCGGGTGCCATACGATACGGCGCCTTCGAAATCGGCTGCGCTCCCGGAATAAGATCAATAGAAAATTCTAAAGCTCGATCAGGTGGCAAACCAGGCATCTCCTTGGGGAAGACATCATCAAAATCTCGCACCACAGCTGGCCTCTCCAACTCCATCTGCATAACCACAACCTCCACCGGTCTAGTCCGAAATCTGACCGGACCCAGCGAACTGCTACCTCGACTGAACTCAAATACTGGATGTCCGGGAATATCAAACACCACCTTCTTCCTCTGACAGTCAATCGTAGCATAGAAGCTCGCAAGCCAATCCATCCCTAGGACCACATCGTAGTTGATGATGTCGTGGACAATGAAATCAGCCCAAAGCTCACGTCCACAAACCACCAACGTGCAAGAATTGCACCCACGATGCACCGAGACCACACTGTTCCCTGTGACGATATTCCAACTCTTAGGAAGAGAGGACGTCGACAAGGAATGCTTCTCCACGAAGCTCCGCGCCAAAATGCACATCGACGCACCTGAGTCGAAGAGGACTCGTGCAGGAAATGTGCAAACCAAAACCACACCTAGCAAACAGTCTAACAATCAAATCCTATTCTAGTAACAAACATGAGCAAGCAACCAACGAAAACAACAATCAAACTAACTAAGGAAGAAAATAGCTAGAATGAGCGTTACCTGGAATAACCTCATCCATGGCCATGCTCTCCTCCTCAGTCATCAGAAAGGCCTGCCCTCTCGGCGGAACAGCCTGCCGAAAGGCATGTCTCTGTGAAACAAGGGGCGCTCCACGTCCAGCGGGCACAGGGGCTCTCTGCTGCAACGGCGGTGCTGCAACAGGTGCCCTCCAAGGCTGCTTCGACCTCGGACAATCCTTCATGGCATGAGTAGGATCCCCACAGATGACACACTGGCCCAGGAATCTCCTACACTGATCCTTGACGTGCCCGGTCCTACCGCAGAAATGGCAAGTCTTCAAAATAGGCCCTCCTAGCCTCTTGAACTGAGCTGGCTGATTAGGCTTGAAACCAGGCCTAACCACTGCTCTGGCCTGCTCCATAGGCCTCTTCCCAGCACCAGAAACATGTCCCCTCCTCTGACTCAGGTTCAGCTCCTGCCGCCTTGCAGCGACCAGAACCTTCTGATAAGAGTCCAGATCAGAGGAAGACACAAAACTCTGGAGCTCCAAAGCAAGTCCCTACAGGAACCTCTGAGCCCTCTCATAAGCATCCTGCACCATCTTCAGCGTGAACCGACTAAGCCTAGTGAACTCTTGGTGGTACAGGTCCACCGTCAAGCTCCCTTGCTTCAGATCAATAAAGCGCTGCAGCATCTCCTTCCTAGTAGCCTTCGGAAAGAACTCCTCATCAAACCTTGAATTAAAGGTAGCCCAAGCTATCGGCTCACCGGCATCTTCTCTTCCGCATCCCACCAGTTCCGAGCATTATCCTTGAGTTGCCTCTTCGCCAAATCAACCCATCCAGCCGGGGTGATCTTGGCCATCTTCAAGTTATCCACAATGTTCCGAATCCACTCATCGGTAGCCAGAGGACCCTCAGACCCATCAAAATATGCGGGACCCAGCTCCCGAAATTGCTTCGCTCCCGGCTCGGAGCGAGGGGCCGCCGGAGTCGCCCGAGGAGCTCGACCAGCCGGAGCATTCTGGACTTGCAGGAGCACGCCTTGCTGCACCTGCATCATCTGAAGCATCATCCGCATCATCTCCCAATTGGTGGGTTCCTGCTCAGGCTCCTCGTCATGAGGGGGCGCACCACTACCTCCACCACGGGTGATTCGTCTTCCTGCCATCTAGTGACACAGAAAACGAAACAATTAGACTCATAGCTTATGACTCGGACGTCGAACTTAGTTTATTGGACATTCTAATATTATTATCGCTATTCTTACAATTCGCAGGTACAGAAGGACCTGCATGGGCCACCAACAAAACTTGTCACGCCCCGCTTCCCTAAAATGGAGGCGAGACGTGAGAATGTCCGCACGAGAGTGGAGCTGTGAAGCCCCAAACCCGATAAGCGTCAATAAAACATAAGCAGGTCCCTGTAACCATAAGCGGAACAACAATAATAACACAAGGAGAGACAGAAACAAATCTCAATCTCAGAAAATGTCCAACATTAAAATTAAATTCAACATCTAGAAAAGCCACCAGGCTAAAAGAAAGAGTCTAAAGGCCCAGAACAAGGCCAACAAAAGGAACAACGTAACAATGTATAGGTGCTACGCACCGACAACAAAATAGCAGTCTAAAACAAAAGGGAAAAGCTCAATGAAGACACTAGGACTGGTCACCAGTGTCCACGTACTCCTTGCCAAACACAGACTCGGGTAAGGCGTCCGCAAACACCTCGTCCTCAACAACGGACTCAAGCTCGGGATCTAACTTGTGTCACCCAAAAGAGTAAAGGGGCACATGTCAGCAAGTCTAAAAGACTTGGGCAAGGAAACTGAAGGTAAGGTAAACTAGCAACCTAGCAGTTATAGTATGATGCATGGCATGGCAAGTATAGTATGGAAGTGACGAGTAATGGGTAGTACAAGTAGCAAGTATGTCACGGATAACAAGTAAAACACGGACAAGTACAAGTCAAGTGGTTCACGTCAAGTGAACAGTCAAGTAAACAAGTTGTGCATAGAGATTCCGCCTGTTGGCTAGAGTGGCTGATCGGGCCAGCTCCTAAGCTCAAGTGACCGTTTATCTCTACCCCTCCACGTGTATCGAGCCAGGGAATTACCCCGAACACGGAATGCTCGCTTCTGGAACACGAGCCAGGAAGTGTATTTAACATGTATGGCGTAAGGTAATGCCTGCAACGCAGGTGCCTAGCCGGTAAACAAGTAGGTCAGGCATTGGCTATCAACCAACTCACGTAGCCCGCTTCTGGAACATGGGCCAGGAAACACAAGTATTGTAGCGTGTGCTACGAATGCGACATACAACATGGATAGCATGGATGACCATTTATTCGCGTACCGTTAATCAAAATTAAACATGACATGATAGTTAAGCGACATGATAAATGACGGTCCTAGCTTCGTTGTCAAGCTAGTTCCGGAAATTGCACCTAGGCGAGTATCATTTCATCGCCTAGTCTCTTTTATGCCTACAACAATCAAATGGCCTAAGACATGGCCCAAACCCTAAGTGGCAAGTTTCACTTGCCTAGCACCGAGGATGACGATCAACGAGGGTTCGTCTCACGGACGCTAATCTACGGGGAAGTCGCTGTTATGGAGAAACAATCATCAAGACAACATTCATTCATTAGGGTTTCACAAAAACATAACGGGTTATGAAAACATTAAGAGATCGATTATTACCGTATCGGAAGCGGAAGAATGATGCCGAGCAAGCACGGCAACGGAAGAAACGCTCCGGGGAACCTAGGGTTCAGATCTGGAATAGATGGGGAAATTCTGGAGAAATGGGGTTTTGGGGGATTTTGGGGATTTGATGAAGGTTTGAGGAAGATGAGAGGTAGAATGTGTTAAGTGAGGGTTTGGATGATGGATTTTGGGCTTGGGATGAAGGAATAAGGGTTTGAGGTAGTAGGGGGCTCAATGGGGGAGAAATTAGGTTTAGAGTTGAAGAAGAAGAAGAAGAAAACGTTTGGGAAGGGTTTAAATAGGAAGTGCTGGCGGCTGCCCAGAAATTAGGGTTTCGACACTGATTAGTCGGTCAAAGAAGGTTGGCTGACTAACTAGTTTAGTAACTAGTCGGTCGGTCGATTAGCTGTGACCGTCTAACACCAAGCAGCGAAATTAGGGAAAAATCTAGGTAATGAATTAGTCGGTCAAAGATCAACCACTGACCGACTAGTTTGGGAACTAGTCAGTCGGTTGACCAACGCAGACCGACTAAGTCCAAACAGTAACTCCTGTACAAAAATAGGATTTAGATTTAGTCGGTCAAAGAACAACTACTGACTGACTAGTTTGACATCTAGTCGGTCGGTGAACGTTCTTTGACCGACTAAGAGTAAACAATAACTAGTGTCAAAAATAATTAATGAGTTAGTCGGTTAAAGAAGCATTGCCGACCGACTAGTTTGCAACCTAGTCGGTCGACCAACGTTCTTAGACCGACTAACGATAAACAGTAACTCCTGAACATTTAACAAAGCCCACTAGTCGGTTCAAGAAGGTTTTCCGACCGACTGGATCGTCATCTAGTCGGTCGGTGCCCCTTCTTACACCGGCTAATGTGCATCAAAAGTTCCGAAATGGAGCGCGAAGCTTCAGGATCGATTCCTAAGACTCCTAGGCTTGATCTAACAATAAGATATGACCGATATGAAGCCCGTCACGAATGACTTACTCCAAAATCAACGATCAACAGAAGAAGCTAGGAAAACGCGACGAAACGATTGAAAATGAAAGCTACGGAGAAGAAAACCACACACAAGGAGAAAATCCACCAAAACATATAATATAATATAATAAATCCAGATACATGAAAACCAGTCGTTACAACTACCATGTCATGTTTCATTTCAATTAACGGTACGTGAATTAATTGTCATGTCATTGCATTCCTTAAATGTTCCCGTGATTGCGTAGCTCTGCTACACCTAGTGAAATGATTGAGGCTAGGCACCTGCTTTTAGCGGGTATAACCCTAAGCCAAATTGTGAACCTAAAAACAAGCTCTTGTGCGGGGCAACCCTGGCTCATTTACTGATCATCGTGTACAGGGACCCTGGCTTGTTTACGTGTGGGATGGGATAAGGGTTAAGCGGCCATTCAACTGGGAGTCTGCCCGATCAGCAACTTCAGTTGTAAGGCGTAAACTCTGGGTTCTAGGGTAGTGTTAAGCGGCCACTCAGCGTGAATGTCAAACAGTTCAGCTGTAAGGCGTAAACATCTACAAACAACTTGAGACGTGACTAGTGAAAAGATTGAGATTGTTAGTAGCTTGGCTACTCTTGACATGCCTTGATAATTGTTCTCTTGTACTTATTGTTTCACCATGTCTTACTTGTGCACTCGTACCATAGCTGTCATGTCATGCATACTATAACTGCTAGGTTGTTAGTTTACCTTCCTTTTCAGTTTCCTTGCCCAAGTCTTTTAGACTTGCTGATATGTGCCCCTTTACTCTTTTGGGTGACACATGTTAGATCCTGAGCCTGAGTTCATTGTTGAGGACGAGGTGTTTGCAGACGCCGAGCCCGAGCCTGTGTTTGTCAAGGACTTCGAGGACACGGGTGATCAGTCGTAGAGACTATTTGTGTTGTTGTTTAGACTGTTTTGTTGTCGGTGCATGGCACCAATACTTTGTTATGTTTGTCCTTGTTGGCCTTGTTATGGGCCTTTAGATTCTTTCTTTTATCCTGGTGGCTTTTCTGGATGTTGAACTTAATTTTAATGTTGGACAAATTCTGAGATTTGAGATTTTATTTCTGTCTCTCCTTGTGTTATTATTGTTGTTCCGTTTGTGGTTACATGGACCTGCTTATGTTTTATTGACGCTTATCGGGTTTGGGGCTTCACAGCTCCACTCTCGTGCGGACCTTTTCACGTCTCGCCTCTATTTTAGGGAAGCGGGGTGTGACACTGGTCCTCCTCGGGCACGTACTCTGGGTCTGCGTCCTCCAGCTCTACGTACTCTGGCAGGTCCGCCTCGTCAACGTACTCCGGCTCAACACCTGACGTACAGCACCCAAAAGAAAGGAACTGTACGTCAGGTAAAGTCTACAAAAGAGGGTTAGACTCTACTGCAAGTGTACTGAAACTTTAAACAATAATTTACTGGTTGATTAGCATGCTGAGGTTATAATATAGTAACAAAAGAAGGTAAACGGAGCAGAGAAAGTAAACCGCGTCAAGTAGTAGCCGTAGCGTATGCTACGGACTACGGGACTAACCTAAACGGGTCCAGACAAAACGTGACAAGACAAGACAAGACAGGACAAGACAAGACGTGTGTCACCAAGGTTCACTCCTTTCGGTTAGAAGGCGGCCAGCACCTTCTCAACCGAGGGAACGCTCAACCTTGTGCACAGGACAAGACAAGACAAGAAGTGTGTCACTAAGGTTCACGCCTTTCGGTTAGAAGGCGGCCATCACCTTCTCAACCGAGGGAACGCTCAACCTTGTGCACGGGAACAAAACAAGACACGTGTGACTCGAAGGGTTCACGCCTTACGGTTCGAGGGGGAACAGACCCTCTCCCCGTGTGCACGCTCAACCCTACCCCAACCCCAGTGCTCAAGACAAGACAAATCCGTACAAGGGATCACTCGAAGAGTGCCATATTGCCCGCAAGCGATGTATTAGTACAAGGGATCACTCGGTGAGTGCCCTATTACCTGCAAGCTGTGTATCAGTACAAGGGATCACTCGGTGAGTGCCATATTTCCCACAGGCTGTGTATCAGTACAAGGGATCACTCACTCTGTCGAGTGAGTGCCATATTGCCCTCAAGCTGTGTATGAAAAGACATGACGTGACAAGATAGGGATGGTTATTCTAGGGGGTCCACACGCACGCACACACAGGATAACCCTAAGGTGTCAAAAATTGTTGTTGAGCTTAAACTTCGTCGTCAAGTCTAAGCTGTCAAGGGACGTCCCGGACGCTATCATTTCACGTCCGGTTCTATTTGTTCACATTTAACCGTTCTAAAAGTCTAAGACCAAAATGCGGCCAAAAGTTCAAGTGAGTACACTTGCCTGCGGTGGCGAGTCTGTCGTCCGTCCGGAGCGTCCCGTCCAAGCGTCTCGTTTACGGTAGTCCGTCTGAGACAGGGTCACGGCGACGGTGTCAGGTCGCGTTTTCAACAAATCCTATTAGGGTTTGTTTCTAAATTGACGGGACTACCCTAACAGTCAAAAGTCACGTTTTGATGTTCTGTTTGATCTAGATCGACTTCTACCATATGTGCACAGAAAAGTTGTCCGATTGTCGATCTTGCTATGGTGGGTAATCATTTTACAAACGCTGAAAGTAAATTTAGTTCAAGTTGTCCAATTTTAGTTTAGGGTTTGATTTAAATACGGTGTGGGTTAGCTACGAGTTAGGGGGACCAACGTCTCTGGTGTTTGACGTAGGATAGACGTAGAGTCTGAACGGTGGGATCTCCTCGTCAACTATGGCGTCTCGGCTACGGTTGGCATAGTAAAATCTATTCCGGACAGTGAACGAAGAGTGTGGACAGCGAGCACGATCAGATCGATGGCGAAACAATGAGCAACAGAGAGTTCGACGTCAAAACAGTGAATCAAGGACAACACGTGCTCGGGGATCGACGCACGGGCTGTCGGGGCCTTCGAGAGGCTGGTCTGAGGTAGCAGCACGTGCAGTGCGGCGACGGGGTCTTCGCCGGCGACTGGCGGTGCTCGACTGGCCGGTGACGGCCGAAAAAACTAGCAGCAGCCGTTCGGGCTGCTGCTGCTGCCGTCGCGCAAGAAAACAACCCCAGCGGGGCTGCAGTCGGGGTAGCGGCCTAGGGGAAAGTCGACAGCGACCGTACGGGGCTCCGGCGGTGACTGTATGGGCGACCTGCATCGGAAAACGTAGTAGCAGCTGCTCGGCTGTTGCTGCTTCACTGCTGCGTCAAATGGTCGTCGACGGGCCGCCTGTTGCCGACGGTGGGGAGCAGTCGCCGGGGGGGATGGTGGGATGGCGGTCGGAAGTGAGGAGCGGTCGGCGGGGGTTAAGTGAGAGGGTGAGAGGGAGATGAGTACAAGAGAGGGAAGAAGAAGAACTCGGGGGGGGGGGGGGGGGATTTAATTACAATTTGAATTTGTAATTTGAAATTGATCTCGGGGGGGGGGGAGGATTGAACTCGGGGGGTGGGGGGGTGGGGCGTCAGATGAGTAAGATCTGATTACAATTTGAAATTCAAATGATTAGGGCTAATCAAGGGTTGAGATTTAATTAGGGGATAACTCTCACTACGGGTGTCCGAAAAATAAACTGAAAATACCGGGATGATCGTGGAGACGAGAAGCACGGGGCTACGGTGTCTGATAGTGTGCTACGCCTATCAATAATTTATGTAAAATCAGGGACTGAGTATTAAGGCCAAAAGACCAAAATGCCCCTCCCATTCAAAGTCGTTTTGCGAGAAAACGAGCCGTGAAATGACGTTCCCAAAAATTACAATAAAATTCTACACTCTCATACGGTCACAACGGCATATCAAATCACATATACCGGAATCCAGAAAGAGCCAAATAAAATACGTGCACGATAAAGCACGTGCACGCAGAAAATCCATAAGGTCGGAAAGCGACCGTTACAAGCATGCAATATCTATGAATTAGCCAACCGGCAATCATGTTCTATGGTATCCAAGTTGTTCATTACATTGTATGTACATTTCATGTCATAACAAGGTATATTCATTTTTCCTAATGGTGTCCACACACACGCACACGGGTTCAAGTTTAGCAATTCACACAAGTGCATTTTAAGGGGTTTTAGTGTCATTATGGCATTTTTATGTACAAGATATCACGATTCAAGTCTAAATGAGTAACTTTTAAATACATGTATTAAATTGCACGCTTGCCTGTTCTCGATGATTCTGGTGTCCGAGTGGACGTAGCAAGGGCATGATTTATCTGCGTCAACGGATTTACGATAATAAGCTAAACATGTTTAATAAAATAAATTTTAATCTCATAAATATAAGTTACTGTTTTAATTAACACACTGATTGTCTTATAAGTAATGCTTTATGCTGTTTATACAATATATACACTAACCTATATTTAAATATATATAACAGTCTATATAACTAACTTACTGAAGATGCATACTGGAATTAATTCTAAAGTACCGTTCTTTTAAAATAATATATATATATATATAATTGTATAAAGGTTTCACACTTACAGTTTTTCGTTACGTGTTTTCTTTCCGTTGCCTGAAGGTGAGAGCCAAGACGTTCGGCGGTGACTTGGTTGGTGACGGTGGGGATGTCGACTCAGTGGCGGCTGCCGCGGGTCTCAGGCAAGGGTGCGGTGGAGTTCATGTGTGGCACGATGGCTGAGGGCCGCTTGGGTGCTTGGAGGGTGAAGTTGCATGTCACTGGGAAAGCTCCGAGGGCAGAGGGGGCTCTGCGCGGACTGTGGATGGCCGGAGTGTGGTTGCCCATTGTCAGAAGTCGGAAAGGGATGGGCGCTGAAAGTTGCAGGTGAAGGGAGAGAGGGCGTTGGCGGTTTAGGGTGATCGGAGGGAGGGCTGGAGTAGTCTGTGATCGTGGGGGGTGCTGGGTTGCGTGTGGCGTCGGGGATGGCGTTGTTTGCAGTGGGAGAGGGGAAGGGGCACGGTGGAAGAGGAGGTGTTGGTGTGGTCAGACGGTGGTAGGGTCTGGGCGGTGTTGCAGTCGGAAGTGAGGGTGTCAGGGGAGATGGTGGTTACCGGAGAACTGGTCAGAGAGAAGGCGGGCTCCGGTGAGTGGTTGCGCAGCGACTAGAAGATGGCCGCCGGAGGTGGGGGTCAGACGTCGTGGGGTAGGGTTTTTTAAGAAGAGGAGAGGGGTAGGGTCGGAGACTTAAGGTTAGGGTTCCTTAGGGTTTTAGAGATATTTTGGCTCTTGTAGAGGCTGGGTTCGGGCCCTCTTAGGTTTAGGGCTTGGGTGGAGTTTTATTTCAGAGAGGGGAGAGAGTGAAGGCCTGTGTTTGTGGGTTGGGTTTTGTAGAAGAAATCTGGGTTTGGAGTTTGATGAAAATATGAGTTGAGAGAGGAAGATACTGCCTGTGGTTATAATAATAGTAGGGCTGGGGTTTAATTTGCTTTGGGTTTGAGAGAGAGGGCTGATGTGTTGCGTGCGTGAGTCTAGAGCTAGGTTAGGGTTTAGGGTTTATAAAAATAGGAAAGTGTTTTCAATAGAAAGTTTTTTTAATAAAAGAAATCTGATTTGTTTTATTATTATATTTGATTTGTTTTTAATAATATTGATTAAGGGAATTAATACTAATAGATTTTTGTTTTAATGATTTGATTAGGGAAATAAAAGCTAAGAAAATATGGAAAGTTTGAATCATACTAATAAGTTGGAGAGATTAATTGGTTTTAATGAGAGAGTATTACTAAAATAATTATAATTTTAATTAGGATTTAAAAGGGAAAGTTATTGAACAAATTTGAATTTAAATTTCGAAAATATTTGAATTTGAAAACTTAAAACAATAATAACAGATTAAAATAAACTAACTAATATAAGTATATTAATTAGATTAACACATCAAGTATAATAATGAAGACATTCATAAATAGAACTCAGCTCCAGCGTATCAGAAAATACCGGTCGTTACAGTGGGGTTGAAGGCTACTCGAGCTCGGCCCACTGCGGCGACGTTCAGAGGAGGGGGCGACAGCGAGGCGACATTCATGGCATGAACACCAGCTGCTGTGCTTGCGTCCAAGGGAGAGGCGCGGTATAGAGCTCGACAGAGTTCTCGGCGGCGGCGTGTTGAATATTGGACTCCCCGGATTTGGTTTTGATGATGAGCAAACATAAATAACCCATGAACTAACAATTTGTGAGCGCAGTATTGGAGATCGTCGCCAAATTCACGAGAACATTCAAAGCGACATCTCAACACTTCTAAAAGCTCGTATTCATGCCTAAAGCTTCGTTGAAGCTCTTGCGCCGTTTTGGAAGTCATGAAGATTTAATCGAAGCTTTCAAAGACCGTTCTTTAAGGTTTATTTATAGTCTTTTAGCTTCGATCGATAGAATGTTAAGCCTTGAGTATATCTTACGTTTCTATCTTCATAACGCTCATGTCGTAGCTCTAGGATCTTAGTATAAGTTCATTCTAACTTCCTCGAAGCATCGCGCTTCGATTCGGACTTATTTGTGCATGTTAGTTGTTACAAGAAGAAGTACTGACCGACTAGATGGTGATCTAGTCGGTCAACAACTCTTCTTGGACCGACTAGTTTGATTCCTTAATTTCTTGGACTTTACTGTTTACAGTTAGTCGGTCTACGTTGACTCACCGACCTACTAGTTTGTGAACTAGTCGGTCAGTGATGCTTCTTTGACCGACTAGTTGTGACTTACTGTTCATACTAAAATTCTCCTTAGCTACTGTTTATAGTTAGTCGGTCTAAGAACGTTTAGTGACCGACTAGTTGACAATCTAGTCGGTCAACGTTTGTTCTTGGACCGACTAAGTCAATTTGTATTCAGACTATTTCACTTTGCATCTTAGTCGGTCTACGTTCACTGACTGACCGACTAGTTGTGAAACTAGTCGGTCAGAATGTCTTCTTGGACCGACTAGATTTCTAGGTCTGAAATTCTATCTCTTCTCAGTCCTTCACTTAGTCGGTCCATGTTGATTGACTGACCGACTAGTTGATGAACTAGTCGGTCAGTGGTTGTTCTTTGACCGACTAATTGTCTCAGATTTCTATCCGTTGGCAATTGACCTAACTTGTTTTTATGGGACCCTATAAATATGAACCTAGGTCATTTCTATCTAGGTTAGAGCTGCCATTAAGAGATTCAGTGAGATCAAAAGAGATAGCCATTCTCACTCTTTTCCAAAGCTCTCTTCCTCACAAGAAACCCATTCTCTCTCATTTCTAGATCAAGAATCAATATTGAGAGAAGCTTGTTCTTGGTGAGCCCTTCAAGCTCTAGCTTGAATCTAGTCTCCAAATCTCTCCTATGCACCTATTGGTGGTCATTTCCTTGGTGCTAGGTCTTGGTGACTTCATCTTCCTCAAATCCTTCCTTTCACCATTTGGGTAAGAAAAACTCAAGGTATAGGATTTTGTGGTAAGATTGTTTATTTCATTATAAACTCATTTATATTGCTTGTTGATTCTCTCGGTTGTGAGAGAAGGTTGTGATCCCGGGTTGTGGGATTCACTATTGCCATTGCATGTATGATTTGATCTTGTGAAGGTTTTTCACAAGATATTCATAGTGGAAATCTTGGGTTAGGGTTTCTAACCTAAGTATCCGGAGGGGATCCGGGTGGTTGGGACGTAGGATCACCGGGAACAAGTCGGGGAGACTTGGGTGGATCCGAACCCATTAACATCATTTGTTAGCATTGTTAATTTTGTTGTTGTCATTCAATTTAAGCTTCCGCAAATTGATTTGGTAGTTGTTTACACTATAATTTGGAATTATACTCCTTGTTATTTTTAAAGTACTATTCACCCCCCCCCTCTAGTACTTGTGCAGTAGCTTGTAGGGCATTACATTTGGTATCAAAGCCAGATACTTAGCTATGTCTGCCAACGACAACAAGACCGTGCGTCCACCTTCCAACTATGACACCTTCAGGAACTGTGAAGGAGCATCTTCAGTGATGGAAGGACATTCCTCTACGAGGCCTCCATTCTTCAACGGTACCAACTACAGGTACTGGAAATGCCGGATGGAAACCTTCCTCCGGAGTGCATCTTTATGGAGGACTACAATGAAGGAATACATCGAGCCCGAAGAAGAAGACTTTGAGAAATGGACAACCACGGAGGTCGCCGCGGAGGTAAGCAATGCCAAGGCAATGAACGCCTTGCAATGCGCATTGGAGCCCGAGGACTTCAATAAGATATGCACATGTAAGAGTGCATATCAAATTTGGAACTCTCTCCTCATTCTTCATGAAGGGACGAGTAGGGTAAGAGACTCTAAACTCGTAGTCGTAAACAAAGATTACGAAATGTTTCATATGCAACAGGGCGAGAAGATGAAGGAATATTACGCTCGCTTCGTTGACATAATAAACGAGTTAGAGGCCCTTGGCAAGTCCTACACTCAAAAGGAGAAGTGCTCAAAGCTTATCGAAGGACTTCCTTCTTCTTGGGAGAAACGTACCTTCGCCATCGAGGAAGGTAATGACATGATTAAGTATACCGTAGTTCAATTAATGGGTACTTTGATGTCATACGAGGTACGCAAAGATAGCAAGGTGAATTTACAAGAAAAGATGAAGTCCTATTTGAACCAAGACGTGCCTAAGAAAAAGGCGATTGCATTCAAGACGGCTTCATCCACCTCTACCGATGATGAGGACTCGGAAGAAGAAATGGACATGGAATCCGTTGCACTCATGGTAAAGAAGTTCAATCGCTTCTTCCGAAAGGGTAACTTCAAACACAAATCTAAATTTACTTCCACTAACGCCTCTCCACCTTTGTGCTTTAAATGCAATAAGCCAGGACACATCAAAGCGGATTGTCCTCAAAACAAGCAAAAGGAGAAGTCGAAGGCGCCGAAGTTCGACAAGTCGAAGAAGTACAAAAAGGGGTACAAAAAGGGACTTGTCGGAGCAACATTCACCGACTCCGAGGATTCCTCAAGCGGAGAGTCGGACGATGAGAAAGTGGAGCAAGCGCACATGTGCTTCATGGCAAGAGAGGAGCATGATCAAGGATCTTCCTCCTCCGATGATAGCGACGACGAAGGCGATGAGGTAACTATGGATGATCTTAGGGATGCTAAATCTCATTTATGGTCTAAATACACTAAGTTAGTAAATAGATATACAAAAGTAAAAGATGACCTAGCTAGCATTCAAACCTTGCCTAAGACTATCATCACCAACAACGACACCGTTGTTGAAGAGTTAAGAAATGAGATTGTTAATCTCAAATCTAAACTTGAACATGTTAGCATTGATGATCCGGAAGAACATAGGATAGCGGATTTAACTTCTCAAAACTCGACTTTGAGTATTGAGAACGAGAATCTTAAATCTCGTGTTTATGTGCTCACATCGCAAGTATCCACTTTGGATACTTCTATGCGTTCTCTCAAAGAGAAATATGAGAACACATTAGGCCGAATCAATAGATTCAATAAGGGTAAGGACCATTTGGATAAAATCCTAAGTGACTTACTTCCGGCCAATCACCACATTGGTTTGGGATATACGATGGGATGTCCGTCCAAGTCGGTCACTACTTTTGTTAGGCCAACTTCCGGTGACTCTACGAGTGGTAGCAAACACTCTATTGGTAGTTCATCTACCAATGGTGCTTCCACCTCGTCCACACCCTCTTTTGGAAAGAAACCCACTTTGGGTGGACCTCCAAAGAAGGGGCATGCTTATATGTACACCAATACCATGCCACGTAGGAACACACGTCCTACTCCACCGTCTCACACATATGATGATTTTTATGCAACACATTCTCGGGCACGTGCACACCATGTGAGACACCCTCACGCACGTGTTCCACACATGCATATGTTCACCCACCTCATCATATGAATAATTCTCGTCGTGCACCATTCCATCATGTTCCTTATGCCTATCCACGACATGCATCACGTAGAAATCAACGTCGCATGCATGCACCCAATAGGATGATGGCTCCCAAAATTTTCACTATTTGGAGCCCAAAGGACACAAGCATGGATGAAAAACAAGTGTATATGAATGCTTATTTTTCAGATGTTGTGCATAGTAGAAATTATGTGGGGAAGTCTAAGTCCAATTGGACTTGGCTTCCAAAGGTCTAACCTTTGAGGACCCAATGACCTTGGGTACCATGATATGAAAGTTTCTATCTTTAGGTACTCAAGGAAAAGAAAAAGAAAAGGAGCAACAAATTTAAATTTAGCTCCAAAGGGAATTGGATACTCGATAGCGGGTGTTCAAAACACATGACGGGTGACGCTCAATTGCTCTCCGGAGTGGTTCCCATTGCAAATGGAAATCGCGTCGTATTTGGAGGCAATGAGAGCGGAACAATCGTCGGTGTTGGTAAAGTGGGTAACCCTTCTAAACCCTTAATTAATGATGTTTATCTAGTTGATGGTTTAAATCATAATCTTATTTCAATAAGCCAACTTTGTGACAAAGGTTACAAAGTTAGATTTGCGAAAGGATTGTGTCATATTTCAAATGATAATAATAAATTATTATTTTCCGGCACACTCCATAAAGATATTTATATTTTGGATCTTCCTAAGTCATATGAACAATGTCTCGTTGCCAACACAAGTGAACAACACTTATGGCATCGACGCTTTGGACATGTGAACTTTGGAACACTTTACAAGCTTTCGAAATTAAATTCCATTAAAGGTTTTCCGAAACTCGTTTTTGAAAAGAAAAGTTTTTGTGATTCTTGTCAACGTGGCAAGCTTCCTAAATCTTCATTTAAACCTAAGAAAAGAATTTCTATGAAACGGCCACTAGAGCTATTACATCTAGATTTATTTGGGCCAACTAGAGTTGCTTCCTTAGGAAATGCAAGGTATGGACTAGTCATCGTTGATGATTATTCAAGATTTACATGGGTATTTTTCTTATGTAATAAAAATGAAGCTTTTGACAACTTCAATATTTGTGAAGAAAGTACAAAATCTCATCGGAACCACCATTGTCACTATTCGTAGTGATCATGGGGGTGAATTTGAGAATGAGTCTTTCTCAAATTTTTGTGATGATCTTGGAATTACTCACACGTTTTCTTTCCCTCGCGCACCTCCTCAAAATGGTGTTGTTGAGAGGAAGAATAGAACGCTTGTGGAGTGTGCTCGCACTATGCTCGAAGATAGTCAACTTGCTTATCAATTTTGGGTGGAAGCGGTACACACCGCTTGCTATGTGTTTAATAGAATACTTTTGAGGCCCGGCACCAAAAAAACTTGCTATGAATTGTTGTTTGGTAGATTGCCTCAAGTTAAACATTTTCGTGTTTTCGGCGCAAAATGTTTTATTAAAAACACATATGATAATTTGGACAAGTTTGATCCGAGATCGGATGAGGGGATATTTGTTGGGTATTCCTCACGTAGCAAAGCCTACCGGATATACAACAAAAGATCCTCTACGATCGAGGAATCACTTCATGTCTCTTTTAATGAGAATTTTACTACTTCTAGAATTTCAAATGATAATGATTCTATGGATGTTTTATGTGATTCGTTTGAAAATTCTAAGTCTATTAATTCAATTGATTCTATTGATACTAACCCGACTAATGAAGTTGTTGAGAATGTGCCTAGTGATCAAGATATTCCCAAGCGGCTTCATACCGTCCGCGACCATCCCCATGAGCAAGTCATTGGCAATATTCATGATAGTGTCAAGACGAGATCGCAAGTCCACCACTTCGCCAATAGTGCCTTTGTCTCATCAATAGAGCCAAAGAATATAGTTGAAGCGTGCGAAGATAGTGCTTGGATCCTTGCCATGGAGGAGGAACTCATTCAATTCGAGAGGAATGAGGTATGGGAGCTTGTTCCTTTGCCATCAAAGAACCACACCGTCATAGGGACAAAGTGGATCTTCAAGAACAAATCCGACGAAAATCAAGTCGTCGTCCGGAACAAAGCTCGGTTAGTTGCTCAAGGCTATCGCCAAGAGGAAAGTATCGATTTCAAAGAATCCTTCGCTCCGGTAGCTAGATTAGAATCAATTAGACTTTTATTGTCTTATGCATGCCATAAAAATTTTAAGTTATTTCAAATGGATGTTAAAAGTGCATTTTTAAACAGAGATGTTGTTGAGGAAGTTTACGTTTCTCAACCTCCGGGCTTCATAAATGAAAAATTTCCAAATCATGTTTTTAAACTAAAGAAAGCTCTTTATGGTTTGAGACAAGCTCCTCGAGCTTGGTATGATCGCCTAAAGAATTTTCTTTTGGATTTGAATTTTAAAATGGGCGAAGCCGATTCTACACTTTTTGTTAAGCATGCGAATAATGATATTTTATTAGTTCAAATTTATGTTGATGATATCATTTTCGGTGCTACTAACTTCACTCTTTGCGAAGCGTTTTCTAATGTTATGAAGGAACAATTTGAGATGAGCCACATGGGCGAACTCAAATATTTCTTAGGTCTCCAAATTCGCCAAATGAACGATGCAATCTTCATCCACCAAACGAAGTATACGGTGGAGTTGCTTAAGCAATTTGGAATGGAAAGTGCTTCTGGGAAAAAGACTCCAATGAGCACGACTACGCATCTTGACAAGGATACGGGCGGTAAGGATGTAGACATTCGTCTATATCGAGGTATGATAGGTAGTTTACTTTATCTTACCGCAAGTAGGCCCGATATTATGTTTGCCGTATGCATATGTGCTCGTTATCAGTCTCAACCTAAGGAGTCTCACTTAGTAGCGGTAAAACGTATTTTCCGTTATCTAAGTTATACACTTGATTTTGGATTACTTTATCCAAAATCTAGCACGTATGAGTTAGTCTCATACCGTGATGCCGATTATGCGGGATGCAAATCCGACAGGAAAAGTACTAGTGGCACTTGCCATTTTCTAGGAAATTCTCTTGTCTCTTGGTTTTCCAAGAAGCAAAATTCCGTATCACTTTCAACCACCGAGGCGGAATATATTGCCGCCGGTACCGCTTGTGCCCAGGTTCTTTGGATGAGACACACACTGAAGGACTTTGGTATTCATTGTGATACTAGCCCTATCATGATGGATAACCAAAGTGCTATCTGTCTTTCAAAGAATCCGGTGCACCATTCCCGATCAAAACACATAGATGTCCGACACCACTTTTTGGATGATCATGGTGCTAAAAAGGACATCATTTTAGTGTACGTTGAAACCCAAAAGCAAATCGCCGATATTTTCACGAAACCCCTAAAGGAGGACTCCTTTGTGCGGTTGCGTCGAGAATTGGGGATTATGGGTGAATCCGAGATATAGGATTCATGTTTCATTCAATTGTCTTGCATGCTATTCGATTTCGCGATATTTCGTTCATGCTAGCTTTATTGAATTTTTGGGAATTTTATGTGATATGTTTGAATTTGTGCTCGAATTCGTATTTGAATGTCGTATTTAAGATTTCGACGTTTTATAGGGAATAGATGACTAATGAGAGTGTTAAGATGTTTCATCCAAGTGGTTTGTGAAGAGAAATCATTTATCCATGTTTGGACTCTTCTAGTCGGTTTCAGTTCATTAGTCAACCGACTAGATGCTCATCTAGTCGGTTAGCTAGTGAACTCAGACCGACTAGTTCAAGCTTTCATCCATCTCTTATCATTTTCTTTCTTTAGTCGGTCCCAGTACACTTACCGGCCGACTAGAATGAAAACTAGTCGGTCAGTGAGTATACTGCGACCGACTAATTCTAGCCCTAAAAAATTCATGTTTGCCTCTGTTTTGACTTAGTCGGTTCAAGCTCATTGACCGACCGACTAGATCGTAATCTAGTCGGTCAGTACTTGAACTGTGACCGACTAAGTGGGTTAGGGCAAATGTGTCTTTTCGATTTCCAGACCGACTTAAACACATTTTCATCCGACTAAACTTCTTTCTAGTCGGTTGTTCTCTTCTCCAGCCCGCAAAAACCCAAAAACCCTCTCGAGCCCTTTCATCTTCCCGTCGTCTCCGGCCAATTTTCCGGCCATCCCCGCCGTCCGCCGCTGTCGACCTCCTCCTCCTAGGTATATCACCCCTCTCCTTGGTCGATCTCCTATTCTAGGGTTCGATCTTGGCCGATTTCTCCTCTAGGGTTCTAGTTTTTTTTGAATTTCTTGTGTTAGGGTTTGTTGATTGTGCTTCTAGGGTTTGATCACTTTGTTTGTTTTCAGTTCTAGGGTTTGTGTAGCTTCGGTTGCTTGTACTCGTCGTGCCACGATCATGGCAAAGACGAGGATCCCTATCACTTCATCTGGGGCTTCCCCAATGACTGTAGAGCCTTCCAATCCTAGGAATCCATCTAAGCCCAAGCGTCGTGCTAAATCTACCCAAGCTTCTCCGTCTTCGCCTCCTCTGAAGAAGCAGAGGACGGCGACGGTCAAACCCCGTAAATCTAAGTCTAAAAAGCCCATTCTCCACACTCCCTCTACTCCTCCTGATTCCGACACTGAGTTTATCCCTGAGGATGAGTCTGGCCATAGGGAACCTACACCTCCACTTCGTCCTAGGACTCGCCAACGGGTGGTGTTAACGGCCTGTATTTTTCCAATACTGTCAAATTAAGTATTTAAAGAAAATTCAATTTTAATTGTATTTTATAATGGTTTGTTAGGAGTCTTAAACTGATTTCAAAAATTTCCTATAAAAATATTTTGGAGTACCAGACTAGTTATGGAGTACTTTAGTAAAATCGGATTTCATCAGATACCTCTAAAAGATCTGATAAAAATTCATTTTCAGATATTGCAGTTTTGGGTCAATGAATTTATTTTCTATACAAACGTCTTCAAAACGTTTTCAAACTTCTGCAGTAGCATCCTATCATCATTTGGGGATTCCCACATTAATTTCGTAATTTTCTGATATCATTTCAATAGAGAACCCGCAAACCCGCTTTCTAAACGTTTTGGCCAAAAACTAGTATTTCCGTAACCCAAACCCTGGAACGGTCTTCGTATTCACGATCCTCGTGACGATACGATCCCGTGGGTATGTTTTCGTAATTTTTCGGACACGTTTACTAGTAGGGACATTTTCGTAATTTCGTTTTTGTGTTTTTACTAATTACTTTGGCTAATGGGGTTTTAACTATTTTTATTTACCTTAATTATCTTCTTAATTACCCTAGCTAATCACCGTAACCCAACCCGTATCACCCTCATCCCCATCTAACCCCCACCCACTTTGTTAGCTCAAACCCCTACCCAATTCACCCATCTACCCTATTTCTCTAAACCTATAAATACTAACCCCCACCACCCAGTCTCTCCTACCCTCATCTCCCTCAGCCCACACTAACCCAGGGTATTTTTAAACCCGTAGCTTCTCTCCCCCACCGTAACTCTCTCTCTCCCGCTCTCTGTCTCTCTTCTCACTCCCTCTCCCTCTCTCTTCTTCCACGGTGGACCCACGCCGGGCACCGACAGCGCCGTTCCACCCTCGAGAACCCCCGGCCCCGTTGCAGCTCCGTCCGCTCCGACGAGCAGCCCACGGTGCCACTCTCCAACGCCGCCTCCCTCCCTCGACTTCACGCCCCACCGCCTGTACACGGAGCTCCGGTGAAGCTTCCCCGCTCCTCCGTGCGTATCTCTCCACGTTGTACCGCCGCTGCTCCGAGCTTCCACCTCCCGCCATCGAGCTCCGACGAAGTACGAAGATCCGAGCCACCTCCCTCCTCCATCTCGACGAACCCACCCCCGCTCAGCCCGCCGTGACGAGCTGCTGCTGCTGCAGTGCCGTTCCGCCGCCGTCATCACACTGCCGCCACAACGACGAGCCCCGACCGCCGCCACCGCTTCCTCCGAGCTCCGAAGCTCGACGCCGCCGCCTCCGCCATCCCATATTCTCCGACGAGCTCCCACGACGTCCCCCGAAGCCCCACCACCGTCGTCGCCGTCCGCAGCAGCGCCGCCGCCTCTCGCCGCGCTCCTCCACCACCAGAGCTCTTCGCCGTCGGCGAACGGCCCTCCCCCTCAGCCATGCAACGACGAACGACGAACGGAAGCGTAAGTAATTCGAAATGGCAAACTTGTAAATACGGCGAACATTTCGTATTTTTCGTATTTTTAATTAATTATTAAATAAGTTTTATTGTTTTAAATCCATAAGTAATTATATAAGACCCAGAAAATTGTGAGACTAGCTCCAGAAAATCAGAAATGACATTCTGGACCCAATGGCGCTAGTTTCGTCTCAATCCGACGCTTAGTTTTTCCAGAATAAATTTTTAAGCCTAAAAGATAAATACGTGATTTTCATTCTAAAATCCGTATTTTCTTATTTTTACGTATAATAAAATATGAGAAAAATATATGTGATAATACTCTCCGAGACGGTCATTTTGACACCTCATTTGTAACATTCCGATGTAGATTGCATCCAGAATAAATTGTGGAATAAATACATCACTAATTGAAAAATAGTTTTAAAAAAATTGTTTTTGATCTTTTAAAAATTCTAAAAATTACTATAAGCTTTAGAAAAATATTCCCTCTTACAGTAAAACTATTTTTAGCATATATAGCATATATAAAAATTTAGAACGCTTTTCATCACCGTCTTAATCAGTTTAAGTCGTTAACAAATTCCGTTAAATAGGTTAGTAAGTTAATAATGTTTTGATAGGTTGATTTGATGTCTTATAATTAGTTAATAACCATGGAACTGATATCGCCAATCTATTGACGCAGAAAAACGTGCATCACGTTACCATCGCCTGGACACTCACACCCACGTCAAGGCAAGTATTTTTAGTAATGAATTACAAATCTGGTCGTTCCAACTTAGTGCTAAATCTGATGTACTTGTCAATTTCTGGTAGCCCATTTAACTTGTTCTCAATTTTGTTGCTTTCTAATTTAAATGGACTAGTCATATCAATGTTGATCATTTGGAACAATTTTCCACATGCTTGTAACTAAATTGGACTGCTTTTACAGTTTTACTATCTGCATGTTAACAAGATAAATCAATTGGGAAAAACGAGTATGTTACAAACACACATGTGATAACCATCGATTACAGATGGGGTGAAACCATCGAATACAGATGGAGTGAAACCATACATCGACTACAGATGTAATGGAACTTAGTCAGTGAACAGACATACACAAAGAGCCGTGTTGGCTACTCCCGTCAGGTCATGTGTGACTAGTCTGGCTCGTGCTTCAGTATGGTCACATATGACTAGTCTGGCTCGTGTTCCAGTAAACGGCGGAACACTTTGGGGTGGGGTTGGTCCATTGCAGTAGGGTTTGTGAGTGTGTCTCGAACATGACTACGGCCCCTCCGGTGGAGGCAGCCATTGTGTTGGAGCGTCACGGTAAAACCACCGGTGATAAGGTGTATCGAGAACATTTCACCTACCCAGGCATGGACTTATCACGTGCACAAACAATCAAATACTCAACATACAACTGTTTTACTTTACTTATAACTTCTTTACTTTTAACTGCAAAAATATCCATGCATGCTCATACTTTACTTTTCTGCACTTATTATTCATAACTGTGTACTAACGCTCTTTTGTCCTCTTATAGTTGTTCCTCGTTTCATTACTTTAAATATCTTGCCGAGCTTATCGCTGACATATATTTCAATGTTTTATGAAATATATGTTAGGTTTAGAGACAGAGTACCTTGAGGACCCTACTTTTGAGGATCCCATCTTAGAGGTGAACACCACTGATCAGATTTACGAAGACATTGAGATCCTCCCCGCGGAAGGCTAAAGCGGAACGTTTATATTTCAGTTTATTATTTGTATTGTTATTTTTAGGTGTGTTTGCTTTCAGCAGATTGTACGGCCATGCTAGGCCTTAACTGTTTGTGTATTTGCTTTGGACGCTGGTAATGTAATGTAATAAATATTTGTGCTGTTTCTGAGAAACTCGCGTGCAGGGACCTGCCTTCGCTAATTAAACGCTTAGTGTGCTTAAGTCAAAGAAGAGAGAAAAAAATAATCACCCCTTCTTTGCTTTAAGCACATGCGGACCCGCTCGCGTCCTCGCCCCCAAGTATACTGGGAAGCGGGGCGTGACAGGTTTTGGTGGTGGCCCACGCAGGTCCTCTTGCACTCTGCGAGACACTTCAGAAATAGTATAAATATTATTACTAACCAGATCGTTTGGGCAAACTAGTACACAAATATTTACTTTGTTTGATTGCAGCGTGGCAGATCAGCCCAACACTCGTAATGGAAATGGTGACGCCTACAACGAGATCGTGGGACTCGTAAGAGAAATGATGGAACTCCAAACTCGATTACTCTCTGCGCTCAGTCGTTTCGCTCCTCATCTGGTCGAAGATCCTGAAGACCAAGTGTTCCAGTCCAGTCAAGGTTTAATCTACAACGCCCAAGCGCCAAGGACATCTACCGATCTAACACCCGATGAGGAAATACTGGGAACATCACGTAACTACGAGGATGTAGTTAAACTTCGAGAGACAGCCCAAGTTGGAGGGAGTAAGCATCCTGAGGAACCAATAAGAGATGCTCTTAGAACAAAACAAACTGCCCTGTTTAAAAAGGTCCGCATCTCCAGTCAACAACTGATATCAGATGAAGCGCCACCATTGTAGCCGACAGGGGCATGTCAAGAAGGATTGTCGGGTGTAGCTGAGGCAATGCCTGATATGCAGAGCATCTGAACACGCTACCAGGGACTGCACTCGCCGCACCAGCAAGCCAACAACTACTCAGTATGGACTACCTCTGGCTCCACAACAGAAGACTTTCGCATTAGCGAGGCAGAACCAGTAGAGACGTCAAATCTTCACCATAACAGCCGCGGGGACTGAGTCGGATGGACAAGTGATTTCAGGTATTACTTACACCCTTCTTTTATAGTGCTTATATTACATGCATGAGTTACTTTTTATCTTTTGCTAAGATATTTCCAATGTACTAGATGTTGTATTGATAGCCTCTTATCCAGCCCTATCCCTTTTGATTCGTGAGCCACTCACTACTTCATATCCCGAGGATTTGTAGAGAAACATTTTATTCATGTTGACTTTTTACCAAATCGCTTGAGCATCACTACTGCGAGTGGAGTAGTGAGGACTTCTACTGGATGTCGATTTTGCCCATAGTGATTTGTGGATACGAGTTGTTCGCAGATTTTATGGTAGTCGACATGACAAACTTCAATGCGATGTTCGGCATGGATTGGTTAGGAAATTTCTACGCTACTATCGAGTGTCACAACAAGAAAGTAGTGTTTGAAATCCCTGATCATCCTGTGTTGAATTCATGAGAGGAAACCGTTCACTTGGGCCTATCAAGTTTCGGGCCAAGCCGAACGAACTAATCATTGCATCAATGCAGGTTGAGCCATGCTTTTGTAACGCCATCGATCTTCATCACTAGCAACATTTCTTTAGCTAATGATTGCCTTCTGATCATTCTACTAATTCTTATAATTCTTCCTAATCGCTTTTAGTTCGCCTGAACTCTAGTTACGTTTATTCTAAGGAGGGTAGCATTCAATTTTCGATCACCAGAAGTTCGAGTTCGACAACGGAAGCGAATCGAAGGACGCTCAGAAGTATTGGAGGATAGTGCTGGTGATTTGAGACGAGCCAAACCTGACGTGTAAGTATAGGCTGTTTGCGTCTTTTGAGCTAGTGTTTCTCTTCTAGCCCCTACTTCTATCTTGTACCCGTCTTTTCTCTCCAAGGGTTTGACTTCCTTTCCCACCGACCACCTTCCTCCCCCATCTTTATTTCGTTTGTCCGTTTCCCCCCCTCGAGACTCGTGCCCGCCGAACCCTACCCTACCTAACCCCGACTTCGGTGCCCCCCTTTCCCTCTTTTTAACCCCGCTCCTTCCTCCGCAAGCCACCCCGTGGCTTCCCTCAGACATCACCCCCCTCCTCCTCCCGGCCTCTCCCCCAAGCGAGCTCGATCGGACCCCGCATCGCCACTCCGATCTCCGATCCGCCAGCTTCCGCTTCGCTCCATCCCGTAGGCCCTAGCTCCCCGCCATGGATCGCCAGCCCGTCGGAGCCCTCGCCGCCGCAGATCGCCAGCCGCCGATGGCCCACCAACGACCTTGGGGTCTGTTGGGCGTAGCAGCAACCCTCGCCGCCACCCATGCTTTGGCCGTGTGGTCGGGATATTGGGAACCCGCCGCCATTGGTATCATTGGGAGCTCCTTTTTCTGGTTCTTCCCCCTTGAGCTGCCCAGCTTCGAGTGCTTCTTAGGGGTGCTCCTTAGTGCTTGTAGGATCCTGAGTTTTTGGTCGTTGAACTGCTTAGGGCTGATGGTGTTTACCGTAGATGTCGACCAGTGGTATTGGCAAGCAGTATCCTTAGGATTGGGTATTGGCATACTTTTGGGCTTAGGCGTTGAAGTTGGATGTCGGTCTTGTGCTCGGATTTGGGAGACGGCTAGGATGTTGGTTTCTTGTTGGATGTTATGGAGACTGCTGGGACAAGTGGTAGCGATGATCTTGACCCCCGAGAGTTGGCCTTATACTTGCCTGTATGTGTTGATCTGGGTAATGGCTTGTAATCTGGTAGCGTGGCAGATGAAGCCCTTTGTGTTCGGCTGGTTAAGTTGTAACCGTAAAGACGCACTAGGTTTATCCCTTACGTTTTTGTATGTTATGGCGATGATTTACATGATTGAGACCATGTAATCATCGTTTATATATTCTAGACGTTCCGTTCTTCTCTTTGGTGTGCTTGCTATTGACTTTCACCGGATCAGGTCCCAAGTTCAGATGTCATCATCATCCTCATTATCATTTCCGAGTAATGCCATTATTTTATGTTTTGCCTACTTGATAAATCTAAAGTAGCTATGGTGATAATAATATATTGGTGACATCCCATATTTTCTTATCACATTTCATGTTATTTACAACCTGATTTACAAAGATTACTATCTTTTCTATCATTTATTTGCTTGAGCTTCTTTATAATATCAATTATTTGTTTCAAAAATATTTTTAAATTCCGAGGACGGAATTATTTTTAAGGAGGGTAGAATGTAACGGCCTGTATTTTTCCAATACTGTCAAATTAAGTATTTAAAGAAAATTCAATTTTAATTGTATTTTATAATGGTTTGTTAGGAGTCTTAAACTGATTTCAAAAATTTCCTATAAAAATATTTTGGAGTACCAGACTAGTTATGGAGTACTTTAGTAAAATCGGATTTCATCAGATACCTCTAAAAGATCTGATAAAAATTCATTTTCAGATATTGCAGTTTTGGGTCAATGAATTTATTTTCTATACAAACGTCTTCAAAACGTTTTCAAACTTCTGCAGTAGCATCCTATCATCATTTGGGGATTCCCACATTAATTTCGTAATTTTCTGATATCATTTCAATAGAGAACCCGCAAACCCGCTTTCTAAACGTTTTGGCCAAAAACTAGTATTTCCGTAACCCAAACCCTGGAACGGTCTTCGTATTCACGATCCTCGTGACGATACGATCCCGTGGGTATGTTTTCGTAATTTTTCGGACACGTTTACTAGTAGGGACATTTTCGTAATTTCGTTTTTGTGTTTTTACTAATTACTTTGGCTAATGGGGTTTTAACTATTTTTATTTACCTTAATTATCTTCTTAATTACCCTAGCTAATCACCGTAACCCAACCCGTATCACCCTCATCCCCATCTAACCCCCACCCACTTTGTTAGCTCAAACCCCTACCCAATTCACCCATCTACCCTATTTCTCTAAACCTATAAATACTAACCCCCACCACCCAGTCTCTCCTACCCTCATCTCCCTCAGCCCACACTAACCCAGGGTATTTTTAAACCCGTAGCTTCTCTCCCCCACCGTAACTCTCTCTCTCCCGCTCTCTGTCTCTCTTCTCACTCCCTCTCCCTCTCTCTTCTTCCACGGTGGACCCACGCCGGGCACCGACAGCGCCGTTCCACCCTCGAGAACCCCCGGCCCCGTTGCAGCTCCGTCCGCTCCGACGAGCAGCCCACGGTGCCACTCTCCAACGCCACCTCCCTCCCTCGACTTCACGCCCCACCGCCTGTACACGGAGCTCCGGTGAAGCTTCCCCGCTCCTCCGTGCGTATCTCTCCACGTTGTACCGCCGCTGCTCCGAGCTTCCACCTCCCGCCATCGAGCTCCGACGAAGTACGAAGATCCGAGCCACCTCCCTCCTCCATCTCGACGAACCCACCCCCGCTCAGCCCGCCGTGACGAGCTGCTGCTGCTGCAGTGCCGTTCCGCCGCCGTCATCACACTGCCGCCACAACGACGAGCCCCGACCGCCGCCACCGCTTCCTCCGAGCTCCGAAGCTCGACGCCGCCGCCTCCGCCATCCCATATTCTCCGACGAGCTCCCACGACGTCCCCCGAAGCCCCACCACCGTCGTCGCCGTCCGCAGCAGCGCCGCCGCCTCTCGCCGCGCTCCTCCACCACCAGAGCTCCTCCACCACCGGCAAACTTGTAAATACGGCGAACATTTCGTATTTTTCGTATTTTTAATTAATTATTAAATAAGTTTTATTGTTTTAAATCCATAAGTAATTATATAAGACCCAGAAAATTGTGAGACTAGCTCCAGAAAATCAGAAATGACATTCTGAACCCAATGGCGCTAGTTTCGTCTCAATCCGACGCTTAGTTTTTCCAGAATAAATTTTTAAGCCTAAAAGATAAATACGTGATTTTCATTCTAAAATCCGTATCTTCTTATTTTTACGTATAATAAAATATGAGAAAAATATATGTGATAATACTCTCCGAGACGGTCATTTGACACCTCATTTGCAACATTCCGATGTAGATTGCATCCAGAATAAATTGTGGAATAAATACATCACTAATTGAAAAATAGTTTTAAAAAAATTGTTTTTGATCTTTTAAAAATTCTAAAAATTACTATAAGCTTTAGAAAAATATTCCCTCTTACAGTAAAACTATTTTTAGCATATATAGCATATATAAAAATTTAGAACGCTTTTCATCACCGTCTTAATCAGTTTAAGTCGTTAACAAATTCCGTTAAATAGGTTAGTAAGTTAATAATGTTTTGATAGGTTGATTTGATGTCTTATAATTAGTTAATAACCATGGAACTGATATCGCCAATCTATTGACGCAGAAAAACGTGCATCACGTTACCATCGCCTGGACACTCACACCCACGTCAAGGCAAGTATTTTTAGTAATGAATTACAAATCTGGTCGTTCCAACTTAGTGCTAAATCTGATGTACTTGTCAATTTCTGGTAGCCCATTTAACTTGTTCTCAATTTTGTTGCTTTCTAATTTAAATGGACTAGTCATATCAATGTTGATCATTTGGAACAATTTTCCACATGCTTGTAACTAAATTGGACTGCTTTTACAGTTTTACTATCTGCATGTTAACAAGATAAATCAATTGGGAAAAACGAGTATGTTACAAACACACATGTGATAACCATCGATTACAGATGGGGTGAAACCATCGAATACAGATGGAGTGAAACCATACATCGACTACAGATGTAATGGAACTTAGTCAGTGAACAGACATACACAAAGAGCCGTGTTGGCTACTCCCGTCAGGTCATGTGTGACTAGTCTGGCTCGTGCTTCAGTATGGTCACATATGACTAGTCTGGCTCGTGTTCCAGTAAACGGCGGAACACTTTGGGGTGGGGTTGGTCCATTGCAGTAGGGTTTGTGAGTGTGTCTCGAACATGACTACGGCCCCTCCGGTGGAGGCAGCCATTGTGTTGGAGCGTCACGGTAAAACCACCGGTGATAAGGTGTATCGAGAACATTTCACCTACCCAGGCATGGACTTATCACGTGCACAAACAATCAAATACTCAACATACAACTGTTTTACTTTACTTATAACTTCTTTACTTTTAACTGCAAAAATATCCATGCATGCTCATACTTTACTTTTCTGCACTTATTATTCATAACTGTGTACTAACGCTCTTTTGTCCTCTTATAGTTGTTCCTCGTTTCATTACTTTAAATATCTTGCCGAGCTTATCGCTGACATATATTTCAATGTTTTATGAAATATATGTTAGGTTTAGAGACAGAGTACCTTGAGGACCCTACTTTTGAGGATCCCATCTTAGAGGTGAACACCACTGATCAGATTTACGAAGACATTGAGATCCTCCCCGCGGAAGGCTAAAGCGGAACGTTTATATTTCAGTTTATTATTTGTATTGTTATTTTTAGGTGTGTTTGCTTTCAGCAGATTGTACGGCCATGCTAGGCCTTAACTGTTTGTGTATTTGCTTTGGACGCTGGTAATGTAATGTAATAAATATTTGTGCTGTTTCTGAGAAACTCGCGTGCAGGGACCTGCCTTCGCTAATTAAACGCTTAGTGTGCTTAAGTCAAAGAAGAGAGAAAAAAATAATCACCCCTTCTTTGCTTTAAGCACATGCGGACCCGCTCGCGTCCTCGCCCCCAAGTATACTGGGAAGCGGGGCGTGACAACTGCGCAGGAAATTTGGCATACTCTGGAGGTGACTCATGAAGGTACATCGCAGGTTAAGGAGTCCAGACTTGCGCTACTCAGCACTGAATATGAAAGCTTCCGCATGCTTCCATCAGAGTCAATTAAAGAGATGTTTGCGAGGTTCACAGACATCGTTTACAAATCTACCTCTCTTGGAAAGCCGTACTCGAGTCTGGAGCAGATCAGAAAAATCTTAAGAGCATTGCCTAGTACCTTCTGTCCTAAAATCACAGCTATTCAGGAAGCAAGGGATTTATCGCAGATGAAAGTGGAGGATCTGATAGGGAACCTGATGTCCCACGAGCTAGAGCTGCAGAGCATTGAACTGAGAGAGAAAGATGAATTGAAGACTTCAAAGGCAATAGCCCTTCAGGCTAAGGAGGATGAAGATGGAGATGAAGAGGAGGCCTTTTTGGTGAGAAGCTTCAAGAAATATATCAGAACTGGCAACGGGAGATCAGAGATGCTGAAAAGGTTTAATCGCTCTAAATTTAATTCTAATAATAAATCTTTTGAGCAGAATACTACTGATCCGGTTACATGTTTTAAATGTAAAAAGCAAGGACATTTTATGAAACAATGCCCTCAAGGAAAGAATAGCGCTGCGGAGCAAAAGGGAAAATCTTTGGTGCTCACATGGGATATGGACAGCGAGGATGAATCTCAAGAGGAAGTTGCACATTCCTCTCTTTGTCTGATGGGAGAACTAGATCAAGTAAAATCTTTAACTAAAGCTCAACTAGTGACTACCTTTAAAGAAATGCAAGATGAAATTGAAAGGTTGGAATCAACCATTGAGTTACTTGAATCTCATGTAGAGAAGTTTAAAAATGCTAATTTTGAATTGCAACAAGACAATTATAATATGTCATTAGAAGTTGATGATTTTAAAGAGAAAATTGCTGCATGTAATTCTACTATTAGCTCTTTGAAAAAGGAAAAATCTCGCATGCCTACTGAAACTGAGTGTCTGAATTGCTCTACTTTGCTTAAAGACATTAGCATATTTAAACTAAATATGGTTAAGCTAGAAGTTGAAAATGAATTATTAAATGAGAAAATTTGCATGCTAATAAATGAAAATAAAGAGCTAGAAAAGAAGATGGCTAATCTGAAAAAGAGCGAGGAAGAGAACAAAAAGGCCTTCATTAGTAAATGTACCATGCTTGTTAATGAGAACATGTTTTTAAAGTCTAAAATATCTGATCTTGAATTGTCTATTCAAAAATTTGGTGTTGGAAAGCATTCATTAGACATTATTCTAGGCAATCAGATACAAGGAAATAACAGGCGTGGTTTGGGATATGGAAATAAAATTGATGAGAGGCCTAGAATTAATAGAAAGAATCAAAAAGAAACTGGTGTAGGAAGAAGCATGTTTGCTAAATGCTATACATGTGGTGGTGTTGGTCATGCTTATTATAATGGCAAGTATAGGAATACCAACATCAAATTTAAGCAAATTTGGGTTCCAAAAAATAAAGTGACTAACACTAGTGGACCTATTTGGATTCCTAGGTCACACATATCATGCTCTTCTTATGTGTAGGTACATGGCACGGCTAAGGAACAAAAGTGTGAGTGGTACTTAGACTCTGGCTGCTCAAGACACATGACAGGTGAAAGAGAAAAGTTCCTTAGCCTTACAAAGCATGAAGGAGGAAGTGTTACTTTAGGGGACAATGGAAAATGCAAGGTAATTGGTAAAGGTGTTGTAGGTAACGACACCTTTCGGCTTACAGATGTCCTATTGGTTGAAAAGTTGAAACATAACCTCATTTCTATCAGTCAGCTGTGTGACAAAGGTATGAAAGTTGAATTTGATGAAAAACTTTGTAGAATCATTGATAGATCCACAGGTGACATTATTATTACTGCAAATAGAAAGAATAATGTGTATACTCTTATGATTGAAGAACTAACTGTTTCTAAATTCTTGCTTGTAGGTGAAGAAGAGGCCACACTATGGCATAGACGATTAGCACATGCAAGCATGGGATTGATAAAGAAGCTCGAAAGCAAAAATTTGGTAAGAGGACTACCACATCAGACATATGAGAATGGTAAGTTGTGCGTGGCATGCACCAAAGGTAAGCAAACTAGATCTACTTTCTCTAGCATCAATGAAATTGCCACCACACGTATATTGGAATTAGTGCACATGGATTTATTTGGTCCAACAGACATTGCTAGCCTAGGAGGTAAAAAGTATTGTTTAGTATTGGTGGATGACTTCTCTAGATATACATGGGTATACTTCCTAGCCAAAAAATCAGACTCATTTGACCATTTTCAAAACTTTTGCATACAAGTTTCTAATGAGAAAAATTCTTCCATTGTAAAAATTAGAAGCGATCAAGGAGGTGAGTTTGAAAATGCTATTTTTGAAAAATTTTGTTTTCAAAAAGGAATTTTACATGAATTCTCTTCTCCTAGAACACCTCAACAAAATGAGGTGGTCGAGAGAAAGAATCGCACATTAAAAGAGATGGCTAGGAGTATGTTAAATGAATATAGCTTGCCTATGTCTTTTTGGGCTGAGGCCATTAATACGGCATGCCATGTATGCAACAGAGTTATGCTTAGACCTATACTAAATAAAACATCTTATGAACTATGGCATGGCAACACCCCGAAAGTTTCTTACTTTAGAGTTTTTGGATGCAGGTGCTTTATATTAAATACTGCAGATCAGCTTGGCACCTTTGAATCAAAATCAGATGAGGGAGTGTTCGTAGGATATTCAGCAAGGAGCAGAGCATACAGGATTTATAATAAACGCACACTTGCAATTGTTGAATCTATAAATGTAAAGTTTGATGAATCTGATATAAATTCTTTGGATTGCAGGCAGAACATTGAAGAGGAAAATGTAGAACAACAAGGCATTCCAAAAGTTAATGAGGAGCAACCTGAAATACAGAAAGAAGCTGAAACTGATTCGACAGAAATACAAGATGAAGCAGTTACCAGAGGAGAGTTGAGATTCACTCCAAACCACCCACCAGACTTAATCCTAGGTGAGCCTACGGCAGGTATTCGCACACGTTCCTCTTTTAGAGATCTTTGCGCTCTATGTATTTATGGTGACTTTATTTCTGTAATAGAGCCTAAGACTATAGATATTGCTTTAGAAGATGAAAGTTGGGTTTTGGCCATGCAAGAGGAATTAAATCAATTTGTCAGGAATAATGTCTGGAAACTAGTACCTAGACCCACTGATTATCCTGTAGTTGGTACTAAATGGGTGTTTAAGAATAAGCATGATGAATCTGGTAATGTTATTAGAAACAAGGCTAGGTTGGTAGCTAAAGGGTATAATCAAATTGAAGGGATTGATGTGGATGAGACTTTTGCACCAGTTGCTAGGCTTGAGTCCATTAGAATCTTGCTAGCTTTTGCAAGTTATAAAGGGCTCAAACTGAAACAAATGGATGTAAAAAGCGCTTTTCTTAATGGCTACCTAAAAGAAGAGGTATTTGTTGAGCAACCCCCAGGTTTTGAAAGCCATAATTTTCCAAACCATGTTTATAAATTGGAAAAAGCTTTGTATGGTCTTAAGCAAGCTCCACGAGCTTGGTATGACCGTCTAAGCACATATTTGTTGGAAAATAATTTTAAAAAGGGGAGTGCTGACAATACACTATTCTTGATGCATGAATCTGAAGACTTTCTCATTGTGCAAATTTATGTTGATGACATTATTTATGGTGCTACCAACGATCTTCTATGTCAAAAGTTTGAGAAAGTCATGCAGGATCAGTTTGAGATGAGCCTTGTGGGAGAGCTGAAATATTTTCTGGGGTTCCAAGTAAAGCAAGGAAAGGAAGGCATCTTTCTATCTCAAACCAAATACATCAAGGAACTTCTGAAAAAGTTTGGGATGGAGAAGTCTAAAGGAATTGGAACGCCGATGTGCCCCAACACGAAAATGGACAGGGATGAACAAGGAGTTGCAGTGGACCAAAAGCTATATCGAGGTATGATTGGTTCTTTATTGTACTTGACTGCATCTAGGCCTGATATAATGTTTGTTGTATGTTTGTGTGCACGTTTTCAGTCAAACCCAAAATAATCTCATTTGAAAGCCATTAAAAGGATCTTTAGGTACCTTATTAGTACACCTACTTTAGGCCTTTGGTATCCTTCTAGTGGTAATTTTGATTTGGTGGGTTATTCTGATGCTGATTATGCGGTAAGTTTAACTGATAGAAAGAGCACTAGTGGCACTTGTTTTATGCTAGGACACTCTTTAGTTTCATGGTCTAGCCGTAAGCAAAATAGTGTTGCATTATCCACTACTGAAGCAGAGTATATTGCCCTCGGCAGTTGCTGTGCTCAAGTACTATGGATGATGCAAACATTATCTGATTACGGACTAGCTCTTAAAAGAGTTCCTCTTCGATGTGATAGCAAGAGTGCCATAGATCTTTCTAATAATCCCGTACACCACTCTCGTACTAAACATATTGACGTAAGACACCATTTTCTTAGAGATCACCTCACTAAAGAGGATGTGTCTGTGGAGTTCGTTCCTACGGAATCACAACTTGCAGACATATTCACTAAACCTTTGGTTGAGGCTCGCTTTTGTCGTCTTCGTCTTGAGCTTGGTATTATTGATAAAACTTAGTACGAGACTCCATGCTTTCTTGTGTGCTTGAACTTTTTTTGTTTGTGTGCTAGTAGTTGCATTGTTATGTGTGCATGATTTATTTTTATTTGTGTGAATGCATCTCATGTTTGCTTTAGTATCTCATGCATTCAAAAACAAAAAATGAAAAAACAAAAAACAAAAACGAAAAAAAATGGTGCTTCAATGTGTATCTTTCTCTTTGATTCATTAAAAGAAGTATTCATGAATGATTTTCATATCTATGTAGAAATTGTTGTATTATTTCTTTTGCTACATGCGCATGTCCATCTTTCTAAATATTCATGGCATGTTCAATGACTGAAAATAACTTGATTTCTACACCACCTACTTCACTTCCACATATATTATTATTGTTGCACATTTGGAGATATCGTTTTTGAAATTGGAAATGTGAATGTAGGAGGAAAACTTAACTGAAAAATCTATGGGATATGATATACCTTGCCATGGATAAAAATTGAGCATTAAAACATGTTACTACAAGTATAAAAAAAATTGAAAAAGAAAATACATGCTCTGTATGAAAAATGGATACAATCCTTGGCAACGGTATTACCCACGAGTATCCAACATAAGCTTTATGGGTAAACTTTAGCGTTGGTGTATTTACTCGTCAAGCAATGCCACCCCCACATCTAAGAGTCCTTATAGGCTATGTTTTTGGGGTGCGGTACCTTGAACTCACTTTTGCTGAGGTGGGAAAAATCACTCCTAGGTGATAGAATGTTATTTGGAAAATGTGGACTTGTTTTGGTTGACTTTCTTAAATGATTCTCCCTTTGTGCTTCAATTTTAATCATCGCACGTACACGTTAGTGTAGAAGTCGTAGTTGTTTCCCTTCATTGGATTTTGACTTGATTATTCTATGAGTATATGCATGCAATTGTTGGTAATGGCTAATAATACACTCTTTTTGCCTAATGTATGATTTTGACTTCGTGGTATGGCTTTTGATGATAACAAAGGGGGAGAAATTTGGAAAGATTTGGTATACACTTGGTGTAGATTTGGTATTTACTCATTGTGCTTGGTATTTGGCTTTTGGAACTATCTTTTTGGTATTTACTCATTGTGCTTGGTATTTGGCTTTTGGAACTATCTTTGTAATGCTCGCAAATATATGATTGTTTGATTAAGGGGGAGCATTAATGAATATTGGGGAAGCACAAAAGTAGGGGGAGCATGCTTATTGATATACTTTATACATCATTGTTTGCACATCATTTCCTCTCATTGCATGTCATCCACTATTGCCACACTATCACACACACTATTTGGAATTGCATTGCTCAAATCTTATACTTAGTTTGTCATCATCAAAAGGGGGAGATTGTTGGTAGCAACTATCTATGAACTTCATGTTTGATGATAACAAACGTGTGTGAACGTTTTTAACATGTGTGTTAAGTGTTTCAGGAATGGTGAACGTATGAGTAATACAAAGGAGCAATGCAACCGTAAAGTTTTTAGTTGCTGGTATCAAGTCGTAGGGACGAAAATCAAGTGGAAGAGAAATATTGGTGAAGGACACGTTGTCTTATTTGGACTTGGTCAATTGTCAAGGAGATGGAAGAGGTGCTACACAAGTTGGACCAAGTCTATTTGTGGACCAAGTCATGCATCCAACAAAAGAAAACAAGGCCGCATGCCAAAAAACCCTAGCTGCTGCATCTTCTATAAAAGGCCGTATTCTTGAGAAGCTGCGTCTCTTTTTTTTGGTGAGAGCCGAACTTCAAAAACAAAAAAAACCTAAGATCAAAAGCGGCTGGAAAAAAAAATTTTAAAGGTCAGGTTCTCTTCGTTTTTTAATTGGTTCCACGCAAAAATGCTCCATCTTCGAAATTCCTTTTTGAGCCGTACTCATCTTTGTGCTTAAAGCTTATCAAAATTTTTGAAAGGGATCAAGAGATCTGCACGGTTTTTTGTAAGCATCATCAAATTTTTGTGTTTGCAAAGAGCCACACTAACTCCTTTCATCCTCTTTGATAAATCAAGGAGCAAAGGCCAAATAAATTTTTCATTTCCCCATCTTTCGAAAGAACAAGCAGCACCTCTCATATTTCATAATTATCATCAAAGATTTTAAAAGGAGGCCATTCTTTTTGTTTTAGTCATCATCATCAAAGCTTAAAAAAGGAAGACCAGGTTCGTTTTTTTGCACAAGGTTTGTTTGAATATTTTTTGAGCACTTCAAAACAATTTCCTTGAAATCACAGAGCCTGCATCTTTCTTTAAAAGGCATCATCATCACACTTTTTTAAAAAAGAAAATGCACTGGACTTTTCCCATTCACGGTTTGTAATCAAAAAAAAAATTTTATTTACAAGTGCACAAGCCGAACTTTGTCTCTCCCTGAAAAAAAAATTTATTTACACGTTTTTTTGGTCTCTGGTTGTTCTCTGTTGAAAATTCCAAAGAGAGTGTTTCTTCACATATTATCCTAGGGTGCACGCAAGACAGAGCGCAAGTTTTTTTGGTTGGTTCTCAGAGGCGCAACATCAAAGGGTTCATCAACATCAGAGGTCGACACTTTCAGATCATCATCCAGGACTTGAGACTAGAGACGTAAGACTACTACTTGTCAGATTGATCTGACCCTGCGTTGAACGGCAGAGACATCGACACCATCACGACTGAGCACTTCTAAACTCTGAACCTAATTTTATTTGTGATTTGGTGTTGTAATCTCTGTGAAACAATTTTTTATTTGTTTGGGGACTTGGCTAGTTGGGACTAGCCAAGAGAGAGGGCTTTACTAGTATTGTTATTGTTTGGGCACTTTGGTGAGTGCGGGTACTGAGGGCCAGGTGAGTGTAGGGTTGGTGCTCTAGCTACAGGTTGTACCAGTAAACTTTAATAATCTAGTATTGCTTTTGGGGCTGGACGTAGGTCGTGGGTGCGACCGAACCAGGGTAAAATCTGCTGTGTATTTGTGGTTGATTGTTGTTTACATTGACTGTAACTGTGTGTGATTTCTCGTGGGTTGCACGAGAATTTTTATAAGCCTATTCACCCCCCCTCTAGGCTTAGATCCAGATCCAACACATGTCCTCGATCGAGTAGCTCCCGACTTTTAGAGCAAGCTCGATCGGCGACTAAACTATTCTCTCTCTCTCTCTCTCTCTTCCTATTCTCCAGAGTAGTCCTAGCAAAGACTACAAAGTGGGTTTGGATTTGGATCCAGACGTCTAAGACGCGGGGTTCTACTCAAGTGAAACTTTCTACCGCGTGTGATCGGCTCGGAGGCGAAAGTCGGTTCGGGCAGATCGGTTCGAGGTTGCGAGGCGGCTCAGTCGGATCGAGTCAAGGCGGCTCGGCTATGAGGAGCTTCAGAAGACGGTGCGGTACATCTTGCCTACTCCAGGGCCAAGGTTCCTGATGCAGCAGCGGGCGGGTGGCCCGCCCTTGCTCTCTTGGGCGGGCGCGCCCGCTAAGCCTAGCGGGTGCGCCCGCAACTTAAGTCAAAATTAGGGTTTTTGAAACCCTAATGACGGCTACGAATTTTGTGAAAATTGCTAACCTTTAAGCAATTGTTTGAGGGGTCAAACGAAGTCGAAATTCGTCACCGTCAGTTCCTACACGTTCACCACTCCAAGCTTTTCTGATTGATAGCTTGTTTGGTGTCTGAAGTTTAGTATGCGAGGAGAATTAATTCTTTAAAGTTTGACTTTGTGAAAGGCTAACTTTAAAGTTGAAATTAAGCCAAATGGCTTAATTGAATTTTTTCTCTTCAGGGGAATTGTCCCACATTGCCCGCAACGAGAAGTTGAGTGCTCACTCCCTATATAAATAGGGGTGCACTCTCCTCGTTGAAAAACACACCAGTCAACGATCGAGTAGCTCCAGATTTTTAGAGCAAGCTCGATCGGCGACTAAATCTCTCTCTCTATTTTCCTATTCTCCGGAGTAGTCCTAGCATGACTACGAAGGGGGTTTGGATCTGATCCGGACGTCTAAGACGCGGGTTTCTTCTCAAGTGAAACTTTCTACCGCGTGTGATCGGCTCGGAGGCGAAAGCAGCTCGGGCGGATCGGTGCGAGGGTGCGAGGCGGCTCAGGGAGATCGGGTCAACGCGGCTCGGCTACGAGGAGCTTCTCAAGACGGTGCGGTACATCTTGCCTGCTCCAGGGCCAAGATTCCGGGTATGTGGTTAAGCGTTTTCTAATATAGCTTTAATTAGTCGCTTTAGTGTAGATCCTTCTTGGGGTGGTCAGACCCACTCCAAGTCGGCATAGATCGGGCTAGGTTCTGGCTCCCCAGAGCCTAGCTAAAAAGTTTAGCTAGTGAAGAAATTTTTGATTTCTGGTTTTCCGCTGCGCTTTTGTGCCTCCGTGGTTCGTCCGACTTAGGACGGATACGGATCCGAGCTCTGGGGGTCCGCCAAAACCCCAACAGTGGTATCAGAGCCACAGTTTTGCTATAGATCTACTATAGCGACTTTTTAATAGTTAAAAATGCTTAGCTTTCATACGCAAAACCTTTTAGCTTTATGTTAAATTAGTTTTGAAAATATTTTTGTGTTTCAAACATTAATTTTGCAACACGGAAATTTATTTTAATTTTGGAGCAAATTATTTTTATGCGATAAATCTAAAATTAGTCTCCTTTGTTTTAAATACTCTATAAAATTTTTATGAGACATTAAAATTTTTTTAAAGAGTGTTTAAAGTTTATGTAAACTTTATAGAAAAATTTTATTTTCGAAATTTAAGAATTTTTCTTTAGTTACATAAAAGTTAGAGATCTTCAAAACTTTATTTGAAAGCTTCTAAAAGGTTTCTAAAAGTTTTAAAAGAGTTTTAAAATTATTTTAAATATGTAAGTAATAGAAATGATTTTATTTCATGAGATGAAACACAAATTAATTTCTTTTTATTACATAGATGTTTCTAAAATTTTTATGTGATATTTTAATTTTAGAAATAAGGTTAAAAATTTTAAAGGCCTAGGTTTAAAATTATTTGATAATTTTGTACGACCTAGTTTTATGCGATTTAAAAAAAAAATTTTTTGAAGGCTTTAAAATTTTTATTCTTTATTTTTAAGTGTTAAAATTTAGATTTGCATGTTTATATTATATAGATAATTTTTAAACTTGCAAATACATTTTTATATGTCACTAAAAATGAAACTTTCTTTTATGCGGATAAAGTTAGTTGCTTCATTTCATGTTGAATAATGTATTCACAAACCTTGTTAGGTTAGCCATTAAAACATGATAGTGACATGATATGTTTGATAAAACAAAACAACATCGAACCTAATACCAGATTAGGGTAGTCCTTTTGTTTTGTAAATCATTTCATTAAAACGTTCAATTAAATGATTTTCATAAAAAGACAAGGTTGAATTGTTTTATTAAAATCCTAATTAGATTGGGGTAGTAAGTTGAACGAAGAACCTTATAGTTGATAAGGACTTAATAAAAGATGTTCAACCAATCTGAAAAATTTTGAATTTTAGGATCAACTAGTTGATAAGGATTAACTAGTTCTCTTAATTAAAAGCCATTTAGTTGTTTGGAAAACATAAGATTGATGACAACTCCTTCAATGGATCATGATGTCGGTCAATGTGCTTGGCTAAAGTTTTTGGACCAACCTAGCTAGACTAGGTAACAAGTGGTCCTGGCTTAGTCAATTCCCTGGCCGCGTCCGCTGGACCGCAAGGAGTCGATTCATGACTATGTAAGTCCATCGACTATACCTAAGTCAATACGATAATAATCTTATTCAAGATAAATCGTAGCCCTCCTTGTTTTAGGAGTTGGTAACTGTAAGAAACATGTTCCGGTTGTTGAGCTACACTCAAGCCGTGACATGTCAATCTTATAGAAACCGATTTCTTGATTGACATCTTAACCTGACTGAAACTGTTGTCTCATCCCTCGAGCTTCGGCGTAGGTCTAACCAAGAATGTAGTCTAAGACCTGACCCAAACCGGCGCGTCGTGCATACACCGAGCAAAGGGGCAAGTCAGGCTAGACACGAAAACAAGTGTCCGACTAGGCTAGCCATTGTGATCCGGTTGAGCACACTCATGATCACAAATGACTAGGGGTGGAATCGATAGGGAATCATAGTAAACATGATTGACGACGAGTTCGTCTACCGACTGCAGAGTCGGACAACTTGTTGAGATACACTCAAGGTTGTCAGACTCAGGATAGCCGGATCCATCTCTCACAAATGTTATTTTATAATAAATTGTTTATTATTATGGCTTTAAATAAATTTAGTGGGAGAATATAGTTTTATTAAAACCATTAAAACTATACTACGAACATATACTAACTAAAGTATCTATAAAATGCAGAATGGACTCAGGTCTAAAATACATGGTAGAAAAGAACGTGATGGATGGAACCAACTACAAAGACTGGCTTAGGAACATTAAGTTGGTCCTTTCCCTAGCTGGGATTGGATACATATTGTTCGAGGACGCTCCGGATAAGCCCGATGAGGATTCGACCCACGAAGAGAAAGAAGCCTTCAAGTTGTACCAGAGGGATGCAGAGAAGGCAAGATGCCTTACTCTAGCTTCGATGACCAACGAACTGCAAAGGAAGCATGA
Organism: Scilla litardierei; assembly: GCA_030789695.1. NCBI lineage: Eukaryota > Viridiplantae > Streptophyta > Magnoliopsida > Asparagales > Asparagaceae > Scilla > Scilla litardierei. The sequence continues at coordinate 271,225,128 of CM061141.1, read as the reverse complement.
ACATATGGATGTTCAGAGCATACTCCTTAATGCACAAGAGTTGTATGGCAAGCGATCCAGAGCTGCCAAGTTCGAAGCTACTAGCAACCTCTGGGGCACGAAGATGACGACAGGGCCCGTACAAGATCATGTTATTAAGATGATCGGGTACGTAGAGGACGCCGCCCAGTTAGGATTTGTCCTGGACAATGAGATGTCCACGGACATTATCCTAAAGTCTGTAACTCCCGAGTTCAAGCCCTTTATAACTGGCTTTATAATGAACAGCCTTGAGACGGATCTTCCTGGTCTCCTCAATATGCTCCGGCAATTTGAGGAGATTGAGAAGAAGCCGACTGCACTGGTTGTTGGCTCTGCTACTTCCGACCAGCCGAAAGGCAAAGGGAAGAAGAGGCAGGTCCCACAACCTGCGAAGGCTAAGAATGGGAAGAAGAAGAACAAAGGGGCCCCGTCGAAATCTGAGTGCTTCCATTGCCACAAGATTGGCCACTGGAAGAGGAACTGCAAGATCTATCTTGCAGAGAAGAAGAAGGGGCATACTGATGCCTCTACCTCAGGTACAAATTAAAACTCAATTAAATGCAATTATTTCCATTCATATAGTATGAGATACTTATAGACATCTGTGTATTGTATACAGGTGGCTGATAAGAACCGGAGATTGGAGAAGTACGGAGATCGGTCGGCAATCAAAGCAACAGTTGCTGCTGGGACCGCTCAAAGACTTCTGGAGACGATGATCGTGGTGGAGATGATATTTTTCTTATTTGAATAAAATGTATCATCTTTAAGGATCGAAAACAATGAATGAGTGCCTTGCACTCAAGGTTTATTTTTGATAAACAAGTTAAGGTTCTTTTCATGAACCCGTTGTTTTGGAATGGATGTCTCGTTTGTTGCAATTGAGATTGAATCGGCTTAAATTCTGTGGATGTGGCTTTTCTGTGTTGGTTGCGTATATTTTCGAATAATGGTGTATAGCTTCGTTAATATTGATTTTGGAGCTGACTAAATGTTAGAAGTCAATCAGTAGTTAAGTGTATGTTCCAGGGGGCGTATAAATTGTGTGCGATCACAATAATACGCATGTCAAGATTAATTCTTGATTATCTGCATTTAGTTATTAAAAGAGTTAATACTAAATGTGGTTAAAGGAATAAGTACAATATAGGACGTTTTGATTGAACGAGTCAATGTCAAGATTCCTTAAAACGATCTTGACTTGACTCATTCGTCAAACCGAATCTGACACTTGTACATTCCATCTGAGGCACTTACCAAATGGTTATTTTTGCACATAAATCCAAATATGATTTCGATATTATGTTGAAGAAATTTGACCAGGTAATTCTTAAGGTCAGTGGGAGCGAGCTCATATACTTAGTTCCGTTTTTCGGACTAAGTAAAAAGGATTTTTCACTTTAATGAATCTTCTATATAAATCATTAAGTCGAAATTGTTTTGATTTAATCATATATATATAGAGACTTAGGGTGTCAAATATGTACTTGACATATTGACACAATAAAGTGGAGTGAGCTAGAACTGACTTACGGAAATGTTAGACCCCACATCTAAATCGTATAAGCTAACTGTTAGCTATACGAAGTTAGGAAAATTGATCCAGATCATTTTTCCAAAGGATCAACCCTGTGTGATCAAGAGATGTAATTTCAATCCATTAAAATTCGTTGTAGATACTTATTAGTAGAACCATTCTTAGGTTTGCCATATCAAATGTCAAAGTGACTGATATGCTATAACGGTATGAGATACCGAGATAAATAGCCTAAGTGCAAGTGGGAGATGTAGGAAGATATATGCCCATATGGCAATTTATCTTGATTATACGTCTTGTTCATACTATATATGATACGTATTATTCTAAGTATAAAATCATTTGTATTAATATACTTAGATAATATCCATAGACTTATAGTTAGGTCCTTACATATCTAGATGAGATCTCGATTATGAGTAAGTAAGCGACCGAATAGAAACGTAAAGTCTTATACGGTTCGTGATCGTAGATATGTCGAGAACTGGATATCGACACATCGGATAGATCACTGTGTCTTCGTCTTACTTTCAGGTAATGATGATCTCATAGTCATTCGACTTGGCGAAGTCGGAGACGAGACACAGGTGCTCATTGGAGAATGAGTTCACTGAACGACCAAGTTAGAGTTATTAAATGGTTAACTTTAATGATTTGTCTTTAATAACTCTAGGGTGATGATAGGTTAGTTGACCCTTAAGACCTGAAGTCATCTGTACAAACCTATGAGCGAACGGTATAGCTTAGACCCATGATCTAGCTTCGAGGAACAGTCCTGCTGAAAGATCTTAGGTTGGGCTGCACCTGAAGCTCCCAAGGTGAGTAAGTGACTAAGATGGGATTCGTCACTTCCATTAAAGGGAAGTTAGTGTTATAGGCTCAGTACGGTCTTTATGTTAATCCTCGGCCGGGGTACGTTGCAAGAAGTACAACGTGTATACAATAAAGACCGCCGTATACTGACCAATGTTGTCTAATAGGGTTGACAGAAAACCATACCCTAGGCCAACAATAAACACAGTCTTGACGAAGGGATTTTAGCTAACGGAATTCATCACTAACACAGCCAATGCAAACCTTATGATACCTTTGTCAAAGGGTCGATCACGTTATGATGACTCTGAAACAGGGACGACAGCTACTGCTCGTAGTGACCGTCGTCTAGGGGTTTCGAGCCCCAACCTGTAGTAAGGTCAGGCTGTAGGGTCTCACACCGAGTAGTGCTCGTGTCTTAGTAATAGGAATATAGAATAGAGAGAAATATCATTTGATGATATTCACAAATTAAGTTGTGAAAGTTAGTCGCATTAGCAATAGGGACACAACGTTGCATGAGATGCTAACTTTGACTAAACGTGTTGTAAATTAGTTACGATGAATTTAGTAGGAACAAACTTGTTGGAAAGGGTTACCTGGATGACGGGATTGTCCCGGTCTAAACACAGGTTCAAACCGCGTCCAAATCGGAGCTCAAACGAGTCCAAAAACACAGAAAGAGTTCAAGGGGAAGTGGGTTAGACCCACTGGGCCAAAAGGCCCATGTACAAAAGCAAACGGGCGACGCCCGCTGGCTGCAACGGGCTCACGCCCGTTGCACAGCGGGCACGGCCCGCTGCAGCAGCGGGCGTGGCCCGCTGTGTGCAGCGGGCGGGCGCCCGCTGCAGCAGCGGGCGTGGCCCACTGCACAGCGGGCCAGCGCCTGCTGATGTAGCGGGCGCGGCCCGCTGCACAACGGGCCCGCGCCCACTGTTGCAGCGGGCGGGCGGCCCGCCCTTGCTCTCTTGGGCGGGCGCGCCCGCTAAGCCTAGCGGGCGCGCCCACAACTTAAGTCAAAATTAGGGTTTTTGAAACCCTAATGACGGCTACGAATTTTGTGAAAATTGCTAAACTTTGAGCAATTGTTTGAGGGGTCAAACGAAGTCGAAATTCGTCACCGTTAGTTCCTACGCGTTCACCACTCCAAGCTTTTCTGATTGATAGCTTGTTTGGTGTCTGAAGTTTAGTATGCGAGGAGAATTAATTCGTTAAAGTTTGACTTTGTGAAAGGCTAACTTTAAAGTTGAAATTAAGCCAAATGGCTTAATTGAATTTTTTCTATTCAGGGGAATTGTCCCACATTGCCCGCAACGAGAAGTTGAGTGCTCGCTCCCTATATAAATAGGGGTGCACTCTCCTCGTTGAAAAACACACCAGTCAACGATCGAGTAGCTCCAGATTTTTAGAGCAAGCTCGATCGGCGACTAAATCTCTCTCTCTCTATTTTCCTATTCTCCGGAGTAGTCCTAGCACGACTACGAAGGGGGTTTGGATCTGATCCGGACGTCTAAGACGCGGGTTTCTTCTCAAGTGAAACTTTCTACCGCGTGTGATCGGCTCGGAGGCGAAAGCAGCTCGGGCGGATCGGTGCGAGGGTGCGAGGCGGCTCAGGGAGATCGGGTCAACGCGGCTCGGCTACGAGGAGCTTCTCAAGATGGTGCGGTACATCTTGCCTGCTCCAGGGCCAAGATTCCGGGTATGTGGTTAAGCGTTTTCTAATATAGCTTTAATTAGTCGCTTTAGTGTAGATCCTTCTTGGGGTGGTCAGACCCACTCCAAGTCGGCATAGATCGGGCTAGGTTCTGGCTCCCCAGAGCCTAGCTAAAAAGTTTAGCTAGTGAAGAAATTTTTGATTTCTGGTTTTCCGCTGCGCTTTTGTGCCTCTGTGGTCCGTCCGACTTAGAACGGATACGGATCCGAGCTCTGGGGGTCCGCCAAAACCCCAACAGTTTTTACACCCAATAATTCTATAGCCAAGAGTAAATTTGCAATTGTGCTTAACGTGGCTAAAAGAATTTAGATCATTCGTAGATCACACAAAGAATATGAAATTATTCAATGTGATCTAGAATCTAGATGTGTTCTTAGATCACACAAAGAATATGAAATTATTCAATGTGATCTAGAATCTAGATGTTTCAAAAATCCTTTGAGAATATAAAAAATCAAAGAGAATGATTTTGAAAACCAATTTGCAATAGCCAAAAATAATAATGATCTTAAAACGAATTATAAAAGAATATAAGCAATAAGATCAGAAATTGAGAACCCGTTTTGGCTACGAAGAACTTTGAGAGCAATGAGAACAATGAGATCTTTTGAGAGAATAAGAATTTTGCTCAAGAATGAATTGGTGAGAAAAATGTTCTCATAGGGTCTCTATTTATAGAGCTAAATGAGAATTCAAAATAATTCAAATCAAGTTTGACTTTAGCCCAAAAATCAAGCAATGAATAAATGAGAGAGTGAATCAAGGAATTCTGGTTGCACAGCTGGTAGTCGACTCCCTAACTTTGGTAGTCGACTCCCAGAGTGTCTCAGAGAAAATCTGCTACAACTGGTAGTCGACTCCCTAACTTAGGTAGCCGACTACCAGACTATCTTTTCTGGTAGAAGACAGAAATCAGTGTAGTGAACTACTGGGTGTTTGTAGTTGACTACAAATTGAAACTTAGCTTCTATGAAAAGTATGCTCTCAAATAATTTTAAAATGAGTTTTAAAAACATTTTAGAAAATCATTTTGTGTGTGTTACGACCTAAAGATCATAATAGCCCGACTCCCGCCTGGATCCGCTAACATACCCCTTTAGCTCGCCCTTTAACACTCAGGGCCGCCGCCCCGAGGACCCGGGCCATCATGGAGATAGGCACGCCTTACGGCGCCCCCCCCGAAACGGCCGAGGCGAGCAACTGTAGCCGCCCGGCCCATCGGGGTAGTGCGCTTGGGGGACGCTTGGGTATCAAGGCCAAGCCTACGGACGGGCGTGGTCGGGCCGGACTACCCCCGACCGGAACGGCCCGTCCGATTCCCGCGAACCACGGCGCCCAAAATAAGCCAGACCTTTAGTTCGACGCTAACGACAAACAGCCTAGGACAAAGGCACAACTGACACATACGTCACCCGACCGCCTGACAAAGCACCCCCAGGCGGCAGACCTGACCGGCGGTTGGTGCTTTCGGCCCTGACATCCCGACAAAAGCACCTCTTGGCCGTTGCGCCGCCTGACAGTGGCAGGTCAGAAACTCCTGTTCCCGATGTCCTTGTCCGAAACTTCCGCTGACAACCGAGCCAGCTCAGCGTGCCAAGTCATCATCCGTCAGGTATAAATACTCCCCCCTCCTCTTACGAAAAGGAGGATGCTGCAGAATTCTCTCTCATTCAACTATTCACACACGAGTGCAAAGGTCTTCCATATCTTTGTTCTCCCACCTATAGCTCGCCACGCGCGTTCGATACACCGTTAGTCCGACCGGCGTGACTAGCCCCCCATTTTAAGCCCTATCACTGACTTAGGCATCGGAGGGGCTAAGGGTTGAACCCCCAACCCAGCCCTTCTGACGAGTTGTTCGTGTTGCAGGAGAGCTCGCCTATCAACACCAGTCGGCGTCACCCCCCTGCCGTTCAACCTTGTCCAGCCGCATCCGGCGAGATTCAGCCCCGCGACCGTCACTGGCGTCGAGATCGAATTCTTCACCCCACTAATCGCTTGTCAAATAGCCTACCTAAACCCCCTACTCCACATAACCACCGTGCCCTTGGTTCCCATTAATACAAATTCATTGTACGCAAGTTCCACCTCGTAACAATTGGCGCCGTCTGTGGGAACGAAGGGTCACACCCATGTTAGATCCCATACCGATCTCGCGGAACCCGGACCACGGCAAAGATCCCGTGGGACAGGAACCGCTCTCCCTACAAATCACCCCGGCGTCCGACCCCCTTCTGGGGATGGGCCCCGAGATCGAACACACTTCAGTCCCCGCCGTCCTGAAGAGCTTCGAGGCCGTTGCTCAGGCCAGGGGAGGCTGTCAGACGGCTGGAACGGGACCTCCGCCCGGCCCCTCAGAGCCCCTGAACGTGAGGCGAAACCTTCACCCTCAGTTCGAGGAGGAGGGGGAGCATAGGGGGCTCGCTGAGGAGATCGCGGCCCAGCAAAGGCTCCTGGAAGAGGAGGTAGAAGTCGCGCAGCGGTGGAGGCGCCTGGGGGAGGCGGCCACCGCGCAGAGGCGTTTGGACGAGGCGGCCGAGACCACCCGGAAGGCTTACCAGGAAGAGGAGGCCGCCCGCCACCAGCTTCGCTTCATCATCGCGGAGCGCGAGAGGCTGAGGATGGAGAACAGGAGCAACCGAGAACTCCTGGACGAGGCGACGACAGCCCGGCGGCCTGGGAACGGGCGGGACCCGATGCTGAACAGGTCCCTGCCTGGAGGGGGTGGCCCCCATCACCAACACCTCCCCTCCGATACCCTGCGCGAGGAAGCCGTTTGTCGGCAACTACGCTTCCTCACCGCCGAGCGTGAAAGACTCCTTCGGGAGAATCAAGAACGGACGGAGGCCCGAGGAGAGCTGGCCAGGAGGCATGGGCGCTGGGAGGACCGTAGCCCGCAACCCGTCGAATCCTCGGCCCAAGGAAGGAGCCCCGCCCGGAGACCGTCGGGCTACTCGCCGGGGACGGAGGACCGTCGGCGGCCGAGGCGCGACCGAAGCCCGACCCCCGAGTGGCGGAGGGGGGATGCGCCGGATCGCCCGACCTACCCGGAGGAGGCCACGCCACTCGCCCGGTGGATCACTTCTGCCCCCAGGCCCGTAAGGTTCAAACCCCCTCATTTGGCCACCTATAATGGGAGGGGCGACCCCCTCACGCACGTGCAACAATACCGGGGGGCGATGGAAGCCCAGGACGTGGATGAGGCGTTCCTTTGCCGACATTTCTCCCAGAGCCTGAGGGACACCACGTTGGACTGGTACTTCGGCTTGCCCGCGAGGTCCGTAGGGAGCTTTGGCGAACTATCCCATAAGTTCTGCCAAGAGTTCCGGGCCGGGCGAACAAAAAAGAAGCCCTTAGACTATCTCAGCACGATAGTCCAAGGAGAGGGAGAGACGACGGGTAGATACCTCCGCCGTTTTCAGGAGGAAAGACGGGCGGTGGTGACGTGTGGCGATGAAGTGCTTATGCTGGCCTTCAAGACGGGGCTGCGGACTCGGAGCCTCCACAAATCACTGCTCCGAGATCCGCCGACCGACTATGAAGCGTTGGTAGCCATGGCGGAGAGACACGCGCTGGCCGAGGAGACTCTCGGCGCCAAGGCCTTATTCCCCCCGGCGAAACCCCCCTAAGGCGAACCCCGGTCACACCCACGGCCGAGGCAGGAAGAGGGGCACCGTGGCCGCGACCAACTGGCCCGACCAAGGAGGGAACAGCTCGGGCCCCGTCCGCAAGACCGACCTGGCCCGGCGCGCGATTTCGCTCCGGCCCAAGGGCTCCCTCGAGTCGCCCCGAGACAAGAAGGCCCCCTAAGGGCACATTACACCCAACTCAACGCCTCCTTGATTGAGGTAATGGCCGCGGCTACACGGGCCGGACTGCTGCCGGAGCCGCCCCGAGAAATGAAGTCGGACCCCGCCCGGAGAGATTTCAAGAAATACTGCCGCTACCACCGGGACCACGGCCACGACACCGACAACTGCTTCACCCTCAAAAGGGAAATCGAGCGGCTGATCCAGGCGGGCCACTTGGGGGACTTCGTCGGAGCCCGGAGACCTGACCGAGAAGAGGGGAACCACCGAAGGGCACGGAGGGCAGACCCTCCGGCAAACGACGAGCGGGAAGAGCTTCACCCCCCAAAACCCGTCATGCGCATAAATACGATATGCGGCGGCCCATCTTTAGGTGGGGCATCGTCGTCAAGAAAGAAGGCGTATGCGAGACAAGTAATGACGGCGGGTCTCGGAGGGGACCGGAGAGGGAGAAGGATGGCCTACCCACCCATAACTTTCAGCGACGAGGATCTGGAGGGGATCGAGCTGCCACACGAGGATGCCATCGTCATCGAAGCACAGATCGGGACGGCCATCGTCAGCCGCCTCCTGATCGACACGGGGAGCTCTTGCGACATCCTGTTCATGTCCACGATCGAAAAGATGGGGTTAAGGCCGACAGACCTGAGACCCTGTACGGGACCCCTCGTCGGTTTCACCGGTCACTCGACCCCCATCATGGGAGTGATCACCCTGCCGATAACCCTCGGAGAAGAGCCACAGGTCGTCACCCGAATGACGTTGTTCGTTGTGGTCGACATCATGTCGGCGTACAATGGGATCATTGGACGACCTTACATGTCGGCCATCGGAGCGCTCCCCAGCCTACTCCATCAGATGGTTAAGTTCCAGACCCCTCGAGGGGTGGGGATCGCGCGGGGAAGCAAGAAGCTGTCTAGGAGCTGCTACGTAGGGTCGACCAAGCACAAAGGACCAGAGGTAAATCTGAAGATCGACACCTCAAGGCAGAGTTATGACCCCCTCCAGCCAGAGTTAACCCCAGCCAATGCCACGGCCGAGGGAAACAGGATCGACCACGCGCCCAACTAAACCACCCCCCGTGAAGGACGGGCTAATCACTCCAAGGGGCACGATGCGCCGGCCGGGGCATAGCCGGTAACTGTAAGTCCTGAACGAAGTACCATGTTCCCTTCTTTTTATCTTCAAATTTCGCCTTTCCTACATAACAGTTTCAGTTCAACCCTCTGAAAGACTCCGGGGCAGGACCAATCCTCGCCACCCAAACCGGAGAGGGGCACGGGCCGAGCTGCACACTCGCTCCCCCCCAAGAAGACCTCCGGGGCAAGTTCACTGAGCTTGTCCACCCAAACCGGAGCGCCATATGCGGGGTAGGGGACGGCCCAATACCCGTCCGACTATAGAGGCTGTGGGGAGGCGACGGCCCTATACCCCCCCTCTAAAAGACTCCGGGGCAGGACCAATCCTCGCCACCCAAACCGGAGAGGGGCACGAGCCGAGCTGCACACTCGCTCCCCCCCCAAGAAGACCTCCGGGGCAAGTTCACTGAGCTTGGCCACCCAAACCGGAGCGCCATATGCGGGGTAGGCGACGGCCCAATACCCGTCCGACTATAGAGGCTGTGGGGAGGCGACGGCCCTATACCCCCCCTCTAAAAGACTCCGGGGCAGGACCAGTCCTCGCCACCCAAACCGGAGAGGGGCACGGGCCGAGCTGCACACTCGCTCCCCCCCCAAGAAGACCTCCGGGGCAAGTTCACTGAGCTTGGCCACCCAAACCGGAGCGCCATATGCGGGGTAGGCGACGGCCCAATACCCGTCCGACTATAGAGGCTGTGGGGAGGCGACGGCCCTATACCCCCCCTCTAAAAGACTCCGGGGCAGGACCAGTCCTCGCCACCCAAACCGGAGAGGGGCACGGGCCGAGCTGCACACTCGCTCCCCCTCCAAGAAGACCTCCGGGGCAAGTTCACTGAGCTTGTCCACCCAAACCGGAGTGCCATATGCGGGGTAGGCGACGGCCCAATACCCGTCCGACTATAGAGGCTGTGGGGAGGCGACGGCCCTATACCCCCCCTCTAAAAGACTCCGGGGCAGGACCAATCCTCGCCACCCAAACCGGAGAGGGGCACGGGCCGAGCTGCACACTCGCTCCCCCCCCAAGAAGACCTCCGGGGCAAGTTCACTGAGCTTGGCCACCCAAACCGGAGCGCCATATGCGGGGTAGGCGACGGCCCAATACCCGTCCGACTATAGAGGCTGTGGGGAGGCGACGGCCCTATACCCCCCCTCTAAAAGACTCCGGGGCAGGACCAGTCCTCGCCACCCAAACCGGAGAGGGGCACGGGCCGAGCTGCACACTCGCTCCCCCCCAAGAAGACCTCCGGGGCAAGTTCACTGAGCTTGGCCACCCAAACCGGAGCGCCATATGTGGGGTAGGCGACGGCCCAATACCCGTCCGACTATAGAGGCTGTGGGGAGGCGACGGCCCTATACACCCCCTCTAAAAGACTCCGGGGCAGGACCAGTCCTCGCCACCCAAACCGGAGAGGGGCACGGGCCGAGCTGCACACTCGCTCCCCCCCAAGAAGACCTCCGGGGCAAGTTCACTGAGCTTGGCCACCCAAACCGGAGCGCCATATGCGGGGTAGGCGACGGCCCAATACCCGTCCGACTATAGAGGCTGTGGGGAGGCGACGGCCCTATACCCCCCCTCTAAAAGACTCCGGGGCAGGACCAGTCCTCGCCACCCAAACTGGAGAGGGGCACGGGCCGAGCTGCACACTCGCTCCCCCCCAAGAAGACCTCCGGGGCAAGTTCACTGAGCTTGGCCACCCAAACCGGAGCGCCATATGCGGGGTAGGCGACGGCCCAATACCCGTCCGACTATAGAGGCTGTGGGGAGGCGACGGCCCTATACCCCCCCTCTAAAAGACTCCGGGGCAGGACCAGTCCTCGCCACCCAAACCGGAGAGGGGCACGGGCCGAGCTGCACACTCGCTCCCCCCCCAAGAAGACCTTCGGGGCAAGTTCACTGAGCTTGGCCACCCAAACCGGAGCGCCATATGCGGGGTAGGCGACGGCCCAATACCCGTCCGACTATAGAGGCTGTGGGAAGGCGACGGCCCTATACCCCCCCTCTAAAAGACTCCGGGGCAGGACCAGTCCTCGCCACCCAAACCGGAGAGGGGCACGGGCCGAGCTGCACACTCGCTCCCCCCCAAGAAGACCTCCGGGGCAAGTTCACTGAGCTTGGCCACCCAAACCGGAGCGCCATATGCGGGGTAGGCAACGGCCCAAAACCCGTCCGACTATAGAGGCTGTGGGGAGGCGACGGCCCTATACCCCCCCTCTAAAAGACTCCGGGGCAGGACCAGTCCTCGCCACCCAAACCGGAGAGGGGCACGGGCCGAGCTGCACACTCGCTCCCCCCCAAGAAGACCTCCGGGGCAAGTTCACTGAGCTTGGCCACCCAAACCGGAGCGCCATATGCGGGGTAGGCGACGGCCCAATACCCGTCCGACTATAGAGGCTGCGGGGAGGCGACGGCCCTATACCCCCCCTCTAAAAGACTCCGGGGCAGGACCCGTCCTCGCCACCCAAACCGGAGAGGGGCACGGGCCAAGCTGCACACTCGCTCCCCCCCAAGAAGACCTCCGGGGCAAGTTCACTGAGCTTGGCCACCCAAACCGGAGCGCCATATGCGGGGTAGGCGACGGCCCAATACCCGTCCGACTATAGAGGCTGCGGGGAGGCGACGGCCCTATACCCCCCCTCTAAAAGACTCCGGGGCAGGACCAGTCCTCGCCACCCAAACCGGAGAGGGGCACGGACCGAGCTGCACACTCGCTCCCCCTCAAGAAGACCTCCGGGGCAAGTTCACTGAGCTTGGCCACCCAAACCGGAGCGCCATATGCGGGGTAGGCGACGGCCCTATACCCCCCCTCTAAAAGACTCCGGGGCAGGACCAGTCCTCACCACCCAAACCGGAGAGGGGCACGGGCCGAGCTGCACACTCGCTCCCCCCCAAGAAGACCTCCGGGGCAAGTTCACTGAGCTTGGCCACCCAAACCGGAGCGCCAAATGCGGGGTAGGCGACGGCCCAATACCCGTCCGACTATAGAGGCTGTGGGGAGGCGACGGCCCTATACCCCCCCCTCTAAAAGACTCCGGGGCAGGACCAGTCCTCGCCACCCAAACCGGAGAGGGGCACGGGCCGAGCTGCACACTCGCTCCCCCCCAAGAAGACCTCCGGGGCAAGTTCACTGGGCTTGGCCACCCAAACCGGAGCGCCATATGCGGGGTAGGCGATGGCCCAATACCCGTCTGACTATAGAGGTTGTGGGGAGGCGTCGGCCCTATACCCCCCTCTAAATGACTCCGGGGCAGGACCAGTCCTCGCCACCCAAACCGGAGAGGGGCACGGGCCGAGCTGCTCACTCGCTCCCCCCCCCCCAAGAAAATCTCCGGGGCAAGTTCACTGAGCTTGGCCGCCCAAACCAGAGCGCCATAGGCAGGGTCGGAAACGGACCGATGCCCTCCCTCCCCCGAAAGGTCCCGTCACCCTTCTCCTCCAACCTCGGGAACCTACTCGCGGTCCGCGAATCGAGGCCACCCCTACGGAAAGCCATCCCCGAAGAGTAACGCTAGACCCCCTTAAAGCAGACGCCCGAAACGACTTGTCCATCTCAAGCAGGACCCTCGGGACGAGCGCCAATGACAAATGCCAGGCATGCCTGAGGGGTCTCATCACCTGTCACCCATCGGGGTCACATCACCCATTAAGGAAGAATAAATGAGCGCAGACGCTCACCATTATAAATCCCCCCTCTCCTCAGCTTCATGGAGAGGGGGAGAAAGGCAAAGGAAAGGATGTGGAGGAAAACTCGTCATTTATACCACCCTCCCTCCCTTGAAATGCGCGGAAAACGCAAGCTTCGCCGACCGCAAAGATAGACGATCCACCAACCGGATATACCGCTTACAAAACGGCTACCCAGCCTGCTGCTCCCCTCCTCCTTTTGGACAACTTAAGGCAGGAGACCGGGCGCTCCGTGGGCACACCAGGCCTCTCCACGAACGCCCGGGGTACGCAGGAGCGGCTGGCTGGCAACCCGATGGATGGGACGGACCTGCCAAATCACCTCACTGGACCCCCCGGCAGCCGTCAGCGCCACCCCTTCCACTCATCGGCCTCCCCTAAACCGTTTAACACCGGGGGGACGCACGGAGGGGATACAACCCGCATCCCTTCGCGCCTACCACGCGGAGCCTCCAATCGAGGGGAGCAACAGGGCCCCGTGGGATAGAACAACCACCAAGGACTCCCTCTCCCCCCAATTCTGGGAACGAGGGCCAAAGCCACTGCCGGGCTCCGACGCGATCATCACCCCTACGCCAAGGGGGAACTCTCTGAATCCCGCCACCCCACCTTGTTAGGGGCGCGACGCCAGAGAGGCGGATCAACTGCGAAAAGAACATCCACTTACCTAGATCGACACACGGTCACGCCTACAATATTACGCCTACGGGCCGATACAATGTTACGCCTACGGGCCGCTACCATGCTACGCCTACGGGCCGCTACCATGTTACGCCTTCGTGCCAATTCAACGTTACGCCTATAGAAATCCCCCGTTTTATTAAATTTTCGATTGTAGCCGATGAAAAGGCCAAAGGCAAGTCCCGGTTTACCGCTGGTCATAACTCGGATAGACCTCAACCCGAACAACCTACGCAAAGGGAGGCGACCCCGTTGTCAAATCTCTCGGGCGCCATACGCGAAATAAAGGGACTCGACACGATTCAGCCTACGCCAACATAGAAACGGCCGCACCAAGGCGTAAATCTAAGAAGTAAATTTAGGCATACACAGGCGGAAAGCCCAAAAGAGGCGGGGGCGAGTCATGCGAATCCTTACTTTCTTTCATTTGGGGGGGGGCCTACACAAAACTACACAAAACTACTCGGCGCCCCCACCAATCACGACGCCCTCTCCCTCCATAGAATCCCCCGCCGCCCCGCCGACCTCGGGCTCGTCACCATCCTCGTCCTCTGGCTCGTCACCATCCTCGTCCCCTTGCTCCTCACCCTTCTCGTCTCCATCCCCCTCCCCGCCGCCGCTTGCGACGAGCCCGTCAAGATCGACCTCTATTGGCGGGACCAGGCCAGCCGCCTTCTCCTTCATCCGCGCAAGGCAGTCATCCCACCCCTCCGCGCGGCCCTTCCTTATGCCCTCGATCATCGAATTTGTACGGGCGGGGACGACGGTTGTCTCCTGATACGCCCGGAATTCCTCGACCCTGCGGGCCAACTCCTCTTTGGCGGCCTTGGCACGCGCAGCAAAATCCTCCACACGAGCCCCCTCCCTCCGAAGGGCCCCCTCCAGCTCCTTCGCTCTCTCTCCAGCCTCGGTCACGACGGTCTTCAGGCGCTCTACTTCAGCCTCATACCGGCCGCCCCGCTCCCTCTCCTTCTCCAGGTCCTCGCCGGCTCTCTTACGAACGGCAGCGACCTCGGCGACCATCCTAGCCACGGCGCCTTCGGCCTTGTGTATGGCCGGCACGTGCCGCATCAGCTCGAGCATCAAGTTGAGGATCTGCGTAAAGAAACACCAAAGAATAGACCCATTTAGGGCGAAAGCTAAAACCAGCCGAAAGACGTCACCCATCTTACATAACATACCTGGACGCCATGCATCACTGCGGTCCCGCACAGACCCTCAGGCTCCACCGCTTCCAGCGCCACCTTGTCGCGAGGCAGGAAGATGTTTTCCGCCAGCCTCGCCGCCACGCTACCATCCTCAAACACGGACTCATTGTTCGCCACTTTGTACCGCGCTCGATGAAGCTCCCCGTCGGGACAGCCCTCGACATCGGCCCTCTTGGCCTTAAACTTGGCCAGGGCGGCCTCACAGTGGGGGTCGGTTGTCGGCCTCTCAAGACCAAACATGGGACAACCATAAGGCCAAGGGTCCCATCCTCCTGATCCGGTCGGGCCGCTCGACGCCTCAACCCCATGCGACTGACCGCTGGGATCCGCCCCCTCGCCCCCTGCGGGCGCCACGGGGCTAGGCGAAGTCATTCGGGGCAGTTCCCCCCCTCCCCCTGTCGACCCTTCTTCGTCGCCCTCCAGGTCGATGATGGGGTCCGCCACACCATCCCCTGTCGACCTCTTCCTCCTCTTCGTTGACGCCGGCACCCTAGTCGAGCTCCCGGCCCCTCCTTCCGCTCGCGCCCTCTTAGGGCCACCTCTCGTCGTCGATCGCCCCACCTGATCCGCGGCCCTCCGCATCATTTCCTCAAGAGATAGACTCATCGTGCCACCTGCCAAAGAGAGAAAGTTCAGCGTAAGCATATCAGGCGCAGGACCACCCAAATCTTCTGTACCTTCGGGCCATATATAGGCTGTTATCATCTCAGGCCGAGATAACGTCCGATAATTTCGGCCCTCTGCTGGTATAGCCATTAAAGTCTGGGCCACCAACTTCTCCTCGTCCCCCAATTCCACCACCTCTCTCGCCTTGGGATTCAGCTCGGCCCAATCAGCCCTTATCAGCACTCCCTCTGGCACCTCCACAAACACATACTGCTGGCGCCACAATTTAATTTTGCCAGGCAACCCTTTGATGAGCGGATGCGTCCTCTTCGCGGATAAATAGTAGCACGATCCATACCTCTTGACCAAGAAGAAGTGGCGAAATAAGGACAGGGACGGATTAACCTGATTGCTTACACACAGCACTAGGAACCCCACAATGGCACTGATGGCATTGGGCATCAGACGATACAGCGGCAGTTCCAGGAAGTTCAACACTTCCAGCATGAACGGATGAGGGGGAAAGCGCAAACCCTGCTCAAATGAAGAGACGTACACTCCAACCTCCCGGTCCCCCGCAAAACACACCCTTTCCTGCGGCTCCGGTTCACGAACCGAGTATGGCGGCCTGACGTACTTTGCGAAGATCTCCCCAATGGATTTCCTCAGCACCGACTTCACTCCCGCGATCTCGACGGGCACTCCTCCGGTCTCCGAGGCTGAACTTCCCTCCCCAACTCCCCCAGAACCCTGACCCAGAATCGGAGACATCGTGGAAGACATTAGTCAAATGGGCGTCTTACCTAACGGGTGCTGCCGCCTCGGACTCTCGCTTTGCTCTGCCGACCGCTCCTACGAGAACAGCTCTGGAAAGGATTCTTAATCCTCTTACAAACCCTAGCTCCTCGACATTCAACCTTTTTTACCCCCCCACAGGTTATATATCTCTAAAGCGGTCCCGCAAAACATCGGCATCGTGACCGTCGAACCAACAACACGCGTCACCAATCTGGGTCCTGTCCATCACTAACCCACGTGTTCTGCCGCTTCGCGTCCCGTCAAAACCATCAGCTGCGCCACGTGTCGTAACCACAGTGGTCGGGCCGCCTCGGTTCCCGCCCGCCGTCGATTCGCCAGGATGACGTCAAGTCAGACGACCGCCAACAAATCCCGCCCAAATCCCTACGAAATGATTACCCTCTTTTGAAATTACCCCACGATATCGCCGCTAGAGCCAAGATTTGGTCCGGCCTCCGACAGTCCGGCCAAATCATGGAACCAACGCCAGACCCAAGATTTGGTCCGGCCTGCGAATTTTTGGTCCGGCCTCCGACAGTCCGGCCAAAACACCCTCAGAGTTGGACCCAATATTTGGTCTAACACCCGCCAGTACGGCCAAAACAGGAGCTTCCCTCGCATCATTGCCATTTACGCTCCCCTTCGGCCCGGCCGTCGCGGGAACCCATCTCAATTCCAACACTTGGCACGGGCGCCCAAGCAAACGAACAGAGACCGTGACTCATCTCAACTCCCCTCTACCGGGATCCCCGGCAGAGCGAAGTTGGGGGCAATCACATCCCCACAAATCGTATATTCTACGGGCTAACCTTACACGAATACAGTCTGGCACAAAACAATCAAAATTTATTTACTCAAACCGTTAACCCTTACATGGAACCTTTGACTCCCCACCCACTACAACAACACATCGCTCATAACCCCATCACAAGAAGTTACGGCCCTCCCCGAACCCACGCTTCTAGCGGCGCCGCTTCTCGACCGACCGCTCCCTCACATCCTTGACCACTTGCCAAATCGCCGCCTCCTTAGCCTCTTGCAGCATCGGCACAACATGCTCGTCATGATACCAGCGGATAGCGGCTTCGACCAGCTTGCCCTCAGCGTCCCGCTTATCCTCCAGTCGCCACACCGCTAGACCCTTCTCCCTCTTCTCGGCCGCCAGAGCGACCTTTAGGTCCTCAATTTGCTGCCTCTGCAACCCGATCACAGACTCCTTGCTGGCAACTTCCGAGGTATATTTCGCCCGAATATCATCCCTCTCTCGCGTTATCTCTTGAAGCTGCTTCTCGACCGCCGCTTTGGACAAATCGAAGTACGCAGCCCGCCCCTTCTCCACGCCGCAGGCCTCCCTAACCCTCTCCAGCTCCGCCTCCGTGTCCCTCAGCTTCTCCTTGACCTCGCCAAGGTTTTCCCTCGCTTCACGCAGGGCCACCCGGGTGGCGACCGCGGCGGGACGGCCCCGCAGAGCTAGCACGTTCGTAAGCATCTGCTTAAACCTTGAATCAGTGAGACACGGGCACACAAAGCCGGCGTGCGAGTAAAGAAAACCAGCTTACCTGTACGACGTGCCATATAGCCGAGCCACACAGCCGCTCCACCCCCACGCGAGTCAACGACTCACGATCGCGCGGCAACCCGCAATACTCGGCGAGCCGCGCCGCCACTCCCGCATCTTCGAATACCGACTCGTCGCGGCTGACTCGAAAGGGAAACTTGCGGAGATGGTCATCAGGGTACGCCTCAACCTCTTCTCGGGTCCTCTTAAAACAAATGAGAGCGCCCTCACAGGCTTGACTCGATGACGCCCCCATTTCCCGCAAAGGGATCCCGTATGGCCACTTCTGAACTACATGCGCCCGGCGGGGCGCAACCACCTCGGATACCCGCGGGGGGACGGAGGGTCGGGCCCCTCCCTCGGGCACGCCCTCGGGACAATCCTCGCTGGACCCACCGGCGGAGCGGTCTCGTCCGACTGACGTCCGTCCTGGGTGCAATCTCTCCCCCCGGGGGGCCCCGCCCCCACGGTCCGGGGATCCCGCCTCACTAGCCGCCCCCTTGCCTTTCCCGCGAGGATCAGTACCCCCCGAGGTCGGGGCACCGGCCGAACCAGACACCACCTCCGGCTCCCTCATCGGGTCTTCGCCTGAAAGGAAAAGAAAGACCGTCAGGGCGAGCCTAGCCCAAAGTTAACAAAACGTCAAAGATACCTAGGGCCCAAAAGTCCTGGGCGAGCCGACTGCTTTGCGTCAGACTCGCCCAATGACGACACGCCTCGGGCAGCTCCCTCAAAATCTGAGCTTTGACAATATCCTCCCCGGTCAGCTCCACCCCTTCATTCACGAAAGGATTCCGCGCCCCCCAATTCGACGTCAGCGCCACGTCACTTGGCACCGTCACGAAGACGAACTCCCTCATCCAATCGCCGACATCATCAGGCACCTCGAGGATGAGTTCTCGCCCTCTCCTGGCGCAAACGCGATGATACACCCCCCATTTCCGAACCACGAAGAAATGCTGAAACAACGCCAAGGAGGGACTCAAGGAGCAAGCGAGACACAAAACGACAAATCCCACTAACAGGCCCCAGGAACGGGGCGCTAAGGCGAATATCGGCAGCTCCAGGAAATTCAGCAAGTGAAACAAATACGGGTGGATCGGAAAGCGGAGCCCCAACTCAAAGGACCGGACATAGACCCCGACCTCATCATTCCCCGGTGAGCTCACTGCTTCCCCCGACCCGGGAACCCGCACCTCATAGGGTTGTCGCACAAACCGCACGCGAATCTCCCGGATGTTGATCCTATCCAACCTGCGTCGAGAGGACTCAATGTCTCTCGGTGCAATGGATAACCATGACCATCTTTCCCTGATCCGCTGCACCCCCGGCTGCGACGCCCCCTCACACGCCGACTCTTCCTCCCCCACCCGGCTACTCCCTCCAATCTCGAATCGAGAAGCCATTGATCGGAAAGGAAGGAAATTGATTGTTGTTACCTGTTGCTCCATTGAACCTGGCAGACGATCGGAAGAAGACGGCCGGCGACGGAAGGGGCAGGTTAGCCAGTAAGCTCCAAATAGAAAAATCGAGCGCCGGAGGAGAATCGGAGAAAGACAGAAAATTCCCGCCGACCACCTCCCAGACCATTTTAGGCGGTACAGGGGGCCCCCGGGCCATCTCGGCCGTCAAAATTTCGCCACGCGGCGCCCATCGAGACATCCCCGACGCCTCGACTGGCGTGAGAGTCACCTCATCCACGTGTCGCAAA
Organism: Scilla litardierei; assembly: GCA_030789695.1. NCBI lineage: Eukaryota > Viridiplantae > Streptophyta > Magnoliopsida > Asparagales > Asparagaceae > Scilla > Scilla litardierei. The sequence continues at coordinate 271,205,851 of CM061141.1, read as the reverse complement.
CTCAATCGCAGAGACGCTTCGTTTTCTTCAAATCGCAATGATGACCACTGAAGTGGGAGTTCCGAAGCCGCCGCCGTCACAACCCGGTGGGTCCAAGGCCCACATGGAGGGTCCGGAATGTTGGATATGATTCGCCCTCCGAGTCGAGTCGGGCTGCCGCCTCAGACTCGAAGGCCGGGGGCAATTGTTACGACCTAAAGATCATAATAGCCCGACTCCCGCCCGGATCCGCTAACATACCCCTTTAGCTCGCCCTTTAACACTCAGGGCCGTCGCCCCGAGGACCGGGGCCATCATGGAGATAGGCACGCCTTACGGCGCCCCCCCCCCCCCCCCCGAAACGGCCGAGGCGAGCAACTGTAGCCGCCCGGCCCATCGGGGTAGTGCGCTTGGGGGACGCTTGGGTATCAAAGCCAAGCCTACGGACGGGCGTGGTCGGGCCGGACTACCCCCGACCGGAACGGCCCGTCTGATTCCCGCGAACCGCGGCGCCCAAAATAAGCCAGACCTTTAGTTCGACGCTAACGACAAACAGCCTAGGACAAAGGCACAACTGACACATACGTCACCCGACCGCCTGACAAAGCACCCCCAGGCGGCAGACCTGACCGGCGGTTGGTGCTTTCGGCCCTGACATCCCGACAAAAGCACCTCTTGGCCGTTGCGCCGCCTGACAGTGGCAGGTCAGAAACTCCTGTTCCCGATGTCCTTGTCCAAAACTTCCGCTGACAACCGAGCCAGCTCAGCGTGCCAAGTCATCATCCGTCAGGTATAAATACTCCCCCCTCCTCTTACGAAAAGGAGGATGCTACAGAATTCTCTCTCATTCAACTATTCACACACGAGTGCAAAGGTCTTCCATATCTTTGTTCTCCCACCTATAGCTCGCCACGCGCGGTCGATACACCGTTAGTCCGACCGGCGTGACCAGCCCCCCATTTTAAGCCCTATCACTGACTTAGGCATCGGAGGGGCTAAGGGTTGAACCCCCAACCCAGCCCTTCTGACGAGTTGTTCGTGTTGCAGGAGAGCTCGCCTATCAACACCAGTCGGCGTCACCCCCCCTGCCGTTCAACCTTGTCCAGCCGCATCCGGCGAGATTCAGCCCCGCGACCGTCACTGGCGTCGAGATCGACTTCTTCACCCCACTAATCACTTGTCAAATAGCCTACCTAAACCCCCTACTCCACATAACCACCGTGCCCTTGGTTCCCATTAATACAAATTCATTGTACGCGAGTTCCACCTCGTAACAGTGTGTGTGCAAATTCTTCTTGGCTTTGACATAATCCTAAGAAAATGAAAACCAACTCACACACTAGACTCTATGAAGAACTTGAAGCCATGAATGAGCTTGAGCTAGTTGCATATGCTTCGCTTGAATTTGAGCTCCTCCTTAGCTTTAGCTTGAGCACATTCTTTGAGCTTTGGAGTTGTGAGCTAAATTCATCTTCATCTTCTATGTGTGTGGTTGAAGTTCTTCTTCTCGGAGTATGTTTCGAGCTTCAATTAGCTTATTGCACAACCTACACACTTAAGTAGTATGATTAGTAATTTAACAACATTTGGTGTGATCATCAACAAAACAAACCACTTGGGGTGGGACTAGATTCCCATCAGTAAGAAGTACAACGTGAATACAACAAAGACCGCCGTATACTGACCAATGTTGTCTAATAGGATTGACAGTAAACCATACCCTAGGCCAACAAGAACACAGTCTTGACGTAGGGACTATAGCTAACGGAGTTCATCACTGACATAGCCAATGTAAACCCAATGATGCTTTTGTCAAAGGGTCGATCACGTTATGATGATTCTGAAACAGGGACGACAGCTACTGCTCGTAGTGACCGTCGTCTAGGGGTTCCGAGCCCCAACCTGTAGTAAGGTCAGGCTGTAGGGTCTCACACCGAGTAGTGTTCGTGTCTTAGTAATAGGAAGATTAATTGAGAAAGAGAATCATTTGATGATATCGAATAGTTGATATTCACAAAGCTTGTTGTGAAAGTTAATCGCAATAGAAATAGGGACAAATGTTGCATTTGATGCAAACTATGATTAAACGTGTCGTAAATTGGTTACGACAAATTTAGTAGGAAAAAATATATTGGAAAGAGTTACCTGGATGACGGGATCGTCCCGGTCTAAACACAGGTTCAAACCGTGTCCAAATTGGAGCTCAAACGAGCCCGAAAATGCGAAAACAGTCCAAGGCGAAGTGGGTTAGACCCACTGGGCTAACAAGCCCATAGAAAAAAGCAAACGGGTGCGGCCCACCGGCTGCAGCGGGCGGGCGCCCGCTGCATGCAGCGGGCCAGCGCCCGCTGCCTAGCGGGCGTGCGGCCCGCCCTTGTCTCCTTGGGCGGGCGCGCCCGCTAAGCTTAGCGGGCGCACCCGCAACTTAAGTTGTTTAGGGTTTTTTGAAACCCCAAAATGACGGCTACGAATTTCGATAATTTGCCCAACTTTGAGCAATTGTTTGAGGGGTCAAACAAAGTCGAAATTCGTCGCCGTCGGTTCATACGCGTTCACCATTCGAAGCCCTTCGAATTGATAACTCGTGTGGTGTCTAAAGTTTAATGATCGGAGAGAATTAAGTAGTTAAAGTTTGCTTTTGAGAAAAGCTCACTAAACTTTAAATTAAGCTAAATTAGCTTAATTGAATTTTCTCCAAATTAGCAATAGTCCCACATTGCTCGCAATGAAAGAGTGAGTGCCGACTCCCTATATAAATAGGGGTGCACTCTCTTCATTGAAAATTACACCAAGTCCTCGATCGAGTAGCTCCCGACTTTTAGAGCAAGCTCGATCGGTGACTAAACTATTCTCTCTCTCTCTCTCTCTCTCTCTCTCTCTCTCTCTCTCTCTCTCTCTCTCTCTCTCTCTCTTCCTATTCTCCGGAGTAGTCCTAGCAAGACTACAAAGGGGGTTTGGATTTGGATCCAGACGTCTAAGACGTGGGTTCTACTCAAGTGAAACTTTCTATCGCATATGATCGGCTCAGAGGTGAAAGTCGGTTCGGGGGGATCGGTTCGAGGGTGCGAGGCGGCTCAGTCGGATCGAGTCAAGGCGGCTCGGCTACGATGAGCTTCAGAAGACGGTGCGGTACATCTTGCCTGCTCCAGGGTCAAGATTCCGGGTACGTGATTTAGTAATTTTTAGTGTAGATTTAATTAGTCGCTTTAGATTAGATCCATCTTGGGGTGGTCAGATCCACCCCAAGTTGGCATAGATCGGGCTAGGTTCTGGCTCCCTCAGAGCCTAGCTAAATAGTTTAGCTAGTCTAGAAAATTTTGTTTTCCATTTCTGCTGCGCTTTTGTGCCTTTGTGGTCCGTCCGACTTAGGACGGACACAGATCCGAGCTCTGGGGTCCGCCAAAACCCCAACAAGAATAAACATTAAAATCATACTAATGCTCCCCCTACTTATATGCATACCAATTGTAAACATTCGAAATCTGAATTGTAAATCAAAATTCATAACATGAAGCATATAATAGGCCATATGTAAAAACAATGCTCAAGATACCAATGTAAGAATTAAAACCAAGAATATTTTTACGTAATCATTCTCTCTCCCATTGTCATTGTCAAAAAGGTGGACATAGAGAAGGTCTCTCTTACCCAAAAAAAATCTCTCCCCCATACATACAAAGGATACAAAGGTGGACACTTCTCTCTCATCAAAAATATGACAACCAACATGAGAGGTGGAGATGTTTGATACCAAATAAAGAATATAAAGTAGGTATCAATTTACTATGCCATGCCCCCTAAATCATAGAATAGGTTTAATTTGACTCTAGGAACCAATTCCAAATATGGAGTCATAGGCCAAAATGTATCAATGCATTGATATAAAACATCACGCTTATACATTGATACATGACATTGTTGTATATAATAAAATAAACATACCAATCAACAATGTCACGATGAAATTGAAACAATACCCAACAATGTTTGGAAATATTTTAAAATCATCAAGAAGATGAAAATAAGCTTCAAATTATTTGAAATCTATATACAGCATAAAATCTCCCCCTATATCATATACATGAATATAAAAATGCATGTATGATATAGAAATCAACATAGGTCCCATTTTCATGAAAATGTTTGAAAGAATTTTCAAAAAATGAAAATCACACGCAAATGATAGGTATGTAATAAATATAAACATATAAGCATAATACCCATGCAATCAAGCAACGTGTGGGGAACCTAAGCATTATAAAACCAACCCCAATAGGAGTTTTATTTCCTAATATAATCACACGAGGTGATCACATCCCTAACCAAAGAGTTGATGTAACTATCACTCTCTTGCACACTAATATTAGTGGGAATCCAAAGACTCATGGATTTCCTAGACAATATTTTTTCCTTAGCAAGATGGGTGGATGTGGCATGCATGTATGTAGAATTATTGGCATGCGAAATGTGAGGGGCTTGCATCTTGGCATAAAATGACGCATAATCATTTCCCTCACCACCTTGTGTGTTACATGCTTCTTATAAGTGTTATTGTTGTATAAGAAAGCATGGTGGTTCTTCCTTGGTCATTGAGCAATATGTCTTGATTTTCCACCAAAAGAAGATGAAGAGCGTGGTTTCGATACACCATTAGGCAAAATCCCAAGCCCTACTATGATTTACCGGATGTTGTTTTCCAAGAAAATCATGGCGTGAATCCCTAGCACTAACGAAGCCTTTGAGCTTACGGATTCCTCTTTGCAATTCAACAAAACTTGTTGATTGCAAGCTTCTAAGCTAAGGTTTTGAATGTTCAAATCATCAATTATTGTGTTCAAATCCTTAACTTGAGAGAGTAGTGTGTCTCTCTTACTAGTGTCATATATATGCAAGGCATTATAATTTACACTAGTAGAAGTAGTAGCATTTACACCAAATGCCTTGAAATCATGCAATTTATTCATATCATCATCACAGTTAGATTGCAATGAAGAATAATCTAGCATGAGTTTATTTGTACCTTTGGTTAACTGTTCATTGAGAAAATTAAGATCATCATTATATTGCTCGACTCCTCCTCGGCTCCTCCTCTTCTCCATCCTCACTTGAGCTTGAGTTTGAGCTAAAAGATGTGTCATCGTCCTCAAACGCCATGAAAGCCACATGATTAGTGGGTGCTTAGGAGTTCATGCTTTCTTTCATGCCACCATCATCGATCATAAGAGGGATGACATCCTTTGAGGTGACCCACTCTTCCACTTCCACATCGGTTCAGCACGAGCAAATAGCTTGGTCCAATGCAATGAGACATGTTGACTTATTCATTCTTCTTTCCATGGTCATCATCTTCAATACTAGAAGAGTCCGATGATGAAGACTCATCCCAAGTTCCAATCAAGGCCGGATTCTTCTTTGGCTTGTACTTGGCCTTGCACTACTTCTTTCCTTTTGCCCTATACCTTGTCTCTCTTTTTTTGGGGCAATCGATAGACATGTGTCCTATTCCATCACACTTATAACAAATAACGGATTTTTTAGAATTTTTATAAACTTAGACAAATCATTACCTTGAGCTTTCTTCATGTATTTCATGAGTTGATGTGCAAGCTCCGCTATATCCCCATTGAGCTCGCTCTTCTTATCATCTCCTTCATCCTCACTAGTGGGGCATTAGAACTTCTTCTTCCACTTAATTTTGTCATCCGTAGGTTTGAAAGCGTACACCTTTGACTTAGGCTTCTCGTTGAACAACGGGTTTTGAGGTTGGGCACAATCTTTCTTATGTTGAAGCCGAACTTCGTATGTCGTGATGTTCCTAAAGCAATCCTCAATGGTGTACTTGCTTAAATCATTTGATTCCTTGATACCGTTGGCCTTGGACTCCCCTTTTGGCGTAAGTCACGACAAGATCTTCGTCACTCTTACTTCCGTGGGAATGACTTTCACTAGAGCTTCAAACACATTCATAATCTCCGTGAACCGGATGAACATCCCCTCTATGTGATCACCTTTCTGCATCTTAAAAATCTCATATTAAGAACGAAAAACACTAATTTTGGATTGTTTTACCTTTGACGTTCCCTCGTGGGTGACTTAGAGCATATGCCAAATTTCATTCGCCGATTTTCATGTTGATATGCGATTGAACTCATTGGCATCCAGGGCTCAATAGAAAGTCGTCATTGCTTTGGCAGTGAACTTTATCGCTTCCTTCTCTGCCTTCGTTCTCTCCTTTGCAGGCTTTGTGATCTCCATGCATTCCTCCTCGGTGACATCCCAAAGGTCTTGTCTTCTCAACCATATCATCATCTGCTTCCAATAAGGATAGTTGGTTCCGTTAAAGAAGTGGTTTGGCGATTGAAAGCTAGATGAGGGACCCAAAGCCATTGTTCCTAGAGTGCTTCAACCAAGATCTGATACAAACTGTAGGATCCATGTGGGATATACCATGAACTACTAGGAAACACACAACACTTAAGTGCATAGGCAATGAAGTGTGGTTGCCCAAGTGCTATGATGAAGCTTGATGCACTAGTGGATTTCCCTTGAGCTTGGATATCAAATCAACATAAGAATACTCAAAGGGCAATGAGAGAGAAGAAGAGAGTGAAAGGTTTTCTCAATGTTTTTGGCTCAAGAAAGATTCTCAATTCTATGGTTCTTGGTGCCAAAAATAGCCTCACAAAGGGGTATAAATACTCTCTTAATCATGTACAAAAACCAAGAAAACGACTCCATGAAATAGCCATCCAACGACTATAAATGGTCGGATTTCTCAACGACTAGACGTCTGATGAAGGGTGACCAGACACCTGCTAAATTGTGCAGTCGTCTGGTCCTCCTTTATCAGGTGGCTGTACATTGAGTTGGTCAGAATCAACACAAGACCAAACTCTAAGCACCAAATGTCTGAATTTCACTCGTCTAACGCCTGGTGCACTGTTCAGGCATCTGGTAAGTCTCCTTCAGATGTCTGGACAGAAGTGGGTGAAAAAGATAGAGAGCAAGAGAAAATTCCAACCCACTTATCAGGGGACTGAAGCTCATCAACCAGAGGCCTGGTGTATGAACCTTTTTTGGCCATCTCAAAATGGATATGCCAGACATCTGGTGGGTGTAAACCTGACGTCAAGTGATAGGCTGAAAGCAAGATCTAGAGTTTTTTTGGCCATTCAACCTATTGGGATGGATTCTAGGAAGTTCCTATGGATCACTAAGATGGAAATGAAGAACATGAATGTGTAAGTGCATCTAATCAAGACACACACATAATCTACTAAAGAAAGAGCAAAATACATAAAGAATCATACAAGATATTACATAAGCTTCAAGATTGTTCATGTCTTCAATGCATTCAAATGCTACATGCCTTGAGTCCATCATCCCATCACCATACTGTTTTGTCTCCCCTTGATTTAAACATTGTTAATTTTCTAAGACTAAAACACTTTGTGACATTAGTAATCACATAATGTGGTGATCATCAAAACCATATTGGGTTTATTGGCCAATATCCAACAATTTATAATTGGGACATCTTGTTCAAAATGATAGTATGCTATTTGGTAATGTTTATTTGAGTAATAATCATAATGTTTTTCTGTATTTTATACTTAGATAAAGTCCTGAGACTTAGTGTGAGGTCGAACATGTATCGAGATGAGGATCAGATCATGGAGAAGTCTTTCGACTGCTAGTAGCATAAGTCTAAAACTGTCCATAGTCGTAGATGTGTCGAGAAAGGACATCATGCATCAGATAGACTATTTTGTGCTCTGTCTTCACCAAGTGTTGGTGGTGACGATCTCATGATCGTTCGATTTAACAAAATTACAGACGAGATATAAGTACTCATTAGAGAATGAGTTCACTGAATGACCCAACGAGATCTGCTACATGGATAGCACATATAAAACTATCAATGGTAGCTTTCAAGTGATGATAGTCAAGCTGGTCCTTTGACTTAAGTACATTGTACGAGCCTGTGCGTGAACAGTGTCACTTAGATCTCTAACCTAGATTCGAGGAAGGGCATGTTGAAAGGTTTTAGGTTGGGTGACACTTGAAACATACGAGGGGAGTAGTGGCCAAGAGAGTGACTCCCGTATGTGGGGAGTTAGTGTCGTGGAATCAGTACGGTCCTTAGCAAAATCCTTCGCTGAGGTGTGTTGGATATGATCCAACAAAGATAAGCTAAAACCGAATGATGCTGATCTATCACGAATCTATTAAGGCTTAACAGTCAATCATACCCTAGGCTTCGCATCAACATAATGTTGAAGAATGGATTAAAACTGTAGAATTCATCACTAACATAGCCGAGTGTAGTCTCGACAATGTTTATGTCAAGGGGCAGACCACATAATAATGATATTGAACCAGGGACAGTAACTATTGCTCAGTTGTCAGGGGCTATGAGTCCCACCTATAGTAGGTCAGGCTATTGGGTCCTACAGGCTGAGAGCCTCGTCCCAGTAATAAGATGAAAATTCTTATGATGCGTAGGAATTAGTATGGTCGCAAATAGTTGCGAAGAGGATTTCGGTCTAATATGATGTGACGCAAAAATTGAGCCTTGAAAAGCATCGAAAATGCATAAACCAGGGTCCTGGAATGTCTAGGACCCATCTAGCCCGAGTATAACTCAGGCAAAAGCCCAAAAATGGACTCAGGCGCACCCATGCATTAGCCTGGGTGCATGGGTCACCCAGACCTGGGATCAACCCCAGATGCACTTGGGCTCAAGCCCAGGTAGATGCAAGTAGACTGGGCTCATCCCAGGTAGTTTGGGCCTAGGCTAGCCTGCTAGCTTCTATGCCTGGGCTTGCCTGCCCGCTGCAGGATGGGCTATCCTACCTGTTTTGGGCAGGTGCCCGCTTTGGCAAGCGCTCAACCCTTGGGCCCTGAGCTCGCAGGTGGGCACACCCGAGTTGGGCATGCCCGAATTTCCAGTGGGTGGGGCCCATGGGTGGGGTCTGTGGGATTCCTTTTGTAGATTATGAAAGGTAGATTTTTCGGGCAGTTTTGGGCTCAACTTTGAGGCATTGTTTGACGGGTCAAACGACCATAGAATTGAGCACTATTCATTTTTATGCTATCTCTGTTTAATACTCTTCATAATGATATATAATTTTGATTATTAGGCTTAACAAAGAGGAATAATTAATTTCTCAAAGTTTAGTCATCAAAAGGGGAAAAATTCGAGTCAATTTGAATTTTGTTTATTTGTACCATATCGGATGTGATACTCCTCTGAAGGCTCAGCTCTCCTTATAAATAGGGAGCCCCTCTTCCTCCTAAAACTTACGCCAAGCCTTCACCCAAGGAGATCTACTTAAAATATTGGAGCAAAATTTGATTAAAAGGCGACATAATATTTTTCCTCCTTTTCGTACTTATTCCCTTTAAGTTTCTAGAAAAACTTGAGGGGAGTTCTGATTCGATCCAAAGCTTGGGAAGAGGATTTAGCAAAGGTGAAACTTTCTAGAGCAAGTGGTCGACTCTTGACGAGGCGTTGGGTCTCTTCGGGGCATCGTCCGAAGGAAGAATTTTTGCGACTGTAAAAACTTAAGGTATGCATTTATGCTTTATATTTTAATGACAAAATTAATTAAACCTATCTTTGCAAGACTGGTTCACCCTTCTCCTTAGATAATAAAAGATCCTACAAAGGAGCTTTCTTTCTGTAGGGCGTTTTCATAAAAAGTGTTTTATGGTTTGTTTTCCTTCTTCCGCTGCTTCCACATCTTCTAAGCCTTGGGCTAGATGATGTAAAAGCCTATGGAAGCTTGCTCAAAACTCAACATTTGTATCAGAGCATGGGTTTAATTGGGATCTGATTTTTTTTGCTATTCATAAACATGCGTGCGAACGATGTTTATATTTCTGTTGTAGCATGTAAAGCTCTCTATGTGTTTTTAATTATATAATTTATAGTGCGTGCTTGCACTAATTTTATGTAATTAAATTTGGTCTCTTTTGTATTTATTATTTTTCAAAGGGGATGCTCTTTTGTAAATGTTTAGTACATTTAGGAGGCGGAGCCACCCGAAGATTGCAAGCAGGAGATCCATGGAGTTGAGATGGGCCAAGAGGTGTTGTGTAAAGTGTTGCTAGGTAGTGGCTGTCCTACTTGGACCATGGAGTTATCTTAGTTTATTAGGGTACACTAGAGAGATTACATGCATTCTGTAATGTTTGTAATTTACTTTCATGTGATGTGTAAATTGCAAAGGTTTTTGGTTTTCACAGTATGTCATACAATTTTATATTACAAAGATCATATCGTCACTCTACCATAGTTAGCTAACCTATGTTGATGACGTGGTCCCATGGCCTTGTGCAGTAAGTATATGTGGTTTTTGATTTTTCTAAAATCATTTTCGAAAATTAGACTTCCTTTCTGTTATGTGATAACTACGTGGGATGTTTGTGCTTAGACGGATATTTGATTCTTAAAATGTTAGTTTTAGGAATCGCCTAGAATTAGGGTTAACTAATTCGAAAGAACCCATAAACATATCAATGAAGCAAAATTTTGATAATCAGTGTTCTTAAGGTATCTGTGAGCCGGTGTGTAGAATCGTTTGGTGTCTAAGCTTAGTAGGGCTCGACCTAGCTAGGGGTAAGTGATCCTACCTGGCCAAAACTATCTGGCTTTGTTCAACTGGATCAATCTAGAAATCTAATTATCAATAATGCAGACATTGATTATATTCTAGTCAATTACGTTTAAAGTCTTTTTCAGGATCAGTCGTAGCCCACCTTGCTTTTACAATTTGGCAACTGGGGATTCCTGTTATGGATGTTAGGCAAACTCAGGCCATAGCATGGTTATCTTTTAGGAACCAATTCCATTATACATATAATGTAGTTCAGTTTAACCCAAACCATCACACCGTGAACATACCCGAGCGCTGGTGTAAGTTAGGATTGGACAAGAAAGCAATGGTCCGACTAGACAAGTCTTTAAGATATGTTGGGAAAACTCAAAGGCCATAAGTGACTAGGGGTAAAACTGATAAGGGAATTACATATGATATGATTGATGAATAGTCATCTACCGATCGCAGAGTCAAGAAACTTGTTGGGATCCAAGGTTTCGAAACTCAAGGTGTTGGATCCTTTTCCCACTAAATATGACTATTTATTCAATCTCTTTGGGTCGAGATGATCGCAAAAATAATGAGAGGATATAGTTAGATAAACACCATTCTAACTATATTTAAAAATAATGAACTTATGCTAAATTTGGTGTTCTAATCTTTGCAACAATGTTGTTTGGACTTAAGCTCATATTATACAAGAATAGGCTGTCTGGTAATAATTATGAAGACTGTATATGAAATATCAAATCGGCACTTTCTTTTGAAAGACTTAGCTATGTCCATAAAGACCCTGCGCCTGAAGAACCATCTAAAGGGACTCAAAGCTGCCTCACTCTGGCCTCCATGGACAATGAGCTCCAAAGGCGGCACGAACATATGGATGTTTGTAGCATTTTACTAAATGTTAAACAGTTGTACGGAAAGCATCTCGGGCTGCAAGGTTCGAAGCTTCGTGCAAATTATTTAACACGAAGATGCGTGGGGGTGCAGTCAAAGATCATGACTCAATATGATTGCACTAGAAAATACCCCGTGCACCTATGCACGAGAAAAAAAATTCGAAGGGGTACAAAAACAATTCGAAAAAACACTAAGGGGGAAAGTGAGAAGAGTGGGTGTGTGTGTTGGGAGTGTCCAGGGGTAAATAGGAGCAAGTTGGGGGGGGGCTTTCTTGCAAAAGGAAAAAGGTGTGATGAGGTGGTCAAATCCCCACCACACCCTTACCAAGATTAAATCCTAGCCATCCTTCTATCAACCTCTTTAAACATCATGCTAACATCATCTTGTCCTAGTCAGCCCTAGTTGTCTTTTTATATATAGATACATTGAGGATCTCGCAGTGCTTAGTTTCGTCATGGACCATGAGTTGTTTACGGACTTGGTCCTTAATTCCCTTACCCCAAAGTTTTCCCCATTCATAAGAAATTTTATTATGAACAAGATTGAGGTTGAACTTCTTAAACTCTTCAACATGCTTCGACAGTTTGAGGAAGGTTTGAAGGACAAGTCTCCTACTTTAGTTATTGTCTCTTCTTCTTCCTCCAAGCCCAAGGACAAATGAAAGAAGAAGAAGGCCCTTCAACCTAAGAATGAGAAGTGGAAGGGAAAGGTGAAAAGGGGGGCGTCGGCAGAGGCAGAGTGCTATTTCTGCCAGAAGAAAGGGCACTGGAGGAGGAACTGCAAGATGTTCATGGAACAAAAGAAGAAGGGGCATATTGATGCCTCAATTTCAGGTATAATTGGTATACAAAGTATAACCCATTCAGTGACTTCTACATGCATGATATTTGATATCAGTACGTTTTCTCACATCAGTAATTGGTTACAGGAACTGAGAAAGAATAGAAGGCCTGAAAATAATATGATGATCTCAAGGTTGGCAATAGAGTAAGCGTTGCTGCTGGGGCCACATGAGATGTCCGACACACCTTGGTGAACATCGCCAGCTTGCGTCAGAAGCAATATTATGTTTCCACATGCAATGTAATCTCCGTCCGATGGAAATATATTTAGTATTAATAAAAGTTATGAAATTATTTATTTGATGGTAAAATTGCATGAATCTGATATTATGTGGCATATATACTTTGAATGACAATGATATATTAAGAGTTAATACATGAAAACGCAAAGAAACAAATGAATCCGGTTCTGACATAGTAGACTAGATCATTTCAAAGAGAAGAAACTTGCAAGTTGATGTGCGTTTATATTTTATATATTCACGCACGTCTTCTCCGTAATTTCCCGTCGTTTTTGTTATTTTGAGTCCGTCTTTCTGTGATTTTTAGTTAATTTTCACTTTCGTTGTGTTTGTGTGCTTTTGCAGGATATTGCTGGCACAGGAGACATACAAGGCTAACATCATGAGTCCTCGGAGCAACAGGAGGTGTCGCACGAGATCTTGAGAGCAAATCATCAAGAGAAACCACGTATCAGCTCTCAACCGATTGGGCAGACAGATCCACCCGATCGGTTCATACGGCCGTATCAGACCAGAAGAAGAAGCAACCCCACCCGATCGGTTCAGTGATCGGGTGGATGTGACGTAGATTGCTGTTTTGAGTCCCAAAGTCCACCCGATCGGTTGACTTGTCAACCGATCGGGTCACCTATAGCAGATTCTTCCCAAGCTCGAGAACCCAACGACTCACCCGATCGGTTCAGTGATCGGGTGAGAATTATCAGAAGCTGAAGAACCAAATCCCCGTTGCCTCACCCGATCGGGTGAAGTTTCAACCGATCGGGTGAACGTTTATTTTTGTCTTTTAGTGGGAATATTCCCTGGCATCTTGCCAAAATGTATAAATAGGGCTAGGTTTCCCGGAAAACGCAATCCCCATTTCCTTAAGCTGTTTTAGGGGTTTTGGCTGCTTTGAATTTATTTTCATTTGTAAGTTTCTTGATCATTTTCATACTTTAATATTGCGTTTATATTATCATTTTCTATAGTAATCTATTGCTTGATTCTCATTTTGATGGCTATAATTTGTTTATTTAATCTAATGCCATGATTAGCGAGTGGTTCTCTAATCTGGGACCTTGGTGGAAGCCCCTTCGTGGGTTCTCCCTAGAATGGCCATAGGATTAGGGATTCGATAGGATATAGGGATTTAGATGGTTACACGAGGGCGTTTTATTGTCATTCACGAGAGAAATACCGCCCTTGACCGTCGGGTCAAGGGGAAATAAAACGGGAGTTTGATCCTCTAGCCACAGCTCACACCCCTAGCATAGACATTGATTCCTCGCGCGTGGGAACAGCTTGGATGAAATGTTGGGAGCAATCGTTGTGAGCTTAGTGCTCCCGGAGTAAGTAGGTGTTGGACATGGGAATGCCCACCGTCCAAACCCGGGTAGACCTAGTGTATCATCCTGGGCATCGACCGGAATATCGGGCCCATGGGACGCTAGGTACCGCTATCAGAGGCAACGTCTCACCGCTAAACCCTAGAATCCGATCACAGTCCTATCCGTCGGTCGTAATAGTGGAAACTCATGATAGGGCAGAAGTCAAAGTCCTTGGTTACCTTTTTATATCTTTCACCTTTTCCACAGTTTTACATCGTGACAACCACCAAGAGATAGGGCTAGTTCACCCACCGGGTGATCCGGTTCCTCATTGTTCACAAGCACAACACACGCCTCCCAGTGTTCGACCCCCAAGCCACACTTCGACACCGTGCGCTTGCAGTTTACAAATTTTAATCATGATATCCTCGTCCTGATTTGAGTAACAAACGGATGGGAGGTCAAGCTTTATGGCACCGTTGTCGAGGAGGCAACATGCTTGTTTCATTTAGGACCATGTAACCATCGAGACTAGCTCACATCCTTACCCCATGATAATTTTCACATTCTACACTTTCATTTTATTTTTATTTTTTTATTTTTATTTTTGTTTTTATTTGATATCGTACCATACGCGCTTCACGGTATATCTTGATTTTTCATGCGCAAGAACTCGAGAAGTCTTGACGACTTATTTCCTTTAGATCCCGAGATCAACGCCACCCTGCGGTGTTTGAACGCTGAAAGGAGAAGAAGAGAATAATTTGCCGCCATGGCAGGAAATATCACTCCTCAAAAGTCTCTGCTCGAGTATTTAATGCCATCCATTAGGTCCACGTCCAGCATTCAACCTCCGGCCTTTACGACCAGAAACTTTGAGCTGAAGCCATCGCTTGTGGCTTGGATCCAGCAGGACCAATTTTCTGGAGCTCCAATGGAGAATCCGATCGAACACTTGGACCCTTTTCTAGAGAAGTGCGAGACGTTCAAGATCAATGGCGTGTCAACCAAGGTTATTCGGTTGAGATTGTTCTCATTATATCTACGGGACAAGGCAAAGCAATGGCTGAGGGGGAAGGACCCCAGCACGTTCACAACCTGGGAGCTGCTTTCAAATGCATTCTTGAACAAGTTCTTTCCTCCGGGGAAGACGATGAAGCTAAGGAGCGAAATCTCCTCTTTCTCCCAGGCCAGCCATGAGTCACTGCATGAATCGTGGGTGAGGTTCAAGGAAATGCAGAGAAAATGCCCTCACCATGAGCTCCCCTGCTGACAGATCATCAACTTGTTTTACAATGGACTGAGGGACGACTTGAAGTCCTCCATGGATGCCGCAGCGGGATGATCCTTCATGGCAAGAAATGAAGTGGATGCCGGAAATATTTTGGAGAACATGGCGTCCAACAATGAGAGGTGAAGCGATGAACGTGATACACCGAAAGCTAGAGGAATGCATCGGGTTGAGGAAGTTGAAAAGCTGTCAAGCAAATTCGTTTTGCTTTTCACTCAGATTTCAGCATTCATGATAGGAGCCGGTGGCGCTAACCCACAACATGTAGCGGTGGTTGAAACTGAAGTAATGGCAGACTTCGATGGTGGAGACATCTCGGCACCAGTGGATCAAGCGAGTGCCCTATTTTACAATCCTATGGGAAATGCACCCCTATCCATCGAGGACAAGTTCTAATCCAATGTATTCTCCCAACAATCGGAACCACCCAAATTTCAACTACAAGGCACCCTACCAACAACTGCAGCAACATCAGTAGCACAATATCTGCCTCCTCCGCCTCAACAGAAGATGTATCAGCAGTTCCCTCCTTGAAATCAGCAACCTCCGCCCCAGCAGCAACAATACAATCAACAACGGGTGGTCTCTCCGATCGAGAACATCCTGACTCAGTATATAGCGAATCAGGAGAAGATCACCCTACAACTGCAGATTGGGCAGAAGTCTTTGGCCGACCATGTGACCCAGCTGGGGTTAAAAGTGGCCAACCTCCAGAAGGCACAAGGGCAACTGCCGGGTCGACCGGAGATAAACCCTAAGGGACCAAAGTAGACTCTAGCCTTGACGCACGATCATGCGAATGTCTCCGCCATAGTTCTGAGGAGTGGCAAGAAAATTCCAGCACTGGAGGCCGAGAATGATAATGAAGCACCATTGATCAATGAGAAATCAAACATGGAAGTGAGTGAAAATGGAGCTTCGACATCGAGCCCCGTGACTTTGGAGGGGGATTCAGAGGAGACGAAGAAGAATGATGGCGACAACTTCAGGGTCTTCAAGCCTACAGTGCCATTTCCGCAGAGGCTTGCCAAAGCCAAAATTGATGAAAAGTATGGCAGGTTCTTCGAGATGGTGAAGGACCTCAGTCCTCAGATCCCATTCCTGGAAGCAATCGAGACCATCCCCTCGTACACGAAGTTTCTTAAGGACCTAGTTACGAAGGGGACGAGAAAAGAGAAAGTGGTCCTTATGGCAGAATGTAGCGCCCTAATTCAATGAGCCAATCCCCTGAAGCTCAAAGACCCGGGGAGTTTTTCTATCCCGTGCTTAATAGGGGAAGTATCAATTAATAGAGCGCTTGTCGATTTGGGAGCAAGTGTAAGTCTGATGCCCCTATCGCTGTACAAAAGGATCAATATGGATGAGCTGGAACCCATGGGGATGACCCTACAGCTGGCAGATAGATCAGTGAAGTACCCGGTGGGAGTCGATGACGACTTGGCTGTCAATGTCCGCGGTGTGCGTGTGCCAGTGGCCTTCGTGGTTATGGATATGCCCAAGGATAATCACACTCCGATTATCCTCGGAAGACCTTTTATGGCAACAGTCGGTGTACTCATCGACGTAAAGAAGGGGAAATTGTCCTTAAACGTCGGAGATCAAAAAGTAGAATTTGACTTGGCGCTGTCGATGAAGTTACCACCGGAGGAACCCAAATGCAACCTTCTGGAAATCAAAGAAGAGAGGGTCATTAAAGCAGGAGCTTGGAAAGTTCTTTCAAGGAACCCCCCTGAAGACTTGGATGGACTCGAGGAGCACACTAGGCTGGAGAAATGAGTTACTGAACAAGTATGTGGCTCCCAGTTGACTCCCCCCAGATTTGGGAAGGTTGCTCCGACAAAGAGCAAATGTCACACCCCGCTTCCCAAAACGACGGAGGCGAAGCGTGACTAAGGCCCGCTTAGGCCAGAGCTGAGAAGCTCTGACCCAATAAGCGTCTGTAAGGGTACCATTTTAAAAACTTTTCAGGTTCTTGCATTAATAAAGTTCGTAACAGCAGAAAGTACAGAAAGGAAGTTGCATTCATTAAATTAGAGATATAATATCCAACAAGTACAAAGTCTAAAAAAGAAGCCTAAGCGTGGCAACAAACTATCTAAAAGCAACTGAAAGTAGTAACCTCAGAAAGTGACGACTAAAAGACCCCAAGGTCTGGTCCTTGTCAAGCACGTACTCTGGGTCGACGTCCTCGGCTCCACGTACTCCAGCAAAACTGCCTCATCCACGATCTCTGGCTGAAAACCTGACGTACAGCACCACAAGAAGGAACTGTACGTCAGGTAAAGTCTACAAGAAGGGTTAGACTTTACTGCAAGTGCACCGGACTTTAAACAGCGGTTTACTGGTTGATTAGCATGCTGAGGTTCTATTACACAACAGTTTACTGGTTGATTAGCATGTTGTGGTTATATCAGATAAACACAACAGGAAGTAACGTAGCAGCAAAGTAAAACGCAGCAAGTAGTAGTCGTAGCGTGTGCTACGAACTACGGGACTAACCTACAGGTGTCATGATAAGACGGGACGGGACTAGACAAGACAATACAGGACAAGTGAGACACGAAAGGGTTCACGCCTTACGGTTCGAGGGGGATTAGACCCTCTTGCTGTGCGCACGCTCAACCCAACCCCAAACTCAGGAACTCAGGACAAGAGTTACAGGGATCACTTCCGCTAGGGAAACATCCGAAACGCCCGAAGGCTTTTTGTGTAACAGGGATCACTTTCGCAGGGGAAAGCATCCGAAACGCCCGAAGGCTTTTTGTGTAACAGGGATCACTTTCACGGGGGAAAGCATCCGAAATGCCCGAAGGCTTTTTTGGGTAACATGGATCACTTCCGCGGGGGAAAGCATCCGAAACGCCCGAAGGCTTTTTGTGTAACAGGACACGACATGACAAGTGTAGGGAGTTGTTATTCTAGGGTGTCCACACACACGCACGCACATGATAGCCCTACAGTATCAAAAGTTGTTGTTGTCGGGCTTAGACTTCGTCGTCAAGTCTGAGCCGTCAGGAGTCGTCCCGGACGCTATCATTTCATGTCCGGTTCTATTTGTTCATAGTTAACAATTCTAACCAACTAGGGCCTAAGCACGGCCAAAAGTGCAAGTGGATACACTTGCCTGCGATGGCGAGTGTGTCATCCGTTCGGGGCGTCTGGTCCAAGCGTCGCATCCGCGGTCGTCCGTCTGAAACTAGTCATGGCGACGGTGTCAAGTCGCGTTTTCCATCAAATCCTATTAAGGTTTGTTTCTAGGTTATCGGGGCTATCATATTCGTCAACGTCACATTTTTGGTGTTTCGTTCAGCCTAAATCGACCACTACCCTATATGCACAGAAATGTTGTCCGACGGTCGATTTCTACAGTGACATCGTTTTACTGGTGTGGAAAAGTAAATTTAGTTATAGTTGTCCGACTTTTAGTTTAGGTTTTGGTTAGCTACGGTGTGGGTTTTACTACTCGTTAGGGAAACCAACCTTGTAATGTCGTCCAACAAGCGGTAGTCGGGTCTGAACGACGAAACGTCAGCGTCGTCTGGAACTCCTCAGCCGCGGGTAGCGCAACGAGGTACCTCTGGACAGCGGGGTGATGACATGAAATCAGCGAGCTAATCAGCGATCTCCCTCCCCGTTGCGAGTAGCACAACGGTTCTTCACGATATCGGCGACGTCGGCTAAAAGTACGTGCGTGCGGCAATGCACGTGAACTTCGAGAGTCCAAGGGGCTGTTGGTATATGAAGTGGGACCAAATAAAGATGCTCGGCCCGGTGGATGGCCGACGGTGTGAGCACACGGCGGTGGTCGGCCGTGAGAAGCCGGGGAGGACAGATTCGTGCCACGTCCGTTGTTGCGCGTCTCAGTGAAATTACAGGGACGGCAGCGGAAACGGGAAACTGCAGTGGGTAAAGGACTTCAAGACGAAGCCAACGGCAGTGGATTTGTCACCGGGGGTGGTCGGAGGTGGCCGTGCGCGGGCGGCGAAGTTCAGCTTCCAGATCTGTTAAAAACAGCGGATGTGACGTGTTCCGATGAGGATTCCGGAAGCTACAGGTGGGATATGAGTGAGAGGAAAATTTCAGTTGGTAGGTGGTTTAGATAGGAATCCAATGGCGATAGGGTGGTTGTCGTAGGTGGCTGGATGGCCGGTGGGCGTGAGTTTTTCCGGCGGTGGCGCAGATCTGTAAAACTGTCATTTGGGTTGTGTTTGAAAGCGTTTTGAGCGAGATAGAGATGAGGGGAGAGAGTAAGGGGAGGTGGAGATGCTTGGGGGGTCAGAGAGGAGTTGATCGGGGGTGGTTTTCGCCGGAGGGGGTGGCCGGAGGTGGCCGGCCGGAGGTGTTTTCCGGCGGGGCGCAGTTCTGGCCAAAAATTGTGTTTTGATGTGTTTTTGATGGGTTTCAATGGAGTTTTGAGGGGTTTCAATGGAGGGAGATGAGAGGAGAGAGGTTGCATGTGTTAGGGGAGGTCGAGGGGGATCCGAGGGAGGCGGTGGCGGCTTCCGAAGATCGCCAGAGAGAGGTGGCCGGCCGTTGGAGCCGGGTGATGCCAAGTTTGGCCATGGTGGAGGTTCTTGGGTGTTTCAATGGGGAAGGAGAAGAGGGAGGAGGGAGAGAGGAGAGAGAGGGTGGTGGCCGGAGTTGGGGGGCTGGTGGTGGTTGCCGGCGGCTGGATGAAGGAGGAAGTCGGCGGCCAATGGGTTCATGCGTGAGGTTGAGGGTTTGGCCATGGGTTCATTTTGAGAGAAGGGTTTTGATATATGTCTTTGGGATTTTGGTTAATTGGGAGAGAGAGATAGAGATAGGAGGAGTGGACTTAGGGAAAATAAAGAGTGCACATAGTGGCTGATATCATCCCATTGATACGTATGAGACAATTAAGGGATTTGGTTTAATTTGAATTTCAAATAGATTAGGGGCTAATCAACGGTTGAAAATTGATTAGGGGATATCTTCCACTACAGGCATCGGAAAAATAATCCGAAAATACCGGGATGATCGTGGAGACGAGAAATACGGGGCTACGATGTCCAATCGTGCGTAACGCCTACCAAGAATTTACGTAAAATTGGAAACGGCGTTTTGAGTCAAATGACTAAAACGCCCCTATCGTTCAAAGTCGTTTTGCGAGAAAACGAGCCGTCCAACGACATTCCCAAAAATTACAATAAAATCCAACACCCAGAAACGATCGCAATGGCATATCACATTGCATATGCCGGAGCTCAGAAACGACCAAATAAAATACGTGCACGATAAAGCACGTGCACGCAGGAAAAAATACGAACGGTCGGAAAGCGGCCGTTACATTCTACCCACCTTAGAAATGATTCCGTCCTCGGAATCACTCATACTAAGACTAATTACAAAATTTATAAATACCTAAGCTTATAACTCCTATCCTCCACTCCATGATCTCTGATCATTAAAACTTCAATATCGTACCTCCAATAATCCATCATGACCCATTCTTTTCACTGGGCAAAGCCACGACTAAACTCACCTCCTAATACTTACCTATAGATCCATCACTACTGTTCCAATTTCCAACTCCAAGTTCTCATAAAAATAATAATCATCTTCTGATATCGTACCACTCCATTAAACATCATCATCGCTCATTAATATCTTTTAAATTTCTAAATCTTTTCCCAACATTAATAAATCTCCAAAAAAAATGAGATTCTAGTCATCCACCAATCCAAGACAAAAACATTTGTCTATCTTATAATACCTTCGCAAATCAACAATCACCGTGTCTTCAATACATTCTTGTCACATCTTCCCATAAATTTTATCCACCAATTAATTTGGACTATCAAGACCACATCTCATCCTACTAACTATACTAATCCCAACCAATATTAAGTCCACCTACCTAACCATTCATTTATCCCAACACGCCGTGTTACTCCCAATGTTTTCTCACGTCAACTCAACAATCAAGTTTCGATGCTAATAAAAGCTCTACTCAATCTCATGATCAACCTAACTCCTACCATACTCCGTAGCCATCCCTATCTACCATTCGTCTAAGCCTCCAATCTGATAAGTTCTCATCTTCACGCATATAATCTCATTCAACCAGAATTCTCCATTGAGTCTGTCACACATCGGTATTATAAATAAGTCTTGGACAGCTCACTCTTTTCATCCGAAAGAAATCTATTCCAATATCCCATCGTTCCAAAATCGGTCAATCATTGCTATAACAAATCGCATCTCTCCCTGAGTCTACCCGCAAACAAAATCCTATAACGATAATAGATAGTCCCAATAATATAACAATCATAAACGTAGAAATTTCTAAGGGTGAAAGAAGAGAAGGGAAGGAAACTTAAGACCAAAGACACATTTTTAAAACATTTGGAAAAAAAAACGTGTGGAGTCGTGGTAATGGATGGGGAATGATAATTGATTTGTGATCTTGTGAGCTAATTTCAAAAACTTTAAAGGTATGGTGTAAAAGAAAAACAAAATTTTAATACAATCACACGCAGTCAAAGATAAGCTATTCTATAATCGCGAAAAACTACGTCTAAGGAAATTGCCTGCTATGACGCTATTCATATACGTTTGAATACGGTCATTCAGACAACTTCAATCCTATCATGGTTAACACTGAGTACACATTCAAGACACAAAAGGCAATTATCAGGATCCTAAAGATGACACACTCATACAGGTCGACATACTTTACCTATACTCATGCATCTCTACAACATCACCTAACAAGGGCCTAATCCTATACCGGAGATAGCATGTATGTCACGCCCCGCTTCCCAAAAACGTGGAGGCGAAGCGTGAGAAGGTCCGCTCAGACTTGAAGCTACAAAGCTGCAATTCCGATAAGCGTCAATCACTTTAGAACTGCAGGTCCTTGCAACGCGAAACGAAACAAAGATAATAATAACGAAAAGAGACAAAGAAACATCTCAGAATATCCATAATAATAAATCTCAACATCGCAGAAAAAGCCACCAGGCTGAAATAAAAGAGTCTAAAAGAGGCCGAGCATGGCCAACAAAAGTACAAAGTACAACAACAAAGTAATGGTGCAAGCACCAACATCTAACAGCAACCTAAAGCAAAAGCAACGCCAACAGTCTCTAAAACTGGTCTCCGGTGCACACGAACTCCTCGACGAACGTAGGCTTAGTGTCAGCAACTACCTCGTCCGCTACAACTATATCTGGCTCAGGATCTAACATGTGACACCCAAAGAGAAAGGGGCACATGTCAGCAAGTCTGGAAGACTTGTGCAAGTGAAACTGAAAGTACAAGTAAGAGCAACCTAGCAGTTCTAGCATGATGCAATGACATGGCAGTTAAAGTATGAGTGCAGCAGGTAAAGTAAAGTAAAGTAAAGTACGAGCATGGCATGGCATGGATGACAAGTATTACATGAATCATTCACAAGACAAGTACAAGACAAGGAAAGTAAGCACCTCGTGCACAGAGATTCCGTCTTTTGGCTAGAGTGGCTGCGCGGGCCAACTCCTAAGCTCAAGCGAACGTTTATCCCTACCCCTCCACGTGTGTCGAGCCAGGGCATTACCCCCGAACACGGAATGCTCGCTTCTGGACCACGAGCCAGGAAGTGTGTAAACAAGTATGGTGTAGGGGTGCACCTAGCCGGACAAGTAGTACGAGGACAAGTATTGTAGCGTGTGCTACGATGCAACAATCAATGCATGGATGACATGGCATGACAAGTAGTAAAGCGTACAAGTAAGAAAAGTAAACGTGACAGTTTAGCATGCATGAATGACAAGTTTAAGGGTTGGATCTAGCTTCGTTGTCAAGCTAGATCATTTAGGTGACGGATCTAGTTTCGTTGTCAAACTAGATCAAGTAGGCGTCTAGCCAGCTATCATTTCACTGACTAGTCTCTTTTATGCTAAAAGCAAGGAAGTGGCCTAAAAACATGGCCCTACACAAGAGTTGGTAAGTTTCACTTGCCTGCAACTATCACGTCAAGAAAACACCGTCCAACGAGTCCAAAGTCACGATTCCTACGTGCACAAGTCCACCGGCCTACATCCGTTTTATTAATCTTGATTAGTGATGGCTAAAACATTTAAAATACTTTAAAATACTGATTTTTAGTCTTGGTTAACATGCAATTGGGTTGGGGGTCCTAGGGGTACAAAACGTTACCTCAACACGACGCGAAATCTACACCGGCGTCGGGTAGCGACGCCAGGGGTTGGAATAAAAGATCGCGCTCCAAGTCCAGATTCCAATTAGTTTCCTCGCTGGAAATTTCAGAGCAAATAACTCGGGCGACGATTCCAGATTCCAAAGCTAATACGTGCGACGACGGGCTACGACGTGCGACGACGTCGTACGCGACGAATCCTCAAAGAGCAAGCACCTAGGTGGGGCCCACAGTAGTCCTAGGGGCCTTTGGGGGACCCACAATAACTCTGGAGAACTTGGGGGGCCCACGGAGGCAAGTGGTGCGACGGATGCGGGGTTGCGACGAGTGGCTCTCGGTCGTACAGCCTCGGTGCGGGGAGATCCTTCGGTCAGACACGCTGGGACGGTCGGTCGTGCGCTTGGGATGCGAGGCTGCGACGTTGCAAAGCTTGGGCGCTCGGTCACAGCGGCCCAGAGCGAGGGGATCTGTCGGTCAGGGCGAGCGGATGCGGGGGCTGCAGCGAGGCGGGTTGCAACGAAGCGGGGGAGCGGGCGATGCGGGGGAGCGCTTCGGTCGGTGCGGGCGGGAGCGTCGGTCGGTGCGGGGGTTGCAACGTTGCAGCTGCAACGTTGCGGAGCGGAGCGGAGACGGGGAAATCTCTCGGTCAGACCGAGAGATGTCCTCGGTCGGAGCGGGGAGCGGAGAGCGGAGCGGTGACAGCAGTGGTGCGGGCTTGGCTATCGGTCAGAACGGGCGAACGGAGGCCGTTCTCTCGGTCAGAGCGGGGGCTGAACGTCGCAACGTTGCGACGAATCGTCGCAACGTCCAATTTCAAGTTTGGGAGAGGCTAGGGCTAATTTCTTGCGAAAATAGGTCTTGCTAGGGGTTGCTTATATAGTATAGATGGGTTGACTTGGTCTAGGGCTAAATCTAATAGGATTAGAAGTTCAAAAAGATTTAAAATTTGAAATTCAATTACTCCAACTCATCCAAGGGTTTGACCTGGTCCAAATGAGCTGGAAATTGTCTCAAAAATTCTTTAAAACGTTTAAAACTTAAATAAATTTTATTTGGCCGAAAATAATTTATAAATAAATTATTAAAAATAATATAAAACTTGTAAAAATTATAAAAGTGGTCAAATAAACTCCAAAAATTATAAAATAAATATCGTGGTGATCGTGGAGACGAATGTGAGCTAACTAAGAAGACGGATCTCAGTTTTGACGTCGGACGACGAAACTAAAAATAGAAACGTCTCCCGTCAAGAGTGAGAATCGACACGTCTCGTCGAATAAGTTTAAATTGTGGGAAAACGACTCGAGAAACGTCGTTCCAATTTAGTGCCACTATTTAATACTCTCAGAGACGTTCACAACGGCATATCACACAAAAGTGTTCACAAACAAACAGAGTCTAAAACGTACACGTGCTCGATCAAAAGCACGTGCACGAACAACGTACAACGAAAAGTGGTCGTTACATCCTCCCCACCTTAGAACAAAGTCCGTCCTCGGACTTTCTAATATAGCTAGTCGCTCTAGTAACTACCCCAATCAAGTCATATAATAATTCAACCAGGTATAGTCATTATAAGTGCTTATATATGCACTAGGTAGTCAAACATTGATACTACCAACAAGTATATATATACATTCACGTACGTATACACTTATACCTATTATAGACAGTCAACTTCATACATGTATTTCAATCAGGTATTATAAACATACATCCCTTATATAACTGTTACTCACAAAACAATAGTTCAGATGCTTATATAAGTAGGATCTCACACTAGCAAATACAATCATTGCTCTACGTATAGATAGCTACCTATGCACAAACATCAAGGGTATACTACCCTCTAATATTCGTCCAATATCAAACATCTCAACACATATAGTCACAACATACCATTATTAAATCAAGTTCACTATATATATATATATATATATATATATATATATATATATATATATATATATATATATATATATATATATTCACCACTATTATAGTTTCACAATACATAGTCATTCCAATACATGAAAATAGTTCACCATATATTCACATCATGTACGGTCCTATAACTGTATTTACGACACGCCACATATATCATAGTCATCCATACCTATAACTAAGCACATACTTACCCATGCATGGTGCACACCCATACACGCTAACATTCATTTACATACACCAATCATACCATTATATAACTAGCACACATACACCTAGTTTTAGCTAGTACACATATGTTCACGCAACAAGCCCTAATAAATAACTATACCACAAGACCAACCCTATAACTATATACTGGTATAGCGACCAACAATCATGTGCGTAACACAACCAGGCACAAACACTCCTATTACTATACATACATCAAACATCGCTATATTCAAACTTCAGACATACATTCAATATACTTAGAGTATACCCACTCAAGCTTGAGTGAGACTTAATACATACTTCAGAATATTCTATATACGTAACACGACATTCATACCTATACCAATACCACTCCCATATATATACATCTACCAATACAACCATATACATTCCATAAATCAATCACACTTAATATTTTAGTCAGGCAATACTCACGTGGTTAAATCAATTTATATACCATAATAATAGTAATACAGACATCAGCACACGTAAAATTATAATACACTCCCTAATACATGCATACGCATTCATCGTATAGTCACACACATGTAACATATATATTCACACCATAGCCTACTACCTATGGTTAGTATATTAACATATCTATACGTACATAATTAAGATGTGCAATAGTCGTGTATACCTCACGGTATGCACGCATGCAACATCCCGTAAAAGTAAGCAATACCAATCAAAATTATAATCCTACTACCATATGTATAACACATATATACTCAGGCAACAAAACATAACTACTTACATATAAGCACCATATATATCTACCTACGAGTACATACTCACTCGTACTAGTATATAGGTCACTCAATAGGCCTACTTACTTATCTATATGTTCACCCATTATCATCACACCTAGCATATACATAGCTTTACCAATCATTTTATTTCAACCATTATAAGTATCTCTAACTACATACACAACTTAGATATTTCCACGCTAACTCTTATATACACAGACATCCCTAGTATAGTATAGCTTACTACACACAAATCTATAAATACTAACACACAACAACTTCATAATATCACGAATAACTCTGAGTATATATATATATATCACACAATAGGCAAGCACCAATATACTATGGGAATTCTCATTCAAGCCCACGTACACAACTTAGGTACGTGCACTACGACTACCTCACAAGGTCCAAGGGCCTACTAACAATTAAGGGTTGACACAGACATTGACGAGCACTATAACCTAAACAATTTAGAGAGAGGTCGAGGTCGAAAGCATGACGAGGGAATGATCGATAAGCACGAAGTCAGATAGGACGAATACAAGGAGGCAGCTTGGTTAGGCGAAACATTAACTCAATGGTGATGTTTAGGTTGAGGAAAAAGGGAGATGTAGTGATGCTTATATAGGAGGGGAAAAGAAAATGTGGTAAGTAGCACAAGCTAAAATACGTGAAATCTGAAAACTGTTGTTCTTCAAAATTAAAAATCCTCGTCTGAAAAGAAATATTTGGGGATCGATAAAACGAGTTGTTCAAAATAAGTTTGAGTCGAATATTCATGATAAGGGAAAACTGGTCTATTGGTTTTAAAAAAAATCGTTATAAAAGGAAGTAAAATCATTTACACGAATATTAAGGACGTGGTTTTAGAAATCTTATACGTTAGTAATTTAATACAATGTTGTCAAAAGTTTTGAATGTCAAAGAATGAAGTCAAGTAACGGGAGAATTTAAACTCATGTTAAACGCTTCAAAACTTTAGGCTATGGAAAATTTTAAAATGATCAATTTGAAGCTGCTTTTAGAGAACCAGGGTTTGCCAAAAATGAAAAACTGATTTACACCGGGTTCTTAATATACGAGCACGACAAGTCTGGCACGGATATTCAATTTGGTTTAGAAATTTTTCTAAAAGCGTGTATGGTGAGCGGAAAGAAAATAATAGTAACTTAGCATAAGAATTATTAAGATCGAATAGCAAATCTTTAAAATCAAATCAGGGAGGGTCTAAATCAGGAAGTGGTTATGAAAATAGTAATTTTGCAAAAATCTGAAGTAGCGAAAACGACTAGTAATAGCCAACTCGCTGAAAGCTGAAAGTCCATGTGTCTTGAAAGTATATTAAAGTAAACACGACGTATCATTCGTATAATTATAAATCGAACTGGGCAAAGCAAAAGTACGGTTCAATATAAAATTAATATATGAAGGGCAACGCAATTACATAAGTACGAAAAAACATAGGCTGGGAAAATACTATAAGCTAGTATTCAAAAATTCCGACAAACGTTTTAAAAATTTAAATCAATGAAGGAGCATGAAGTATAAGTATGTATACATATTAAAATTTGAACACATTTAAAACTTAGGGGAAAAAGGAAATCAAAAAGAAAATGCTTTCAGAAGGTTCAAGATTTGCAATGGCGATGTTTGAAAATTGACGATGATCGTCACGTGGCGATCTCGTGAATCGAGGCAAGGAAATTGGTCAGGTGATCAAAGCATACATACGCCTAGGATATGAATCAGGAGAACCTACTGGGAACTCCTACGGTCGACCAACTAAAGGTTAAGAACTAAGCGCTAAGACTTTCTAAGGAGCTAGACGGAAACGAAATGCGTTCAGCTTGGTCCGAAATCGATGAACCCAAGCGAACGACCAAAGGGAAATTCTAGAAGTCTAATATGGTCAGGGGTAGACATGAACCACTAAGGTAACTCCTATGGCGATCAAATCAATTGCTAAAAGGGAGTCTAACTAACAATCAGAGGCCTCTAACTAACAAGCACAAACGTCTAACTAAGCCTTCTTATCACCTAGTGACATAGGAAAACGACTAGACTCAGGGCTTATTACTCGAATGTTGCAATTTATTTAATGGACATTCCGTTATTATCGTTGTTCCGTTAATTCGCAATTGCAAGACCAGACCTGCATGGGCCACCAACAAAACCTGTCACGCCCCGCTTCCCAAAAACGTGGAGGCGAAGCGTGAGAAGGTCCGCTCAGACTTGAAGCTACAAAGCTGCAAGTCCGATAAGCGTCAATCACTTTAGAACTGCAGGTCCTTGCAACGCGAAACGAAACAAAGATAATAATGAAGAAAAGAGACAAAGAAACATCTCAGAATATCCATAATAATAAATCTCAACATCGCAAAAAAAGCCACCAGGCTGAAATAAAAGAGTCTAAAAGAGGCCGAGCATGGCCAACAAAAGTACAAAGTACAACAACAAAGTAATGGTGCAAGCACCGACATCTAACAGCAACCTAAAGCAAAAGCAACGCCAACAGTCTCTAAAACTGGTCTCCGGTGCACACGAACTCCTCGACGAACGTAGGCTCAGTGTCAGCAACTACCTTGTCCGCTACAACTATATCTGGCTCAGGATCTAACATGTGACACCCAAAGAGAAAGGGGCACACGTCAGCAAGTCTGGAAGACTTGTGCAAGTGAAACTGAAAGTACAAGTAAGAGCAACCTAGCAGTTCTAGCATGATGCAATGACATGGCAGTTAAAGTATGAGTGCAGCAGGTAAAGTAAAGTAAAGTAAAGTACGAGCATGGCATGGCATGGATGACAAGTATTACATGAATCATTCACAAGACAAGTACAAGACAAGGAAAGTAAGCACCTCGTGCACAGAGATTCCGTCTTTTGGCTAGAGTGGCTGCGCGGGCCAACTCCTAAGCTCAAGCGAACGTTTATCCCTACCCCTCCACGTGTGTCGAGCCAGGGCATTACCCCCGAACACGGAATGCTCGCTTCTGGACCACGAGCCAGGAAGTGTGTAAACAAGTATGGCGTAGGGGTGCACCTAGCCGGACAAGTAGTACGAGGACAAGTATTGTAGCGTGTGCTACGATGCAACAATCAATGCATGGATGACATGGCATGCCAAGTAGTAAAGCGTACAAGTAAGAAAAGTAAACGTGACAGTTTAGCATGCATGAATGACAAGTTTAAGGGTTGGATCTAGCTTCGTTGTCAAGCTAGATCATTTAGGTGACGGATCTAGTTTCGTTGTCAAACTAGATCAAGTAGGCGTCTAGCCAGCTATCATTTCACTGACTAGTCTCTTTTACGCTAAAAGCAAGGAAGTGGCCTAAAAACATGGCCCTACACAAGAGTTGGCAAGTTTCACTTGCCTGCAACTATCACGTCAAGAAAACACCGTCCAACGAGTCCAAAGTCACGATTCCTACGTGCACAAGTCCACCGGCCTACATCCGTTTTATTAATCTTGATTAGTGATGGCTAAAACATTTAAAATACTTTAAAATATTGATTTTTAGTCTTGGTTAACATGCAATTGGGTTGGGGGTCCTAGGGGTGCAAAACGTTACCTCAACACGACGCAAAAGCTACACCGGCGTCGGGTAGCGACGCCGGGGGTTGGAATAAAAGATCGCGCTCCAAGTCCAGATTCCAATTAGTTTCCTCGCTGGAAATTTCAGAGCAAATAACTCGGGCGACGATTCCAGATTCCAAAGCTAATACGTGCGACGACGGGCTACGACGTGCGACGACGTCGTACGCGACGAATCCTCAAAGAGCAAGCACCTAGGTGGGGCCCACAGTAGTCCTAGGGGCCTTTGGGGGACCCACAATAACTCTGGAGAACTTGGGGGGCCCACGGAGGCAAGTGGTGCGACGGATGCGGGGTTGCGACGAGTGGCTCTCGGTCGTACAGCCTCGGTGCGGGGAGATCCTTCGGTCAGACACGCTGGGACGGTCGGTCGTGCGCTTGGGATGCGAGGCTGCGACGTTGCAAAGCTTGGGCGCTCGGTCACAGCGGCCCAGAGCGAGGGGATCTGTCGGTCAGGGCGAGCGGATGCGGGGGCTGCAGCGAGGCGGGTTGCAACGAAGCGGGGGAGCGGGCGATGCGGGGGAGCGCTTCGGTCGGTGCGGGCGGGAGCGTCGGTCGGTGCGGGGGTTGCAACGTTGCAGCTGCAACGTTGCGGAGCGGAGCGGAGACGGGGAAATCTCTCGGTCAGACCGAGAGATGTCCTCGGTCGGAGCGGGGAGCGGAGAGCGGAGCGGTGACAGCAGTGGTGCGGGCTTAGCTATCGGTCAGAGCGGGCGAACGGAGGCCGTTCTCTCGGTCAGAGCGGGGGCTGAACGTCACAACGTTGCGACGAATCGTCGCAACGTCCAATTTCAAGTTTGGGAGAGGCTAGGGCTAATTTCTTGCGAAAATAGGTCTTGCTAGGGGTTGCTTATATAGTATAGATGGGTTGACTTGGTCTAGGGCTAAATCTAATAGGATTAGAAGTTCAAAAAGATTTAAAATTTGAAATTCAATTACTCCAACTCATCCAAGGGTTTGACCTGGTCCAAATGAGCTGGAAATTGGCTCAAAAATTCTTTAAAACGTTTAAAACTTAAATAAATTTTATTTGGCCAAAAATAATTTAAAAATAAATTATTAAAAATAATATAAAACTTGTAAAAATTATAAAAGTGGTCAAATAAACTCCAAAAATTATAAAATAAATATCGTGGTGATCGTGGAGACGAATGTGAGCTAACTAAGAAGACGGATCTCAGTTTTGACGTCGGACGACGAAACTAAAAATAGAAATGTCTCCCGTCAAGAGTGAGAATCGACACGTCTCGTCGAATAAGTTTAAATTGTGGGAAAACGACTCGAGAAACGTCGTTCCAATTTAGTGCCACTATTTAATACTCTCAGAGACGTTCACAACGGCATATCACACAAAAGTGTTCACAAACAAACAAAGTCTAAAACGTACACGTGCTCGATCAAAAGCACGTGCACGAACAACGTACAACGAAAAGTGGTCGTTACAATGTACAACTACAAGGACTAATGTCTACACCAAATAAAGGAAACAGAAACCAAAAGTGTAACGAAATAAATCGGAAAGAACGAGTTCAAATAGTGTGGGGTAAGAAGATGGTTGGTTGGATGGAACAAAATTATTTTAAAATGATTTAACTATGTAAGAAGGATTTTGTGCAAAATATGGTATCACATACTTTTAAAATTATATATATATATACTTAATATTGGACATATGTAGCAATTTAAGATTTTGGAAAAAGTAAGACGAAGGAAGGATGAGCAGGGTAAGAACGATTGTTTTGCAAATGAAGATAGGTTTACACAAAGATTTGAAATGTCGTCACGAAGAACATAAACCTGATATATTAATAATAATAAAATAATTGGAGTTCCCTCTAGTTTAGGAAATATTTTAAAAGTATGTACGGTAAGTGATTAGAAATAAAATTTTTTTTGTGTAGTTTAGAAAAGTAATATATATATATATATATATTGGATTATAGAATTTGATAATAAGGTTTAAAAACTGAAGTATGGAAGATACTGATTTGAAAATAGGCACGAGATAGTAAAATAATCCTACGACCAAGGAGGTTTTAAAATCGGTGGAAGAATTTTAACTCAACAAAAAAAACAAGAAATTTTAAAATATATAATGTACGGGTTTTCAAAGAAATCAAGCTAGAGCGGAAAAAAAAACTTAATAATAAATTTCGAAAATACCTTTAGGGGAAGCAGAATAGGCCAAGGAAGGGATTCGAAGGATCAACGATAATCGTCCGAAAACGATCACGGGATTCGGAAGAAAGGAAAATGTTCGAATGTTGGTTACACATAGGATAAGATGCAAAGGCTACGATGGGACCCTACGATCGATAACACAGAAGTGTAATGATCAGAGAGACGCTAGAAGTCAGGGGTCCTAATTATCGGGTCGTCTAAAGATTAGGATAAATCAGCTCTAAGACTTTCTAATGAGCTAGACTATATTCAGGATCTAAAGGGAAGGCTCCTAAGAGAATCAAGGTTACGTTCTACTGGGCCCGACATCGATGAGCCCGAGCGAACGATTAAAAGAGAGGGGCTCCAGAAATCTAACACTGTCAGAATCAAATGGGGAGGCTAAGGTAGTCTAGGATGAGGAAGACTAATTCTTAACCAAGTCGTCAGACTATCAAACCTGGGTGTCTATCTAAGTCTTCCTACTATCTAGGACTGGGAAACCTAATTTATACTTGTACGTGGATATTAAATGAATGCGGTACTTTTATTGTTCTGAACTTTTGCAAGACCTGCATGGGCCACCACTAAAACCTGTCACGCCCCGCTTCCCAAAACGACGGAGGCGAAGCGTGACTAAGGCCCGCTTAGGCCAGAGCTGAGAAGCTCTGACCCAATAAGCGTCTGTAAGGGTACCATTTTAAAAATTTTTCAGGTTCTTGCATTAATAAAGTTCGTAACAACAGAAAGTACAGAAAGAAAGGAAGTTGCATTCATTAAATTAGAGATATAATATCCAACAAGTACAAAGTCTAAAAAAGAAGCCTAAGCGTGGCAACAAACTATCTAAAAGCAACTGAAAGTAGTAACCTCAGAAAGTGACGACTAAAAGACCCCAAGGTCTGGTCCTTGTCAAGCACGTACTCTGGGTCGACGTCCTCGGCTCCACGTACTCCAGCGAAACTGCCTCGTCCACGATCTCTGGCTGAACACCTGACGTACAACACCACAAGAAGGAACTGTACGTCAGGTAAAGTCTACAAGAAGGGTTAGATTTTACTGCAAGTGCACCAAACTTTAAACAACGGTTTACTGGTTGATTAGCATGCTGAGGTTCTATTACACAACAGTTTACTGGTTGATTAGCATGCTGTGGTTATAACCGAGAAACACAACAGGAAGTAACATAGCAGGAAAGTAAAACGCAGCAAGTAGTAGTCGTAGTGTGTGCTACGAACTACGGGACTAACCTACAGGTGTCATGACAAGACGGGACGGGACGGGACAAGACAAGACAGGACAAGTGAGACACGAAAGGGTTCACACCTTACGGTTCGAGGGGGATCAGACCCTCTTGCTGTGTGCACGCTCAACCCAACCCCAAACCCAGGAACTCAGGACAAGAATTACAGGGATCACTTCCGCTAGGGAAACATCCGAAACGCCCGAAGGCTTTTTGTGTAACAGGGATCACTTTCGCGGGGGAAAGCATCCGAAACGCCCGAAGGCTTTTTGTGTAACATGGATCACTTTCACGGGGGAAAGCATCCGAAACGCCCGAAGGCTTTTTTGGGTAAAATGGATCACTTCCACGGGGGAAAGCATCCGAAACGCCCGAAGGCTTTTTGTGTAACAGGACACGACATGACAAGTGTAGGGAGTTGTTATTCTAGGGTGTCCACACACACGCACGCACATGATAGCCCTACAGTATCAAAAGTTGTTGTTGTCAGGCTTAGACTTCGTCGTCAAGTCTGAGCCGTCAGGAGTCGTCCCGGACGCTATCATTTCATGTCCGGTTCTATTTGTTCATAGTTAACAATTCTAACCAACTAGGGCCTAAGCACGGCCAAAAGTGCAAGTGGATACACTTGCCTGCGATGGCGAGTGTGTCATCCGTTCGGGGCGTCTGGTCCAAGCGTCGCGTCCGCGGTCGTCCGTCTGAAACTGGTCATGGCGACGGTGTCAAGTCGCGTTTTCCATCAAATCCTATTAAGGTTTGTTTCTAGGTTATCGGGGCTATCATATTCGTCAACGTCACATTTTTGGTGTTTCGTTCAGCCTAAATCGACCACTACCCTATATGCACAGAAAAGTTGTCCGACGGTCGATTTCTACAGTGACATCGTTTTACTGGTGCGGAAAAGTAAATTTAGTTATAGTTGTCCGACCTTTTAGTTTAGGTTTTGGTTAGCTACGGTGTGGGTTTTACTACTCGTTAGGGAAACCAACCTCGTAATGTTGTCCAACAAGCGGTAGTCGGGTCTGAACGACGAAACGTCGGCGTCGTCTGGAACTCCTCGGCCGCGGGTAGCGCAGCGAGGTACCTCTAGACAGCGGGGTGATGACATGAAATCAGCGAGCTAATCAGCGATCTCCATCCCCGTTGCGAGTAGCACAACGGTTCTTCACGATATCGGCGACGTCGGCTAAAAGTACATGCGTGCGGCAATGCACGTGAACTTCGAGAGTCCAAGGGGATGTTGGTAGATGAAGTGGGACCAAAGAAAGATGCTCGGCCCGGTGGATGGCCGACGGCGTGAGCGCACGGCGGTGGGCGGCCGTGAGAAGCCGGGGAGGACAGATTCGTGCCACGTCCGTTGTTGCGCGTCTCAGTGAAATTCCAGAGACGGCAGCAGAAACGGGAAACTGTAGTGGGTAAAGGACTTCAAGACAAAGCCAACGGCAGTGGAGTTGTCACCGGGGGTGGTCGGAGGTGGCCGTGCGTGGGCGGCGAAGTTCAGCTTCCAGATCTGTGAAAAACAGCGGATGCGACGTGTTCCGACGAGGATTCTGGAAGATACAGGCGGGCTATGAGCGTGAGGAAAATTTCAGTTGGTAGGCGGTTTCGATAGGAATCCAACGGCGGTAGGGTGGTTGTCGTAGGTGGCCGGATGGCCGGTGGGCGTGAGTTTTTCCGGCGGTGGCGCAGATCTGTAAAACTGTCATTTGGGTTGTGGTTGAAAGCGTTTTGAGGGAGATAGAGATGAGGGGAGAGAGTAAGGGGAGGTGGAGATGCTTGGGGGGTCAGAGAGGAGTTGATCGGGGGTGGTGGTCGCCGGAGGGGGTGGCCCGAGGTGGCCGGCCGGCGGTGTTTTCCGGCGGGGCGCAGTTCTGGCCAAAAACTGTGTTTTGATGTGTTTTTGATGGGTTTCAATGGAGTTTTGAGGGGTTTCAATGGAGGGAGATGAGAGGAGAGAGGTTGCAGGTGTTAGGGGAGGTCGAGGGGGATCCGAGGGAGGTGGTGGCGGCTTCCGAAGATCACCGGAGAGAGGTGGCCGGCCGTCGGAGCCGGGTGATGCCAAGTTTGGCCATGTTGGAGGTTCTTGGGTGTTTCAATGGGGAAGGAGAAGAGGGAGGAGGGAGAGAGGAGAGAGAGGGTGGTGGCCGGAGTTGGGGGGCTGGTGGTGGTTGCCGACGGCTGGATGAAGGAGGAAGTCGGCGGTCAATGGGTTCATGCGTGAGGTTGAGGGTTTGGCCATGGGTTCATTTTGAGAGAAGGGTTTTGATATATGGCTTTGGGATTTTGGTTAATTGGGAGAGAGAGATAGAGATAGGAGGAGTGGACTTAGGGAAAAGGAGGAGTGCACATAGTGGCTGATATCATACCATTGATACGTATGAGACAATTAAGGGATTTGGTTTAATTTGAATTTCAAATAGATTAGGGGCTAATCAACGGTTGAAAATTGATTAGGGGATATCTTCCACTACAGGCATCGGAAAAATAATCCGAAAATACCGGGATGATCGTGGAGACGAGAAGTATGGTGCTACGATGTTCGATCGTGCGTGCGTAACGCCTACCAAGAATTTACGTAAAATTGGAAACAGCGTTTTGAGTCAAATGACTAAAACGCCCCTATTGTTCAAAGTTGTTTTGCGAGAAAACGAGCCGTCCAACGACGTTCCCAAAAATTACAATAAAATCCAACACACAGAAACGATCGCAATGGCATATCACATTGCATATGCCGAAGCTCAGAAACAACCAAATAAAATACGTGCATGATAAAGCACGTGCACGCAGGAAAAAATACGAACGGTCGGAAAGCAGTCGTTACAGCAAAGGGAAAGAGCCTTTGATGCTCACAGCTGATGAAGTTAGAATTCTGAGAAGAGTGGCGATTGATGCCAACACAAAGGAAGAGCCTCCGGGTATCACAAGTGGGAGAGTTGTTGAGACCATCCATTTGAAGCCGTTGTCAACAACCAGAGTTTCTGCCCCAACAGCTGATAGGACGCCGATCGTTGAGCGTCACCCGTACAAGCCACCCTGAATATCATGTCGGGAGTCGAGCAAACGACTATAAACAACATCGCTTCATGGGAGGCAACCCATGTTCTGAACTTCAGTCGGTTTTTGATAGGATTAGTTTACTAATTTTTGTGAATAAATACTGCCTTGGGGATTTTTGTTGGGACGCTTAGAGGATTTTCACTTTTTGTGCAGGAATTGCCCCACCCAATCGGTTCATACATCAACCGAATGGGTGGATCGTTTCAGTAAGTAGCCAGCTTCAGTTGGAGAGTGAACCGATCGGGTGATAAAGTCGACGATCGGGTCGCTGATCGGGTGGTGAAAACAGAGGCTTGGGATGTTTTGTTGGAGAGCAGTCAACCGATCGGGTGAGATCTAACCCGATCGGTTCACCTGTAGCAGCTGATCCAAAGGAGTTTTTAAAAATTTACCCAACCGATCGGGTGATTTTCACACGATCGGTTCACCCAAACATATATATATATAACCCCCCATCAGACTTCATTTCACCCGACCTCCGAAATCTTCATACGAACGGTTCGTTTTCGCTTCTTCCCAAACGACCTCCCCATATACTCCCACTACTCCTAATCATACTCCCACACTTCCTCCACCACTTCCCAACCATCAGGACCCTCCCATCGACCACGTTCGAGTTGCAACCAACTTAAAACCCTAACCCTAACCCCCAATTTTCGAAAATTTCTGTTCTCTTTGGATTGGCGTGCGGCGGCTCCCCGAATCACTCCATAGTGCATTGCAGGATCTTTTGGGAGCTAGGAATCATTTCATTGCTGGGTAAACTAACTCCTTAGCTTAATTATTATATTGCCCAAGTATTATTATTTTGCTCCTTTGTCATTTATTGTGTGCTCCGTCATATAATCTTGCATATCACACCAAATTGCCACAACATCCTGGCAAAAGACAAAGACAAAGGTAAGAGTCCCATGGTGGAAGAGAAGCCGTCTCGCAAGAGACAAAGATCCACACGTTCTACGCGTGGGCATGTTCTTCCACCACCGCCTACCCAACCACAACCCCAACCTGTCGTGCCTGCGGTAGACCTAATGCTTGGACTGTAGGGAGTTCATTTCATGAGCCAGGCACATAAGGATTTGTAACGACTGGTTTTCATGTATCTGGATTTACTATATTATATTATATGTTTTGATGGATTTTCTCCTTATATGTGGTTATCGTCTCCGTAACTTTCATTTTCGATCGTTTCGTCGTGTTTTCTCGTTTCTTCCTTAGGATCGTCGATTTCGGAGTAAGTCATTCGTGACGGGCTTCATATCGGTCATATCTTATTGTTAGATCAAGCCTAGGAGTCTTAGGAATCGATCCCGGAGCTTCGCGCTCCATTTCGGAACTTTTGGTGCATGTTAGCCGGTATAAGAAGGGGCACCGACCGACTAGATGACGATCCAGTCGGTCGGAAAACCTTCTCGAACCGACTAGCGGGCTTGAAAAGTTATTCAGGAGTTACTGTTTGTCGTTAGTCGGTCTAAGAACGTTGGTTGACCGTCTAGGTTGCAAACTAGTCGGTCAGCAATGCTTCTTTAACCGACTAACTCAATTACTAATTTTTGGTATCAGTACTGTTCATTCTTAGTCGGTCTAAGTTCATCTTTCGACCGACTAGTTGTTAAACTAGTCGGTTAAGTTTTGTACTCAGACCGACTAATTCTTAGTTCTTCTGTACAGTCGAGTTACTGTTTACTCTTAGTCGGTCTAAGAACGTTCATTGACCGACTAGATGCCAAACTAGTCGGTCATCAGTTGTTCTATGACCGACTAACTCTTAGTTCAGGTTTTCGACTGGAGCTACTGTTTACGCTTAGTCGGTCTGCGTTGGTCAACCGACCGACTAGTTCTCAAACTAGTCGGTCAGCAGTTGTTCTTTGACCGACTAAGCAGTGCAGGAAACCCTAGTTTTGCCCTAGCCGCCACCAATCTCTATAAATACCCCTCCAAACATTTTCTTCTTCTCCCTCATGACCTAAAACCCTAATTTCTCCCCCATTGAGCCCCCTTCTTCCTCAAACCCTTATTCCTTCATCCCAAGCTCATCCTCCATCATGTAAACCCTCCCCTAACACATTCTACCTCTCATCTTCCTCAAAATCTCATCAAATCCCCCAAAACCCTATTTCTCCAAACTTCTCCATCCATTTCCAGATCTGAACCCTAGGTTCCCCGGAGCGTTTCTTCCGTCGCCGTGGTTGCTCGGCATCGTTCTCCCGTTCCTATACGGTAATGATAGATCTCTTGATGTTTTCATGACCCGTTGTGTTTTTGTGAAACCCTAATGAAATGAATGTTGTTTTGATGGTTGTTTCTCCATGACAGCGACTTCCCCGTAGATTAGCATCCGTGAGACGAACCTTCGTGATCGTCATCCCCGGTGCTAGGCAAGTGAAACTTGCCACTTAGGGTTTAGGCCATGTTTTAGGCCATTTGCTTGTTGTAGGCATAAAAGAGACTAGGCGACGAAATGATACTCGCCTAGGCGCAAATTCCGGAACTAGCTTGACAACGAAGCTAGAACCA
Organism: Scilla litardierei; assembly: GCA_030789695.1. NCBI lineage: Eukaryota > Viridiplantae > Streptophyta > Magnoliopsida > Asparagales > Asparagaceae > Scilla > Scilla litardierei. The sequence goes on along the minus strand of CM061141.1, from coordinate 271,167,035 downwards.
TCGTTTACCATGTTGCATAACTACCATGTCATGTTTAATTTTGTTTAACGGTACGCGAATAAATTGTCATCTATGCTATCCATGTTGTATGTCGCATTTGTAGCACACGCTACAATACTTGTGTTTCCTGGCTCGTGTTCCAGAAGCGGGCCATGTGTTGGTTGATAGCCAATGCCCGACCTACTAGTTTCTGGCTAGGCACCCACTATACGTGGGCATAACCCTACGCCATACATGTTAAACACACTTCCTGGCTCGTGTTCCAGAAGCGAGCATTCCGTGTTCGGGGTAATTCCCTGGCTTGATACACTTGGAGGGGTAGAGATAAACGGTCACTTGAGCTTAGGAGTTGGCCCGATCAGCCACTCTCGCCAACAGGCGGAATCTCTGTGCACAACTTGTTTACTTGACTGTTCACTTGACGTGAACCACTTGACTTGTACTTGTCCGTGTTTTACTTGTCGTCCGTGACATACTTGCTACTTGTACTTCCCTTACTTGTCTCTTCCATACTATACTTTCCATGTCATGCATCATACTATAACTGCTAGGTTGCTAGTTTACCTTACCTTCAGTTTCCTTGCCCAAGTCTTTTACACTTGCTGACATGTGCCCCTTTACTCTTTTGGGTGACACATGTTAGATTCCGAGCCAGAGTACATTGTAGTGGACGAGGTGTTTGCTGACGCCGAGCCCGAGCCTGTGTTCGACGAGGAGTACGTGGACACTGGGGACCAGTCCTAGTGTCTCCGTTGTGCTTTTCTCTTTTGTTTTAGACTGCTGTTTTGTTGTCGGTGCGTAGCACCTATACTCTGTTACGTTTGTCTTGTGTGGCCTTGTTCTGGGCCTTTAGACTCTTTCTTTTAGCCTGGTGGCTTTTCTGGATGTTGAACTTAAATTTTCATGTTGGACAAATTATGAGATATGAGATTTTATTTCTGTCTCTCCTTTTGTTATTATTATTGTTCAGTTTGTGGTTACAGAGACCTGCTTATGTTTTATGGACGCTTATCGGGTTTGGGGCTTCACAGCTCCACTCTCGTGTGGACCTTTTCACGTCTCGCCTCCATTTTAGGGAAGCGGGGCGTGACAGGATTTCTTTTCTCGACTCAGCCAACGATCTTACCTAGCCACCAAGTTTGCACACGACGAACCCTACTCGATCTCGGAGTTTTCTCCGAAGTCGAATCCCTATTCGTAAACTTAGGTTGGCTTAGTTTCTTCCACTCCCATGCCTTATCCTACCTCGCCCTCACACTGGAATTTCTATCCACTATCAAAATTGAGTCGGGGTCAAATATCGATTTTCACCTTCGAAACCGAAACTTCTGTGCCCCTTTGACCCGTAAACAATATTTCGGTTTCCCCAATCTAGAAGGCATCATCCTCCCCTATGAATTGCTTGCCGACTTCGATGTCGACCACTTTTGGGGACGCCTCACATTACAGGATCATTTTCCTAGAGGCAAGGCCAAGGCCTCTTCTATCATCCACCCGATCTTCCGTCTCGCCCATCGTATTATCTATTGCACTTTCTTTCCCAGGGATGAGTCCGGTACCGTGACCATCCCAGAGTTATTCATTTTATGGGCGATGACCTTTCCTTACATTCCCGATGTTGACGGGATTACTTTCGAGGCACCGCGCGTGCGCATAAATGTCGTTGTGTGGCTAATTCAAAAGCTTATTGATATTAGTCGCGCAAACAAGGGAAAATATTGTTGCGGCAGCCTCATAACTATCATTGCCTTACACCCTCCGTTCAACATCGAACTTCACCCCCGATTTGCCATGTGCCCCAGGATATACATATCTTGATCTCGATGTCCTGCGGCACACCCATATGATCAGGCCGCGAGGCAACGATCGGTTTGCTTTCTACTATGGCCATCCCCCTGCACCATATATCATTCTGCCAAATCTTGGCCGCATGACTATTCAGCTTCAAGCAGATTGGTCTTTTTCTCCAGATCCTGAATTTGGGGGGGGGGCTACACCTTCAGTTTGTCCTCCCTGACGCTCCAAGACCACCTTCCCCTGCCGTCCACTTGGGCGAGCAGGATATCCCTGAGTTCAGAGAAGACCCTGGGGCTGGACCTAGTGTTACCACCCCGGCTGCTGCTGTCGTTTCTTCCGAGGCCCTGATCACGGCCCTGCATGGCCTAGCCTCTCATGTCGACACGACCACTGCTACTGGCACACTCTCTGCCGTGCGCCGTGCTACTTCAGCTCGCCTCGCTCTCGAGGCCGAGATGGCTGCCTTGCGTGCTGGTGCATCCTCCTCCACCTCCTCGGATCCATCCACTTCTTTCCTATCACATCCCCGTTTCCTCGCTCTCGAGCGAAACGTCGCTGCCATTCTCCGTATTCTTACCCACATCCACGGTCCTCCACCACCATCTCCACCACCATCACCTACTCCATAAACCCTAGGCGATCATCCTCTCCCACCACCACTGTTTCCATTCCCGACACTTCTTCTCCACCCACCACCACTACCGTTGATCCTCCACTCCCACCACCCTTCACCTTTATCACCACCGCCTATTCGCATCGCAAGAAGGTCGCTGTGCACGCGAGATCACTACCCACACCCTCCTTCTCAGTCGCCGTATCCTTACCATCCTCCCTCACCACTGACACCCCACCCATCGTCCACATCCCCACCGAACCCATCCCCACCATCTCCACTTCTTTCTCCACTTCTTCGCACACCTGTCACCTCTCCTGACCACACCCCTCCACTCTCTTCCGAGGAGGACGAGGAGCCTTCCACTCCTGCACCTTGATTTCTTTTTTTCTGATTTTTTCCCTAGCCAATTTTTTCTTATTCACTATGATCATATCTTTTTTCTGGCATTATCAAGATCAGCCAGGGGGAAATCAATATTTTGTGATTGTTGTCATGTCATTTGTTTGTTGTGTGCTTGTTATATGTGTTCGTGTGTATATCTTTTGTATAGTTGGTTCGGATATTTATTTTCTTTATTTTTTCTACTTCTCGTTTTGTGTGTTTTTCATGTTTTTCCTTTTCATTGTCGGTGCGTACTTCCCTCCCATCTTTCGTTGCCCTCCCGCATTTACTCCTATTGTATTGAGGGTAATGCAACGTTCAGCTTGGGGGAGTCACACTATGTGCGTCAAGTCGTGTCTTTTTCGTCGTATTTTTTTATTTCCATCCTTTTATTCTCCCTCTCATAGAGATGACCCGATATGATGAAACTGCCACGAAACCATACACGCACTTAGCTTAGCTACGATAATCATTCTTACTAACCCTAGGAAGCCGAGTTCTATTGCATTTTATGCTCCATGTGTTCACTTTGCTTTTTGTGTTGAGTTGTGTGTTGTGACTAGCTAGTTGATGTGCTTCTACATTGTGATTTTGTTTTATATGACTGTCCTTGGATGAATCCTAGACTATCATGCTTCAATTTCAAATATACAATATATTGCCTCTACTGTCTGCTTCTTTATGCATGAATCATCTATATATCACGCTTCAAATCGCATGTGTCAGGACTCTACCAATAGGACTAGGATAACCCATTTTGCTTACGCTTTGATCTGCGAAAATTTTTCCTTTTGCCAAGTGTTTAGAATTCGAATTCTTTTTTGTTTTACTTGGTGCAAATCGCCTCGTCGTGTACCATTCTTCCACTTGGGAGAATACACAGTTTTGCCACTCACCTACGCATCGTTCTCCGACTTTTGGAGAATGCGCATTATCCCATATCAAAAGAAAAAAAGAGAGAGAAAAGAAGAGCATGTATAGCCAAAATCCATTAAAAATAATATCAAAATATCCAAAACCCAAAAAAAACTTCTGTTGTGAATATTACTCCTATCGCCATAAATAAAGGGAAGGCGAGAATTTGCACCAAGTGCTCTCCTCCACACCTACTCAACCCCTTTCGTTTTCTAACACGCTGGGCATACGAGCTTTCTAGCATTCATCTAGGCAATCGTGCGGTGATTTCCTAGTTTCTAGTGGTAGAGTCACTAACCTATGATATGTTTCTATTCTTACCCTATTCTCATGCATGCTTGAACTATTATTCACCGCTATCTCGAATTGATTCGATATTTGGCTCATTCCATGGGTATGTGTATATGGAGCTTGATTGCACAATTTAGATAGTTACGTCGTCTGCTAGCTCACGACCTCACTCGCGCTTCACCGCGTGGACCCATGACACTAGTAGGGACTCATATTCCTGGGCTTAGTGATATGCTTATTGCATGCTTGCTTAGTGTGACATGTTAGTTTTCGTTGGCTCTGACGGGTGATCTAGGATTTTCTTTTCTTTTTATGTTTCTTCCTTTCTATTTTTCCTTCTAAGCTCCTATTCTCACTCGTCTTCCTCGAGGACGAGGAAGGGTTCAACTTGGGGGATTTTGACGTGCGTTTATATTTTATATATTCACTCACGTCTTCTCCGTAATTTCCCGTCGTTTTTTGTTATTTTGAGTCCGTCTTTCTGTGATTTTTAGTTCATTTTCACTTTCGTTGTGTTTGTGTGCTTTTGTAGGATATTGCTGGTGCAGGGGACATACAAGGCTAACATCATGAGTCCCCGGAGCAACGGAAGGTGTCGCACAAGATCCCGAGAGCAAATCATCAAGAGAAACCATGTATCAGCTCTCAACCGATCGGGTGGACAGATCCACCCGATCGGTTCATGCGGCCGTATCAGACCCGAAGAAGAAGTAACCCCACCTGATCAGTTCAGTGATCGGGTGGATGTGACGCAGCTTGCTATTTTGAGTGCCAAAGTCCACCCAATTGGTTGACTTGTCAACTGATCAGGTCACCTGTAGCAGATTCTTCCCAAGCTCGAGAACCCAACGACTCACCCGATCGGTTCAGTGATCGGGTGAAGATTATCAGAAGCTGAAGACCCAAATCCCTGCTGCCTCACCCGATCGGGTGAAGTTTCAACCGATTGGGTGAACGTTTCTTTTTGTCTTTTAGTGGGAATATTCCATGGCATCTTGCCAAAATGTATAAATAGTACTAGGTTTCCCGAAAAACGTAATCCCCATTTTCTTAAGCTGTTTTTAGGGGTTTTGGCTGCTTTGAATTTATTTTCATTTGTAAGTTTCTTGATCATTCTCCTACTTTAATATTACGTTTATATTATCCTTTGCTACAGTAATCTATTGCTTGATTCTCATTTTGATGGCTATAATTTGTTTTATTGAATCTAATGCCATGATTAGTGAGTAGTTCTCTAATCTGGGACATTGGTGGAAGCCCCTTCGTGGGTTCTATCTAGAACGTGTAGGATCCTGTCAAAACAACGACGTTAGGATCGAATCATAACATAGACTTACGTTGGCGTATGCAGCGCCGTAGTCTCTGAACTTCACCCTCGGATTCGCCACAACGGTCGGTACTTCGTCACGGAGGATCGAAGCAGCGTTTCACCGCCTAAATCTCTATTTAGAAGAGGATTTTAATGGAAGGGAGAAGAAGAACATAAGTTGCCTTATGCAAACTTATGGCATGGATGGAATGGTGTAAATGCCTTACCCTTGGGTCCTATTTATAGGCTTTAGGGGTAGTTATTGTAGGAAATAACTAAATATAAGCTTATTAGCCTATATTAGCACATTTACTTATCATCTTCTTCATTCACTTATCAAGTGCCTTTATGCACTTATAAAGTGACTTTTTCCACTTATCGAGTGGTCCTTTTCACACGAGAAAAGGTTCCCTTCGTGCACGCTTTCGTGCACATGACATCTGAGGTCCGTATTCCCTCATACATCCCCTCATGGGTGTATTCATATCGTCCATATCCAACATCTCCCACTCACACTTGAGGGGATTTGTAAGGAACCATCTTTTCCTTTAACTCTTCTGTTTATCATACCGAGAAATAGGCCGTGTGACCGTCATGCGCATAGAGTCCGATGTTTATGCACTTGTTAGAGATACACAACACTCCTCGAGGTGCAAAGTCGAGTAGATCAACGCATGCTTTACCCTAGATTATTTCTTCACATTTCTTATACTTTATATTCAACAATTGAATCCCATCTGGATTACAATTGGCTGGCCAACTTTGAATCTCTAAAGTCCAAATGTGAATATGAAATTAATCTTCCTCTTCTTGCGATCCGTTTGATCTTGACTTGACTTGCTTTTCTAACATGCCCTGCTGGACCGAATTGACCATAGTCCATAAGCAACATGCTAAGATAGCATTCATCCAGTCAAATCTAAAGGAACCAATTAGAGTCCATAAGGGTAACGAGTTAAGACCCATGTGGTCTTTGGGTCTCACATAATAGTAAACACTATTCTAACCCATTGGTCAAATGCATACGTAGTATGAATACGTATTACAACATCTCTCCTTTTCCAGGGAGCGTATGTCTTAATGATGTTGTAAGGATGATGATCAGACACCACAATGTCTGATTTTGAGTCCCTTTTACTACTCAAATAATCTTCTGGACCCACATCCCGCATAAGACAGATAGGATTTAAGAATCCTCTTAGATCTTTTGTAAGCATCCATATGATGCAGATCTTTCATATGACCATTTTGTTTAAGTCATGACTCTAAATCATCCGTCTGACGATTTTGACTTTAAACATGTCTCATCTTTATTTTACCCGTCTGATAAAATAAAGGCGGTTCTCATGTGAGAAAGCCAACCTCAATCTGTCCGACATACAAAAAACCAGCCGAGATTTAAAAATGCACAAAAAACATTTTCTAGAAATTCATATGCAATGTTGATAAGAACTTATTCTTTTATTAAATTTGATCTTTTACAGACATGGGAATTTACATTGGTACAACTCAGCTCTTACGCAATCCTTGAGATGATAAGTGTTTGTAAAACACATCTCTGGGGATCGCCTTCGTAAGCGGATCCGATATCATCTCATGCACAGATATGTACTTTATGTCTACCTTCTTGGTCTTATCATAGTCTTTTGCAAATTTGTAGCGGATATCAATGTGTTTGGTCTTATAATGGAATTTTGGATCTTTGACATAGGTTATAGATGCTTGACTGTCGCTGTGTATTGGTACATCACCGAGTCACTTGCATCAATTAGCCTGTCTAAGAATTTCCTAAGCCAAACAGCCTTTTGGACTGCCATGCTAAATGCTACAAACTCAGCTTCCATAGTTGAAAGTTCGATGCAGGATTGTTTTTTGCTACTCCAGGATATTGCACCAGATCCGAGTAGAAAAACATATCCTGAGGTCGATCGTCGCTCATCGAGATCACCCGCCCAATCAGCATCAGTGTAGCCTTCGAGCCTCAAGGCATCTCCTTGATAGCATAAAGCATAGTTCGCAGTTCCTTTAAGATACCGCATTATCCACTTAACCGCTTTCCAGTGTACTTGCCCTGTGTTACGAGGTGGAACTCGCGTACAATGAATTTGTATTATGGGGAACCAAGGGCACGATGGTTATGTGGAGAAGAAGGTTTAGGTAGGCTGTTTTACATGTGATTAGTGGGATGAAGAAGTCGGACCCGTTACCGGTGGTGCTCACGGGGTCGAATCTCGCCGGATGCAGCTGAGGAAGGTTGGACGGCAGGGGGCTGAAGCTGACTTTGGTCACAGGGCGAGCTCTCCTGCAGCACGAACAACTCGTCAGAAGGGCAGGGTTGGGGTTCAACCCTTAGCCCCTCCGATGCCTAAGTCAGTAATAGGGCCTAAAATCGGGGCTAGACACACCGGTCGGACTAACGGTGGGTCCGCCGCGCGTGACGAGCTATAGGTGGGAGAACAAAGATATGGACGACCTTTGCTCTCGTGTGTGAATAATAGAATGAGAGAGAATTCTCCAACCCCCTCTCTGTAAGAGGAGAGGGGGTATTTATACCTGATGGGTGATGGCTAGGCGTGCTGAGCTGGCTCGGGTGTCAGCGGAAGCTTCGGACAAGGACATCGGGAACAAGAGTTCCTGACCTGCTTTTGTCAGGCGGCGCAACGGCCAAGGGGTGCTTTTTTCAGGATGTCAGGGCCGAAAGCGCTAACCGTCAGATGGGTCAGCCACCGGGGGGTGCTTTGTCAGGCGGTCGGGTGACGTATGTGTCAGTCGTGTCCTTATCCTAGGTCGTTTGTCGTTAGCGACGAACTAAAAGTCGGGCTGTGTCACTCTAGGCGCCGCAGTTCGTGGGAATCGGGCGGGTCGTTCCGATCGGGGGTTGTCCGGCCTGTCTGCGCCCCCCGATCGGTCATGGGCTATGGTCCGCCAGTACGGAAGGATACGTCCGTGCCCGTCAATAGGCCTGGCTTGGCTACCCAAGCGTCCCAAGGCGCGCTACCCCCGGTGGGTCAGGCGGCTGCGGTTGTTCGCCTCGGCCGGTTCGGGGAACACTGCAAGGCACGCCCGTCTCCATATTGCCCCGGATTTTCGGGGCGGCGGCCCTTTTGTGAATTGGTGAGTTAATGGGGTATGTTAGCGGATCCGGGCGGGAGTCGGACTCCTACGATCTTTAGGTCGTAACAATTGCCCCCGGCATTCGAGTGCGAGGCGGAAGCCCGGTTCGGCTCGGATGGCGTAACACTACCGTGATACTACCTTTTAATCGCGACCCGGACTTGGATCCCAGCTCAGGGGGTGATGCTGGTCCCACGGGGTGTGTCCCGCCATAGCGGGATCGTGAGGTCTCTTCCTGAGTTTAAGCCAAGCGGGGCGTTGTCCAAAAGGGGGAGTATTATACACCAATCTTTATCGGAGATCTAGGTGATATTTACAATACTATTAGAAGATGTGGGTCAACCGGTGGTTGGGATGGAGGGTTATCCACATTTGTTGTTCGCTCCGTCGGGAGGAGCAGATCCCCGCGTCGGGGCGGTCTTCCTGTCACGCCCCGCTTCCCAAAAACGTGGAGGCGAAGCGTGAGAAGGTCCGCTCAGACTTGAAGCTACAAAGCCGCAATTCCGATAAGCGTCAATCACTTTAAACTGCAGGTCCTTGCAACGCGAAACGAAACAAAGATAATAATAACGAAAAGAGACAAAAGAACATCTCAGAATATCCATAATAATAAATCTCAACATCACAGAAAAAGCCACCAGGCTAAAATAAAAGAGTCTCAAAGAGGCCCAGCATGGCCAACAAAGTACAAAGTACGAAAACAAGGAAAAGGTGCAAGCACCGACATCTAACAGCAACCTAAAGCAAAAGCAAGTAAAATCAGTCTCTAAGACTGGTCTCCGGTGTCCTCGAACTCCTCAACGAACGTAGGCTCGGGCTCAGCGTTAGCAAACACCTCGTCCTCAGCAACTGTCTCTGGCTCAGGGTCTAACATGTGACACCCAAAAGAGCAAGGGGCACATGTCAGCAAGTCTAAAAGACTTGTGCAAGTGAAACTGAAAGTACAAGTAAAAGCAACCTAAAAGTTCTAGCATGATGCAATGACATGGCAGTTAAAGTAATGAGTGCGACAGGTAAAGTAAAGCGAAGTAAAGTATGAGCATGGCATGACATTCACAAGACAAGTACAAGACAAGAAAAGTAAGCACCTTGTGCACAGAGATTCCGTCTTTTGGCTAGAGTGGCTGCGCGGGCCAACTCCTAAGCTCAAGCGACCGTTTATCCCTACCCCTCCACGTGTATCGAGCCAGTGCATTACCCCCGAACACGGAATGCTCGCTTCTGGACCACGAGCCAGGAAGTGTGTAAACAAGTATGGCGTAGGGGTGCACCTAGCCGGACAAGTAGTACGAGGACAAGTATTGTAGCGTGTGCTACGATGCAACATTCAATGCATGGATGACATGGCATGGCAGGTAGTAAAGCGTACAGGTAAGGAAAGTAAACGTGACAGTTTAGCATGCATGAATGACAAGTTTAAAGGGGTAGATCTAGCTTCGTTGTCAAGCTAGATCAATTAGGTGACGGATCTAGTTTCGTTGTCAAACTAGATCAAGTAGGCGTCTAGCCAGCAATCATTTCACTGACTAGTCTCTTTTACGCTAAAAGCAAGGAAGTGGCCTAAAAACATGGCCCTACACAAGAGTTGGCAAGTTTCACTTGCCTGCAACTATCACGTCAAGAAAAAACACCGTCCAACGAGTCCAAAGTCACGATTCCTACGTGCACAAGTCCACCGGCCTACATCCGTTTTATTAATCTTGATTAGTGATTTCTAAAACATTTAAAAATACTTTAAAATACTGATTTTTAGTCTTGGTTAGCATGCAATTGGGTTGGGGGTCCTAGGGGTGAAAAACATTACCTCAACACGACGCGAAAGCTACACCGGCGTCGGGTAGCGACGCCGGGGGTTGGAATAAAAGATCGCGCTCCAAGTCCAGATTCCAATTAGTTTCCTTGCTGGAAATTTCAGAGAAAATAACTCGGGCGAAGATTCCAGATTCCAGAGCTAATACATGCGACGACGGGCTACGACGTGCGACGACGTCGTACGCGACGAATCCTCGAAGAGCAAGCACCAAGGTGGGGCCCACAGTAGTCCTAGGGACCTTTGGGGAACCCACAATACCTCTGGAGAACTTGGGGGGCCCACGGAGGCAAGTGGTGCGACGGATGCGGGGTTGCGACGAGTGGCTCTCGGTCGTACAGCCTCGGTGCGGAGAGATTTGTCGGTCAGACACGCTGGGCGGCGCTGTTGCAGCGTTGGGGGTGTGCAGCAGCTCGGGTGCGGGCGTTTCCTTCGGTCAGACCGATAGGGACCGTCGGTCGTGCACTTGGGATGCGAGGCGGGGCAGCGTTGCAACGTGCAGCGCTTGGGCGCTCGGTCACAGCGGGCGGGGCGACCGGTCAGACACGGAGCGGAGCGGGGCGACGGGGCGGGTCGATGCGGAGCGCTTGTGCGGAGCGGGGCCTCGGTCAGACCGAGGGCTTCTCTCGGTCAAGCGGGGGGAACGGGCGTGGCAGCTGCTGCAGCGTGCGGACGGCGAGAATGCGGGCGGGGCTATCGGTCGGAGCGGGCGGATGCGGTGGGTTTTCTCGGTCGTGCGGGGGGCTGAACGTCACAACGTTGCGACGATTCGTCGCAACGTCCAAAATGAGTTTGGAAGAGGCTAGGGCTAATTTCTTTGGAAAATAGGTCTTGCTAGGGGTTGCTTATATAGTATAGATGGGTTGACTTGGTCTAGGGCTAAATCTAATAGGATTAGAAGTTCAAAAAGATTTAAAATTTGAAATTCAATTACTCCAACTCATCCAAGGGTTTGACCTGGTCCAAATGAGCTGGAAATTGGCTCAAAAATTCTTTAAAACGTTTAAAACTCAAATAAATTTTATTTGGCCGAAAATACTTTATAAATTAATTATTAAAAATAATATAAAACTTGTAAAAATTATAAAAGTGGTCAAATAAACTCCAAAAATTATAAAATAAATATCGAGGTGATCGTGACGACGAATGTGAGCTAACTAAAAAGACGGATCTCAATTTCGACGTCGAACGACGAAACCAAAAATGGAAACGTCTCCCGTCAAAAGTGAAAATCGCCACGTCTCATCGAATAAGTTTAAATTGTGGGAGAACGACTCGAGAAACGTCGTTCCAATTTAGTGCCACTATTTAATACTCTCAGAGACGTTCACAACGGCATCTCACACGAAAGTGTTCACAAACGAACAACGTCTAAAACAAACACGTGCACGGCCAAAAGCACGTGCACGAAAAACGTACAACGAAAAGTGGTCGTTACATCCTCCCCTCCTTAGAATAAAGTCCGTCCTCGGACTTTCTAATATATCTAGTCGCTCTAGTAACTACCCCAATCAAGTCATATTATAATTTAAACCAGGTATTGTCATTACAAGTGCTTATATATGCACTAGGTAGTCAAACATTAATACTACCAACACGTATACATATGCATTCACGTACGTCATATGTTTATACCCATTATAGTCAGTCAAATTCATACATGTATTTCAATCATATATATAAACATACATCCCTTATATAACTACTACTCGCAAAACAACAGTTCAGATACTTATATAAGGATAGTCTCACACTTAGCCAATACAATCATTGCTCTACCTATATGTAGCTACCTATGCACAAACATCAAGGGTATACTACCCTCTAATATTCATCCAATACAAAACATCTCAACACATATAGTCACACCATACCACTATTAAATCAAATTTCACTATATATATATATATATATATATTCACTTAGATCTATATATAGTCATTCAATGCATTCAAATATTTCACCATATATTCTCATCACATACGGTCCTATAACTGTATTTACGACACGCCACATATATCATAGTCATCAATTCCTATAACTAAGCACATACTTACCCGTGCATGGTGCACACCCATACACGCTAACATTTCATTTACATACACCAATCATACCATTATATAACTAGCACACATACACACCTAGTTTTAGCTAGTACACAACACGAGCAAGTCCTTAGTAATTAGCTATACCACAAGACCAGCACCTATAACTATATACTAGCGTAGCGACCCACATTCATGTGCGTAGCACGACCAGGCACAAACACTCCTATCACTATACATACATCAAACATTGCTATATTCAAACTACAACATACATTCCATGGATCAATCACACTTAATATTTAGTCAGGCAATACTCACGTAGTTCAATCATTCTATATACCATAATAATATTACAGACATTAGCACACGTATATTTATAATACACTCCTTCATACATGCTTACGTATACATCGTATAGTCACACACATGTAACTTATATATATATATATATATTCACACCATAGCCTACTACCTATAATTAGTGTACTAACACATCCACACATACAAAATTAAGATGTGCAATAGTCGTGTATACCTCACGGTATGCACGTATGCAACATCCCGTAAAAGCAACAATACCAATCAAAATTATAACCCGATTACTATATGTATATCACATATATACTCAGGCAACAAAACATAACTACTTACGTCTAAACACTATATATATCTACCTACGAGCACATACTCACACGTAATAATATATAGATCACTCAATAGGCCTACATACTTATATATAAGTTCACACATTATCATCACACCTAGCGTATACATAGCTATACCAATCATTTTATTTCAACCATTATAAGTATCTCTAATTTCATACACTCCATTAGATATTCCAACGCTAATTCAAATATACACAAGCATCCCTAGTATAGTATAGCTATCCATAAAAATCTATAACTACTAACACACAACAACTTCATACCATCATGAATAACTCCGAGTATACGTATATCACACAATATGCAAGCATCCATATACTATGGGGGCACGCTCATTCAAGCCCACATACACAACTTAGGCACGTGCACTACGACACCTCACAGGGTCCAAGGGCCTACTAAAAACTTAGGGTGGACATAGACATTGACGGGCACTAATACCTAAGCAATAGAGGGAGGTCGAAAGCGTGACGAGGGAAGGATCGATAAGCACGTGTTCAGATAGGACGAATGCAAGGAGACAGCTTGGTTAGACGAACATTGGCTCAATGGTGATGTTTAGGTTGAGGGAAAAGGAGGTGTAGTGATACATACATAGGATATAGGAAAGAAGATAGGGTAGGTAGCACATGCTAAAACACGTGAAATCTGAAAACTGTTGTACTTTAAAATCCTCGTCTGCGAAGAAATGTTTGGGGATCGATAAAACGAGTTGTTCAAAATAAATATGAGTCGAACATTCAAAATAATAGAAAATGGCCTATTGGTTTTAAAAATCATTTTGAAAGGAAGTAAAATCATTTACGCGAATATTAAGGACATGGTTTAGAAAATTCTATCAGTCAGTAATTTAATAAAATGTTGACCAAAAAGTTTTGGAAAGTCAAGAATGAAATCAAGTAACAGAAAGATTTAAACTCATGTTAAATGTTTTCAAAACTTTCAGGCTATGGAAGTTTTAAAATAATCAATTTTGAAACTTCTTTTAGAAAACCATGGTTTGCCAAAAATGAGAAACGGATTTACAAAAGGTTCTTAATATACGAGCACAACAAGTCTGACACGGATATAAAAATAATTGAGATTCAATTTGGTTTAGAAATTTTTCTAAAACGTGTATGGTGAGCGGAAAGAAATAATAGTAATTTAGCATAAGAATTATCAAGATTGAATAGCAAATCTTTAAAATCAAATCAGGGAGGGTCTAAATCAGGAAGAGGTTATGAAAATAGTAATTTTGCAAAAATCTGAAGTAGCGAAAACGACGAGCAAAGACCAACTTGCAGAAAGCTGAAATTCCATGTGACTTGAAGAGTATATTAAAAGTAAACACGATGTATTATTCAAATGGCATAAATAAGAGGGAAGATTATAAATCAAACTGAGCAAAATAAAAGTACGGTTCAGAATGACATTAATATATGAAGGAACGACACATTTACACAAGTACGAAAAACATAGGCTGGGAAAATACTGTAAACTAGCATTCAGAAATTCCGACAACGTTTTTTTTTAAAAATTTAAATCAACGAAGGGGGATGAAGTATAAGTTTTTTTTTTAAATTTTGAACAAAATTAAACTTAGGAAAAAGGAAATCGAGAAATACTTTCAGAAGATTTTGGTTTGTAATGGGGAGGGTCGAAAATTGACGACGATCGTCATGAGGCGATCTCGTGAATCGAGGCAAGGGAATTGGTCCGATGATCCAAACATACCTACGCCTAGGATATGAATCAGAAGAGGCTACGGGGAAACTTCTACGGTCGACCAACTAAAGATTAGGAACTAGGCGCTATGACTTCTAAAGGTTAGACGGTAAGGAAATGCGTTCAACTTGGTCCGGGATCGATGGACCCAAGCGAACGGCCGAAGGAAAATCTAGAAGTCTAATATGGTCAGGGTTAGGCAAGGACCACTAAGGTAACTCCTACGACGATTAAGTCAATTGCTAGAAGGGAGTCTAACTATCAATCAGGGGCCTCTAAATAGCAAGCACGGACGTCTAACTAAGTCTTCTTATCACCTAGCGTCCTAAAAACGACTAGACTCAGGGCTTCTGACTCGGATGTTGCAATTTATTTAATGGACATTCTGTTATTATCGTTGTTCCGTTAATTCGCAATTGCAAGACTGACCTGCATGGGCCACCAACAAAACCTGTCACGCCCCGCTTCCCAAAAACGTGGAGGCGAAGCGTGAGAAGGTCCGCTCAGACTTGAAGCTACAAAGCCGCAATTCCGATAAGCGTCAATCACTTTAAACTGCAGGTCCTTGCAACGCGAAACGAAACAAAGATAATAATAACGAAAAGAGACAAAAGAACATCTCAGAATATCCATAATAATAAATCTCAACATCACAGAAAAAGCCACCAGGCTAAAATAAAAGAGTCTAAAAGAGGCCCAGCATGGCCAACAAAGTACAAAGTACGAAAACAAGGAAAAGGTGCAAGCACTGACATCTAACAGCAACCTAAAGCAAAAGCAAGTAAAATCAGTCTCTAAGACTGGTCTCCGGTGTCCTCGAACTCCTCAACGAACGTAGGCTCGGGCTCAGCGTCAGCAAACACCTCGTCCTCAGCAACTGTCTCTGGCTCAGGGTCTAACATGTGACACCCAAAAGAGCAAGGGGCACATGTCAGCAAGTCTAAAAGACTTGTGCAAGTGAAACTGAAAGTACAAGTAAAAGCAACCTAAAAGTTCTAGCATGATGCAATGACATGGCAGTTAAAGTAATGAGTGCGACAGGTAAATTAAAGCGAAGTAAAGTATGAGCATGGCATGACATTCACAAGACAAGTACAAGACAAGA
The DNA here is from genome assembly GCA_030789695.1 of Scilla litardierei. Classification (NCBI taxonomy): domain Eukaryota; kingdom Viridiplantae; phylum Streptophyta; class Magnoliopsida; order Asparagales; family Asparagaceae; genus Scilla; species Scilla litardierei. The sequence goes on along the minus strand of CM061141.1, from coordinate 271,151,274 downwards.
AAAGTAAGCACCTCGTGCACAGAGATTCCGTCTTTTGGCTAGAGTGGCTGCGCGGGCCAACTCCTAAGCTCAAGCGACCGTTTATCCCTACCCCTCCACGTGTATCGAGCCAGTGCATTACCCCCGAACACGGAATGCTCGCTTCTGGACCACGAGCCAGGAAGTGTGTAAACAAGTATGGCGTAGGGGTGCACCTAGCCGGACAAGTAGTACGAGGACAAGTATTGTAGCGTGTGCTACGATGCAACATTCAATGCATGGATGACATGGCATGGCAGGTAGTAAAGCATACAGGTAAGGAAAGTAAACGTGACAGTTTAGCATGCATGAATGACAAGTTTAAAGGGGTAGATCTAGCTTCGTTGTCAAGCTAGATCAATTAGGTGACGGATCTAGTTTCGTTGTCAAACTAGATCAAGTAGGCGTCTAGCCAGCTATCATTTCACTGACTAGTCTCTTTTACGCTAAAAGCAAGGAAGTGGCCTAAAAACATGGCCCTACACAAGAGTTGGCAAGTTTCACTTGCCTGCAACTATCACGTCAAGAAAACACCGTCCAACGAGTCCAAAGTCACGATTCCTACGTGCACAAGTCCACCGGCCTACATCCGTTTTATTAATCTTGATTAGTGATCACTCCTTATTTTACACCCTTTTTTCCGCATGTTTGCATGCCATTTAGATCGCCCAAATCATGTTTTTCACGATATATCGACGATATTGCGATGCTTTTCACGCTTTGTTGTTTTTGTCGCATTTCAGGTGATTTGGCGCGATTTGGAGTGATCATGAGATGCGCTCACGATAGACGGCCACCGACGACCTCCCCGAGGGGTATTTTGCTGTTGGAGAGGAGCGGAAGAAGAATGGACGTCGCCGGAGCGACGAGGAGGCCAAAACGACCAGTTTGGGCATTTTTTGTGTCCCACTCGGCCGAGTGGAGGAGCCACTCGGCCGACCAGCGAGACACTGCTCGGCCGACCCGTTCAGACACGACTTCCATGTGTACTCGGCCGAGCGACGGAGACCACATCGGCCGAGTGACGATACCACGTCCGCCCGAGTGGCGCCCAGACGAAGGCCCTCAAAAAGACCGAAGTTACTGTTTTTCGGCCATCTGAGCTTCAGAAGACCCACTCGGTCGAGTGGCAAATCCCGTCCGCCCGAGTGAAGTGAAGCCATCGGCCGAGTGACGACAACTCACTCGGCCGAGCCACCCCCGAACTGAAGACCCCTGAAGTCCCCGACTTACTGGAAAATTGACAGGGTTTTCACTCGGCCGAGCGACTTTTGTCACTCGGCCGAGTGCGATGCGCAGCCTGTAGCGAAATCTGCGGAAAACAGGCTGTGCAGGGGCGTTTTGGTCAGGATTTTTGGACGATTTTTGGGGCTATTTAAGCTCTGTTTTTACCCTAGTTTGGGGAGCCACCTCTCAGATTTTTTGCAGCTTTTTGAGTCTACTTTTTAGCTTTATTAATTGTGATTGGTGAAGAGAAAAACTTGGATTTTTGTTGGGTTGATTGAAGATCTACATTGGTTTGCACTTCTCTTCCACAAAAACTCTATTTTTATTGTTTATATCATTGTTGTGATGAATTCCATTGTCTATTTCTTTGCCAATTATTGTGCTATTGCTATGATTAGTGAGTAGTCTCCACGTCTTGGGGCGTGGGGATGAACCCTACAAGCCCAATTTCGTATTTGTGTTGAATTGGTAGGAATTGAGCCAGGATTGTTATTAGGGATTAGATTGGGATCGAATTACTACGGATAGCTAGGTATTCACGTCAACAGGGATTTGCAAGAGATTGGATCCCAATTCGATAGGAAGCCCTAGAAATCCGAATTGGGTTGGAGTCGGATTTTCGAAGTATCGGTTTGCAAGAAATTGGACCGATGCTAGGATCTCCTGTTGCAATTCCGTGCCGATACCCGTTTGCAAGAGATTGGACGGGTAGGAACTATCCTAATCTAGATTGTGGACCGAGTTTGCAAGAGATTGGGCTCGGTGCGCAATTGGACGATGATGTTGATCCTAATGCTAGCTTCCCTAGGCTAGGGTTTGCAAGAGATTGGACCCAAACCCAGGATAGCTATAGACCGGCAACAGCGCGAGAGCGTGAGCCTGGTTCCACATTTAGTTGCAACTAGTTCATCCGAATTCTCATCCTAGCGATTTCGATACCGGCGAACCACAATTGTGAAATACGGTGAGTAGTGGGGATTCCCCATTCCCTAGGCGTTCTCTATTTGATTTGATATTTTGCACTTTTGTCTGACGATTGTGACAGGATCGCCCAAGGCAATTATCCCTCTGAATAGCCAGGTTGATTAGGAGCAAGCACGGTCATTCGTCCTCCCTGTGTTCGATACCCGCTCGCCGCTATACCGTGCGCTTGCGGTAAAACTACAACCGTCGCCTCGGGACGTGTACGCCGGGGCGCGATCAAGTTTTTGGCGCCGTTGCCGGGGACGACTCGGGCGGGGTGCGATCAAGTTTTTTGGCGCCGTTGCCGGGGACGTGCATTTTGACGGTGCTCGGCACCGACCACCCGGTTATTTCTTCTTACTTTCTTCCTTTACTTCCCTCTCTATCTTATCCTAACTTCATTCGTAGCCCTATTTGCATATTCTCCCCGCATTTCGCATAAGATCTTAACAGGGAGAATGGGGGATGCAACGCCAACAATAGAACTCAGACGAGAAGACTATGACACCTTCACAGACCTCCTTAAGGAGCTTGTCGACGAGGTCCACGCTACCGGGGCATTTGCTATCAATATCACGGACCCCGACGAACAACTATTTGCTAGCTTTGTGATGGACCAAATCTCCCCGGAAGGAACTATCGGAGGCAATGTCAGAGTTGACGTGGTCGACGACAAATTGTATTTCGAAGACAATAGAGCAAATGTCGAAGAGCACTATGCTCCCGAAGAACCCTTCGAGCAAACCGACATTCCGGGTGTTACACTTTATGACGCTCACTCTTGTTTTTATGAATCGTCTGATGTGTTTTTTGATTCCAGGTACGAACTGGAGCAGAGTGAAGGTTTTGGCGATGCTAGCACTGAATCAGAGGGCGCCTACTTCGATGCCTCATCCTCACTAAGTAGCGAGTCCGACTCGTCACAAGAAAGCATTCCACCTGAAGATGAGCTAAACCAGGATGACAAGGAAGAAGCCGAATTCATGAGAGCTGAAAAGGTGGAAGAAGCAGCGCCACCTCAGGTAGAGCTTAAACAATTACCGCCGAATCTAAGGTATGCCTTTTTGGGTAATAAATTGACTTTTCCGGTGATAGTAAATTCCCACCTCACACAAGATCAACTTGAAAAACTCCTAGACGTCCTTAGGAGCCACAAAGATGTCTTGGGATACACTATCTCCGATCTTAAAGGGATAAGCCCTAGGCTTTGCATGCATCGGATCCATTTGGAGGATACCGAAGCCACCTCCATAGAGCCTCAAAGGCGGTTGAACCCGAACATGAAGGAGGTGGTTAAAAAGGAAATCCTAAAATTGCTTGAAGCCGGTATAATTTATCCTATCTCTGACAGTAGATGGGTTAGCCCCGTCCACGTCGTCCCCAAGAAAGGAGGGATGACTGTCATAAAAAATGACAAAGGTGAGCCAATATCCACGCGCACTGTCACAGGATGGCGAATGTGCATTGACTATAGGAGACTCAATAAAGCCACCCGAAAGGACCATTAACCATTGCCATTCATCGATCAAATGCTTGAACGCCTCGCGAACCATAAATACTTTTGCTATCTAGACGGGTATTCGGGTTTTTTCCAAATCCCCTTGAACGAAGATGACCAAGAAAAGACAACTTTCACTTGTCCCTATGGCACCTACGCATACCGTAGGATGCCGTTCGGCCTTTGTAATGCTCCCGCCACTTTTCAAAGATGTATGACATCCATATTTTCCGATTATATTGAAAATATTATGGAAGTTTTTATGGATGATTTCTCGGTTTACGGAAGTGAGTTTGACTCTTGCTTGGAAAATCTCACTAAAGTCCTAAAAAGGTGCCAACAAAACAATCTCACTCTCAATTGGGAGAAGTGTCACTTCATGGTCACGGAAGGTATAGTCCTCGGGCATCTTGTTTCCTCAAGAGGAATCGAGGTAGATAAAGCTAAAATTGAGGTAATCGAAAAACTCCCTCCTCCTATTAATGTTAAGGGCATTAGAGGCTTCCTTGGTCACGCGGGGTTTTACCGCCGCTTCATTAAGGATTTCGCCTTGATTGCCAGACCACTTACTTCCTTACTCGCTAAAGATGTTCCTTTTGAATTTTCAGGAGAATGCTTGCAAGCTTTCAACACCTTGAAGGAAGCGCTAGTCTCAGCGCCCATCATTCAACCGCCGGATTGGAGCCTCCCTTTTGAGCTAATGTGCGATGCTAGCGACCAAGCCATTGGAGCGGTATTGGGACAAAGGAAAGATAGGAAGCTTCATGTGATATACTACGCAAGCAAGACATTGGATGACGCGCAGAAAAACTACACAACTACCGAAAAGGAGCTTTTAGCGGTCGTCTATTCCATAGAGAAGTTTCGCTCCTACCTCCTCGGTTCCAAAGTGATTGTCCACACCGACCATGCGGCATTGAAGTATCTTTTAAACAAGAAGGAGGCCAAACCCCGGTTGATTAGGTGGATACTCTTGTTGCAAGAATTCGACCTAGAGATCAGAGATAAGAAGGGTACAGACAATGTCGTGGCGGATCATTTATCTAGGCTCATTCGCGACAAGGAGGATGAGAGCTTACCTATTGACGACACATTTGTTGATGAGAGGCTACATGCGGTAAGGACCGAGGAAGTACCTTGGTACGCGGACTTCGTCAACTACTTGGCGTGCGGAATCAAACCGCATGGGATGTCCACGCAACAAAAGAGGAGATTTATGCATGAGGTCCGTAGCTATTTTTGGGAAGATCCTTACCTTTTCAAGATATGCAAAGATAGTGTCATTCGTAGGTGTGTTTCTAAAGAGGAGGCAACGTCTATCATTTTGCATTGCCACGGTCTACCATGCGGGGGACATCATGCCGCCTCTAAAACAACCGCTAAGATCCTGCAGAGCGGATTCTTCTGGCCCACAATGTTTAAAGACACTCACGCTTTTGTGAAGGGTTGCGATAGATGTCAACGGACCGGGAATATCTCCAAGCGCAATGAGATGCCGATGAGACCCATCCAGGAGATTGAGCTTTTTGATTGTTGGGGAGTAGACTTCATGGGGCCTTTTCCGTCGAGCAATGGCAACAAGTACATCCTATTGGCCGTTGACTATGTCTCCAAATGGGTGGAAGCTATTGCCACCCCTACTAATGATGCGAGGGTCGTCTCCAAATTCTTCAAGCAAAATATCTTTCCGCGCTTTGGAGTGCCGCGTACCTTGATAAGTGACGGGGGAAGCCATTTCATAGAGAACAAGTTTGAAGCCATGCTAAAGAAGTACGGGGTAAATCATAGAGTTGGAATGGCTTATCACCCCCAGACAAGCGGCCAAGTAGAAGTCTCAAATAGAGAAATCAAGCAAATTCTCGAGAAAACAGTAGATCGGTCTAGAAAGGATTGGTCAATGAAGCTAAACGATGCTCTATGGGCCTATCGCACGGCCTTTCGCACCCCCATCGGTACCACACCGTTCCGCCTAGTTTATGGGAAGGCTTGCCACTTGCCGGTAGAGTTGGAACACCGCGCATATTGGGCCATCAAGACCTTTAACTACGACTATAAGAGTGCGGCGGTGAGGCGACTCTTGGACATCAACGAACTTGATGAAATAAGGAGGGACGCTTATGAGAGCTCGAGAATTTACAAGGAAAGGACCAAGATTTTCCACGATGCCCGCATAACTGTCACGGACTTCAAGGTGGGAGACAAGGTCTTGCTCTACAATTCCCGACTCCGACTATTTCCCGGTAAGTTGAGGTCACGTTGGTCGGGACCTTTCACCATCAAGCACATACAACCGGGAGGAGCTTTCGAGTTGGAAAGCAAGGAAGGTACCACATTCAAAGTAAATGGGCAAAGGCTAAAGCACTATTCCGAGGGGATCCCGACGGGCGAAATCAATAGAGTATATTTGCTTAAAGAGCGGACGGATGATCTCTCGGACCTCCTTGATGAGGTGATAGAGGAGGCGATTCCTCACTCAATTGGTGCCCTTTTTGATGAAGAATTGGATGAAGGCCCGGATTTAGGCCATGAGGACAATAATGATGATTCCCCCGACTTCTCCGCTGATGAAGATGAAGGCGACGCTGATGTCGCAAGGATTCGAGAGCTCTGCAAGCTCTCGAAATCAAAGTCTCCAAAGAAAGCTCCGCCGGTACGGAAATCGGCATCGCCGGCTAAGCCGTTGACCGGGGCAAATGCTAGCTTGGGGGAGCCTCCCCCCAACACTATTCGAGATAGGAGACCACCGCGGGAGAACGCTTCGCCGCCACGTCCGAATCCAAGCGCGCTCCCCGGAAAGTTTGACGGGTGCATCTCATATGCACCAAACATCCCGCATTGATTGAAAATTATAGGGGGTCGAGCTCACGACCTAAAACGAGCGCTTGTCGGGAGGCAACCCGACGGTTTTTGCTTTATTTTCGCTTTTTCTTTATTCTCGTTTTAGAAATTTTTAGTGTTTTGAGTCATCCGACCAAAAATTTTGTGATAACGGGTCCTATTTTTCTTGACAGGAGAGGAGATAGGTAGATCATCATGAGGAGGTTGAACGAGACGATGAGGAGCGCCCTAAGAAGGCGTTCAACGCTTAGGAGGAGCATGAAATCGACTGGAGGAAGAAAGACGGAGTTTAGAGTCTAAACGAAGACAACATCAGAATGCAAGGCTCACTCGGCCGAGTATACTAGTCACTCGGCCGAGTACAGAAGTTCGTCCGGCCGAGCCGCTCACGAACAAGGGAAGTCTGTTGTACCCAACTCTCTGTCTATTTTCCTCATTTCATTATAACTGCTACTCGGCCGAGTATATATATTCACTCGGCCGAGTGAAACAGATACCCTCCTTGGGCGAGTCATGCCGAGTAGCTTGAGTCACTCGGCCGAATGGATTTACTCCACTCGGCCGAGCCTGGCAAGGCCACTCGGCCGAAGCGATATCGGGGAGAAATTTTTATTTGCCTCGCTCGGCCGAGTGATCACGTCACTCGGCCGAGTCGTAACTTTTTAATATAAAGCCAAAGGGGGAGGCGCAGTTTTCGAAAACGAAAAAAAAAAACCCTTTCGCCCGCGCCCCCTCAGCTTCCCCTCGCCCGATCGCTCCTCGCCCAACATCCACTCGCCCGCGCGCGCCGCCGCTCGGCCTGCCACCGCCGGCCGACCGTCGCCGCACCCCGCCCGAGTCGCCGCCGGCAACCCCCGTCTCCGATCACCTCCGGTTCGCTTATTTTCACCATTTTCTTCTCTTTTTGCGTAGTTTTTGAGGATCCGTGTGTCAATCGAACCCCTAACCCGAATCAAGTCACATATCTATCTGTTATACCCCTATTGCTCCATACATTTTGATTATTACTCGCTGATATCGCTTTTCCATGCGCAGGTTGTTTTTTGGTGCTTAGGGGAGCTCAGGGGAGCTTCTACGGGCTGCTCAGGACTTCGTGGAGGCGCGGACTTCGCACGCTTCCACTACTTAGCACTCGCGGCGTGTTTGGGTAAACTCTTTCCACTCTTTGTGCACACGCCGCACTTTTCACTTTTTTCGGCGCGCGCTCGGGGCAGATATGCCGCCCCGGACACGGCCACGGTCGAAGAGAGCTTCCGCCAAGCGGAAGCGGTCGGATGATGCCGGCCCCTCCCACGAGTTGGAGGACTCTCCTCCACCGTCCCCCACACACCCCGCACACCCCGCACAGCCTGCAGGCTCCGCACACCCCGCACAGCCTCTCCCCGCCGATCCACAGCCACCACCACCGGCTCCACTGGTCGGGCCGCTCGGGATTACGTTCCGAGACGACGCACACCGCGCCGTCTTCGAGCGTATCTCCCAGCGCTCGATCGTACCCTCCAGGTTCGCACACCTCGCTGACCTAGGACGCCTGGGGGTACTTGAGGGGATGCTCACGTTGTACGACAACGTGGGCTGGCGAGATTTTTTCCAGGTGTCGGCGGATACTTTTACCCGTCCGACACTTGAGGTTTTGAGTTCGATCGCCCGGACCGATGAGGGATGCTCATTCCGGTTCATGGATCGAGAGTGCCAGGTCACTCTCGATATGATGCGAGCATTTTTCTCTTGGCCCGCAGTCCCCGGAGCCGATCGCGGTTATGGCCCCACACATATCCCTCCACCCTCTTTCGACGCCGGTGCCTTCTGGGCACGTATCACGGGTTTCCACGCCGCCTTTGACCCTAGTAGGGCCAAGGCCTCGGCCATCGTACATCCCTGCCTACGCATTGCCCAGCGCCTCATGGCGACTACCTTTTTGGCCAGATATGAGCCGGGCACGATGTCTACGCCAGAGCTTTACATTCTCTATGCGATGATACGTCCCAGAGCTCTGTCTAGGGATGGAGATGAGCTTGTCCCCGCCGTCGTGATCGATATCGCGGCATGGTACTTAGACCGCATCATTTTATCGGTGGGCGCTCGCTCACCGATATGCTGCGGCGGCCTGATTACCCTGCTGGCTCTTATGACCGGCGAGGATTTCCCCGACGACCTGCGACGCGTTCCGGGCCCCACTTCCTTGTCGATAGACGTCATGGCCCGGATGAAGATGCTGCGTCCGCACGGTGAGCGTCACTGGGTCTGGTTGCACGGCCCCTATGGGGCCGATTACATGATTCTCCCGAGCCCTGCTCGGACCCAGATTGCACCGGCCCACGTTGACTGGCTCCCAGATATGGATGTCCTCATCCCCGCCGCCTACGTGCTCGAGGCCGAGGAGGCCGAGCAGGGCCCCGCCGCCCACGCTGCCCAGGCTGCTCCCGCAGACCCTGCTGCACGCCCTGCCGAGCCCACTGCCGCCCCTGTGGCCCCTCAGCCCACACCTGTCGTTTCTGCTGCTCCTGACACTTCTGTCCTCACCTCTACCAGTGTCGCGAGTACCCTTGCTGAGCCCACTTCCACCACTGTCACCGCTTCCGAGGCTGTCACCACCACTCCCACTTCCACCACTGGCCCCTTGTCTGTCGAGCCTCTTTCTTCTACCTTCCCCAAGCGCCCGTCGACCGTAGTCGCGTACGGAGAGCCCTCGTTCGTTTCGGTCGTGGAGACCATGGTTAGCATGATCTCCGCTGGGGCTACACCTTTTGGACCACACACTTCTTCCCCAGCGGGAGATTCCTCTGTCTCCACTACCGCCGTCTTCTCCGAGAGCGTCGTGGCGTCTGTCCACACTTCTGTGCCACCGACCTCACTAGCCGCCTCGCAACCGCTTTTGTACTCTTCTTTCGCTGCCGCTGCCTCCACTTCTCACCGCCCGCCCCGGCCTCACACTGAGGCCCGGCCCACATTTCCTGGCACGGCACCTTTTGTCCCATTCCCTGCTGAGCCCGTTACATACTCCACACGCGTACGCCAGCCTCGCCCTGCGCAGCCTAGACCGGTGCGTCCCTCTGCACCACCCCCGCCCGACACTGTACTGCAGAGCATACGTGCTCTTGAGGTGGCGGTGAGTGGTCTTAGAGGAGACCTTCGGACCCTGTCCTCCACCGTCTCTACGATGGCTGGACGCTTTGACCTGATCCCTCAGATCCACTACTGCCTGACACAGATCTTAGAGCGTCTCCCGCGCGTACCCCCACCCACCCAGCAGGTTCCCACACACACTCCCACACACGCTCGACCTGCTTCCACTCCCACGCCCACCCCAGCTCAGCAGCCTACACCACCACCACCACCCCCTCCGCCTCAGGACGGAGACGGCGCGGCACCGCCTTCTTAGGCACTCTTGATGCCTTTATCCATTCCTGACGTTATGCTGCCCGTCTCTGCTGGGTCCTGATGTTTTTTTTGTCCACCCCCCTCCTCTCACTTATTTTGGGATTATATTTTTGATCATATCTTTTTGTGCACATCATATCATATCTACTAGGGATTCTCATTTTGATCACATCTATATATATCTTTTTGGGAGAGAGGGAGCGTTTTTGGTGCCGTATTTATTTTCATATCACTCCTGTTTGTGCATGCATCATACCCGCATCATATTTTCACTTCTTTATTTTTCCTTTTATTATTTTTTTTCCTTCCTTCCCCTCATGCATGCACCCTCACTTGCCCCTCACGTTAATTGTCTCTCTGTGTGCCACACTTTGCACATTGAGGACACTGTGCCGTTTAGCTTGGGGGAGTGAGCTCTCACGTTCTTTTTCGATTTGCCACCTTTATTTTCAGTTTTTCACACCGCGTTTCACTTTTGCACTCATTTTTCGTTATTTTCCTTTTGTTTTGCCATGCATCACGTTTTCCTTACTTTCCTGTGTGCCGCATTGCATAGTTCTATTTTCCTTTTATCTTTACTTCTTTCTTTTTCATCTCATGCTAGAGATGAATTTTCTGTGATGATGTCTACGTGGAGTTAGCTTATTCTATATGCATGCTATATTTGTCGTGTCTTAGATTTCATTTCTGATATCATATGCTATGACTCGCTTGCATTTAGAAATAGGAGCCCACACTTTTTCCTCATGAAAATGGATGAAATTTTATTATTAGCTGAGCCTGAATATTCATATGTATGCTATCACAGAAAACACACCAAGATTCACGCATTGAATGCCTATATCTGGAGAACTGACTTCTTTTCCTTTATCACTTCTATATGCATGAATTGTACACTTCACTTCCGGATGATTGAATGATGATTAGCTAAGATATATCTGGATTAGTTAGCTTTTTTGTGATCGAAACTGAGTAGATTAGATTACCCTGCTGAAGTTGTCGTGCATGTCTTATAGAGTGAGCCGAGTGTTATCTTTATTTCTTTCTCCACAAATCTTGAACATCACTTCTCTACTTTTAAAATCATTGGTGAATCTCCCCTTAGTGATTCTATTTTATGGCACTTCCCCCGCTATTAATTCCTGGCTCCAAATCTCTTATTTCAAAAAAAAAAAGGGGAGAGAGAGGAGAAGAATAAAAGAGAGAAAAACATTCTTGTATATCTCCCCTTAGTGTATATATGTTGCTTATTGCGAAAAAAAAAAGGGAAAAAAAGAGAAAAGAGGAAAAATCCTCAATAAAAGATCACATCTCGCTTACTTTCTTTCTTCTTTCCCTTCTTGGCCTTTGGAGCTATATAAAAATGGGGATGTAAATATTTTTGTGCCACCACGCTTATAGATAAGCTTGGGGGAGGAGATCCATTGATGTGTGAGAGAGCGACTACTTAACATTGCACGACAACCTAGGCTACGTAATATTCTATACTCGGTGAGATTGTTTCCAGCTTTACGAAATCCAGAAATCTAAGCCTAGCATTCATTTCATGAAATCCATACTTTTCTATTCTCTCTATTCTATGATGTGATACTCTTATACTCCAGATAGAAAGCGTTCAATTGAAAAGTGTGTGATCTGAGATTTGTATACCGCTTTAGATGATTCAGGCGATGTTAATTTTAAAAATCATTCCGTTTTTCATGATTATACCGTTGTTCGTGGGTTTTCTATTTTCTACTTGCACTATTCTACTATGATATCAAAAAAATTGAGATTCTTTGACATGTATTTCTCACTCGGTGCATGCTATAAGAGTAGGTGAAACCCACGTCCTGAGAAAATGATCTAGCATCCCACCTATTCTTTCTTTCTTTCTTTATTTTCGTTTGGTTTTCATTCTTCTTCGTTTTTCATTTTTTTCGTTTTTCGCCGTTTTCGTTTTCCGAATCCACCAGGTTCGCTTTTTGCTTATCTTCCTCGAGGACGAGTAAGAGGCAAGCTTGGGGGATTTTGATCACTCCTTATTTTACACCCTTTTTTCCGCATGTTTGCATGCCATTTAGATCGCCCAAATCATGTTTTTCACGATATATCGACGATATTGCGATGCTTTTCACGCTTTGTTGTTTTTGTCGCATTTCAGGTGATTTGGCGCGATTTGGAGTGATCATGAGATGCGCTCACGATAGACGGCCACCGACGACCTCCCCGAGGGGTATTTTGCTGTTGGAGAGGAGCGGAAGAAGAATGGACGTCGCCGGAGCGACGAGGAGGCCAAAACGACCAGTTTGGGCATTTTTTGTGTCCCACTCGACCGAGTGGAGGAGCCACTCGGCCGACCAGCGAGACACTGCTCGGCCGACCCGTTCAGACACGACTTCCATGTGTACTCGGCCGAGCGACGGAGACCACATCGGCCGAGTGACGATACCACGTCCGCCCGAGTGGCGCCCAGACGAAGGCCCTCAAAAAGACCGAAGTTACTGTTTTTCGGCCATCTGAGCTTCAGAAGACCCACTCGGCCGAGTGGCAAATCCCGTCCGCCCGAGTGAAGTGAAGCCATCGGCCGAGTGACGACAACTCACTCGGCCGAGCCACCCCCGAACTGAAGACCCCTGAAGTCCCCGACTTACTGGAAAATTGACAGGGTTTTCACTCGGCCGAGCGACTTTTGTCACTCGGCCGAGTGCGATGCGCAGCCTGTAGCGAAATCTGCGGAAAACAGGCTGTGCAGGGGCGTTTTGGTCAGGATTTTTGGACGATTTTTGGGGCTATTTAAGCTCTGTTTTTACCCTAGTTTGGGGAGCCACCTCTCAGATTTTTTGCAGCTTTTTGAGTCTACTTTTTAGCTTTATTAATTGTGATTGGTGAAGAGAAAAACTTGGATTTTTGTTGGGTTGATTGAAGATCTACATTGGTTTGCACTTCTCTTCCACAAAAACTCTATTTTTATTGTTTATATCATTGTTGTGATGAATTCCATTGTCTATTTCTTTGCCAATTATTGTGCTATTGCTATGATTAGTGAGTAGTCTCCACGTCTTGGGGCGTGGGGATGAACCCTACAAGCCCAATTTCGTATTTGTGTTGAATTGGTAGGAATTGAGCCAGGATTGTTATTAGGGATTAGATTGGGATCGAATTACTACGGATAGCTAGGTATTCACGTCAACAGGGATTTGCAAGAGATTGGATCCCAATTCGATAGGAAGCCCTAGAAATCCGAATTGGGTTGGAGTCGGATTTTCGAAGTATCGGTTTGCAAGAAATTGGACCGATGCTAGGATCTCCTGTTGCAATTCCGTGCCGATACCCGTTTGCAAGAGATTGGACGGGTAGGAACTATCCTAATCTAGATTGTGGACCGAGTTTGCAAGAGATTGGGCTCGGTGCGCAATTGGACGATGATGTTGATCCTAATGCTAGCTTCCCTAGGCTAGGGTTTGCAAGAGATTGGACCCAAACCCAGGATAGCTATAGACCGGCAACAGCGCGAGAGCGTGAGCCTGGTTCCACATTTAGTTGCAACTAGTTCATCCGAATTCTCATCCTAGCGATTTCGATACCGGCGAACCACAATTGTGAAATACGGTGAGTAGTGGGGATTCCCCATTCCCTAGGCGTTCTCTATTTGATTTGATATTTTGCACTTTTGTCTGACGATTGTGACAGGATCGCCCAAGGCAATTATCCCTCTGAATAGCCAGGTTGATTAGGAGCAAGCACGGTCATTCGTCCTCCCTGTGTTCGATACCCGCTCGCCGCTATACCGTGCGCTTGCGGTAAAACTACAACCGTCGCCTCGGGACGTGTACGCCGGGGCGCGATCAATTAGTGATTTCTAAAACATTTAAAAATACTTTAAAATACTGATTTTTAGTCTTGGTTAGCATGCAATTGGGTTGGGGGTCCTAGGGGTGAAAAACATTACCTCAACACGACGCGAAAGCTACACCGGCGTCGGGTAGCGACGCCGGGGGTTGGAATAAAAGATCGCGCTCCAAGTCCAGATTCCAATTAGTTTCCTCGCTGGAAATTTCAGAGCAAATAACTCGGGCGAAGATTCCAGATTCCAGAGCTAATACATGCGACGACGGGCTATGACGTGCGACGACGTCGTACGCGACGAATCCTCGAAGAGCAAGCACCAAGGTGGGGCCCACAGTAGTCCTAGGGACCTTTGGGGAACCCACAATACCTCTGGAGAACTTGGGGGGCCCACGGAGGCAAGTGGTGCGACGGATGCGGGGTTGCGACGAGTGGCTCTCGGTCGTACAGCCTCGGTGCGGAGAGATTTGTCGGTCAGACACGCTGGGCGGCGCTGTTGCAGCGTTGGGGGTGTGCAGCAGCTCGGGTGCGGGCGTTTCCTTCGGTCAGACCGATAGGGACCGTCGGTCGTGCGCTTGGGATGCGAGGCGGGGCAGCGTTGCAACGTGCAGCGCTTGGGCGCTCGGTCACAGCGGGCGGGGCGACCGGTCAGACACGGAGCGGAGCGGGGCGACGGGGCGGGTCGATGCGGAGCGCTTGTGCGGAGCGGGGCCTCGGTCAGACCGAGGGCTTCTCTCGGTCAAGCGGGGGAACGGGCGTGGCGGCTGCTGCAGCGTGCGGACGGCGAGAATGCGGGCGGGGCTATCGGTCGGAGCGGGCGGATGCGGTGGGTTTTCTCGGTCGTGCGGGGGGCTGAACGTCGCAACGTTGCGACGATTCGTCGCAACGTCCAAAATGAGTTTGGAAGAGGCTAGGGCTAATTTCTTTGGAAAATAGGTCTTGCTAGGGGTTGCTTATATAGTATAGATGAGTTGACTTGGTCTAGGGCTAAATCTAATAGGATTAGAAGTTCAAAAAGATTTAAAATTTGAAATTCAATTACTCCAACTCATCCAAGGGTTTGACCTGGTCCAAATGAGCTGGAAATTGGCTCAAAAATTCTTTAAAACGTTTAAAACTCAAATAAATTTTATTTGGCCGAAAATACTTTATAAATTAATTATTAAAAATAATATAAAACTTGTAAAAATTATAAAAGTGGTCAAATAAACTCCAAAAATTATAAAATAAATATCGAGGTGATCGTGACGACGAATGTGAGCTAACTAAGAAGACGGATCTCAATTTCGACGTCGAACGACGAAACCAAAAATGGAAACGTCTCCCGTCAAAAGTGAAAATCGCCACGTCTCATCGAATAAGTTTAAATTGTGGGAGAACGACTCGAGAAACGTCGTTCCAATTTAGTGCCACTATTTAATACTCTCAGAGACGTTCACAACGGCATCTCACACGAAAGTGTTCACAAACGAACAACGTCTAAAACAAACACGTGCACGGCCAAAAGCACGTGCACGAAAAACGTACAACGAAAAGTGGTCGTTACACTTCCCTTATGTCGATTGCCGAATTCCTACCGCCTCGTTGTCCGGGGGCGGGCCGACGCGCCGGGAACTGATTTTTTTAATCATGGGTGCCGCCCTGTGATGGTTTAGCCTTCGGGGGGGACCCTCGGTCGTAGGAGGGGACCCTCTTCCTTTCCCTTTTATCGCTTCCTCGCATTCTGCCTCGCTGTCGTCGTGCTGGAGGGTCGTTCGGCCTCGCCGGGGACCCCGCGCACCGAGGGGGAACCCCGGGGAGGCTGAGGACGAGGTGGCGGTGGTGGCGCCGCTGGGAGAGCCGTTGGGGGGTCCCCCCCGACACCCTGTGGGGATCGCAGAGGGAAACAGCGCTGCCGTGAGAGCCGCTGGGGGTTTCCCCCCTGACACCCCGTGGGGGTCGCTGTCGGCTGGGCGTTAATGGGGGTGTTGTGGCGCGCAGCCCGACTTTCTGGACCTGCCTTTTGATCCAATAACGGGCAGGAGGAAAGCTGGCGGGCGGGGCCTTCCACGCGTAAGGGGAATATCCTGTCGGAGGTGGCGGGGCTATGGCGGCCATCGTCGGGGGAAGTGAGGTCCGTCGGTGGCTGTCGGCTTTTTTTGTGGCTTGGTGGGGCGTTTAGGGCCGTTTTATGCCCGGAGTGAGGGGAGGGGAATCCCCTACGTCTCTCTTCCTCTTTCACCCTGACCTCTGAAGGGGGGGTATTTATAGCGAGATTCTGTGGAAGGGTTTTTCTTGGGTAATGCGGGGGATTAGTGCCGTCAATGGGCTCCGCAGAATCCCTCGCTTTGGGAATCGCTTTTCCCTGTCGGTATCCGGCACTCTGGCCTCTCGGGGGGCGTGTTGCTGCCGATGGCGTGTAGTCCCAGCGTCCTTTCGTTATGTTGAGTCGCATCGTGGCGCTGCATTGACGAGACAGGGCTGTTGCCCTATCTGGACTGGGCGCCTATTTCGCGGCCTCTGCCTTGTCACCGGTCCATTCCAGGTCACGTGTCTTGGCTTCTTGCGGGAGTCACACAATTCCTAATTATGCCCCCAACATTCCCGTGTCCGAGATCGCGAGGTCTGGGGGAAGGGGATGTTGTCGGCTTGGGTTGCCTTTGGGCGGGGCGGGAGTCGTCGAAGGGGTGCGGGGTGAGACACGCTGTCCTATCGTGATTTGATCTCGGGCCGAACCTGTTGTAATGCCCTACCAGCTACTGCACAAGTACTAGAGGGGGGGTGAATAGTACTTTAAAATAATAAGGAGTATAATTCCAAATTAAATTGCAAACAACTACCAAATCAATTTGCGGAAGCTTAAATTGAATGACAACACAAAATTAACAATGCAAACAAATGATGTTAATGGGTTCGGATCCACCCAAGTCTCCCCGACTTGTTCCCGGTGATCCTACGTCCCAACCACCCGGATCCCCTCCGGATACTTGAGTTAGAAACCCTAACTCAAGATTTCCACTATGAATATCTTGTGAAAAACCTTCACAAGATCAAATCATACATGCAATAACAAACGTGAATCCCACAACCCGGGATCACACCCTTCTCTCACAACCGAGAGAATCACAAAGCAATATTAAAGAGTTTAATATGAAATAAACAATCTTACCACAAAATCCTATACCTTGAGTTTTTCTTACCCAAATGGTGAAATGGAGGATTTGAGGAAGATGAAGTCACCAAGACCTAGCACCAAGGAAATGACCAGCAATCGGTGCCTAGGGATGATTTGGAGACTTGGATCAAGCAATAGCTTGAAGAGCTCACCAAGAACAACCTTCTCTCTAGATGGATTCTAGATCTAGAAATGAGAGAGAATGGGTTTCTTGTGAGGAAGAGAGCTTTAGATTAGAGTGAGAAAGGCTATCTCTTTTGATCTCAATGAATCTCTGAATGGAAGCTCTAACCTAGATAGAAATGACCTAGGTTCGTATTTATAGGGTCCCATAAAAACAAGTTAGGTCATTCTCCAACGGATAGAAATCTGTGAGAATTAGTCGGTCAAAGAACAATCACTGACCGACTAGTTCATCAACTAGTCGGTCAGTCAAACAGCATGGACCGACTAAGTGAAGATCTGACAAGAGATAGAATTTCAGACCTAGAAATCTAGTCGGTCCAAGAAGACATTCTGACCGACTAGTTTCACAACTAGTCGGTCAGTCAGTGAACGTAGACCGACTAAGAGGCCAAATGAAATAGTCTGAACACAAGTTGACTTAGTCGGTCCAAGAACAAAAGTTGACCGACTAGATTGTCAACTAGTCGGTCACCAAACGTTCTTAGACCGACTAACGATAAACAGTAGCTTAGGAGAAATTTAGCATGAACAGTAAGTCACAACTAGTCGGTCAAAGAAGCATCACTGACCGACTAGTTCACAAACTAGTCGGTCGGTGAGTCAACGTAGACCGACTAACTGTAAACAGTAAAGTCCAAGAAATTAGGGAATCAAACTAGTCGGTCCAAGAAGAGTTGCCGACCGACTAGATCACCATCTAGTCGGTCAGTACTTGTTCTTGTACCAACTAACATGCACAATAAAGTCCGAATCGAAGCGCGATGCTTCGAGGAAGTTAGAATGAACTTGTGCAAGGATCCTAGAGCTACGAAATGAGCGTAATGAAGATAGAAACGTAAGATATACTCAAGGCTTAACATTCTATATATCGAAGCTAAAAGACTATAAATAAAACCTTAATAAACGGTCTTCGAGAGCTTCGATTGAATCTTCATAACTCCCAAAACGGCGCAAGAGCTTCAACGAAGCTTTAGGCATGAATACGAGCTTTGGGAAGTGTTGAGATGTCGCTTTGAATGTTCTCGTGAAATTGACGACGATCTCCAATACTGCGCTCACAAATTGTTAGTTCATGGATTATTTATGTTTGCTCATCATCAAAACCAAATCCGGGGAGTCCAATATTCAACATTCTCCCCCTTTTTGGTGATGACAAACCAACATAAATAATAATAAAAAATAATGATTCAAATGTAAAGTACTTACTCCCCCTGCATTGATGACACGTTAATTCCAAAATGAATATATATGAATTGCATCAAGCAGATGAGTAAGATAAATAAAGAGAATCGATTTTCGAAATATCGGATTTTGAAAATCCTTATATATATCTTAACTCCCCCTGAATCTAACATATCAAACTAGATTCTTGGAAATTGAGTTAAATTTTCATTTGCGCTATTTATTATCATTATCTCTCCCCCTTTGGCATTATCCCAAAAATGGGGGGCATACAACGACAACAATTAGGAAATGGAAAATCCAACATCGGGAGTCGTAGACAATGACGATGGACCAAATTGACACCAAGGGAAAAATGATGAAATCAAATCAAGGTGTGCCAAATTGTCCATTATCAAAAAAATAATCAAAATCATCAAAAATACCAAATAATTATTCATTCCTTGAATAAAGAAACATAATCTTCAATATTCAATATTCTTGGTTAAATTTGTGCATGGAAAACAATTCTATATAATTATAGAAATATAATCTATTTAACCAAGCATTTTAGCATCGAGCGAAGAAATCACATTGCAAGGACATTGGATGAGAATTAATGTGCACGACGAAGTTAATATCACACCATGAACATCGATGTATATATAGAAATGATAACATGTTGAGTACATTCAAAAAGATATCAAATATGAAAATGTACATCACATCAAATGCAACACATCATCTATATCAACATCAAAAAGAACTACATCATCGTCTACATCAAAATATAACATCATCATCAATATCCAGAGTACATCAACATACAACACATCAAAATATCCAACCGACATCCAGAAAACTCCAAAAAAAATCAAAATATCATAACCCTCATACTCTATCCTAACCCAAAATACTCTCACTAAGATATATCATCCAAAGCGTAGTGGAGAGTCCTCGGAACAACGATCACGAGGAAGTGGCTGGATCTGCAGTGTCCGTGGGTCCAGTCGACGGAGTGGACTCAGGCTCTGCAGGGAGAAGAGGCGTCTCAACAGATGGGAGCGTCGGGGTAGGTGTGGAAACAACTGGCTCAACAGCTGGGATCTGAACAGCAGCAGGGGTCTCAACAGCAGCAGGGTCAGCAGCAGGTGATAGATGTGAAGGCTCGACAGCAGGGTCAGCAGCAGGCTCAGAAGTCTGAAGTGCTGAAGCAGAAGTCTCTGGAGCACCGGAAGTGGTGCCATCTCCAGGAGCTGAAGTGGTAGCAGCAGCAGCAGCAGTGGCCTCATCGCCACGGGCTAAGGAAGTGACAAGCTCGTCAAGCTCCTCATCGTCCATCTCCTCGGCCTCAGAAACTGAAGGATGAAGATCAATCCCCATCATACGAGCCATACGGCAGACTACCTCCTCAGTACGAGCCAAACGGGAGTCGTGCTGACGAAGTAGGCGTACGACATCGTCTAAAGTGGCAGGAGGAGCGGGGGCTGCAGCAGCTGACGGAGTAGACTGGGAAGCTGATGCGGTAGACCTCTGCACGTGACGAAGCGCCGCTAGAGATTTATTCACGGCCGTCGCGTTTAGAGGAGTACCCAAGGGACGCTCATCGTCAGGAGGGAGAGGGACTCGGAAATGACAAAACACAAGGGTCAAGAGACAAGGGTATGGAATATGCGCAGATTTATTGGTCTTGCGTATACACTCGAAAGAGTCCATCTTATCGAGTATCACGCGAGCCCAATTAATCTCGCACCCCAAGAAAAGAGCGTAGATCAATTTCAAGAACGGCTGGGATGGAAGTGAAGATGATCCATACTTAGGGAGTAGGCAAGACTTCAAGATCAGGTTAAGGACCCACGCATTCGGCTTGAAAGATTTCGATGGAACACCAATGAATGCGGAGGGGATAACCTGGAAGATATCTGAAAGAACTGACTGATCCAAGGAAGAAATATCGTCGACGGAAATGTCCGAAGGAAGGAGACCACACGACGAACAACCAAGAATCTCCCCCAAGATTTCTGCCGTGAGAACTATAGGAGTTCCCAAGACAGTAGTCTCAATGGAGTGACTGACATCGTACTGGCCTCGAACGCGATTGGCATAGAACAATTTCACTAGGCGAGGATATGGTTTGGGATTGGCCTTAAGATCATAGCGGAGATAATCAAGGAGACCACTATAGGAGAGGAGATCGGCTAAGCCAAGGAAATCTGAAAACTGGACGTAGTGCTCCAATAGCATCGGGCAGTGTTCAATACGGTTGTAGGCCGCGAGACACAAAGGGTCATCGCGACACAACGATATGTCAACACCCCCCGCTGGCATTGGGCCCTTTCCCTTTGGCTGGCGAGTCCTAGGACGAAGTGGAGGAGTGGGTTCCTTAGTGCTAGGCTCATCCTCAGGGATAAATTCAGTGTCGGAATCGGGAGGAGTAGAGGGTGAGTGGAGAATGGCCTTCTTGGTCTTAGATTTGCGGGGTTTTACGGTCGCCGTCCTCTGCTTCTTCAGAGGAGGCGAAGACGGAGAAGCTTGGGTTGATTTGGCACGACGTTTAGGCTTAGGGGGATTCCTAGGGTCGGAGGGCCCTATAGACATAGGTGAAGCCCCAGAAGAGGCGATAGGAATCCTCGTCTTTGCCATGGTCGAGGCACGACGAGTACAAGCTAAAAACGACAGAAGATCAAAAACAACCTAGCACAAATCCTAGAAGAGAGAATCCGAAACACAAGCCCTAGGTTAAATTTGAAACCCTAGGAGCTAGAACCCTAGATGAGATGTAAAACAAACCCTAGAGTAGGAATCGACCTAGGAGGAGGAGGGAGATACCTAGGAGGAGGAGGCGACGACGGCGGACGGCGGCGGACGGCGGCGATGGCCGGAGATATGGCCGGAGTCGACGGGAAGTTGAAGAGGCTCGGAGGGGGTTTGGGGTTTTCGGGCTTGAGCTGAGAAAGAGACCGACTAAAATGATTTTTAGTCGACTGAAATGAGATTAAGTCGGTCGAGATCTGGAAAAGACACAACTGCCCTAACATACTTAGTCGGTCACAGTTCAAGCACTGACCGACTAGATTACGATCTAGTCGGTCGGTCAATGAGCTTGAACCGACTAAGTCGAAACAGAGGCAAACAGTGAATTTTAGGGCTAGAATTAGTCGGTCGCAGTATATTCACTGACCTACTAATTTTCAATCTAGTCGGTCGGTAAGTGTACTGTGACCGACTAAAGAATGAAAAAGATAAGAGTGAGATAGAAGCTTGATCTAGTTGGTCTGAGTTCACTTGCTGACCGACTAGATGAGCATCTAGTCGGTTGACAAGTGAACTGAACCCGACTAGAAGAGTCCAAAAATTGATAATTGATTTCTCTTCACAAACCACTTGGATGAAACATCTTAACACTCTCATTAGTCATCTAAATTACCCCATAAAACGTCGAAATCTTAAATACGACATTGAAATACGAATTCGATCATAAATTCAAACATATCACATAAAATTCCCAAAAATTCAATAAATCTAGCATGAACGGAATATCGCGAAATATATTAGCATGCAAGATGATTGAGTTCAAATATGAATCCTATATCTCGGATTCACCCATAATCCCCAATTCTTGACGCAACCGCACAAAGGAGTCCTCCTTTAGGGGTTTCGTGAAAATATCGGCGATTTGCTTTTGGGTTTCAACATACACTAATATGATGTCCTTTTTAGCAACATGATCATCTAAGAAATGGTGTCGGACATCTATGTGTTTTGATCGGGAATGGTGTACCGGATTCTTTGAAAGACAGATAGCACTTTGGTTATCCACCATGATAGGGCTAGTATCACAGTGAATACCAAAATCCTTCAAAGTGTGTCTCATCCAAAGAACCTGGGCACAAGCGGCACCGGCGGCAATATATTCCGCCTCGGTGGTTGAAAGTGATACGTAATTTTGCTTCTTGGAAAACCAAGAGACAAGAGAATTTCCTAGAAAATGGCAAGTGCCACTAGTACTTTTCCTGTCGGATTTGCATCCCGCATAACCGGCATCACTGTATGAGACTAACTCATACGTGCTAGATTTCGGATAAAGTAATCCAAAATCTAAAGTGTAACTTAGATAACGGAAAATACGCTTTACCGCTACTAAGTGAGACTCCTTAGGTTGAGACTGATAACGAGCACATACGCATACGGCAAACATAATATCGGGCCTACTTGCGGTAAGATAAAGTAAACTACCTATCATACCTCGATATAGACGAATGTCTACATCCTTACCGCACGTATCCTTGTCAAGATGCGTAGTCATGCTCATTGGAGTCTTTTTCCGGGAAGCACTTTCCATTCCAAATCGCTTAAGCAACTCCACCGTATACTTCGTTTGGTGGATGAAGATTGCATCGTTCAATTGGCGAATTTGGAGACCTAAGAAATATTTGAGTTCGCCCATATGGCTCATCTCAAATTGGTCCTTCATAACATTAGAAAACTCTTCGCAAAGAGTGAAGTTAGTAGCACCGAAAATGATATCATCAACATAAATTTGAACTAATAAAATATCATTATTCGCATGCTTAACAAAAAGTGTAGAATCGGCTTCGCCCATTTTAAAATTCAAATCCAAAAGAAAATTCTTTAGGCGATCATACCAAGCTCGAGGAGCTTGTCTCAAACCATAAAGAGCTTTCTTTAGTTTAAAAACATGATTTGGAAATTTTTCATTTATGAAGCCCGGAGGTTGAGAAATGTAAACTTCCTCAACAACATCTCCGTTTAAAAATGCACTTTTAACATCCATTTGAAATAACTTAAAATTTTTATGGCATGCATAAGACAATAAAAGTCTAATTGATTCTAATCTAGCTACCGGAGCGAAGGATTCTTCGAAATCGATACCTTCCTCTTGTCGATAGCCTTGAGCTACTAACCGAGCTTTGTTCCGGACGACGACTTGATTTTCGTCGGTTTTGTTCTTGAAGATCCACTTTGTCCCTATGACGGTGTGGTTCTTCGATGGCAAAGGAACAAGCTCCCATACCTCATTCCTCTCGAATTGAATGAGTTCCTCCTCCATGGCAAGGATCCAAGCACTATCTTCGCACGCTTCAACGATATTCTTTGGCTCTATCGATGAGGCAAAAGCACAATTGGCGAAGTGGTGGACTTGAGATCTCGTCTTGACACTATCATTAATATTGCCAATAACTTGCTCATGGGGATGGTCACGAACGGTATGAAGCCGCTTGGGAATACCTTGATCACTAGGCACATTCTCAACAACTTCATTAGTCGGGTTAGTCTCAATAGAATCAATTGAATCAATAGACTTAGAATTTTCAAACGAATCACATAAAACATCCATAGAATCATTATCATTTGAAATTCTAGAAGTAGTAAAATTCTCATTAAAAGAGACATGAAGTGATTCTTCGATCGTAGAGGATCTTTTGTTGTATATCCGGTAGGCTTTGCTACGTGAGGAATACCCAACAAATATCCCCTCATCCGATCTCGGATCAAACTTGTCCAAATTATCATATGTGTTTTTAATGAAACATTTTGCGCCGCAAACACGAAAATGTTTAACTTGAGGCAATCTACCAAACAACAATTCATAGCAAGTTTGTTTGGTGCCGGGCCTCAAAAGTATTCTATTAAACACATAACAAGCGGTGTGTACCGCTTCCGCCCAAAATTGATAACCAAGTTGACTATCTTCGAGCATAGTGCGAGCACACTCCACAAGCGTTCTATTCTTCCTCTCAACAACACCATTTTGAGGAGGTGCGCGAGGGAAAGAAAACGTGTGAGTAATTCCAAGATCATCACAAAAATTTGAGAAAGACTCATTCTCAAATTCACCCCCATGATCACTACGAATAGTGACAATGGTGGTTCCGATGAGATTTTGTACTTTCTTTACAAATATTGTGAAGTTTTCAAAAGCTTCATTTTTATTGCATAAGAAAAATACCCATGTAAATCTTGAATAATCATCAACGATGACTAGTCCATATCTTGCATTTCCTAAGGAAGCAACTTTAGTTGGCCCAAATAAATCTAGATGTAATAGCTCTAGTGGCCGTTTCGTAGAAATGCTTTTCTTAGGTTTAAATGAAGATTTAGGAAGCTTGCCACGTTGACAAGAATCACAAAAACTTTTCTTTTCAAAAACGAGCTTCGGAAAACCTTTAATGGAATTTAATTTCGAAAGTTTATAAAGTGTTCCAAAGTTCACATGTCCAAAGCGTCGATGCCATAAGTGTTGTTCACTTGTGTTGGCAACGAGACATTGTTCATATGACTTAGGAAGATCCAAAATATAAATATCTTTATGGCGTGTGCCGGAAAATAATAATTTATTATTATCATTTGAAATATGACACAATCCTTTCGCAAAGCTAACTTTGTAACCTTTGTCACAAAGTTGGCTTATTGAAATAAGATTATGATTTAAACCATTAACTAGATAGCCATCACTAATTAAGGGTTTGGAAGGGTTACCCACTTTACCAACACCGACGATGGTTCCGCTCTCGTTGCCTCCAAATACGACGCGATTTCCATTTGCAATGGGAACCACTCCGGAGAGCAATTGAGCGTCACCCGTCATGTGTTTTGAACACCCGCTATCGAGTATCCAATTCCCTTTGGAGCTAAATTTAAATTTGTTGCTCCTCTTCTTTTTCTTTTCCTTGAGTACCTAAAGATAGAAACTTTCATATCATGGTACCCAAGGTCATTGGGTCCTCAAAAGTTAGACCTTTGGAAGCCAAGTCCAATTGGACTTAGACTTCCCCACATAATCTCTAATATGCACAACATCCGAAAAATAAGCATTCATATATACTTGTTTTTCATCCATGCTTGTGTCCTTTGGGCTCCAAATAGTGAAAATTTTGGGAGCCATCATCCTCTTGGGTGCATGCATGCGTTGTTGGTTTCTACGTGATGCATGACGTGGATAGGCATAAGGAACATGATGGAATGGTGTGCGACGAGAATTATTCATATGATGTTGTGGGTGAACATATGCATGTGTGGGAACACGTGCGTGAGGGTGTCTCACAGTGTGCACGTGCCCGTGAACGTGTAGCATAGAAATCATCATATGTGTGAGATGGTGGAGTAGGACGTGTGTTCCTACGTGGCATGTTATTGGTGTACATATAAGCATGCCCCTTCTTTGGAGGTCCACCCAAAGTGGGTTTCTTTCCAAAAGAGGGTGTGTACGAGGTGGAAGCACCATTGGTAGATGAACTACCAATAGAGTGTTTGCTACCACTCGTTGAGTCACCGGAAGTTGGCCTAACAAAAGTAGTGGCCGCTTTGGATGGACATCCCATCGTATACCCCAAGCCAATGTGGTGATTGGCTGGAAGTAAGTCACTTAGGATTTTATCCAAATGGTCCTTACCCTTATTGAATCTATTGATTCGGCCTAATGTGTTCTCATATTTCTCTTTGAGAGAACGCATAGAAGTATCTAATGTGGATACTTGCGATGTGAGCACATAAACACGAGATTTAAGATTCTCGTTCTCAATACTCAAAGTCGAGTTTTGAGAAGTTAAATCCGCTATCCTATGTTCTTCCGGATCATCAATGCTAACATGTTCAAGTTTAGATTTGAGATTAACAATCTCATTTCTTAACTCTTCAACAACGGTGTCATTGTTGGTGATGATAGTCTTAGGCGAGGTTTGAATGCTAGCTAGGTCATCTTTTACTTTAGTATATCGATTTACTAATTTTGTGTATTTAGACCATAAATGAGAGTTAGCATCCCTAAGATCATCCATAGTTACCTCATCGCCTTCGTCGTCGCTATCATCGGAGGAGGAAGATCCTTGATCATGCTCCTCTCTTGCCATGAAGCACATGTGCGCTTGCTCCACTTTCTCATCATCCGACTCTCCGCTTGAGGAATCCTCGGTGTCGGTGAATGTTGCTCCGACAAGTCCCTTCTTGTACCCCTTTTTGTACTTCTTTGACTTGTCGAACTTCGGCGCCTTCCACTTCTCCTTTTGCTTGTTTTGAGGACAATCCGCTTTGATGTGTCCCGGCTTATTGCATTTAAAGCACAAAGGTGGAGAGGCGTTAGTAGAAGTAAACTTAGATTTTTGTTTGAAGTTACCCTTTCGGAAGAAGCGATTGAACTTCTTTGCCATGAGTGCAATGGATTCCATGTCCATTTCTTCTTCCGAGTCCTCATCATCGGTAGAGGTGGATGAAGCCGCCTTGAATGCAATCGCCTTTTTCTTAGGCGCATCTAGGTTCAAATATGACTTCATCATTTCTTGTAACTTCACCTTGCTATCTTTGCGTACCTCGTATGACATCAAAGTACCCATTAGTTGAACTACGGTATATTTGTTCATGTCATTACCTTCCTCGATGGCGAAGGTACGTTTTTCCCAAGAAGAGGGAAGTCCTTCAATAAGCTTTGAGCACTTCTCCTTTTGAGTGTAGGACTTGCCGAGGGCCTCTAACTCGTTTATTATGTCAACAAAGCGAGCGTAATATTCTTTCATCTTCTCGCCCTGTTGCATATGAAACATTTCGTAATCTTTGTTTACGACTACGAGTTTAGAGTCTCTTACCCTACTCGTCCCTTCATGAAGTATGAGGAGGGAGTTCCAAATTTGATATGCACTCTTACATGTGCATATCTTATTGAAATCCTCGGGCTCCAATGTGCATTGCAAGGCGTTCATTGCCTTGGCATTGCTTACCTCCGCGGCGACCTCCGCGGTAGTCCATTTCTCAAAGTCTTCTTCTTTGGGTTCGATGTATTCCTTCATTGTAGTCCTCCATAAGGATGCACTTCGGAGGAAGGTTTCCATCTGGCATTTCCAATACCCATAGTTGGTACCGTTGAAGAATGGAGGCCTCGTAGAGGAATGTCCTTCCATCACCGATGACGCTCCTTCACGATTCCTGAAGGTGTCATAGTTGGAAGGTGGAGGCACGGTCTTGTTGTCGTTGGCAGACATAGCTAAGTATCTGGCTCTGATACCAAATGTAATGCCCTACCAGCTACTGCACAAGTACTAGAGGGGGGGTGAATAGTACTTTAAAATAATAAGGAGTATAATTCCAAATTAAATTGCAAACAATTACCAAATCAATTTGCGGAAGCTTAAATTGAATGACAACACAAAATTAACAATGCAAACAAATGATGTTAATGGGTTCAGATCCACCCAAGTCTCCCCGACTTGTTCCCGGTGATCCTACGTCCCAACCACCCGGATCCCCTCCGGATACTTGAGTTAGAAACCCTAACTCAAGATTTCCACTATGAATATCTTGTGAAAAACCTTCACAAGATCAAATCATACATGCAATAGCAAACGTGAATCCCACAACCCGGGATCACACCCTTCTCTCACAACCGAGAGAATCACAAAGCAATATTAAAGAGTTTAATATGAAATAAACAATCTTACCACAAAATCCTATACCTTGAGTTTTTCTTACCCAAATGGTGAAATGGAGGATTTGAGGAAGATGAAGTCACCAAGACCTAGCACCAAGGAAATGACCAGCAATCGGTGCCTAGGGATGATTTGGAGACTTGGATCAAGCAATAGCTTGAAGAGCTCACCAAGAACAACCTTCTCTCTAGATGGATTCTAGATCTAGAAATGAGAGAGAATGGGTTTATTGTGAGGAAGAGAGCTTTAGATTAGAGTGAGAAAGGCTATCTCTTTTGATCTCAATGAATCTCTGAATGGAAGCTCTAACCTAGATAGAAATGACCTAGGTTCGTATTTATAGGGTCCCATAAAAACAAGTTAGGTCATTCTCCAACGGATAGAAATCTGTGAGAATTAGTCGGTCAAAGAACAATCACTGACCGACTAGTTCATCAACTAGTCGGTCAGTCAAACAGCATGGACCGACTAAGTGAAGATCTGAGAAGAGATAGAATTTCAGACCTAGAAATCTAGTCGGTCCAAGAAGACATTCTGACCGACTAGTTTCACAACTAGTCGGTCAGTCAGTGAACGTAGACCGACTAAGAGGCAAAATGAAATAGTCTGAACACAAGTTGACTTAGTCGGTCCAAGAACAAAAGTTGACCGACTAGATTGTCAACTAGTCGGTCACCAAACGTTCTTAGACCGACTAACGATAAACATTAGCTTAGGAGAAATTTAGCATGAACAGTAAGTCACAACTAGTCGGTCAAAGAAGCATCAATGACCGACTAGTTCACAAACTAGTCGGTCGGTGAGTCAACGTAGACCGACTAACTGTAAACAGTAAAGTCCAAGAAATTAAGGAATCAAACTAGTCGGTCCAAGAAGAGTTGCCGACCGACTAGATCACCATCTAGTCGGTCAGTACTTGTTCTTGTACCAACTAACATGCACAATAAAGTCCGAATCGAAGCGCGATGCTTCGAGGAAGTTAGAATGAACTTGTGCAAGGATCCTAGAGCTACGAAATGAGCGTAATGAAGATAGAAACGTAAGATATACTCAAGGCTTAACATTCTATATATCGAAGCTAAAAGACTATAAATAAAACCTTAATAAACGGTCTTCGAGAGCTTCGATTAAATCTTCATAACTCCCAAAACGGCGCAAGAGCTTCAACGAAGCTTTAGGCATGAATACGAGCTTTGGGAAGTGTTGAGATGTCGCTTTGAATGTTCTCGTGAAATTGGCGACGATCTCCAATACTGCGCTCACAAATTGTTAGTTCATGGATTATTTATGTTTGCTCATCATCAAAACCAAATCCGGGGAGTCCAATATTCAACACCTGTTACGCAGGGCGGGCCCCCGTGTTCCTCTCTCCCTGTGTTGGTGACTTTCAGGGAGCGGGGGGGGGGGGGGCTGGTTTCGAATCGTAGTATCGCGGGGTTCGAGCTGCGGACGTAGACTTCCTAGAAGTCCTACGCCAGTTAGGCGGGGTAGCGCGTTGCTCGCCCGGCACGTGGCGGGGGGATAGCTACCTGCTATGGTATTCTCCGAAAAATCTGAGCGTATAAAGAAGAACGTTTTCATTTAAATTTGTAAGAGCTGATCTACAGCTTGTACAAGAGTTCTTAGTTTATCGCCCGTTGTGGGGTCAGATCCGGCTTGGGGGTTGTAGAGCTGTCCTCGCCCGTGGTTTAATGACCGCCGGATCCAGGGGTCATTGCGGGCCGGGCGGACCCTTTTTAACTTGAGTCGATCTTGGCGCGGAGGTGATTGGCCGCCTTCTGCGCTGAAGGGTTGCAAGGTCTCCTTAGCCCGAGAGACCCTCTTACGGAGAGGGGGGCGTTGGGGATTTCACCGATCGGGTTGTCTTCCCTCCGTTACTTTGTCTTCTCCTTCCCCGGACGGGGTAAGGTTTCCTCGGTTTGACAGAGGCACCGAGAAAGGGGATCACCAGGGAAGCCCTCTTTCTGGGGCGTGCGCCTTGGGGAGGTTCTTGAGCATCGGGCCACCCCTCGCCGCCCCACACCTCGCTGCTTCAGTTTGAGGGTGGGGTTCAGCGCCTGGTTGTGCATGGGCGGGCTGACACACCATGACTAGCCTTTTGGGCTCGTCAGGGATGCAGCCTTTCCGAGGTCCTCGCCCGGAGGTCGACTGCGAGGAGGTACTGGCCGGCAAGTGCTGGGGGCTCTCGCCTGCCCAGCTGGCTTTGAACAAATGCCATTCTTTCTCCGACCCGTCGTCGTTTAGGGCGGATGGAGGCGTGAAAGGAGGATTTCCCTTGTGTAAGGGGAATACCCTTTTGGCGATCCGTTTGTAAGGGGAATATCCTGTTGGAGGCGGTGGAGAGTAGGAACCGCCGCCTTGGGCGGCGGGAACCATTGATGGCCAGTGACCTCTCTTTTGTTAGGGCGGTGTATCTCGGCCCGTTTCCCGGTGGGTGGGGGGATCAAGTGGCGGTTTTTCATGTTTGCTGGTTCTCCTATTTTTAGAAGGGGGAGTGGCGTCTTTATAGGGAGATCTCGCTGACGGTTTCTCCCCTATTTATTGCGCTGAGTTGGCATTATTAATGGGCTCCTTGAATTCATGCCCGTGGGAAACCGCCTCTGCCAGGTGGCTTCTACGGGTCCTCTTTTGGAGCGCGTCATTAATGGTGGCGTGTTTCTCGAGCGTCCTTTCGTTTCGTCGAGTCAAATCGGGGCCTTCGACTCGGGAACTGACGCCATTTCGTCCTGGTTTGTGTGCCCCTGTTTTCTTTTGATTTTTCGAAAGCCATGGGTACGTGGCCCCCTCCGGTTTGTCGTGGCTAGGGTGGGTCCTGCCCCGGAGGTTTTGATGGGGGGAGCGAGCGCGTAGCCCGGCCCGTGCCCTTCTCTGGTTTGGGTGGCTAGGGTTGGCCCTGCCCCAGAGGTCTTAGGGGGGGGGGGGGGCGCGGGCGCATAGCACAGCCCGTGCCCTTCTCTTGTTTGGGTGGCCAGGGTTGGCCCTGCCCCAGAGGTCTTGAGGGGGGGGGGCGCGGGCGCGTCACCCGGCCCGTGCCCTTCTCTGGTTTGGGTGGCTAGGGTTGGCCCTGCCCCAGAGGTCTCGAGGGGGGGAGCGGGCGCGTAGCTCGGCCCGTGCCCTTCTCTGGTTTGGGTGGCTAGGGTTGGCCCTGCCCCAGAGGTCTTGAGGGGGGGGAGCGGGCGCGTAGCCCGGCCCGTGCCCTTCTCTGGTTTGGGTGGCTAGGGTTGGCCCTGCCCCAGAGGTCTTGAGGGGGGGAGCGGGCGCGTAGCCCGGCCCGTGCCCTTCTCTGGTTTGGGTGGCTAGGGTTGGCCCTGCCCCAGAGGTCTTGAGGGGGGGGGAATGGGCGCGTAGCCCGGCCCGTGCCCTTCTCTGGTTTGGGTGGCTAGGGTTGGCCCTGCCCCAGAGGTCTTGAGGGGGGGAGCGGGCGCGTAGCCCGGCCCGTGCCCTTCTCTGGTTTGGGTGGCTAGGGTTGGCCCTGCCCCAGAGGTCTTGAGGGGGGGAGCGGGCGAGTAGCCCGGCCCGTGCCCTTCTCTGGTTTGGGTGGCTAGGGTTGGCCCTGCCCCAGAGGTCTTGAGGGGGGGAGCGGGCGCGTAGCCCGGCCCGTGCCCTTCTCTGGTTTGGGTGGCTAGGGTTGGCCCTGCCCCAGAGGTCTTGAGGGGGGGAGCGGGCGAGTAGCCCGGCCCGTGCCCTTCTCTGGTTTGGGTGGCTAGGGTTGGCCCTGCCCCAGAGGTTCGGAGTTTTGGCGAACTGCAAAACTTGTGTAGGAACAACAATGTTGCGTAAAATGAGTAGAGGCGTATATTGCGCGTA
The DNA here is from genome assembly GCA_030789695.1 of Scilla litardierei. Lineage (NCBI taxonomy): Eukaryota > Viridiplantae > Streptophyta > Magnoliopsida > Asparagales > Asparagaceae > Scilla > Scilla litardierei. The sequence continues at coordinate 271,119,776 of CM061141.1, read as the reverse complement.
AAGAAAGGAAAAACTCACAAATATTGGTAGAATTTTAGCAGATGTTTTGTGTTCCAAGGGTGGGCCAGCTCGCTCCCTTCGGGGGTAGCCAGGATGTACGTGGCCGGCCCGACGACATCGATGACCGTGTAGGGCCCTTCCCATTTAGCGGCCAGCTTTCCCCGCTGCGCAGTCTCGGGGCGGAAGGTGGCATCCCGGAGGACCAAATCGCCGATCCTGAATGTCCGCGGTTTCACCCGGGAGTCGTAATACCGTGCCATCCTCTGGCTGTGTTTGACGAGGCTGGTCAGGGCCCGGTCTCGTACCTCGTCTATCAACTCAAGACTGAGGCCGAGTCCTTCTCCGTTGATTTCTTCGTCGAAGAGATTTAGCCGGAGTGTCTCCTCGCCGATTTCCACAGGAACGACCGCCTCCGATCCGTATGCTAGCACGAAGGGGCTTTCCCCGGTCGAGGCCTTGTGGGTGGTACGATAAGACCATAGGATTCCCGGCAGCTCGTCGACCCAAGCCCCCAGAGCGGCGTCCACCTTCTTCTTCATTGGGTTCAAGATACATTTATTCGCGGCCTTCGCCATTCCGTTGCACTGTGGGTGGGCGACTGACGCGAACTGGAGTTTGATCCCCCAGCCCGAGCAGAAGTCGCAGAAGCCTTCGCAATCGAACTGCTTTCCATTATCCGTGACAATGGAGCGGGGAATCCCGAAGCGGCATATGATGGATTGCCAGATGAAGCCCTTCATGTCCGTCCACGTGATTCGCGCCAGCGGCTCTGCCTCGACCCATTTTGTGAAGTAGTCCACGGTGACGACTAGATATTTCCTTCCCCCGGAGGCCTTTGGGAACGGCCCCAGGATGTCGAGTCCCCACTTGGCGAAGGGGATCGGGCTCAAGATGGGCATCAGGTTGGCCGAGGGTGCAGTCGTCCGCCGGCAGAACTTCTGGCACGCCTCGCACTTCTTGACGTACTGTACCGCATCCCGGATCATCGTCGGCCAGTAGTATCCTTGGCGCATTACTTTGTGGGCGATGGTGCGCCAGCCATGGTGATTTCCGCAGAAGCCTTCGTGTACCTCGCGGATGACTTGCTCAGCCTGCTCCGGGCCCAAGCATTTCAGGTAGGGCAGGACGTCGAAATTGGCGTGGCGACGGTGGTACAACACTCCGTCGAGAAGTACGAATGATAGGGCCCGCCTTTCCACCTGTTTTGCCAGCATCCGCTCCTCGGGGAGCTCACCCGTCTCTAAGTACTTCATAATGGGGGTCATCCATGACGTCCTCGCGTCCGTGCACATCAGTTCTCCTTCATCAATAGTTGGCGTCAATAGGCTTTCCACGTAGATTGCCTTCCCGATCTCGGCCGCCGAAGAGGAAGCCAGCTTAGACAGGGCATCCGCCCGGAGGTTGCTGGAGTGGGGTAGGTGTTGGACGTCCGCTTTCTTGAACTTACGGAGCTCGATCTGGATGCGATTCAGGTATCACTTCATTTTTTCCTCTCGGGCCTCGAAGCCCCCCAGGATCTGTTGGATGACGAGGCGGGAGTCACTTAGGAGCAACACGTTCGTCGCCCCCACCGCCCTAGCGAGTTTCAACCCGTTAACCACGGCTTCATACTCCGCGACATTGTTGGTGGCCGGGAAGCTGAAGCGTAGGGCGTACTCCAACGAACATCTGTCAGGACTCTGAATGACTATACCCGCTCCTGTCCCGGAGCCTGTTGCGGAGCCGTCGATGTGGATGGTCCATAATTCGCCCGCTATCGTCGGGGAGGGCGCTGAGGGTTTGCCCACCTCGATCCTCCGTGGGGGCATGGTCGCCGATGGGAGCTCCGTCCGGTCCCCCGGCGGGACTTCCGTCGTGCATTCCACCACGAAGTCGGCCAGCGCTTGGCCCTTGATCGCCGTCCGGGCTTTGTACGTTATGTCGAACTCGCTGAGCTCGACGCTCCAGTTGAGCATCCTCCCCGACCGCTCCAATCTTTTCAGGTTCTTTTCGAGGGGCATGCCGGTGTGGACGGTTATGGGGTGGGCCTGAAAATAGGGTCGGAGCTTCCGGGCCGTGGTGATTAGGCAGTAGGCGGCTTTCTCGATAGGGCTGTAACGAGTCTCCGCCTCCCGGAGGATCCGGCTGGCATAGTAAACAGGGTGTTGCACCCCTCCTTCCTCCTTGATCAGGACGGAGCTAACGGCCTCCTCGTTAGTCGCCAGGTACAACCCTAGGGGTTCGCCCTCCTCCGGCCGTGCGAGGAGCGGTGGGCTCTGCAGGTATGCTCTCAGCTCCGCGAACGCCCGCGCGCAGTCGTCGTCCCACGGGATCACCTTCCTCTTGTCTTTATCTTCGCCAAAGGCTGTGCGTAAGACCCTGAAGAAGGGGAGCGATTTCTCCGCAGACTTCGACAGGAATCGTCCTAGAGCAGCGATCCGGCCGTTCAGTCGCTGCAAGTCCCGGATCGTCCGGGGCTCCGTCATACCGATGAGGGCCGTCACCTTGTCGGGGTTCACCTCGATTCCCCGCTTCGTTATCATGAAGCCCAGGAATTTTCCCGATTGCACGCCAAAGATACACTTCGCGGGGTTTAGCCTCAGGTTGTACCGGCGAACCCTCTGGAAGGTCTCCTGCAAGTCGGCGAGGTGGTCGGGGGCCCTTCCGCTCTTCACCAGCATGTCGTCGATGTAGACCTCCAAGTTTTGCCCCACCTGAGGGCCGAATATTCGGTCTACCATCCGTTGATAGGTCGCCCCGGTGTTCTTCAGCCCAAAGGGCATCTTGGTGTAACAGTAGGTGCCTTTATCGGTGACAAAAGACGTCTTCTCCTCATCCCCCTCCGCCATCGGTATCTGGTTGTACCCCGAGAAGGCGTCCATAAAGCTTAACAACTCGTAGCCGGACGCCTGGTCCACCAAATGGTCGATCCTGGGCAGAGGGAAGCTGTCCTTCGGGCATACCTTGTTGAGGTCGGTGAAGTCGACGCAGATACGCCACTTCACACTGGGTTTCTTCACCAGAACGACGTTGGCGAGCCAGTCGGGGTAGTTCACCGGCCGAACAAATTTGGCTTCGAGGAGCCACTCTACTTCTTCCTCGGCTGCCCTCTTCTTTTCGCCCCCCCCCCCCCCCGCACTCCTCTTCTTCTGTCGAACAGGTCGGGCTTCCGGGTCCGCATTCAATCTGTGGGAGATTACCGTCGGGTCCACCCCGGGCATGTCGGCGGGTGACCATGCGAATATGTCCGTGTTTTCCCGGAGCAAGGCGACGAGAGCCGTCCTCAGAGCGGACGGGAGTTTTGTCCCGATGAAGACGGTTCTTCCCTCGTCCGAGGCCACCGGGATCTCTTCCACTTCCTCGGCCGGGGTCGGCCGTTGATCGTAGAAGTCCTCCCTCTCGTCAGGGATGAGAGCCGTCAAGGCCCGCCTTGGGCTCCTACGCAGGGACGGTGTAGGGTTGTGGTCTCCGGGCATCTCCCGTCCTCCCCGCACCTGTCCCACCCCCCGCGGGGTCCGGAACTTCATCGTCTGATGTTGCAGGCTGGGGAGCGCCTCGATGGCCGTCATATATGGATGCCCTATGATTTTGTTATACGCCGACGCGACGTCGACGATGACAAAATGCGCTTCCCTGGTGACGACCATCGGTTCCTCCCCCAGGGTCATGGGCAGGGTGATCGTTCCCCCGGTGGGGATCGCATGGCCGATGAAGCCAGCGACAGGGCCCACACAGTGCTCTAAGTCTGCACGCCCCCACCCCATCTTCTCGACCGTTGATAGGAACATGATGTCGCAGGAGCTACCGGTGTCAATCAGGAGCTAGCCAACGTCAATCGCCCCAATCCGAGCCTCGATGACGAGGGCGTCATTGTTCTGGCTCCGTGCCTCCCGCCAGTCCTCCTCGGTAAAGGTGATAGGGGGTCGGTGTGTCCTTCTTCGCTTCGGTCGGCGGCCGGCGCCCGCCATCATCACCTGTCGGGCTCCGGCCCCCGGGATTACGGGCGCCCGCCCCGCCGAGGAAGACCCTCCAGTTATCATCTCAATCCGCATGACCGCCCTCGGGGGGCGTGGCTCCTCCGTATCGCAGTTCACCGGCGGTTCCCGTCCCCCCTCCTCTGGGGGGCTCTCTCTCCTTCTGCCATCCGCCTCCCCGCGACGAAGTTTCCCAGGTGACCCGCCTGGATCAATCGCTCGATCTCTCTTTTAAGGGAGTAACAACGGTCGGTGTCGTGACCGTGGTCCCGGTGATACCGGCAGTATCTCCGGGGGTCCCGCCTCGCCGGATCCGTCCTCATCTCCCGGGGAGGCTCTGGCAGTAACCCGGCCCTTGTCGCCGTGGCCAGCACCTCCATCACGGGGGCATTGAGTCGCGTGTAATGCGCCTGTAGGGGGCCTTCTTGTCTTGGGATGACTCGGGGGAGCCCTTGCACCGGAGCAAACTCGCGTGCCAGGCCAGGGCGATCTTGTGGGCGAGGCCCGGGCGGTTCCCGCCTTGGTCGGGCCATCTGGTTGCGGCTACGGTGTCCCTCTTCCTGCCTCGGCCGAGGGTGTGATCGGGTTCGCCTTGGGACGGCCTCGCCGGGGGGAATAAGGCCTTTGCTCCGAGAGTCTCCTCGGCCAACGCATGCCTCTCCACCATTGCAACCAACGCCTCATAGTCGGTCGGCGGATCCCGGAGCAGGGATTTGTGGAGGCTCCGAGCCCGCAACCCCGTTTTGAAGGCCAGCATAAGCACCTCATCGCCGCACGTCACCAGCGCCCGTCTCTCCTCCTGAAAGCGGCGGAGGTATCTACCCGTTGTCTCTCCTTCCCCTTGGACTATCATGCTGAGATAGTCCATGGGCTTCTTCTTCGTCCGCCCGGCCCGGAACTCTTGGTAGAACTTGTGGGGCAGCTCGCCAAAGCTCCCAACGGATCTCGCGGGCAAGCCAAAGTACCAGTCCAGCGCGGTTTCCCTCAGGCTCTGGGAGAAATGTCGGCATAGGAACGCCTCGTTCACATCCTGCGCCTCCATCGCCCCCCGGTATTGTTGCACGTGCGTGAGGGGGTCGCCTCTCCCATTGTATGTGGCCAAGTGAGGGGGTTTGAACCTTATGGGCCTTGGGGCGGACGTGATCCACCGTGCAAGCGGCGTGGCCTCCTCCGGATAGGTAGGGCGATCCGGCGCACCCCCTCTCCGCCATTCAGGGGTCTGGCTTCGGTCGCGCCTCGGCCGCTGACGGTCCTCCGTCCCCGGGGAGTAGCCCGACGGTCGTCTGACGGGGCTCCTTCCCTGGGCCGAGGATTCGACGGGTTGCGGGCTACGGTTCTCCCAGCGCCAGCGCCTCCCGGCCAGCTCTCCTCGGGCCTCCATCCATTCTTGATTCTCTCGAAGGAGCCTTTCACGCTCGGTGGCGAGGAAGCGTAGTTGTCGGCAAACGGCTTCCTCGTGCAGGGTATCGGAGGGCTGGCGCTGGCGATGCGGGCTGCCTCCTCCGGGTGGGGACCTGTTCAGTAACGGGTCCCGCCCGTCCCCGAGCCGCCGGCCCGTCACTGTCTCGTCAAGGATTTCTCGGTTGCTCCTATTCTCTCTCCTTAGCTTCTCGCGCTCCGCGACGATGAGGCGGAGTTGGCGACGAGCGGCATCTTCTTCCTGGTAGGCCCTTCGGGCGGTCTCGACCGCTTCGTCCAAACGCCTTTGCACGGCGGCCGCCTCTCCCAGGCACCTCCATCGCCGCGCAACTTCCATCTCCTCTTCCAGGAGCCTTTGCTGGGCCGCAATCTCCTCAGCGATCCCCCTGTTTTCTCCCTCCTCTTCGAACTGAAGGTGGAGGTTCCGCCTCACGTTCTGGGCTCTGAGGAGCCGGGCGGAGGCTCCGTTCCAGCCGTCTGATAGCCTCCCCTGGCCTGAGTGACGGCCTCGAAGCTCTTCAGGACGGCGTGGGCTGAAGTGTGTTCAGTTTCGGTGCCCGCCCCCAGAAGGGGGTAGGACGCCGGGGTGATTTGTATAGAGAGCGGTTCCTGACCCACGGGATCTTTGCCGTGGTCAGGGTTCCGCGGGATCGGCATGGAGTCTAACATGGGTGTGACCCTTCGTTCGCACAGACGGAACCAATTGTTACGAGGTGGAACTCGCGTACAATGAATTTGTATTATGGGGAACCAAGGGCACGATGGTTATGTGGAGAAGAAGGTTTAGGTAGGCTGTTTTACATGTGATTAGTGGGATGAAGAAGTCGGACCCGTTGCCGGTGGTGCTCACGGGGTCGAATCTCGCCGGATGCAGCTGAGGAAGGTTGGACGGCAGGGGGCTGAAGCTGACTTTGGTCACAGGGCGAGCTCTCCTGCAGCACGAACAACTCATCAGAAGGGCAGGGTTGGGGTTCAACCCTTAGCCCCTCCGATGCCTAAGTCAGTAATAGGGCTTAAAATGGGGGCTAGACACGCCGGTCGGACTAACGGTGGGTCCGCCGCGCGTGACAAGCTATAGGTGGGAGAACAAAGATATGGACGACCTTTGCTCTCGTGTGTGAATAATAGAATGAGAGAGAATTCTCCAACCCCCTCTCTGTAAGAGGAGAGGGGGTATTTATACCTGACGAGTGATGGCTAGGCGTGCTGAGCTGGCTCGGGTGTCAGCGGAAGCTTCGGACAAGGACATCGGGAACAGGAGTTCCTGACCTGCTTTTGTCAGGCGGCGCAACGGCCAAGGGGTGCTTTTGTCGGGATGTCAGGGCCGAAAGCGCTAACCGTCAGATGGGTCAACCGCCGGGGGGTGCTTTGTCAGGCGGTCGGGTGACGTATGTGTCAGTCGTGTCATTATCCTAGGTCGTTTGTCGTTAGCGACGAACTAAAAGTCGGGCTGTGTCACTCTAGGCGCTGCGGTTCGTGGGAATCGGGCGGGTCGTTCCGATCGGGGGTTGTCCGGCCTGGCCGTGCCCCCCGATCAGTCATGGGCTATGGTCCGCCGGTACGGAAGGATACGTCCGTGCCCGTCAATATGCCTGACTTGGCTACCCAAGTGTCCCCAGGCGCGCTACCCCCGGTGGGTCAGGCGGCTGCGGTTGTTCGCCTCGGCCGGTTCGGGGAACGCTGCAAGGCGCGCCCGTCTCCATATTGCCCCGGATTTTCGGGGCGGCGGCCCTTTTGTGAATTGGTGAGTTAATGGGGTATGTTAGCGGATCCGGGCGGGAGTCGGACTCCTACGATCTTTATGTCGTAACACCCTGGATTGGATTGGTAACGACTTACCATTCCAACGGCAAAACAGATGTCCGGTCTTGTACACATCATAGCGTACATAAGACTACCAACTGCACTGGAATATGGAACTTTTTCCATAATTTTCTTTTCCCTTTGGTTCTTTGGACACGATTTCAGACATAAATTATCTCATTTGTGTCACGCCCCGCTTCCCAAAAACGTGGAGGCGAAGCGTGAGAAGGTCCGTTCAGACTTGAAGCTACAAAGCTGCAAGTCCGATAAGCGTCAATCACTTTAAACTGCAGGTCCTTGCAACGTGAAACGAAACAAAGATAATAATAAGGAAATGAGACAAAGAATAAATCTCAGAATATCCATAATAATAAATTTCAACATCGCAGAAAAGCCACCAGGCTAAAATAAAAGAGTCTAAAAGAGGCCCCAGCATGGCCAACAAAAGTACAAAGTACGAAAACAAAGTAATGGTGCAAGCACCGACAACTAACAGCAACCTAAAGCAAAAGCAACTCAACAGTCACTAAAACTGGTCTCCGGTGTCCTCGAACTCCTCGACGAAAGTAGGCTCAGGCTCAGCATCAGCAAACACCACGTCCTCAGCTACGAACTCTGGCTCAGGGTCTAACATGTGACACCCAAAAGAGCAAGGGGCACATGTCAGCAAGTCTACAAGAGACTTGTGCAAGGAAACTGAAAGTAGGTACAAGTAAAACAACCTAGCAGTTCTAGCATGAATGCAATGACATGGCAGTTAAAGTATGAGTGCAACAAGTAAAGTAAAGTACGAGCATGGCATTTAAACATGGCATGGATGACAAGTAGTACATGAATCATTCACAAAACAAGTACAAGACAAGTAAAGTAAGCACCTCGTGCACAAAGATTCCGCCTTTTGGCTAGAGTGGCTGCGCGGGCCAACTCCTAAGCTCAAGTGATCGTTTATCCCTACCCCACCACGTGTATCAAGCCAGGGCCTTACCCCCGAACACAGAATGCTCGCTTCTGGATCACGAGCCAGGAAGTGTTTTTAACAAGTATGGCGTAGGGGTGCACCTAGCCGGATAAGGAAGTACAAGTACAAGTATTGTAGCGTGTGCTACGAATGCGACATTCAATGCATGGATGACATGACATGGCAAGTAGTAAGGCGTACAAGAAAAGAAAGTAAACATGACAGTTTAGTATGCATGATCAACAAGTTAAAGAGTAGGATCTAGCTTCGTTGTCAAGCTAGATCAATTTAGGTGACGGATCTAGTTTCGTTGTCAAACTAGATCAAGTAGGCATTTAGCCAGCTATCATTTCACTGACTAGTCTCTTTTACGCTAAAAACAAGGGAGTGGCCTAAAAACATGGCCCTACACAAGAGTTGGCAAGTTTCACTTGCCTGCAAATATCACGTCTGAGCACACCGTCCACCGAGTCCAAAATCACAATTATCCTACGTGCACAAGTCCACCGGCCTACATCCGTTTTATTAATCTTGATTAGTGAATTCTAAAACATTTAAAATACTATAAAAATACTGATTTTAGTCTTGGTTAGCATGCAATTGGGTTGGGGGGTCCTAGGGGTGCAAAGCGTTACCTCAACACGACGCGAAAGCTACACTGGCGTCGGGTAGCGACGCCAGGGGTTGGAATAAAATATCACGCTCCAAGTCCTGATTCCAATATAAATTCCTCGCTGGAAAGCTCAAAGCATCAACCGGAGCAACGGTTCCAGATTCCAAGCTAGCACGTGCGACGACGGGCTACGACGTGTCGCAACGTCGTACGCGGTAATTCCTCGAAGAGCAAGCACCTAGGTGGGGCCCACAGTAGTCCTAGGGAGCTATGGGGGACACACAATACCTCTGGAGAACTTGGGGGGCCCACGGTGGCAAGTGGTGCGACGGGTGCGGGGTTGCGACGAATGGCTCTCGTTCGTTGATCACTCCTTATTTTACACTTTTTTCCCGCATGTTTGCATGCCATTTAGATCGCTCAAATCATGTTTTTCACGATATATCGACGATATTACGATGCTTTTCACGATTTCTTGTTTTTGTCGAATTTCAGGTGATTTGGAGCGATTTGGAGTGATCTCGAGATACGCCTACTCCAGAGTGTCACCGATGACCTCCCCGAGGGGTATTCTGCTGTTGGAGAGGAGCAAAAGAAGAAAGGACGTCGCAGGAGCGACGAGGAGGCCAAAACAAGCTGTTTGGGCATTTTTGGTGTCCCACTCGGACGAGTGAAGGAGTCACTCGGCCGACCAGCGAGACACTGCTCGGCCGACCAGATCGGATACGTTTCATACGTGCACTCGGCCGAGCATCGGAAGCCACATCGGCTGAGTGACGAGATCCCGTCCGCCCGAGTGGCACCGAAACGATGCATGTCAAAAATCGCCAACTTACTGTTTTTCGTCTGCCTGAGCTTCAGAAGACCCACTCGGCCGAGTGGCAAATGCCGACCGCCCGAGTACCAAGAAGACATCGGCCGAGTGATGACAACTCACTCGGCCGAGCGACTCATGAAGTGAAGACCCCTGAAGACCCAGACTTACTGAAAATTTACAGGGTTTCTCACTCGGCCGAGCGACTTCTGTCACTCGGCCGAGTGCGACACGCTGCCTGTAGCGAAAATTGCGGATTTCAGGCTGCGCAGGGGTATTTTGGTCACGGTTTTTTGGACGATTTTGAGGGGTATTTAACCCCTGTTTTTACCCTAGTTTAGAGAGCTTTTTCTCTTATATTTTTGCAGCTTTTTAGATTAACTTTTTAGCTTTATTCTTGTGATTGGAGAGGAGACAAAAGTTGATTTTTGTTGGATTATTTGAAGAACTCCATTGGTTTGTGTCTCTCTTCTCTAAAAATTCTATTTTTATTGCATATCTCAAATTTGTGATGAATTCTCTTGTTAATTTCATTGATTATTTTTGTGTTTGTGCTATGAATTGTGAGTAGTCTCCAGTCTTGGGGCGTGGGGATGAACCCTATGAGCCCAATTTCATATTTGTGATGAATTGGTAGGAACTTTGCTAGAATTGCTATTAGGGATTAGATTGGGATCGATTTACTACGGATGGCTAGGTATTCATATCGATTGGGATTTGCAAGAGATTGGATCCCAATTCGTTAGGAAACCCTAGAAATCCGAATTGGATTGGAATCGAATTTTCGTAGTATCGGTTTGCAAGAGATTGGACGGATTCTAGGGTTTCCGGTTGCAATTCCATGCCGATACCCGTTTGCAAGAGATTGGACGGGTAGGAACTATCCCAACCTAGGTTGTGGCCTGAGTTTGCCCGAGAGTGGGCTCGGGGTGCGATTGAACGATGATGTCGATCCTAATGCTAGCTTCCCTAGGATAGGGTTTGCAAGAGATTGGACCCGAACCTAGGATAGCTATAGACCGGCAACAGCGCGAGAGCGTGAGCTAGGTATTATATTCAGTTGCGACTAGTTCATCCAAAATTTTATTCTAGCAATTTTGATACCAATGAACCACATTTACGAAATACGGTGAGTAGCGGGAATTCCCCATTCCCTAGACGTTCTTTATTTGATTTGATATTTCCGTACTTTGTCTGACGATTGTGACAGGATCGCCAAAGGCAAATTTCTCTCTTCTTAATAGCCAGGTTGATTTGAACAAGCACGGTCATTCGTCCTCCCTGTGTTCGATAACCCGCTCGCCGCTATACCGTGCGCTTGCGGTAAAACTACAACTGTTCTTTGGGTTACATTCCGGAGCGACCAAGTTTTTGGCACCGTTGCCGGGGAGGCGATTGCGTTTGATCTTACCACCCTAGCTATTTCTTTCTTTTTATTTTATTTCTTTATTTTTACCTAACCCTTCCATTGTGCTAATCGCTTCTTTGAAACTTTGTTCTCCTGTGCATGTACACGAGATCCACTGCGGACCCTGAAGGTATATTATTTGATCCCGAGATTGAACGTACGGTGCGGAGAATCAGAGCGGAAAGGACACAAGAACCGGAAGGGAGGTTTATGACCAACCCGGAAACTGCGGACCAATTAGCGGCAAGAATGGCAAGGATAATTTCTATTCGCGATAGGCTCCGGCCTAAGACCTCGTCTATGACCTCATCCATTGCCATGCCGGAGTTGGCAGCTGACAAGAACTTTGAGCTGAAGACTGGACTAGTGGTTCTGATGCAGCAGGATCCATTTCATGGGAATGCCCATGAAAATCCCCACTACCACATCCAGTTATTCTTGTCAAAGTGCGCCACATTTCAGATGCTGGGGGTCTCCATCGATGCCATCAGACTGCGTCTCTTCCCCTTCACACTAAAGGACAAGGCACTTTATTGGTTGAGGACGCAAGTTGAGGGAGTCTTCACCACTTGGGACGAGTTGGCGAGTGCATTCATTGACAAGTTCTATCCGCCCTCCAAGACGGTGAAGATCCGGAGCGCTCTTATGTCCTTCAAGCAAGGACCCCAAGAGACGCTCTATGAGGCTTGGGAGCGTTTTAAAGATCTGCAGCATCAATGCCTGCACCATAGCATTGAAGATTGGGAGCTAGTTCATAGCTTCTACAATGGTCTCCAACCGGGGACCAAACAAATTATTGATGCCGCGGCGAATGGTGCTATCTTATCAAAGACTCCCGAAGAAGCTACGGCCCTAATTGAGGAGATGGCCTCAAACAATCAACAATGGGGCGATGAGCGAGGACACTCTACGTCCTCCTTGAAGCCAACTAGTATCTATGAGGCGAAGGCCGTAGCGGAGCTTACAAGCAAGTTTGATTCTCTCCACAAGGTAGTGGAGAGACTGGAGAAGCTTATCACGGAGCCCCAAGGAACCCCTTCCACCTCCGCACCAACGAACCAAATGTGTGATTGGCAAGACCAATCTCAAGCCATGTATTTGGGAGGAGAGCAAGGAGAAGGATCCTTGGAGCAAGTACAATATGTCGCGGGGAACCAAGGATATTGGGCCAATCCGGCCATAAGAAATCATCCCGGTTTCTCTTACGCCAACAATGAAGGAGCTTTGAACCCGCCACAACAACCACCTCAACAAGCTCGACCACCACCACCACCCCAACAACAACACTATCCGCCGAGGGGGCCTCCACAACAAAATTTCCAACCGAAGCAACAAGTTCCACCTTATAGGCCGCCCGGATACAATCAAGGGTGGAGAAATCAAAATCAAAACCCTCCACAAGCTCAACAACAATCCGACTTCGAAGCTAGAGTGGAGGCGTTTATGGTCGAGCAAAAGAAGGTCAATGCTACCTTGAAGGTGGGCCAAGACTCCCTTACAACCGTTGTAGCTCAAATCTCGGAGCAATTGGCGTTGCTCAATCGGAATACTCAGCAATTGCCGGTGCAACCCGAGCAAAACCCACGGGGCAACACCGGCCACATCAATGCCGTGGTTGTCGTTACTACTAGAGGCGGGAAGGATACCACCCCTGCCATGATTCCTACCGAGGAGCCCGTGGAGGAAAGTTTAGAGCCAATTGAGCCGGTAGTTGAAGTTGAGAAGGAGAAAGAGCCGCAAGAAAAGGAGAAATCTAGAGCGGTGCAATTGATTGAGGAGAGGCGCTTCATGCCACCTGTCCCATTCCCCCAAAGGCTTGCTAGAGCGAAAATGGAGAAAAGGCTAGTAAAGTTTCTCGAGTATCTTAGAGGAGTTAGCCTCAACATTCCCTTCCTCGACGCCATCGTGGAAATCCCCACATATGCTAAATTTCTAAAGGATTTGATTTCGGGGGGGGAAGAGGAAGGAAAAGATCATGCTAGCCGAGGAGGGCTCTTGGTTCACCAAGAGAGAGAAGGAGCCGGCCAAATTCAAAGATCCGGGGAGTTTTCGAATTCCTTGCACCTTGGGCGGTGTCCCTCTACAAAAGGCGTTGGTAGATTTAGGGGCTAGTGTGAGCCTCATGCCTCTCTCCATGATCTTAAGGCTAAACACCGGGACGAAGTTGAAACCTACCGACATGCGGATACAATTAGCCGATGGACGGATAACAAGGCCGGTAGGGATCGCCGAAGACATCCCGCTACAAGTCCCGGGGGGCATATGCTTGCCATGTGACTTCGTGATCATGGACGTTACGGAGGAGGGAGATACGTCATTGATACTTGGACGCCCGTTCCTCGCCACCGCCGGTGTCATTGTCGACGTGCGAGAAGGTACCCTAACTTTAAACGTCGGCAACATCGAGGTGGAGCTTTACATTCCTAAGGCTATGAAACACATGCCTTACCACGAGGAGCTTGACTACATTGACCTCCTTGATGAGGTAATTGAGGAGGCGATCCCCCACTCCATTGGCGCTCTATTCGATGAGGATTTCGAGGAAGGCCCGGATTTAGGCCAAGAAGAGAAGAAAAATGATTCCCCCGACTTCTACACTGAAAATGATGAAGGCGACGCTGATGTCGCAAGGATTCGAGAGCTCTGCAAGCTCTCGAAATTAAAGTCTCCGAAGAAAGCTCCGCCGATACGGAAATCGGCGTCACCGATGAAGCCGTTGACCGGAGCAAATGCTAGCTTGGGGGAGCCTCCCCCCAACACTATTCGAGACGGGAGACCACCGAGGGAGAACACGCCGCCGCAGCTTCCGAATCCAAGCGTTCTCCCCGGAAAGTTTGATGGGTACATCTCATATGCACCAAACATCCCGTATTAATTGAAAATCATAGGGGGTCGAGCTCACGACCTTAAACGAGCACTTTTCGGGAGGCAACCCGACGGTTATTGCTTTATTTTCACTTTTCTTTTATTTTTGTTTTAGAAATTTTTAGTGTTTTGAGTCGTTCGCCCAAAAATCTTGTGATAACGGGTCCTATTTTTCCTGACAGGAGAGGAGAATGAGGTACCCATCATTAGGAGGATGCACGAGGTGATGAGGAGTGCCCCAGGGAGGCGCTCGATGCTTAGGAGAAAGATGAAATCGACTGGAGGAAGAAAGACGGAGTTTAGAGCCCAAACGAAGACAAACAGCAGAACACAAGGCTCACTCGGCCGAGTATACTAGTCACTCGGCCGAGCACACAAGTTCGTCCGGCCGAGCCGCTCACGAACGAGGGAAGTATGCTGTACCCAACTCTCTGTTTATTTTCATGATTTCAGTATAACTGCCACTCGAGCGAGTATATATATTCACTCGACCGAGTAAAACGGATACGCTCCTAGGGCGAGTCTTGCCGAGTAGCTTGAGCCACTCGGCCGAATGGACTTACTCCACTCGGCCGAGGGTGGTAAAGCCACTCGGCCGAAGCGTAGCGGGGAGGAACTTTTCTTTCAAGTTCACTCGGCCGAGCGACCTAGTCACTCGGCCGAGTCGTAACTTCTGCTATAAAAGGGGCTGGGGGGGCGCGTTTTTTGAAACGAAATAATCCGATCGCGCCCCGACTTTTCGACTCCCCAGCGCCCGAACGACTCCCCCCACTCGCCCGACCGTCGACCCGCGCCGCCGCTTGGCCACCCACCGCCGGCCGAGCCGCCGCCGCTCCTCGCCCGAGTCGCCGTCGGCGACCACCGCTCCGGCCGACTCCGGTAACCCTATTTTCAGCCTGTTTTCTCCTCTTTTGTGTATTTTTTGAGGATCCATGTGCTTAACGAACCCCAAACCCAAATTAATTTCTATTTCTATCTATTATACCCCTAATGCTCCATACGTTTTGAATATTACCCGCTGATATCTCCATTTCATACGCAGGTCATTTTTGGGAGCTTAGGGGAGCCCAGGGGAGCTTCCAGGGACTGATTCGGGCTACGTGGAGGCGTCGTCTTTGCACGCTCTCACATATTTGCACTCGCGGCGTGTCGTGGTATACTCTTTTCTTTTTTTACGCACGCCGCACTTTTCACGCTTTTCGGTAAGCGCTCGGGGCCCATATGCCGCCCCGGACACGGCCGAGGTCGAGGAGAGCTTCCGCCAAGCGGAAGCGGTCGGATGACGCCGGCCCATCCCACGAGTTGGAGGACTCTCCTCCGCCTTCTCCCACACACCCCGTCCACCCCGCACAGCCTGCAGGCCCCGCACATCCCGCACAGCCTGCAGAGCCCGCACAGCCCATACACCCCGCACATCCACCCCCTGCCACTCCACAGCCACCACCTCCGGCTCCACTTATCGGGCTGCTGGGGATCACGTTCCGGAACGACGCACACCGCGTTGTTTTCGAGCGCATCTCCCAGCGCTCGATCGTACCCTCCAGGTTCGCGCACCTTGCAAACCTAGGACGCCTGGGGGTACTAGAGGGGATGCTCACGTTGTACGACAGCGTGGGCTGGCGAGATTTCTTTCAGGTGTCGTCGGATACGTTTACCCGCTCGACACTTGAGGTACTTAGTTCGATCGCCCGGACCGACGAGGGATGCTCGTTTTGGTTCATGGACCGGGAGTGCCAGGTCACTCTCGGTATGATGAGAGCTTTCTTCTCGTGGCCCGACGTCCCCGGGGCCGATCGAGGTTACGCCCCCACCCATATCCCCCCACCTTCCTTCGACGCCGGCGCCTTCTGGGCCCGGATTACGGGTCTTCACACTGCCATTGACCCTAGTAGGGCCAAGGCCTCGGCCATTGTCCATCCCTGCCTCCGTATAGCTCAGCGCCTCATGGCGACGACCTTTTTGGCCAGATATGAGCCGGGTACGATGTCCACGCCAGAGCTTTATATGCTCTACGCGATGACACGGCCCAGAGTTCTATCTAGGGATGGCGATGAGTTGGTCCCAGCCGTCGTGATTGATGTCGTGGCTTAGTTTTTGGACCGCATCATCGTATCAGTGGGCGCTCGCTCACCGATATGCTGCGGCGGCCTGATCACCTTGCTCGCCCTTATGACCGGCGAGGACTTCCCTGACGACCTGCGACGCGCACCGGGCCCCACTTCTCTGTCGATTGATGTTATGGCCCGGATGAAGATGCTGCATCCGCACGGTGAGCGACACTGGGTCTGGCTGCACGGCCCTTACGGTGCTGATTACATGATTCTTCCGAGCCCAGCTTGGACTCAGATTGCACCGGCCCAGGTGGACTGGCTCCCTGCGATGGATGTTCTGATCCCAGCCGCTTACGTGCTCGAGGCCGAGGAGTATCGATCAGTACCATAAAGTACCGAAATAGCCCACTTGGGGGTGGATAGTTCCACATATATCTCCTTGTATTCTTTCGAGGAAGCTTGGAGATTCAACATCCACTTTTAGTGGTGATGGCCTTGTTATTAATTTTCCATTGAAGCAGGTGATGCAAGGGAATTCTCCCTTCTGAAGAATCTTCCGGTTCTTCAAGTCATGCCCATGGGATTGAGATAAGATGCGGTGCATCATTACTGATCCAGGGTGGCCAAGTCTATCATGCCAAAGTAAAAACTTGGCTGATGTCGGGCACTTCAGGTACTTCATTAAATTAGCTTCCTTCTCTCCGAATCTTTGTATGGTAGAGGCCTGATGAAAGGCTCTCAAGACGTTCAAGTATGGATTTTATTCCTTTTTCTTGAGACGTTACATACAGAAGTTCTTTTTCATTTACATTTGTTGCTTCCAGATGAAATCCATTTCAACGGATATCCTTGAAACTTAGTAAGTTTCGATTGGAATTCAGAGAGAATAATGCATCCTTTATTTTTATTTCTGTTCCATTTGGAAGCAACAACGTTACATTCCCAGAACCTTCAATAATACTTGATGGCCCATGGAATAGTATTTACAGGGCTTTTATATGGTATAATGCTATGAAAATAGCATTAATATTGAAGGATCGTATGTGTCGAAGCACTGACTCCTAAGCAGTCATGAGAGCGATCCATCTATTAAAGATGAATAAAAACATTTACATTTCAGGAACATAATCAAATTTCATTCAAAACAAATTCATTAATTCAAATTGCGGTTATAACATGAATTGTTCTGAAACAAATTACAAAGATAAAAAGTGGCTAATCAAGCAGGTCATCTCTTTCAAAGTCATCAGGTGTGAACTTGACTGGAGCATTTATGGTCACCAGGTTTGTTTCAGCTTTCTTTTTCTTGTTCTCTTTATAAAGATCCTGGAGATGCTGCGGAGCTCGACACACTCTAGACCAGTGGCCTTTCATGCCACAGCTACGGCACTGGTCTTCCCATTCCCTCTTGGGTGGGGGTGCATCATTTTTGTTGTTGTCATGTCTGCTCCAGGCGAACTTCCGTCTCCCTTCATTTCTTCGTTGTTGGACTTGGCCTCTGGCCCTTTTGTTTTGTCCCCCTTTCTGTGGTCTTCCTTTTATTTTGTTATCTTTCTTCTTTTTAGAAGAAGAAGCTGCATTGTGAGCTTCTGGGAGGGGGCAGTGCCGGGGGGCACATGTTGTGAGTGGCGAGTAGAAGCTCTCTGTTTTTTCAGCCATGAGTAAACATGATAGCAGCTCAGATTACTTGATGAATTTTCGTTCACGGTATTGCTGCATTAGTATCACATCTGTTTCGTGGAAAGACATGTACGTCTTTTCCAGCATGCGATTGTCTGAGACCTTTTCACCACACAACTTCAGGCGTGAGATATGCTAAAAAGAGCTGAGTTGTACTCAGCTCTGGACTTAAAGTCCCGCAGTCTCAGGTTCTCCCACTCATATCGTGCCTTTGGTAGTATAACATCTTTCTGATGTTTATATCTATCCTTGATCGAGCCCCGGGAGTACACACACCCGGGACAAACGACTTGGAGTTTTACCGCAAGCGCACGGTGTAGCGGCGAGCGGGTATCGAACTCAAGGAGGACAAATGACCGTGTCTCCTTCCAATCACCTAGCTATCAAGAGGATCGAGAATCGTTTGGGGTAAACAGTCACAATCGTGCAAATGTCAAGAGAAAATATCAAATTAATAAAACGTCTAGGAGTAGGGAATCCCTACTACGAACTGCCTCTCATCATTGTGATTCATAAGTTTCATTGTTGCTAAACTTGAATGTAAGTGAACTAGTCGTAACTAAATGTAGAACCAAGCTCACACTCTCGCGCTATTGCCGGTCTATAGCAAACCTATGATAGGGCCCAATCTCTTGCAAACCCTAGCCTAAGCCGCTAGCGTGAAGAACGACATCATCGTTCAATCGTGTCTCGAGCCCACTCTCGTGCAAACTCGAGCTACGACCTAGGTTGCGATAGTTCCTATCCATCCAATCTCTTACAAACGAATATGGGTATAGGTTCACAATTGAAAATCCTAGCTTTGGTCCAATCTCTTGCAAACCAAGTCTAGAGAGATCCAATTGTCAATCTAAATCGAATATCTAGGCCTCCCTATCAATTGGGATCCAATCTCTTGCAAATCCCAATCGATATGAATCCCTAGCTATCCGTAATTAATCAATCACAATCTAACCCTAATCAATCCTAGCAACAATTCCACAATTTCATCACAATTTAGAAATATGGTCAATAGGGTTCATTCCTACGTCCTAAGACGATGGCACTACTCACTATTCATCATGAAATTCTCAGAAAAATCAATAATAATATCAAGAGAAT
The DNA here is from genome assembly GCA_030789695.1 of Scilla litardierei. NCBI lineage: Eukaryota > Viridiplantae > Streptophyta > Magnoliopsida > Asparagales > Asparagaceae > Scilla > Scilla litardierei. The sequence continues at coordinate 271,101,111 of CM061141.1, read as the reverse complement.
TCATTGCAATAGAGAAATAGCTAATAAAAATTGAGTTTTTGATAGGAAATAGACAAACCAATGAAGATCCAATGATATCCAATGAGAATCCAATAAGAGTAGCCTTCAAATCTCAAAAAAGAAAGTCTAAATCTAATTAATCTAAAAAGCTCTGAAAAGCTCTGAAAAAGGCTGCCAAAAGCTCTCCTCATTAGGGCAAAAACTAGGTTTAAATACCCCCTAAAATCGCCCAGAAAATCGTGACCAAACTGCCCATGCGCAGCCCAGAAATCGCAACTTTCGCAGCAGGCGGAGCGGCTCACTCGGCCAAGTGACATTGTCACTCGGCCGAGTGACAAACCCTGTAAGAAAACAGTAAGTTCGGATGTTTCAGGGTCTGTCTTCGGGGGATGGCTCGGCCGAGTAGACTTATCCATTCGGCCGAGTGGCTTTATCGTTCGGCCGAGTGAGCTTCGACAGGATCTCTAAAAATTACAGTAACTTCGGCATTTCTCTGGAAAATTTCCCTGTACCACTCGGGTGAGTGATCTTTCTCATTCGGCCGAGTAGGATTTCTTCGTTCGGCCGAGTATACACTGAAATCAACTCTGTGTGCGTATCCGTTCCGGTCGGTCAAGTGGGCTTTCTTGCTCGGCCGAGTGAGTGCTCCACTCGGCCGAGTGGTATGCTGTAAATGCCCAATCTTCTCCGTTTCTCCTCCTCGTTGCTCCTACGAAGTTCCTTCTTCTTCCACTCATCTTCCATCGCTGAATGGCCCCCAAAAGAGCCGTGGGTGACACTCCTTAGCGCTTGCAAACCCATTGATCTCAAAATCGCTCCAAATCGCTTCTTATTTCCTGAAATACGACAAAAACAAGAAATAGTGAAAAGCATCGTAATATTGTCGAATAATCGTGAAAAACGCGATATGGGCGATCAAAACGGCATGCAAACATGCAGAAAAAGGTGTAAAATATGGAGTGATCAAAATCCCCCAAGCTTACCTCTTACTCGTCCTCGAGGAAAATAAGTAAAAGGCGGGCCTGACGGAAAAAAATAATAAAAAGAAAAGACGGAAGAGATAGAAAATAAGGAAGAAAGCAAAGAGAGAGATGCTAGATCATTTTCTCAGGACGTGGGTTTTGCTTACTCATGTAGCACACGGCGAATGTAAAACTCATGCCAAAGATTTTTATCTCGATACCATAATATATGGATGCATTCAAAATAGAAAACCCGAGAATAGCAAATTAATATGAAATACGGAATCATTCTAGAATTAACATCGTCTGAAGCATCTAAAGCGGTATACATAATCATAGATCCCACACTTTTCAATTGAATGCTTTCTACCTGGAGTATAAGAGATATCACACAATATAGAGCAGTAAGAATAGAAAAGTATGGTTTTCATGAAATGCATGCTAAGTGTCAATTCCTGGATTTCGTAAAACTTTTAGTGATCTCGCCAAGTCTAGAAAATTACCTAGCTTAGGTTGTCATGCACTGTCAGGTAGTCACTCTCTTACACATCATTGGTTCTTCCCCCCCAAGCTTATCTATAAGCGTGGTGGCATAAGATAAATCAATAAATATATATTCCCCATTTTTGAAGCTCCATGATAGAATAAAAACAAAAGAGGGAAGAAAGAGAGAAAGAGTATAAGATGGGATCATGTATAAACTTCTTTTCTCTTTTTTTTTGCAAAAGATTCATATATACAACTGTGATCCCAAATCAAAGGATAGAAAGATATACATGTATTTTTTTCTTTTTGATTTTGGGGGTATTGGAGCATGAACTTTATAAAGCGGGGGAATTGCCAATATAGGATCCGCTAAAGGGAGATTCACCAATGAATATAAATAGAGAATTAATGCTCAAGATATGTGGAAAAAGAAATAAATGTAACGCTCGGTTCACTTTATAAGACGTGCACAACAACTTCAGCAGAGTAATGTAATCTACTCAGTTTGATCTCAGAAAGTAAACTAGTACAGTTATATCAACCTAACATACATTCATTCAACCTAAAAGTGAGGCGTACAATTTTCATGCAATAAGAAGTGATATAAGAAAGGAAAGCAGTACTCCAGATATAGGCAATCAATGCGTGAAGCTTGGTGTGTTTTCTACGAAGAGCATACATATGAATTATCAGACTTCCGCTAATAACAGAATTTCATCCATATTCATACAAGAAAAAGGAGGGTTACTATCTCAAATGCATAGCATGACAAAGCAAATGATATCTGAAATAAAAAACTACGGCATAACAAAATAGTATGCAAACAGAGATAAGCTAATCACCACGTCGTCGTCATCACAGAAAAGTCATCTCTAGCAAAAGATGAAAGAAATAAGGATAAAAGAAAATAGAAACTACTATGAAATGCAGCACACTCAAAAGGTAAGAAAACATGATGCATGATTAAAAAAACGAAAAAGTGGGTGAAAATGAGTGCAAAAGCGGAAAATGTGAGAAAAGCAAAAATAAAAAGGGTGACAAAAAAGCAAAAGCGTGAGAACTCAATCCCCCAAGCTAAAGTGCACAGTGTCCTCAATATGCGAAGTGTGGCACACTGAGAGACGTGAAATGGGTGGGGTGAGTGAGGATGCATGCATGATGAAAATAAAAGAAAAGGAGTGGTGCATGCAGAGGTCAAAATGGTGCAGAATATCAGTGTCCCCAAAAAATATGCTCCCTCACTCCCAAAGAGATATAAACAGATATGACCAAAAAGGTACCAAAACAGTGTGTGGAGGAGGGGCACAAAAATCACCAGGCTCAAAAACAACAGAAATATAGAAGGCATACAGTGTGTGCATAGGCTGGTGGTGGTGCACCAGTATCGTCCTGTGGCGGAGGAGGAGGAGGAGGTGGTGGTGGTGGGCGTGGTAGCTGCTGGGTGGGTGTCGGTGGTGGAGGCAGACGCGCCAGAATCTGATTCAGGCAAGCCTGAATACTGGGAAGAATGGCGACGCGGGTCTGCACAGCACTAACTGTGGCAGAGAGATCCCTGAAATCCCCTCTCAGTCCACTAACAGCCCCCTCAAGAGCACAAATGCTCTGAACTAGAGTGTCGGGGGGTGGTGGAGCAGAGGGACGCACAGGTCTAACAGGTGAAGTGCGGGGCTGTCTCACGCGGGCAGTGTAGAGGATGGGTCCAGCAGGGAAGTGGGGGTAGTGGTGCTGTGCTCACTAAGAGATGCCCAGCCTCTGTGAGAGGCTGGGACGCAGGAAAGGTCGAGGTAGAAGCAGCAACGGAAGTGGAAGTGAAAACAGACGACGAGGGGCATGAGAGGTCAGTGACGCGGACGTGGGGACAGATGTCACGACACTCTCAGAAAAGACAGCGGCAGTGGAGATCGAAAAGTCGACGGCCGGGGTGGTGGCGGACAAAAGTGAGGACAGAACCGCCACTGCGACGGTAAAGGAGGTCTCGTCACTCTCAATAATGGTAGGGGGACGCTCGGGACTCAGAGTAGTAATGGGCTCGGCATAAATAGGCACAGTGGTGGTGGTGGTGGACGGCTCAGTGAAAGTGCTCCCGACACTAACAGACGTGTGGACAGAGGTGTCGGGAGGTACAGACATGGTAGGAGCAGGCTGAGGGATCACGGGGTCGACGGGTGGAACGAGGGGCTCCTGCTGAGCATCCTCAAGCTCAAGCACGTAGGTGGCGGGGATAAGGAGATCCATCGCTAGAATCCAGTCTTCGCCGTCTGGTCCAATATGTGTCCGAGCAGGGCTCGGGAGAACCATGTAATCTGCGCTGAAGGGACCGTGCAGCCACACCCAGTGCTGGCGACCATGGGGACGAAGCATCTTCATCCGGGCCATAACATCTATAGAAAGTGTAGTGGGGCCCGGAGCTCGACGCAGGTCATCAGGAAGGTCAACGCCGGTCATAAGGGCCAAGAGGGTGATCAGACCGCCACAACAGATAGGTGAGCGAGCACTCACAGAAATAATGATGCGGTCCAAAAACCAACTGGCAATGTCGATCTCGGCAGCAGGGACCATATCGTCACTACCCCTATCTAGAACCCTAGGACGTGTCATCGCATAGAGCATGTAGAGCTCTGGCGTAGATAGCGTCCTGGGCTCGTACCTCGGAAGAAAAGTAGTCGCCATAAGGCGCTGTGTAATGCGGAGGCAGGGGTGGACAATGGCTGATGCCTTGGCCCCACTAGGGTCAAAGGCGAGTGGGGATCCCGTGATCCGTGTCCAAAAGGCGTGAGTGTCGAACGACGGGGGTGGAATGTGCATGGGAACGTAAGCGCGGTCTGGGACCGGGACAACGGGCCACTGGAAAAATGCTCTAAGCATGTCAAGAGTGATCTTGCACTCTCGATCCATCAAACGGAAGGATCATCCTCCAGGGGTCTGGTCAATGGAACTAAGGACCTCTAGTGTCGGACGGATGTAAGTATCCGTCGACACCGACAGAAAATCGTGCCATCCCACGTTGTCATACAACGTGAGAAGCCCCTCAAGTACCCCTAGGTGGTCTAGGTCGGCTAGGTGTGCAAACCTAGAGGGTACTATTGAGCGATGGCAGATACGCTCAAATCTGGCGCGGTGTGAGTCATCTCGAAACGTAATCCCCATCGGCCCGACGACGGGAGCGGGTGGTGGAATGGGATCAGCAGGAAGCGGCTGTGTAGGTGGTGGTGGTGGGCTAGGTGGAGGGGAGTCCGCCCTAGCGGAAGAGGAGCCAGGATCACCTGACTTCTTCCGCTTCGAAGCGGGCTCCCGCGTGCATGAACTACGGCGTGGCGGCATGTGTGCCGTGAAACGTGCCCACCCAAAATGAAATGTGGCGCGCTAAATAATGAAACGAGTATACCTGAGCATGCTGCGAGAGAAATCAGCAATCTGTGCGAAGATACGCCTCCTCCGCAAGGCTCCATATGCGTCAAAAAGCTCCCCAGAGCTCCCCCAAGCTAGCCTGAAAAGCAAACGAAAAAATCAGTCAACAATAATCAATATGTATGGGGGAGATAAGGGGTAACAGATATATATAGGATTTAATTTGAATTTGGGGCACAACGGGCGTACAAATCGGGAGAAATGGGGAGAAAAGAGGCGTTTTGGGTGAAATGAGGGTGATCGGCAGTCGGCCGGCGACGCCGGTGAGCTACGGCGGCGAGGCGGCGGTGGTGACCGACGGCGAACTCGGCCAGCCTTGCAGCGACGGCTCGGGCGTCGGAAATGGCGGATCGGGCGAAGGAAGTCGAAGCGACAGCGGTTCGGGCGAATTTGGGATTTTTCGCATTTCGAAATTCGTGCGCCGCAGCGCTTATATATAGGAATGATACGACTCGGCCGAGTGAATAGTTTATTCGGCCGAGTGGGATATGAAATAAAATTTCGAAAATATCTCCCACAAGTTACGACTCGGTCGAGTGGCTTTTCTCATTCGGCCAAATGGACAAGTTCCACTCGACCGAGTGGCTCAGCCACTCAGTAATTTTTAGAGCGTGCAGGGTATCTGATTCACTCGACCGAGTGACAAGTCACTCGCCCGAGTGGAAAAATATACTGTAAAGCGAAAAAAATGACAGAGAGTTGGTCAGAACGAGCTTCTCTGATCTTTACTCCACTCGACCGAATGTAGTCTTTGCTCGGCCGAGTGACATATGTTACTCGGCCGAGTGGCACCCTGTTTTCTGCAACGGCTCTCTGTTTTCGCTCCATTCTCTGTTTTTCTTCCTCCAGTCAGTCCCTTCCTCATCCTAGGGCCTGAGCACGTTCCTGAAGCGCTCTCCCTTGCCTTGGTCATCCTCCATTTGAATGATCTCTCTTTCTCCATCTACTGTCATGAAAATTAGGACCCGTAGTCACGATTTTTATAGACACTAGACTATAAACACTAAGAGAAATCTAAAATAAAAAAAAGTTCAAACTAAAACAATATAAAACCGTCGGGTTGCCTCCCGACAAGCGCCCGTTTAAGGTCATGAGCTCGACCCCTTAAGATTTTTGTTTAGCGCGTGATGTTGGGCTACGAGATACGCCCGTCAAATTTGCCAGGAAAGCCACTTGGATTTTTTTGTTGGTGCTCGTGGGCTTTCCTCTGCATCCCCTCATCATGGGATGTGTTGGGGGATAAGTCCCCCAAGCTTGAGCTAGCACCAAACTTCCTTCTCACCGGTGATGCCGATCTTCTATTCGGTGGAGCTTTCTTTGGATTGTTGGCCGTCGAGAGCTTACAAAGCTCCCTTATCCTTGCAACATCAGCGTCATCTTCATCGTCGACCGTGGAGCTATCCGGAGGGTCCCCCGTCTTTTCATCAATGCTTGAAGCTTGGCCTTCTTCAAGGCCATCATCATGGAGAGCGCCAATAGAGTAAAGAATGGCCTCGTCAATTACCTCATCAAGGAGGTCCACATAGTCCAACTCCTCTTGGTAGGGCATATGCTTCATGGCTTTGGGTATGTGGAACTCAACCTCGATGTTCCCGACATTCAAGGATAACGTTCCTTCTCGCACGTCGACTATAACGCCGACGGTGGTCAAGAACGGGCGTCTAAGTATAAGTGAAGTGTCGCCCTCTTCCTTGATGTCAATGACGACGAAATCGCAAGGTAAGAATATCCCTCCCGGAACTTGTAGCGGAATGTTCTCCGCAATCCCTACCGGCCTAGTGACCCGACCATCCGCTAGTTGTAGCCTCATGTCGGTTGGCTTCAAGTCGGTCCCTGTATTTAATTTTCGAAACATGCTAAGGGGCATGAGGATCACACTTTCTCCCAAGTCAACTAAAGCCTTTTGCAATGGGACTCCTCCAAGTGTGCACGGGATGCGAAAGCTTCCGGGATCCTTGAATTTCGCGGGCGCCTTTTCCTTCTGGGTGAATCAAGTTCCTTGTTTGGCAAGCATTACTTTCTCCTTCCTCTTCTTTCCCGGTATTAAATCCTTCAAGAACTTTGCATACGACGGGATCTCCACTATAGCATCTAGGAAGGGTATGTTTAGGCTTACTCCCCTCAAATATTCTAGGAACTTAGCGAGCCTCTTCTCAATTTTGGCTCTCGCCAACCGTTGTGGAAAGGGCACCGGCAGCATGTAGGTGCGTTCCTCGTTGGGCTTCTTCACTTCAGAATTTCCGCCTCCTTGTGGCTCCTTTGTGTTTTCCTTCTCAATCGCCGACTCCTTGTCGTCCAAGATTTCTTCCACGAGCTCATTTGTTTGGACCATGACGGGAGTAGTATCCTTCCCACCCCTAGTTGTGACCGCCACTACCGCATTTATGTGGTCGGTATTATTCCATGGATTGGGCTTCGGTTGAGCCAGCAATTGTTGGGTGTTTTTGTTAAGCAACGTGAGTTGCTCCGCTAGTTGAGCCACTACGATATTCAGAGAGTCTTGTTGCGCAATCAACCGAGTGTTTATCTTCTTTTGCTCCACCATGAACTCCTCTACCCTAGCTTCATGATCCGATCTTTGGTGTGCTTGAGGTAGGTTAGGAGCTCTCCAACCTTGATTATAACCGGGCGGCCTATACGGTCCCGCTTGTTGCCTAGGCGAGTAATTTGGTTGCGGTGGTCCCCTTGGTTGGTATTGATGTTGTGGAGGTGGAGGCCTAGCTTGAGTTTGTTGCGGCGGCGGTGGGTTTATGGCTCCTTCATTATTTGCATACGAAAATCCCGGATGGTTCCTTGCGGCCAGGTTGGCCCAATAACCGGAGTTCCCTGCAACATATTGCGCTTGTTCCAAGGCTCCCTCTTCATGCTCTCCTCCCACGAACATGACTTGAGATTGGTCTTGCCAATCACTCATATTGCTTACCGGCGTAGATGTAGAGGGAGCTCCATGTGGCTCGGTGATATACTTCTCCAATCTCTCCACTACCTTGTGGAGAGAATCAAATTTATTCAAAAGCTCCGCTACGGCCTTGGCTTCATATATGCTAGTGGGCTTCAAAGAGTTAGAAGAATGTCCTCGCTCATCGCCCCATTGTTGATTATTAGTAACCATCTCCTCTAATAGGGCTGTAGCTTCATCCGCCGTTTTGGAAAGAATGGCTCCGTTGGCGGTCGCATCTATGGTTTGCTTTTGTTACGACCTAAAGATCGTAGTAGCCCAACTCCAGCCCGGATCCGCTAACATACCCCTTTGGCTCACCACTTAACAATTAGGGCCGCCGCCCCGAAAACCCGGGGCATCACGGAGATAGGCGCGCCTTACAGCGCTCCCCGAAACGGCCGAGGCGAACAACTGTAGCCGGCCGAGGCGAACAACCGCAGCCGCCCGACCCACCGGGGGAGCGCGTTAGGGGACGCTTGGATAGCTAGGCCAAGCCTATCGACGGGCGCGGCCGGGCCGGACAACCCCCGACCAGAACGGCCCATCCGATTCCCGCGAACCGTGGCGCCTAAAGCAAGCCAGACCTTTAGTTCGACGCTAACGACAAACAGCCTAGGATAAGGACACGACTGAAACATACGTCGCCCGACCGCCTGACAAAGCACCCCCAGGCGGCTGACCTGACCGGCGGTTAGTGCTTTCGGCCCTGACACCCCGACAAAAGCACCCCTGGGCCGTTGCGCCGCCTGACAGAGGCAGGTCAGAAACTCCTGTTCCCGATGTCCTTGTCTGAAGCCTCCGCTGACACCCGAGCCAGCTCAGCACGCCTAGTCATCACCCGTCAGGTATAAATACCTCCTCTCCTCTTACGGAGAGGGGGTTAGAAAAACTCTCTCATCTTCTATCATTCACACACGAGAGCAAAGGTCCTCCATATCTTTGTTCTCCCACCTATAGCTCGTCACGCGAGGCGGACACACAGTTAGTCCGGCCGGCGTGTCCAGCCCCCCATTTAAGCCCTTTTACTGACTTAGGCATCGGAGGGGCTAAGGGTTGAACCCCAACCCCGCCCTTCTGACGAGTTGTTCGTGCTGCAGGAGAGCTCGCCCCTTGGCCAAAGTCAGCGTCAGCCTCCCGCCGTCCGACCTTCCTCAGCTACGTCCGACGAGATACGATCCTGTGAGCTCCACCGGCAACGGATCCAACCTCTTCATCCCACTAATCACTTGTAAAACAGCCTACCTAACCCCACATTTCCATTTAACCACCGTGCCCTTGGTTCCCCATAATACAAATTCATTGTACGTGAGTTCCACCTCGTAACAATTGGCGCCGTCTGTGGGAACGAAGGGTCACACGCATGTTAGACTCCATGCCGATCTCACAGAACCCTGACCACGGTAAAGATCCCGTGGGTCAGGAACCGCTCTCTCTACAAATCACCCCGGCGTCCGACCCCCTTCTGGGGATGGGCACCGAGACTGAACATACTTCGGCCCCCGTCGTCCTGAAGAGCTTCGAGGCCGCCCCCCTGGCCAGGAAAGGCTATCAGACGGCTGGAACGGAGTCTCCGCCCGGCCCCTCAGAGCCCCTGAACGTGAGGCGGAACCTCCACCCTCAATTCGAGGAGGAGGGGGAGAATAGGGGGCTCGCTGAGGAGATTGCGGCCCAGCAAAGGCTCCTGGAAGAGGAGATGGAAGTTGCGGAGCGGTGGAGGCGCCTGGGGGAGGCGTCCGCCGCGCAAAGGCGTTTGGACGAGGCGACCGAGACCGCCCGGAGGGCCTACCAGGAAGAAGAGACCGCCCGCCGCCAACTCTGCTTCATCGTCGCGGAGCGCGAAAGGCTGAGGAAGGAAAACAGAAGCAACCAAGAAGTCATGGAAGAAACGACGATGGGACGGCGGCCCGGGAACGGGCAGGACCCGTTGCTGAACAGATCCCCACCTGGAGGAGGCGACCCGCGTCACCAGCACCACCCCTCCGATACCCTACACGAGGAAGCCGTTTGTCGACAACTACGCTTCCTCACCGCCGAGCGCGAGAGGCTCCTCCGAGAGAATCAGGAACGGATGGAGGCCCGAGGAGAGCTGGCCGGGAGGCGCTGGTGCTAGGAGAGCCATAGCCCACAACCCGTCGAGTCCTCAGCCCGAGGAAGGAGCCCCGCCAGACGACCATCGGACTACTCCCCGGGGGCGGAGGACCGTCGACGGCCGCGACGCGACCGAAGCCTGACCCCCGAATGGCGGAGACGGGATGCCCCGGATCGCCCTACCTATCCGGAGGAGGCCACGCCGCTCGCACGGTGGATCACATCCGCCCCAAGGCCCAAAAAGTTCAAACCTCCTCACTTGGCAATGTACAATGGGAGGGGCGACCCCCTCACACACGTGCAACAATACCGGGGGGCAATGGAGGCGCAGGATGTGGACGAGGTGTTCCTGTGCCGACATTTCTCCCAAAGCCTAAGGGACACCGTGCTAGACTGGTACTTCGGCTTGCCAGCGAGATCCGTCGGGAGCTTTGGCGAGCTATCCCACAAATTCTGCCAAGAGTTTCGGGCCGGGCGGACGAAGAAGAAGCCCCTGGACTATCTCTGCACGATAGTCCAAGGAGAAGGAGAGACAACATGTAGATACCTCCGCCGTTTTCAGGAGGAGAGACGGGCGTTGGTGACATGTGGGGATGAGGTGCTTATGCTGGCCTTCAAAACGGGGTTGCGGACTCAGAGTCTCCACAAATCCCTGCTCCGGGACCCGCCGACCGATTATGAGGCGTTGGTTGCCATGACGGAGAGGCACGCGTTGGCCGAAGAAACTCTTGGTACAAAGGCCTTGTTCCCCCGGGCGAAACCGACTCAAGACGAACCCCGATCACACCCTCGGCCGAGACAGGAAGAGGGGGACCGAGGTCACGATCGGATAGCCCGACCAAGGCGGGAACCGCCCGGGCCTCGCCCCCAAGATCACCCCGGACCGGTGCGCGAGTTTGCTCCGGCACAAGGGCTCCCTCGAGTCGCCCCAAGACAAGAGGTCCCCTTGCGGGCGCATTACACGCAACTCAATGCCCCCCTGATCGAGGTGATGGCTGCGGCCACCCGAGCCGGGCTGCTGTCGGAGCCGTCCCGAGAAATGAAGTCGGACCCGGCCCGGAGAGATTTCAAGAAATACTGCAGATACCACCGGGACCACGGCCACGACACCGATGACTGCTTCACCCTCAAAAGGGAAATCGAGCGGCTGATCCAGGCGGGCCACCTGGGGGACTTCGTCGGAGGCCGAAGACCAGACCGAGAAGATGGGAACCACCGAAGGGCGCGGAGGGCAGACCCTCCGGCAAACGGCGAGCGGGAAGAGCTTCACCCACCGAAACCCGTCTTGCGCATAGATACGATATGCGGCGGGCCATCTTCAGGAGGGGCGTCGTCGTCAAGCAAAAAGGTGTACGCAAGGCAAGTGATGACGGCGGGTCTCGGAGGGGACCAGAGAGGGAGAAGGATGGTCTACCCTCCCATTACTTTCAGTGACGAGGATCTAGAGGGGATCGAGCAGCCCCACGACGATGCCATCGTCATCGAGGCCCAGATTGGGATAGCCATCGTCAGCCGCCTCCTGATCGACACAGGGAGCTCTTGCGACATCCTGTTCATGTCCACAATTGAGAAGATGGGGCTACGGCCGACCGACCTGAGACCTTGTACCGGGCCCCTCGTCGGTTTCATCGGTCACTCGACCCCCATCATGGGGGTGATCACCTTGCCAATAACCCTCGGAGAGGAGCCACAGGTCGTCACTCGAATGACGCTGTTCGTTGTGGTCGACATTATGTCGGCGTACAACGGGATTATAGGACGACCATACATGTCGGCCATTGGAGCGCTCCCCAGCCTTCTCCATTAGATGGTCAAGTTCCAAACCCCCCGAGGGGTGGGAATCGTGCGGGGAAGCCAGAAGCTGTCAAGGAGCTGCTACGTGGGGTCAACCAAGCACAAAGGACCAGAGGTGAACCTGAAAAGTCAACTCCCCCGGGCAGAGTGATGACCCCTACCAGCCGGAGCTAGCTCCCGCCGATGCCACTGCCAGGTCGAAACGGGATCAGCCACACCCCCCCCGGTGAAGGACGGACTAATGACTCCAAGGGGCGCGATGCGCCGGTCGTGGCATAACCGAGAGCTATAATTCATGAACGAAACACCTTGTTCCCTCCTTTTTTGTCTTCAAATTTCACCTTTTCTGCATGACAATTTCAGCTCCCCCCTCTCAAAGACTCCGGGGCAGGACTAGTCCCCGCCACCCAAACCGGAGAGGGGCACGGGCCGAGCTGCGTACTCGCTCCCCCCCAGGAAGACCTCCGGGGCAAGTTCCCTGAGCTTGGCCACCCAAACCGGAGCGCCATATGCGGGATAGGCGACGGCCCAATACCCTTCCGACTATAGAGGTTGCGGGGAGGCGACGGCCCCATACCCCCCCTCTCAAAGACTCCGGGGCAGGACTAGTCCTCGCCACCCAAACCGGAGAGGGGCACGGGCCGAGCTGCGTACTCGCTCCCCCCCAGGAAGACCTCCGGGGCAAGTTCCCTGAGCTTGGCCACCCAAACCGGAGCGCCATATGCGGGGTAGGCGACGGCCCAATACCCGTCCGACTATAGAGGTTGCGGGGAGGCGACGGCCCCATACCCCCCCCTCTCAAAGACTCCGGGGCAGGACTAGTCCTCGCCACCCAAACCGGAGAGGGGCACGGGCCGAGCTGCGTACTCGCTCCCCCCCCAGGAAGACCTCCGGGGCAAGTTCCCTGAGCTTGGCCACCCAAACCGGAGCGCCATATGCGGGGTAGGCGACGGCCCAATACCCGTCCGACTATAGAGGTTGCGGGGAGGCGACGGCCCCATACCCCCCCCCCCTCTCAAAGACTCCGGGGCAGGACTAGTCCTCGCCACCCAAACCGGAGAGGGGCACGGGCCGAGCTGCGTACTCGCTCCCCCCCCAGGAAGACCTCCGGGCCAAGTTCCCTGAGCTTGGCCACCCAAACCGGAGCGCCATATACGGGGTAGGCGACGGCCCAATACCCGTCCGACTATAGAGGTTGCGGGGAGGCGACGGCCCCATACCCCCCCTCTCAAAGACTCCGGGGCAGGACTAGTCCTCGCCACCCAAACCGGAGAGGGGCACGGGCCGAGCTGCGTACTCGCTCCCCCCCCAGGAAGACCTCCGGGGCAAGTTCCCTGAGCTTGGCCACCCAAAACGGAGCGCCATATGCGGGGTAGGCGACGGCCCAATACCTGTCTGACTATAGAGGTTGCGGGGAGGCGACGGCCCCATACCCCCCCTTCTCAAAGACTCCGGGGCAGGACTAGTCCTCGCCACCCAAACCGGAGAGGGGCACGGGCCGAGCTGCGTACTCGCTCCCCCCCAGGAAGACCTCCGGGGTAAGTTCCCTGAGCTTGGCCACCCAAACCGGAGCGCCATATGCGGGGTAGGCGACGGCCCAATACCCGTCCGACTATAGAGGTTGCGGGGAGGCGACGGCCCCATACCCCCCCTCTCAAAGACTCCGGGGCAGGACTAGTCCTCGCCACCCAAACCGGAGAGGGGCACGGGCCGAGCTGCGTACTCGCTCCCCCCCAGGAAGACCTCCGGGGCAAGTTCCCTGAGCTTGGCCACCCAAACCGGAGCGCCATATGCGGGGTAGGCGACGGCCCAATACCCGTCCGACTATAGAGGTTGCGGGGAGGCGACAGCCCCATACCCCCCCTCTCAAAGACTCCGGGGTAGGACTAGTCCTCGCCACCCAAACCGGAGAGGGGCACGGGCCGAGCTGCGTACTCTCTCCCCCCCAGGAAGACCTCCGGGGCAAGTTCCCTGAGCTTGGCCACCCAAACCGGAGCGCCATATGCGGGGTAGGCGACGGCCCAATACCCGTCCGACTATAGAGGTTGCGGGGAGGCGACGGCTGTAATGCCCTACCAGCTACTGCACAAGTACTAGAGGGGGGGTGAATAGTACTTTAAAATAATAAGGAGTATAATTCCAAATTAAATTGCAAACAACTACCAAATCAATTTGCGGAAGCTTAAATTGAATGACAACACAAAATTAACAATGCTAACAAACGAAGTTAATGGGTTCGGATCCACCCAAGTCTCCCCGATTTGCTCCCGGTGATCCTACGTCCCAACCACCCGGATCCCCTCCGGATACTTGAGTTAGAAACCCTATCTCAAGATTTCCACTATGAATATCTTGTGAAAAACCTTCACAAGATCAAATCATACATGCAATGGCAAAGTGAATCCCACAACCCGGGATCACAAACTTCTCTCACAACAGAGAGAATCACAAGCAATAATAGAGTTTAAATGAAATAAACAATCTTACCACAAAATCATATACCTTGAGTTTTTCTTACCCAAATGGTGAAATGAAGGATTTGAGGAAGATGAAGTCACCAAGACCTAGCACCAAGGAAATGAACAGCAATCGGTGCCTAGGAATGAGTTGGAGACTTGGATCAAGCAATAGCTTGAAGAGCTCACCAAGAACAAGCTTCTCTCTAGATCTAGAAATGAGAGAGAATGGGTTTCTTGTGAGGAAGAGAGCTTTAGATTTGAGGGAGAATAGCTATCTCTTTAGAACTCAATGAATCTCTTAATGGCAGCTCTAACCTAGATAGAAATGACCTAGGTTCGTATTTATAGGGTCCCATAAAAACAAGTTAGGTCATTCACCAACGGATAGAAATCTGTGAGACTTAGTCGGTCAAAGAACAATCACTAACCGACTAGTTCATCAACTAGTCGGTCAGCCAAACAACGTGGACCGACTAAGAGTAGATCTGAGAAGAGATAGAATTTCAGACCTAGAAATCTAGTCGGTCCAAGAAGACTGTCTGACCGACTAGTTTCACAACTAGTCGGTCAGCCAATGAACGTAGACCGACTAAGAGGCAAAATAACTTAGTCTGAAAGCAAAGTGACTTAGTCGGTCCAAGAACAAAAGTTGACCGACTAAATTGTCAACTAGTCGGTCACCAAACGTTCTTAGACCGACTAACGGTAAACAGTAGCTTAGGTGAAATTTAGAGTGAACAGTAAGTCACAACTAGTCGGTCAAAGAAGCATCACTGACCGACTAGTTCACAAACTAGTCGGTCGGTGAGTCAACGTAGACCGACTAACTGTAAACAGTAAAGTCCAAGAAATTAAGGAATCAAACTAGTCGGTCCAAGAACAGTTGCCGACCGACTAGATCACCATCTAGTCGGTCAGTACTTGTTCTTGTACCAACTAACATGCACGTACAAATCCGAATCGAAGCGCGACGCTTCGAGGAAGTTAGAATGAACTTGTGCAAGGATCCTAGAGCTACGAAATGAGCGTAATGAAGATAGAAACGTAAGATATACTCAAGGCTTAACAATCTATCAATCGAAACAAAAAGACTATAAATAAAACCTTAATAAACGGTCTTCGAGAGCTTCGATTGAATCTTCATAACTTCCAAAGCGTCGCAAGAGCTTCAACGAAGCTTTAGACATGAATATGAGCTTTGGGAAGTGTTGAGATGTCGCTTTGAATGTTCTCGTGAATTTGGCGACGATCTCCAAAACTGCGCTCACAAATTGTTAGTTCATGGATTATTTATGTTTGCTCATCATCAAAACCAAATCTGGGGAGTCCAATATTCAACATTCTCCCCCTTTTTGGTGATGACAAACCAACATAAATAATAATCAAAAATAATAATTCAAATGTAAAATACTTACTCCCCCTGCATTGATGACACGTTAATTCCAAAATGAATATGTATGAATTGCATCAAGCAGACGAGTAAGATATATAATTAGAATCGATTTTTGAAATATCGGATTTTGAAAATCCTTATATGTATCTTAACTCCCCCTGAATCTAACATATCAAACTAGATTCTTGGAAATTGAGTTAAATTTTCATTTGCGCTATTTATTATCATTATCTCTCCCCTTTGGCATTATCCCAAAAATGGGGGGCATACAACGACAACAATTAGGAAATGTAAAATCCAGCATCGGGAGTCGTAGACATAGACAATGGACCAACTTGACACCAAGGGAATAAAAATGTGGAAATCAAATCAAGGTGTGCCAAAATGTCCACTATCACAAAAAAATCAAAAATCATCAAAAATACCAATTAATTATTCATTTCTTGAATAAAGAAACATACTCTTCAATATTCAATGTTCTTGGCTAAATTTGTGCATGGAAAACAATTCTATACAATTATAGAATTTAAACCTATTTAACCAAGTTTTTAATCGTCGAGCGACGAATTCACATTTCAAATGCATTCAACGAATATATATAAACAAAAAAATGCACGACGAATAAATGACAAAGTGAATGACGATGAACACATATATATATGAAGAGACAACATGAGTACATCCAAAAAGATATCACATCGAATATATGAGGTACATCAAATGAAGTGAGACACATCATCTATATAAACAACCAAAAAAAATACATCATCATCATCAACATCGTCATATCATAAAATCCAACTCCGACATCCGGCAAGAACAAAAAAAATACATCAAAACATCTCTCAACCCCAGCCTAACCCAAAACACTCTCACTAAGATATATCATCCAAAACGCAGTGTAGAGTCCTCGGAACAGACGATCACGAGGAGGAGGCTGGATCTGCAGCGTCCGTGGGTCCAGTCGACGGAGTGGACTCAGGCTCTGCAGGGAGTAGAGGTGTCTCAACAGATGGAATCGTCGGGGCAGGAGTGGAGATCTCAGCAACAGGCTCAACAACAGCATGGGTCTCGACAGAAGCAGCAGTAGAGGCAGTGTCAACAGCAGCAGGAGAGACATGAGCAGGCTCGGAAGTCTCTGGAGCACCGGCAGAGGTGCCAACACCAGGAGAAAAAAATGTAGCAACAGCAGCAGCAGCAGCATCATGAGCCAAGGAGGTGACAAGCTCGTCAAGCTCCTCATCGTCCATTTCCTCGTCCTCAGGCACGGACGGAGGAAGATCAATGCCCATCTGACGAGCCATACGGCAAACTACCTCCTCGGTACGAGCCAAGCGAGACTCGTGCCGACGAAGTATCCGTACGACATCATCCAGAGTAGCAGGACGAGAGGGGGCACCAGCAGCAGAGGGAGTCGCCTGAGAAGCAGAAGTGGTAGACCTCTGTACGTGATGAAGTGCCGCTAGAGATTTCTTCACGGCCGTCGCGTTCAGAGGCGTACCCAAAGGACGCTCATCGTCAGGAGGGAGAGGGACTCGGAAATGACGGAATACGAGAGTCAACAGGCAAGGGTATGGAATGTGCGCAGACTTATTGGTCTTGCGTATACACTCGAAAGAATCCATCTTATCGAGTATCACGCGAGCCCAATTAATCTCGCACCCCAAGAAAAGAGCGTAGATCAATTTCAAGAACGGCTGGGAAGGGAGTGAAGAGGATCCATACTTAGGGAGGAGACATGACTTCAAAATCAGGTTAAGAACCCACGCATTCGGCTTAAAAGATTTCGATGGAACACCAATGAATGCGGAGGGGATAACTTGGAAAATCTCAGAAAGAATAGACTGATCCAAGGAAGAAATGTCGTCTATGGAAATGTCCGAAGGGAGGAGACCACACGACGAACAACCAAGAATCTCCCCCAAGATTTCTACCGTGAGAAATATAGGAGTTCCCAAGACAGTCGTCTCAATGGAGTGGCTGGCGTCGTACTGGCCTCGAATACGATTGGCATAGAACAATTTCACGAGGCGAGGATACGGTTTGGGATTGGCCTTGGGGTCGTATCGGAGATAATCTAGAAGGCCACTATAAGACAGAAGATCAGCAAGGCCGAGAAAATCAGAGAACTGAACGTAATGCTCTAACAACAGTGGACAGTGCTCTATACGGTTGTACGCTGCGAAACACTGAGGGTCATCGCGGCACAACGATATGTCTACACCGCCAACTGGCATAGGAGCTTTACCCTTAGCCTTACGGGTCTTCGGAGGTGGAGTGGGTTCCCTAGTATGCTCATCCTCTGGGATAAAATCAGTGTCGGAATCAGGAGGAGTAGCCGGAGTGTGAAGAATAGGCTTTTTGGACTTGGATTTTCGGGGTTTAACTATCGCAGTCCTAGGCTTCTTAGGAGGAGGCGAAGATGGAGAGCCTTGGGTAGACTTGGCACGACGCTTAGGCTTCGGGGGATTCCTAGGGTTGGAAGGCCCTACGGTCATAGGAGAAGCCCCGGAAGAGGCGATAGAAATTCTAGTCTTAGCCATAGCACTACGAGCACAAGCACACGACGATAAGATCAAAAACAACCTAGAGATCACAAGCTATCAAACACTAAGATTCGAAAAACACAAGCCCTAGGTTAGAAATTGAAACCCTAGGAGCTAGAGCTTGAAATCAAGGAAAGCAAACCCTAGAATAGGAAATAGACACCTAGGAGAGGGGGTTTTACCTAGGAGGAGGAGTCGACGACGGTGGACGGCGGCGATCGACGGAGAAACGGCCGGAAGACGAAGGGTTTCGAGTGGGGTTTGGGGGTTTTCGGGCTTGAGCTGGAGAGAAGACCGACTAATAATGAAATTAGTCGGATGAGATCGAGTATAAGTCGGTCTGGAAGCTAAAAGACACAAATGCCCTAACACACTTAGTCGGTCACAGTTCAAGCACTGACCGACTAGATTACGATCTAGTCGGTCGGTCAATGAGCTTGAACCGACTAAGTCGAAACAGAGGCACAGAGGGATTTTTAGGGCAAGATTTAGTCGGTCGCAGTATATTCACTGACCGACTAGTTTTCAATCTAGTCGGTCGTTAAGTGTACTGTGACCGACTAATGAAAGAAAATGATAGGAGTTAGATATAGGCTTGATCTAGTCGGTCTGAGTTCATTTGCTGACCGACTAGATGAGCATCTAGTCGGTTGACAAGTGAACTTAGACCGACTAGAGGAGTCCAAAAATTGATAATTGATTTCTCTTCACAAACCACTTGGATGAAACATCATAACTCACTCATTAGTCATCTAAATTACCCCATAAAACGTCGAAATCTTAAATACGACTTTCAAATACGAATTCGATCATAAATTCAAATAAATCACATAAAATTCCCAAAAATTCAATAAATCTAGCATGAATGAAATATCGCGAAATATAATAGCATGCAAGATAATTGAATGAAATATGAATCCTATATCTCGGATTCACCCATAATCCCCAATTCTCGACGCAACCACACAAAGGAGTCCTCCTTTAGGGGTTTCGTGAAAATATCGGCGATTTGCTTTTGGGTTTCAACGTACACTAATATGATGTCCTTTTTAGCAACATGATCATCTAAGAAATGGTGTCGGACATCTATGTGTTTTGATCGGGAATGGTGCACCGGATTCTTTGAAAGACAGATAGCACTTTGGTTATCCACCATGATAGGGCTAGTATCACAATGAATACCAAAATCCTTCAATGTGTGTCTCATCCAAAGAACCTGGGCACAAGCGGCACCGGCGGCAATATATTCCGCCTCGGTGGTTGAAAGTGATACCGAATTTTGCTTCTTGGAAAACCAAGAGACAAGAGAATTTCCTAGAAAATGGCAAGTGCCACTAGTACTTTTCCTGTCGGATTTGCATCCCGCATAATCAGCGTCACTATATGAGACTAACTCATATGTGCTAGATTTCGGATAAAGTAATCCAAAATCTAAAGTGTAACTTAGATAACGGAAAATACGCTTTACCGCTACTAAGTGAGAATCCTTAGGTTGAGACTGATAACGAGCACATATACATACGGCAAACATAATATCGGGCCTACTCGCGGTAAGATAAAGTAAACTACCTATCATACCTCGATATAGACGAATGTCTACATCTTTTCCGCCCGTATCTTTATCAAGATGCGTAGTCGTGCTCATAGGAGTCTTTTTCCCGGAGGCATTCTCCATTCCAAATCGCTTTAGTAACTCCACCGTGTACTTCGTTTGGTGGATGAAGATTGCATCGTTCAATTGGCGAATTTGGAGACCTAAGAAATATTTGAGTTCGCCCATGTGGCTCATCTCAAATTGTTCCTTCATAACATTAGAAAACTCTTCGCAAAGAGCAAAGTTAGTAGCACCGAAAATGATATCATCAACATAAATTTGAACTAATAATATATCATTATTCGCATGCTTAATAAAAAGTGTTGAATCGGCTTCACCCATTTTAAAATTCAAATCCAAAAGAAAATTCTTTAGGCGATCATACCAAGCTCGAGGAGCTTGTCTCAACCCATAAAGAGCTTTCTTTAGTTTAAAAACATGATTTGGAAATTTTTCATTTATGAAGCCCGGAGGTTGAGAAACGTAAACTTCCTCAACGACATCTCCGTTTAAAAATGCACTTTTAACATCCATTTGAAATAATTTAAAATTCTTATGGCATGCAAAAGACAATAATAATCTAATTGATTCTAATCTAGCTACCGGAGCGAAGGATTCTTCGAAATCGATACCTTCCTCTTGTCGATAGCCTTGAGCAACTAACCGAGCTTTGTTCCGGACGACGACTTGGTTTTCGTCGGTTTTGTTCTTGAAGATCCACTTTGTCCCTATGACGGTGTGGTTCTTCGATGGCAATGGAACAAGCTCCCATACCTCATTCCTCTCGAATTGAATGAGCTCCTCCTCCATGGCTAAGATCCAAGCGCTATCTTCGCATGCTTCATTAATATTCTTTGGCTCTATCGATGAGGCAAAGGCACAATTTGCGAAGTGGTGGACTTGCGATCTCGTCTTGACACTATCATAGATATTGCCAATGACTTGCTCATGGGGATGGTCACGAACCGAATGAAGCCGTTTGGGAATACCTTGATCACTAGGAACATTCTCAACAACTTCATTAGTTGGGTTAGTCTCAATAGAATCAATAGAATCATTAGACTTAGAATTATCAAACGAATCACATAAAACATCCAAAGAATCATTATCATTTGAAATTCTAGTTGGAACAAATCCTTCATTAAATGAGACATGAAGCGACTCCTCGATCGTTGAGGTTCGTTTGTTGAATATCCGGTAGGCTTTGCTACGCGTAGAATATCCAACAAAAATCCCCTCATCGGATCTTGGATCGAATTTGTCCAAACTACCATATGTGTTCTTAATAAAACATTTCGAACCAAAAACACGAAAATGTTTAACTTGAGGCAACCTACCAAACAACAATTCATAACAAGTTTGTTTAGTGCCGAGCCTCAAAAGTATTCTATTAAACACATAGCAAGCGGTGTGTAC
Source organism: Scilla litardierei (assembly GCA_030789695.1). Classification (NCBI taxonomy): domain Eukaryota; kingdom Viridiplantae; phylum Streptophyta; class Magnoliopsida; order Asparagales; family Asparagaceae; genus Scilla; species Scilla litardierei. The sequence goes on along the minus strand of CM061141.1, from coordinate 271,080,024 downwards.
CGCTTCCGTCCAAAATTGATGGCCAAGTTGGCTATCATCAAGCATAGTGCGAGCACACTCCACTAGCGTCCTATTCTTTCTCTCAACTACACCATTTTGAGGAGGTGCACGAGGGAAAGAGAAGGTGTGAGTAATACCAACTTCATCACAAAATGTCTCAAAAGACTCATTCTCAAATTCACCTCCATGATCACTACGAATAGTGACAATGGTGGTTCCTAAGAGATTTTGTACTTTCTTAACAAAAATTGTGAAGTTTTCAAAAGCTTCATTTTTATTACATAATGAAAATACCCAAGTAAATCTTGAATAGTCATCTATGATGACAAGTCCATACCTTGCATTTCCTAAGGAAGCTACTCTAGTTGGCCCAAATAAGTCTAGATGTAATAGCTCTAGTGGCCGTTTAGTAGAGATGCTTTTCTTAGGTTTAAATGAAGATTTAGGAAGCTTGCCACATTGAAAACAATCACAAAAACTTTTCTTTTCAAAAACAAGCTTCGGAAAACCTTTAATAGAATTTAATTTCGAAAGCTTATAAAGTGTTCCGAAGTTCACATGTCCAAAGCGTCGATGCCATAAGTGTTGTTCACTTTTGTTGGCAACGAGACATTGTTCATATGACTTAGGAAGATCCAAAATATAAATGTCTTTATGAAGAGTTCCGGAAAATAATAATTTATCATTATCTCTTCTTAAAATATGACACAATCCTTTCGCAAAACTAACTTTGTAACCTTTGTCACAAAGTTGGCTTATTGAAATAAGATTATGATTTAAACCACTAACAAGATAAACATCATTAATTAAGGGTTTAGAGGGGTTACCGACTTTACCAACACCTATGATGGTTCCGCTCTCGTTGCCTCCAAATACGACGCGGTTTCCATTCGCAATGGGAACCACTCCGGAGAGCAATCGAGCGTCACCCGTCATGTGTTTTGAACACCCGCTATCGAGTATCCAATTCCCTTTGGAGCTAAATTTAAATTTGTTGCTCCTCTTCTTTTTCTTTTCCTTGAGTACCTAAAGATAGACACTTTCATATCATGGTACCCAAGGTCATTGTGTCCAAGGGATTAGACCTTTGGAAGCCAAGTCCAAGTGGACTTAGACTTCCCCACATAATTCTTACTATGCACAACATCCGAAAAATAAGCATTCATATACATTTGTTTTTCGTCCATGCTTGTGTCCTTTGGGCTCCAAATAGTGAAAATTTTGGGAGCCATCATCCTATTGGGTGCATGCATGCGACGTTGATTTCTACGTGATGCATGTTGTGGATAGGCATACGGGACATGATGGAATGGTGCACGACGAGAATTATTCATATGATGTGGTGGGTGTACATATGCATGTGTGGGAACACGTGCGTGAGGGTGTCTCACATGGTGTGCACGTGCCCGAGAATGTGTTGCATAAAAATCATCATATGTGTGAGATGGTGGAGTAGGACGTGTGTTCCTACGTGGCATGTTATTGGTGTACATGTAGGCATGCCCCTTCTTTGGAGGTCCACCCAAAGTGGGTTTCTTTCCGAAAGAGGGTGTGGACGAGGTGGAAGCACCATTGGTAGATGAACTACCAATAGAGTGTTTGCTCCCACTCGTTGAGGCTTTGGAAGTTGGCCTAACAAAAGTAGTGACCGACTTGGATGAATTTCCCATCATATACCCCAAGCCAATGTGGTGTTTGGCCGGAAGTAAATCTTTTAGGATATTATCCAAATGGCCCTTACCCTTGTTGAATTTGTTGATTCGGCCCAATGTGTCCTCATATTTCTCTTTGAGAGAACGCAAAGAAGTATCCAAAGTGGATATTTGCGATGTGAGCACATAAACACGAGATTTAAGATTCTCGTTCTCAATACTCAAAGTCGAGTTTTGAGAAGTTAAATCCGCTATCTCATGTTCTTCCGCATCCTCAATGCTAACATGTTCAAGTTTCGATTTGAGATTTACAATCTCATTTCTTAACTCTTCAACAACGGTGTCGTTGTTGGTGATGATATTCTTAGGCGATGTTTGAATGCTAGCTAGGTCATCTTTTACCTTAGTATATCTATTTACTAGCTTAGTGTATTTTGACCAAAGTTGAGAGTTAGCATTTCTAAGATCATCCATCGTTACCTCATCGCTTTCGTCATTACTATCATCGGAAGAGGAGGATCCTTGATCGTGCTCCTCTCTTGCCATGAAACACATGTACGCTTGCTCCATGTGCTCATCGTCCGACTCACCGCTTGAAGAATCATCGGAGTCGGTGAAGGTAGCTCCGACAAGTCCCTTCTTGTTTCCTTTCGTGTACTTCTTGGACTTGTCATACTTTGGCGCCGTCCACTTCTCCTTTTGCTTATTGAGGGGACACTCCGCTTTCATGTGTCCCGGCTTATTGCACTTAAAACACAAAGGAGAGGAAGAGGCGTTAGAAGAACCAAATTTACCTTTGGTCTTGAAGTTACCTTTTCGGAAGAAACGGTTGAACTTCTTGGCCATGAGTGCCATGGATTCCAAGTCCAACTTGTTTTCCGATTCTTCATCATCGGTTGATGTGGATGTGGATGGAGCGGCTTTGAAAGCAATAGCCTTCTTCTTTGGCTCGTCTTGCTTTAGGTACGACTTCATCTTTTCTTGCAATTTGAGCTTGCTATCCTTGCGTACCTCGTACGACATTAAAGTACCCATTAGTTGAACTACGGTGTACTTATTCATGTCATTACCTTCCTCGATGGCGAAGGTACGTTTTTCCCAAGAAGAAGGAAGTCCTTCGATAAGCTTTGAGCACTTCTCCTTTTGAGTGTAGGACTTGCCGAGGGCCTCTAACTCGTTTATTATGTCAACGAAGCGAGCGTAATATTCTTTCATCTTCTCGCCCTGTTGCATATGAAACATTTCATAATCTTTGTTTACGACTACGAGTTTAGAGTCTCTTACCCGACTCGTCCCTTCATGTAGTATGAGGAGAGAGTTCCAAATTTGATATGCACTCTTACATGTGCATATCTTATTGAAGTCCTCGGGCTCCAATGCGCATTGCAAGGCGTTCATTGCCTTGGCATTGCTTACCTCCGCGGCGACCTCCGCGGTTGTCCATTTCTCAAAGTCTTCTTCTTCGGGCTCGATGTACTCCTTCATTGTAGTCCTCCATAAAGATGCACTTCGGAGGAAGGTTTCCATCCGACATTTCCAGTACCCGTAGTTGGTACCGTTGAAGAATGGAGGCCTCGTAGAGGAATGTCCTTCCATCACCGAAGATGCTCCTTCACGGTTCCTGAAGGTGTCATAGTTGGAAGGTGGACGCACGGTCTTGTTGTCGTTGGCAGACATAGCTGAGTATCTGGCTCTGATACCAAATGTAATGCCCTACCAGCTACTGCACAAGTACTAGAGGGGGGGTGAATAGTACTTTAAAATAATAAGGAGTATAATTCCAAATTAAATTGCAAACAACTACCAAATCAATTTGCGGAAGCTTAAATTGAATGACAACACAAAATTAACAATGCTAACAAACGAAGTTAATGGGTTCGGATCCACCCAAGTCTCCCCGACTTGTTCCCGGTGATCCTACGTCCTAACCACCCGGATCCCTTCCGGATACTTGAGTTAGAAACCCTAACTCAAGATTTCCACTATGAATATCTTGTGAAAAACCTTCACAAGATCAAATCATACATGCAATGGCAAAGTGAATCCCACAACCCGGGATCACAAACTTCTCTCACAACCGAGAGAATCACAAGCAATAATAGAGTTTAAATGAAATAAACAATCTTACCACAAAATCATATACCTTGAGTTTTTCTTACCCAAATGGTGAAATGAAGGATTTGAGGAAGATGAAGTCACCAAGACCTAGCACCAAGGAAATGAACAGCAATCGGTGCCTAGGAATGAGTTGGAGACTTGGATCAAGCAATAGCTTGAAGAGCTCACCAAGAACAAGCTTCTCTCTAGATCTAGAAATGAGAGAGAATGGGTTTCTTGTGAGGAAGAGAGCTTTAGATTTGAGGGAGAATAGCTATCTCTTTAGAACTCAATGAATCTCTTAATGGCAGCTCTAACCTAGATAGAAATGACCTAGGTTCGTATTTATAGGGTCCCATAAAAACAAGTTAGGTCATTCACCAACGGATAGAAATCTGTGAGACTTAGTCGGTCAAAGAACAATCACTGACCAACTAGTTCATCAACTAGTCGGTCAGCCAAACAACGTGGACCGACTAAGAGTAGATCTGAGAAGAGATAGAATTTCAGACCTAGAAATCTAGTCGGTCCAAGAAGACTGTCTGACCGACTAGTTTCACAACTAGTGGGTCAGCCAATGAACGTAGACCGACTAAGAGGCAAAATAACTTAGTCTGAAAGCAAAGTGACTTAGTCGGTCCAAGAACAAAAGTTGACCGACTAAATTGTCAACTAGTCGGTCACCAAACGTTCTTGGACCGACTAACGGTAAATAGTAGCTTAGGTGAAATTTAGAGTGAACAGTAAGTCACAACTAGTCGGTCAAAGAAGCATCACTGACCGACTAGTTCACAAACTAGTCGGTCGGTGAGTCAACGTAGACCGACTAACTGTAAACAGTAAAGTCCAAGAAATTAAGGAATCAAACTAGTCGGTCCAAGAACAGTTGCCGACCGACTAGATCACCATCTAATCGGTCAGTACTTGTTCTTGTACCAACTAACATGCACGTACAAATCCGAATCGAAGCGCGACGCTTCGAGGAAGTTAGAATGAACTTGTGCAAGGATCCTAGAGCTACGAAATGAGCGTAATGAAGATAGAAACGTAAGATATACTCAAGGCTTAACAATCTATCAATCGAAACAAAAAGACTATAAATAAAACCTTAATAAACGGTCTTCGAGAGCTTCGATTGAATCTTCATAACTTCCAAAGCATCGCAAGAGCTTCAACGAAGCTTTAGACATGAATATGAGCTTTGGGAAGTGTTGAGATGTCGCTTTGAATGTTCTCGTGAATTTGGCGACGATCTCCAAAACTGCGCTCACAAATTGTTAGTTCATGGATTATTTATGTTTGCTCATCATCAAAACCAAATCCGGGGAGTCCAATATTCAACAACGGCCCCATACCCCCCCTCTCAAAGACTCCGGGGCAGGACTAGTCCTCGCCACCCAAACCATAGAGGGGCACGGGCCGAGCTGCGTACTCGCTCCCCCCCAGGAAGACCTCCGGGGCAAGTTCCCTGAGCTTGGCCACCCAAACCGGAGCGCCATATGCGGGGTAGGCGACGGCCCAATACCCGTCCGACTATAGAGGTTGCGGGTAGGCGACGGCCCCATACCCCCCCTCTCAAAGACTCCGGGGCAGGACTAGTCCTCGCCACCCAAACCGGAGAGGGGCACGGGCCGAGCTGCGTACTCGCTCCCCCCCGGAAGACCTCCGGGGCAAGTACCCTGAGCTTGGCCACCCAAACCGGAGTGCCATATGCGGGGTAGGCGACGGCCCAATACCCGTCCGACTATAGAGGTTGCGGGGAGGCGACGGCCCCATACCCCCCTCTCAAAGACTCCGGGGCAGGACTAGTCCTCGCCACCCAAACCGGAGAGGGGCACGGGCCGAGCTGCGTACTCGCTCCCCCCCAGGAAGACCTCCGGGGCAAGTTCCCTGAGCTTGGCCACCCAAACCGGAGCGCCATATGCGGGGTAGGCGACGGCCCAATACCCGTCCGACTATAGAGGTTGCGGGGAGGCGACGGTCCCATACCCCCCCTCTCAAAGACTCCGGGGCAGGACTAGTCCTCGCCACCCAAACCGGAGAGGGGCACGGGCCGAGCTGCGTACTCGCTCCCCCCCAGGAAGACCTCCGGGGCAAGTTCCCTGAGCTTGGCCACCCAAACCGGAGCGCCATATGCGGGGTAGGCGACGGCCCAATACCCGTCCGACTATAGAGGTTGCGGGGAGGCGACGGCCCCATACCCCCCCCTCTCAAAGACTCCAGGGGCAGGACTAGTCCTCGCCACCCAAACCGGAGAGGGGCACGGGCCGAGCTGCGTACTCGCTCCCCCCCCAGGAAGACCTCCGGGGCAAGTTCCCTGAGCTTGGCCACCCAAACCGGAGCGCCATATGCGGGGTAGGCGACGGCCCAATACCCGTCCGACTATAGAGGTTGCGAGGAGGCGACGGCCCCATACCCCCCCTCTCAAAGACTCCGGGGCAGGACTAGTCCTCGCCACCCAAACCGGAGAGGGGCACGGGCCGAGCTCCGCAATCTCGACGGGCACCCTTCCAGTCTCCGCGGTGGAACTTCCTTCCCCAACTACCCCAGAACCCTGACCCCGAATCGGAGACATCGAGGAAGACATTAGTCAAATTGGCGTCTTACCTAACGGGTGCTGTCGCCTCGGCCTCTCACGTTGCTCCGCCGTCCGCTCCTACGAGAACGACTCGGGAAAGGATTCTTAAACCTCTTACAAGCCCTAGCTCCTCGACATTCAACCTTTCTACCCCCCCCCCCCCCCACAGGAAATATATCTTTAAAGCGCTTCCGCAAAGCATCATCATCGTGACCGTCGAACCCGCGACACGCGTCACCAATCTGGGTCCGGTCCATCGCCAACCCACGTGTTCGGACGCTTCGCGTCCTGTCAAAACCGTCAGTGGCGCCACGCGTCGTCGCCACAGCGGTCGGGCCGCCTCGGTTCCCGCCCGTCGACGATTCGCCAGGATGACGTCAAGTCAGACGACCGCCATCGAATCCCGCCCAAATCCCTGCAAAATGATTACCCTCTTTTGAAATTACCCCTCGATATCGCCGCTAGATCCAAGATTTGGTCCGGCCTACGCCAGTCCGGCCAAAACATGGAATCGACGCCATATCCAAGATTTGGTCCGGCCTCCGCCAGTCCGGCCAAAACATGGAATCGACGCCATATCCAGGATTTGGTCTGGGCTCCGACAGTCCGGCCAAAACATGGAATCGACGCCATATCCAGAATTTGGTCCGGGCTCCGACAGTCCGGCCAAAGCGTGAAATCTGCGCTATATCCATGATTTGGTCCGGCCTCCAACAGTCCGGCCAAATCACAGTCAGCGTTGGACCCAATATTTGGTCTAACACTCGTCAGTCCGGCCAAAGCATGAGCTTCAGTCGTATCATTGACATTTTCGCTCTCCTTCGGCCCGGCGGGCACAGGAGCCCGCTGCTCACCTCATATGCACCTCAATCCCAACACTTGGCACGGGCTCCCGACCGAACGGACACAGATCATGACTCATCTCAACTCCCCTCTACCGGAAACCCCGGCAGAGCGAAGTTGGGGGCAATCACATCCCGCACAAATCGTATATTCTACGGGCAAACCGTATACGCATACAGTTTGGCAGTTTGGCAAAAAAAAATCGTAATTTATTTACTCAAACCGCTAACCCGTACATTGGACATTTGACTTTCCACCCACTACAACAACACATCGTTCATAACCCTATCACGAGAAGGTACGGCCCTACCCGAACCCACGTTTCTAGCGGCGCCGCTTCTCGACCGATCGATCCCTCACATCCTTAACCACTTGCCGAATCGCCGCCTCCTTAGCCTCTTGCAGCATCGGCACAACATGCTCGTCATGATACCGGTGGATAGCGGCTTCGACTAGTTTGCCCTCAGCGTCCCGCTTATCCTCCAGTCGCCGCACCGCTAGACCCTTCTCCCTCTTCTCGGCCGCCAGAGCTACCTTTAGGTCCTCAATCTGCTGCCTCTGTAACCCGATCACAGACTCCTTGCTGACAACTTCCGAGGTATATTTCGCCCGGATATCATCCCTCTCTCGCGTTATTTCTTGAAGCTGCTTCTCGATCGCTGCTTTGGACGCATCGAAGTACGCAGCCCGCCCCTTCTCCACGCCGTGGGCCGCCCTAACCCTCTCCAGCTCCGCCTCCGTGTCCCTCAGCTTCTCCCTGACCTCGCCAAGGTTCTCCTTCGCTTCACGCAGGGCCGCCCTGGTGGCGACCGCTGCGGGACGGCCCCGCAGAGCTAGCACGTTCGTAAGCATCTACATAAACCTTGAATCAGTGAGACACGGGCACACAAAGCCGGCGTGCGAGTAAGGAAAGCCGCCTTACCTGTACGACGTGCCATATAGCCGAGCCACACAGCCGCTCCGCCCCCACGCGAGCCAACGACTCACGATCGCGCGGCAACCCGCAGTACTCGGCGAGGCGCGCCGCCACTCCCGCATCTTCGAATACCGACTCGTCGCGGCTGACTCGAAAGGGAAACTTGCGGAGATGGTCATCAGGGTACGCCTCGACCTCTTCTCGGGTCCTCTTAAAGCGAATGAGAGCGCTCTCACATGCTTGACTCGACGACGTCCCCATTTCCCACGAAGGGATCCCGTATGGCCACTTCTGAGTCACAGGCGCCCGGCGGGGCGCGACCACCTCGGGTACCCGCGGGGGGACGGAGGATCGGGCCCCTCGCGCGGGCACGCCCTCGGGACGATCCTCGCCGGGCCCACCAGCAGAGTGGTCTTGTCCGACTGTCGCCCGTCCCGGGTACAATCTCTCCCCCGGGGGGCCCCGCCCCCACGATCCGGGGATCCTGCCTCACTAGCCCCCCCTTGCCTTTCCCGCGAGGATCAGTACCCCCCGAGGTCGGGGCACCGGCCGAACCTGACACCTCCTCCGGCTCCCTCATCGTGTCTTCACCTGCAAAAGGAAAAGAGAGACAATCAGGGCGAGCCTAGCCCAAAGTTTATAAAACTTCAAAGATACCTAGGGCCCAAAAGTCCTGGGCGAGCCGACTGCTCTGCGTTAGACTCGCCCAATGACGACACTCCTCGGGCAGCTCCCTCAAAATCTGAGCTTTGGCAATATCCTCCCCGGTCAGCTCCACCCCTTCATTTACGAAGGGATTCCGCGCCCCCCAATTCGACGTCAGCGCCACGTCACTTGGCACTGTCACGAAGACGAACTCCCTCATCCAATCGCCGACATCATCAGGCACCTCGAGGATGAGTTCTCGCCCTCTCCTGGCGCAAACGCGATGATACACCCCCCACTTTCGAACCACGAAGAAATGCTGAAACAACGCCAAGTAGGGACTCAAGGAGCAAGCAAGACACAAGACGACAAACCCCACTAGCAAGCCCCAGGAACGGGGCGCTAGGGCAAATATCGGCAGCTCCAGGAAATTCAACAAGTGAAACAAATACGGGTGGATCGGGAAGCGGAGCCCCAACTCAAAGGACCGGACATAGACCCCGACCTCATTATTCCCCGGTGAGCTCACCGCTTCCTCCGACCCGGGAACCCGCACCTCATAGGGTTGTCGCACAAACCGCACGCGAATCTCCCGAATGTTGATCCTATCCAACCTACGTCGGGGGGACTCAATGTCTCTTGGTGCAACGGATAACCATGACCATCTTTCCCTGGTCCGCTGCACCCCCGGCTGTGACGCCCCCTCGAACACCGACTCTTCTTCCCCGACCCGGCTACTCCCTCCAATCTCAAATCGAGAAGCCATTGATCGGAAAGGAAGGAAATTAATTGTTGTTACCTGTTGCTCCCTTGAACCTGGAAGGCGACCGGAAGAAGATGGCCGGTGACGAAAGGGACAGGTTAGCCAGCAAGCTCCAAATAAAAAAATTGAGCGCCGGAGGAGAATCGGAGAAAGACAAAAATTCCCGCCGACCGCCTCCCAAACCTTTTTAGCGGTACAGGTGGCCCCCGGGCCATCTCGGCCGTCAAACTTTCGCCACGCGGCGCCCATCGAGACATCCCCGACGCCTCGACTGGCGTGAGGGTCACCTCATCCACGTGTCGCAAACTCAATCGCAGAGACGCTTCGTTTTCCTCTGCCCCCTTTTCAAATCGTAATAATGACCACTAAAGCGGGAATTCCGAAGCCGCCGCCGGCACTGCCCGGTGGGTCCAAGGCCCATATTGAGGGTCCGAAATGTTGGATATGGTTCGCCCTCCGAGCCGAGCCGGGCCGCCGCCTCAGACTCGAAGGCCGGGGGCAATTGTTACGACCTAAAGATCGTAGTAGCCCAACTCCAGCCCGGATCCGCTAACATACCCCTTTGGCTCACCACTTAACAATTAGGGCCGCCGCCCCGAAAACCCAGGGCATCACGGAGATAGGCGCGCCTTACAGCGCTCCCCGAAACGGCCGAGGCGAACATGTTGGATATGGAAGACGTTTGTACACCCTTGTGGGGGATGTACGAGGGAATACGGACCTCGAACGTCGCGCACACGAAGTCGTGTGCAAAGGGAATCTGTTCCCTTGCGGAGAGGATCTCTGTATGAGCGGGAAAGTCGCATTATATATGCATAAGTGCATGCGACATATGGCTAATAAAGGGGAAATATCTTAAGCTTATGTTGTACCATGCATATGGTACAACTTAAGCTTATATTGTGCCATGTATCATGGTACACCTTAATTAACTTGTTCCAAAGGAACAACTTACCCTAAAATAACTACCTTGGGGGCTATAAATAAGACCCAAGGGTAGCCATTTTCCTTACACATTTTGCATGAAATTCATGCATGCATCTTCTTCATAGCGAAGCTCTGCAGAAATATTTCCTCTCCCTCCTTCCAAGTTCTTAATCTAAAATAGAGATTTAGATTGTGGATTAGTAGCCTTACTCCGTTCGTGAGAAGACTCGATCCGTCGTGGCGAATCCGAAGGCAAAGTTTCGAGACTATCGTTCCGCATACGCAAGCGTAAGTCTCCACTTTAATTATCGATCCTAACTCTGTTTTGGCAGGATCCTACATTGGTATCGGAGCCATATGGGTTCGCCCCGGTCAATCCACCGCCCCGTCGAAACTACGAACGAGTCGTTGTCTTTTTCACGAATGGGTCTCCTACTATTACGGATATAGTAGGAACGCTTCGTGACGGAGAGAACGCAGCGGTTGTTCTTTTCACGTTAGGGTCTCCTATCATTACGGATATGGTAGGAACTCTCCGTGACGGGAAGAACCGACCGTTCACGTAGTACGTTAGTCATTTTTGGCACACGGCCATTAGGCAATAACTAACTTCATCGACGAACGGGTGCTTCATCGAGGAAGATGATGGAAGTTATTTCCATCGGGTAAGAGGAAAATTTGGTGCATGTGCACCATGGCCAAATGGGCTATGAAGGCCATGCATCCCCTCTCCCCATGCGGAGGGGGTTGGCTACGGCCAATAACCACCGGCGACCACCCCATCAAGGGGGAGGAATGAGTGCGGCAACCCCGTTTAAAGGGGGTGGCCGGCCATGGCCAAAGGGGCCATGGCCGGCCAACGCCGAATGGCCTTGGCCATGACCGGACATGGCCAAGCCATGGCCGGCCATGGCCAGGCCGGCAGTGGCCGGCCTTGGCAGAGCCTTGCCGGCCAGGCCGGCCCTGGCAGAGGCCAGGGCCGGCGCCCTGGCCACTGCCAGGGCCAGGCCGGCCCTGGCAGAGGCCAGGGCCGGTGCCCTGGCCTCAGGCCAGGGCCTGGCCGAGGCCAGGGCAGGAGCCCTGGCCCCGGCCAGCGGCCTGCCGGCCCTGGCCGAGGCCAGGGCCGGCGCCCTGGCCTCAGGCCAGGGCCTGGCCGAGGCCAGGGCAGGAGCCCTGGCCCCGACCAGTGGCCTGGCCGGCAGGCCCTAGCAGTGGCCAGGGCCTGGCCGGCCAGCCCTGGCAGAGGCCAGGGCCTGGCCGGCCCTGGCCGAGGGGGCCAGGCCCCCTGGCCGGCCAGGGCAGAGGCCCTGGCCGGCCTTTGGCCAAGCCCCGGTCAGGGCAGAGGCCCTGACCGGGAGGGAGAATTTGTATTTCGAAAATTGGTCGACCAATTTTGTGTTTTTGGTCGACCAATCTGACAGATGGTCTGGATTGATTGCAAACTTGCCAGATGACTCATACGGGGTAACAAATGGCCTTGGTCAAACTCGAATGTGTCGATTAGTCCATACGGGACTAACCACAGTGCCGAATAGTTCATACAGGACTAACGTTTTAATGAAGTTTTTCATTTGGGCTCTACTTCTTGAAGATTAGCCATAGTGCTCTACTTCATGCGAGATTAGCCATGTCATTGTGCTCTACTCTACGGAGATTAGCCAATGTACTTGTGACGTTGTGCTCTACTCTACGGAGATTAGCCAACGTGCTTTCAAAATTTTTTGGGAAAAGATGTTTTTCAAATAGGTTATGTCCCGTCCTTAAATCGGGATAGCGCAATTTAGAATTCCAAGTCCTACCACGATCCGGCCATGGTTATCTAACCCATGGGTGTGTAGAACAGGTCTCGTGGCTTGGTAATTGTTGCGTCAAAATTCTTTGCGCTAATTCTCACCTATTCTATTTTGAAAGATAAGTTTTTCAAAGTGATTTTCCGCTGCTAATACCATACGGGTATTATTTCTGATTTCTTTTTACTTGAGATAAGTAAGAGGGATACTTTGAAAGTTACTACTACATGGTAGTTGGGAACGTAGTGAACTTCTCGATTCTAGAGTAACATTTCAACGCATCCAAGGAACTTATCAAGTGTTTAAAGAATCGAAACTTTATGCATAGAATTTTGATCGTGTTTTTCATTCTCTTTGCAGTTTTTTGAATCGAAAATGTCTACCGCTTCTAAGAATATTGTCGCAGAGCTTAACAAAGGTGAAAAGCTCAACGGCGACAATTATAAACTTTGGTCAATAAAGATCCAATATGTTTTGGAGGAGCAAGATGTGCTCGAAACACTCCAAAACATAATGGTAGAACCTGAGTTGGGCAATACGGCCCAACACAAAAGGGACCGGGAAGCTTATGACACTTGGACTCGAAAGAACAAAATAGCACGTATTACGTTACTGTCCGCGATGGACAATGACATAATGCGCCTATTTCGGGAATTCGACCTAGCTAAAGACATATGGTCTGAGCTAGAGATAAAGTTTGGTGGAACTTCGGTTACCAAACTCCGCTCCTTGAATATTCAATTTGATTCGTACAAGATGCGGCGAGATCATTCTATGAAAAAGCATCTCCGCCACATGGCGAATCTTATATCTGAATTAAAGGATGCAGGTGTTACGCTGTCTGACGAACAGCAGATCCAAGCGGTCATTCGTTCACTCCCAGATAGCTGGGATAACATGAAAATGCATCTCACTCATAATGAATGCATTAAAACTTTAAGCGATGTTTCGAAACACCTCGAACTCGAGGAAGAGCGGATTCAAGCCGCAAAACCAAGTGCAGAAGTGCACGTGGCCGCTAGTTCCTCACATGGAGGAAATAAGCGGAAACGCTTAAGGTTTGTGAACGAACGTAAGCAAGAACCGGAGACCTCAAAGAAGACAAAGAACAAAAAGTGGCAAAAGAATGTGCACTCAAAGAAGAAAAACTTGAAGAAGATCAAGTGCTTTAAGTGCAACAAGTACGGTCACTTCGCCCGTAAGTGTACGGATGGAAGTGACAAGGTAACTTGTAGGGCTAGTTACATATGTGTTTCTAGTTCCGTGTTTCTTGCTGAATCTAACTATTTTTGGTTGATTGATTCAGGGGCCACAGACCACGTTGCGAAGGACAGAAGGTTCTTCGTAGAGTATCGAAAGATAACTCAAGGAACAAAGTGTATATACGTCGGCAACAACACACGTGTTGAAGTCAAAGGCGTCGGAACATGCAAGCTAGTTCTCGACAACGGCCGGACTTTATTATTGCACGACGTCCTCTTTGCTCCAGATATTAGAAGGAATATCGTTTCCGTGGTCATGTTAATGTCTTTAGATTATGAGTGGAGGTTCTATAAACAATATGTTGACCTTGTTTGTAATAATTCTTTGATTGGTTCTGGTAATGTTTGTAATGGATTAATTGTTTTAAATACAATGTATGATGTTGCTTCTTCCATTAATGAAAGTTTTCATTTGACAAATGCTTCTAACTCTGAGTCTGAAATCATTTGTTGGCATGCAAGACTTGGTCATATTGGACCAACTAGAATGGATAGACTTGCCAAAAGTGGCTTGCTATCTAATGTTTCAAAAGTTGAAATGTCAACTTGCGAACATTGTCTTGTAGGGAAAACTTGTCGCAAGCCGTTTGGAACTGGCACAAGGGCCGAAGTTCCATTACAGCTTATCCATTCGGACATTTGCGGTCCAATGAATGTTAAGACAAGACACGGGAAGTCCTATTTTATCACATTCATTGATGACTTCACCCGTTTCGGACATATCTATTTGATATCCCACAAAAGTGAAGCTTTGGCTTGCTTTAAAAACTATATGAGTTTAGTGGAGAATCAATTAGATCGCAAGATTAAGGTTTTGCGAACCGATAGGGGCGGTGAATATCAATCAATAAGTTTTAAGGAACTTTGTGATGAAAAAGGCATAGTACATCAGGTAACTATGCCTTACACTCCGCAACAAAACGGTGTTGCGGAAAGAAGAAATAGGACATTGATGGAAATGGTCCGATCAATGATGTCTCAGGCAAATTTGCCTATCACCTTTTGGGGTGACGCATTATTGACGGCAGCATTCATCTTAAACCGTGTACCCTCGAAGTCGGTAAGTTCTACTCCTTATGAGTTGTGGAACAATAGAACTCCAGACTTAAACATTCTAAAAACTTGGGGTTGTGCCTCTTACGCACATTTATCCTCTCACAAATATGGCAAACTTGGGCCACGTGGGAGGAAGTGTATCTTCATCCGATACGCTGAAAACTCCAAAGGATATGTTTTTGTCGGTCAAGAGGACAATGGGGGTCTAATAGAATTCGAATCGAGGGATGTTGTCATCTTGGAAAAAGAGTTTCCAAGACAGGGTGAGATAAGTCAAGACTTATCCTTGTTTGAGACTTGGGATCAAGAAGGATCGGAACGTTCGAGTGGGAGAATCCTTGGTGAAGAAGAAAATACGTTTCAAACTTCACCAATGGATGATACGAACGATACCAATCCTAATCCGAGTGGGAGTGATGTCATTCCAAGTGGGAGTGACGATACCAATCCTAATCCGAGTGGGAGTGATGTCATTCCAAGTGGGAGTGATGTCATTCCAAGTGGGAGTGATCAAACTCAAACAAGACGTAGTAATCGAACGAGGCTAACACCTCTGAGATTTGAGGATGAATTTCCTCAAACATTCATGACATTACTACAAGATGATGACGAACCTGCAAATTTCAAACAGGCCGTCACATGCCCTGCTAAAGATAAATGGATAGCGGCAATGGAAGAAGAACTTCAATCCATGAAAACAAACCAAGTCTGGGACTTGGTTGATTTACCTAAAGGACGTAGAGCCATTGGGAACAAGTGGGTTCTCAAAATCAAGCATAAGGCTGATGGCTCCATCGAGAAATATAAAGCTCGCCTTGTTGCGAAAGGTTTCACGCAACAGGAAGGAATAGACTACGAAGAGACTTTCTCTCCTGTCGTGCGTTTTACCTCGATTCGCTTAATTCTGGCAATGGTGGCTTGTTTGGACCTCGAATTACATCAGATGGATGTAAAGACTGCCTTTCTTAACGGAGAACTAGATGAGGAGATCTACATGGAACAACCAAACGGGTTCGTACAAGAAGAAAACAAACATAAGGTTTGTAAACTTCGTAAATCCATATATGGTCTTAAACAATCCTCAAGGCAGTGGTATATGCGCTTTCAAGAAGTTGTTTTGTCGTATGGATTCTCCATGCTCGACGAAGACAATTGCATATATATTAAGAGGATTAAAAACAAGTATATAATTATGTCTCTTTATGTAGATGACATACTTATAGCCGGAAATGATAAGCGTCTTATATTGGATATCAAAGCTTGGCTTTCATCCGTCTTTGAGATGAAAGACATGGGTGAAGCTGCATATATCCTTGGGGTTAAGATCTCAAGGAATCGTTCCAAGAAACTCCTTTCTCTCTCTCAAGAGACGTATATAAAGAAAGTTTTAGAACGGTTTAATATGCAGGACTGCAAGCCAATTGATACTCCAATAAGCAAAGGCGAGGGTCTATGTTTGGAGATGTGTCCCAAAGATCCAAAAGAAAAGAAAGCTATGGAAAAAGTTCCATACTCCAGTGCTGTCGGGAGTCTGATGTACGCCATGATGTGTACTAGACCCGACATTTGCTATGTTGTTGGTATGGTAAGCCGTTACCAATCCAACCCAGGGCAGGCACACTGGAAAGCGGTGAAGAGGATATTAAGATACCTCAAAGGGACTGCGGACTATGCGTTATGCTATCAAGGCAATACCTTGAGACTCGAAGGCTATACCGATGCTGATTGGGCGGGTGATCTCGACGAGCGAAGATCTACCTCAGGCTTTGTTTTCTTACTCGGGAATGGTGCAATATCCTGGAGCAGCAAGAAACAAACCTGCATCGCTCTATCAACCATGGAAGCCGAGTTCGTAGCATTCAGCATGGCGGTCCAAGAAGCTGTTTGGCTTAGGAAATTCTTAGACAGGCTGACGAATGCCTCTGACTCGAGCACTGTTCCAATATACAGTGATAGTCAAGCTTCGATTGCCTATGTCAAAGATCCTAAATTTCATTGTAAGACCAAACACATTGACATTCGATTCAAGTTTGCGAAGGATTATGATAAACGGAAGGAAGTAGACATAGGATACATATCCACGCATGAGATGATAGCGGATCCCCTTACTAAGGCGATCCCCAGAGAAGTGTTTTTCAAACACTTATCATCTATGGGAATGCCTAGGTGCTGAGCTGTATCATGTAATATTTCCCATATCTATAGAAGATCAAAATTTAATTTGCATACAAGTTTCTTACAAATGATTTTATTTGTGTTTAAGTCTCAGCTATTTTTTGTGTGTGTATGTCGGACAGATTAAGGTTGGCTCTCTCACATGAGCAACCGCCTTATCTTATCAGATGGATAAGATAGAGATGAGACTAGTTTAAAGTCAAAATCATTAGACAAATGATTTAGAGTCATGACTTAAACAAGATAGTCGAATAAAAGATCTGCATCATACGGATGCTTACAAAAGATCTGAGATCTGTATCACAAGGATATAAAGATCTCATTGGATTTTTTAATCCTATCTGTCTTATGCAGGATGAGAGTCCATGAATATTTCACGAGTAGTAAGGGGACTCAAAAAGATAGGCACTGTGGTGTCTGATCTTTTCATCCGTACAACATCATTAAGACATACTCTCCCTGGGAAAGGAGTGATGTTGTAATACGTGTTCATACCACGTATGCATTTCGACCACTGAGTTAGTAGCAATAGTGTTTGCTATTATGTGAGACTCAAAGGCCATACGGGTCTTAACTCTTACCCTCAAGGACTCCAATTGGTTCCTTTAGATTTGATGAGATGATCGCTATCTTAGCGTGTTACTAATGGGCTATGGTAATTCGGCTCGGCGGGGCACGTTAGAAAAGCGAATCAAGTCAAGATCAGAAGGTTCGCAAGAAGAGGAAGATTGATTTCATATTCGCATTTGGACTTTAATGATTCAAAGCTGGCCAGCCAATTGTAATCCAGATGGGATTCAATTGTTGAATATAAAGTACAAGAAATGCGAAGAAATAATCTAGGGTAAAGCATGCGTTGAACTACTCAACTTTGCACCTTCGAGGTCGTTGTGTATCTCTAACAAGTGCACAACAACAGACTCTACGCGCATGACGGTCGCACGGTCTATTTCTCGGTATGATAGATGAAAGAACTAAGGGAAAGACGTTCTCTTACAATCCCCTCAAGTGTGAGTGGGAGATGTTGGATATGGAAGACGTTTGTACACCCTTGTGGGGGATGTACGAGGGAATACGGACCTCGAACGTCGCGCACACACTGTAGCCGGCCGAGGCGAACAACCGCAGCCGCCCGACCCACCGGGGGAGCGCGTTAGGGGACGCTTGGATAGCTAGGCCAAGCCTATCGACGGGCGCGGCCAGGCCGGACAACCCCCGACCGGAACGGCCCATCCGATTCCCGTAAACCGCGGCGCCTAAAACGAGCCAGACCTTTAGTTCGACGCTAACGACAAACAGCCTAGGATAAGGACACGACTGACACATACGTCGCCCGACCGCCTGACAAAGCACCCCCAGGCGGCTGACCTGACCGGCGGTTAGTGCTTTCGGCCCTGACACCCCGACAAAAGCACCCCTGGGCCGTTGCGCCGCCTGACAGAGGCAGGTCAGAAACTCCTGTTCCCGATGTCCTTGTCCGAAGCCTCCGCTGACACCCGAGCCAGCTCAGCACGCCTAGTCATCACCCGTCAGGTATAAATACCTCCTCTCCTCTTACGGAGAGGGGGTTAGAAAAACTCTCTCATCTTCTATCATTCACACACGAGAGCAAAGGTCCTCCATATCTTTGTTCTCCCACCTATAGCTCGTCACGTGAGGCGGACACACAGTTAGTCCGGCCAGTGTGTCCATCCCCCCATTTAAGCCCTTTTACTGACTTAGGCATCGGAGGGGCTAAGGGTTGAACCCCAACCCCGCCCTTTTGACGAGTTGTTCGTGCTGCAGGAGAGCTCGCCCCTTGGCCAAAGTCAGCGTCAGCCTCCCGCCGTCCGACCTTCCTCAGCTACGTCCGACGAGATACGATCCTGTGAGCTCCACCGGCAACGGATCCAACCTCTTCATCCCACTAATCACTTGTAAAACAGCCTACCTAACCCCACATTTCCATTTAACCACCGTGCCCTTGGTTCCCCATAATACAAATTCATTGTACGCGAGTTCCACCTCGTAACAGCTTTGTGCCCGGTTGAAGTCCATTATAAAAACTGTGAACTAGCTCCCATTATTCTATGCTGTAATGGGGGCATTGATGCTGTAAATCCTTGAAGCGCTCCCATGCCTCGTATATGGTCTCCTGCGGTCCTTGCTTAAAGGACATGAGCGCACTCCTAATCTTCACCGTCTTAGATGGCGGGTAGAATTTATCCACGAAAGCATTGGCCAAGTCATCCCAAGTAGTGAATACCCCTTCCACCTGCGTCCTAAACCAATATAAAGCTTTGTCTCTGAGGGTGAAGGGGAAGAGTCTCAAGCGGATAGCATCAACAGAAACAGTCGGCATTTGAAAGGTGGCGCACTTGGACAAGAATAGCTGCAGGTGATAATGTGGATTCTCATGGGAGTTCCCATGGAAGGGGTATTGTTGCATTAAGACCACCAATCCCGATTTGAGCTCAAAATTCTTATCCGCCGCCAACTCCGGTATGGCGATGGAAGAAGTGGTGGAAGAGGTCTTAGGCTGTAGCCTATCTCTGATGGATATAATTATCGCCATACGTGTCGCTAGTTCTTCCAGTGTCTCCGTGCGGTTCATACAATTATCCTCTGTAGCGTGCCTTCTCTCGGCTCTGATCCTCCTCTCGGTACGTTCGATCTCCGGATCAAATATAATATCCTCTGGATCCGCCGTCGATCTCGTGTTCATGCAAAGAGAAACAGAGTTTCAAAGGAATTGTTAGCACGATAGAGGAGTGAAATAAAATATTAATAAAACAAAAAGAAATAGTTAAGTAAAGAGAATAAAACATTGTTGCCTCCCCGGCAACGGCGCTAAAAACTTGATCGAGCCCCAGGAGTACACACACCCGTGACAAACGGCTTGTAGTTTTACCGCAAGCGCACGGTGTAGAGACGAGCAGGTATCGAACTCAGGGAGGAAAAATGACCGTGTCTCCTTCCAATCACCTAGCTATCAAAAGGATCGAGAATCGTTTGGATTAAACAGTCACAATCGTGCAAATGTCAAGAGAAAATATCAAATTAATAAAATGTCTAGGAGTAGGGAATCCCCACTACGGACCGCCTCTCATCATTGTGATTCATAAGTTTCATTGTTGCTAAACTTGAATGTAAGTGAACTAGTCGCAACTAAATTTAGAACTAAGCTCACGCTCGCGCGCTATTGTCGGTCTATATAGCAAACCTAGGATATGGCCCAATCTCTTGCAAACCCTAGCCTAAGCCACTAGCGTGAAGAACGACATCATCGTTCAATCGTGTCTCGAGCCCACTCTCGTGCAAACTCGAGCTACGACCTAGGTTGCGATAGTTCCTATCCGTCCAATCTCTTAGAAACGAATATGGGTATAGGTTCACAATTGAAAATCCTAGCTTTGGTCTAATCTCTTGCAAAACAAGTCTAGAGAGATCCAATTGTCAATCTAAATCGAATATCTAGGCCTCCCTATCAATTGGGATCCAATCTCTTGCAAATCCCAATCGATATGAATCCCCAGCTATCCGTAATTAATCAATCACAACCTAACCCTAATCATTCCTAGCAACAATTCCACAATTTCATCACAATTTAGAAATAGGGTCCATAGGGTTCATCCCTACGCCCTAAGACGATGGCACTACTCACTATTCATCATGAAATTCTCAGAAAAATCAATAATAATATCAAGAGAATTCATTGCAATAGAGAAATAGCTAATAAAAATTGAGTTTTTGATAGGAAATAGACAAAACAATGAAGATCCAATGATATCCAATGAGAATCCAATAAGAGTAGCCTTCAAATCTCAAAAAAGAAAGTCTAAATCTAATTAATCTAAAAAGTTCTGAAAAGCTCTGAAAAAGGTTGCCAAAAGATCTCCTCATTAAGGCAAAAACTGGGTTTAAATACCCCCTAAAATCGCCCAGAAAATCGTGACCAAACTGCCCCTGCGCAGCCCAGAAATCGCAACTTTCGCAGCAGGCGGAGCGGCTCACTCGGCTGAGTGACATTGTCACTTGGCCGAGTGACAAACCCTGTAAGAAAACAGTAAGTTCGGATGTTTTAGGGTCTGTCTTCGGGGGATGGCTCGGCCGAGTAGACTTATCCATTCGGCCGAGTGGCTTTATCGTTCGGCCGAGTGAGCTTCGACAGGATCTCTGAAAATTACAGTAACTTCGGCCTTTCTCTGGAAAATTTCCCTGTTCACTCGGGCGAGTGATCTTTCTAATTCGGCCGAGTAGGATTTCTTCGTTCGGCCGAGTATACGCTGAAATCAACTCTGTGTGCGTATCCGTTCCGGTCGGCCGAGTGGGCTTTCTTGCTCGGCGAGTGAGTGCTCCACTCAGCCGAGTGGCATGCTGTAAATGCCCAATCTTCTCCGTTTCTCCTCCTCATCGCTCCTACGAAGTTCCTTCTTCTTCCACTCATCTTCCATCGCTGAATGGCCCCCAAAAGAGCCGTGGGTGACACTCGTTAGCGCTTGCAAACCCATTAATCTCAAAATCACTCCAAATTGCTCCTTATTTCCTGAAATACGACAAAAACAAGAAATAGTGATAAGCATCGTAATATTGTCAAATAATCGTGAAAAAACGTGATATGGGCGATCAAAACGGCATGTAAACATGCAGAAAAAGGTGTAAAATATGGAGTGATCAATCCTCAAGGGCAGTCCATGACTTAAGTGGATCTTCGACCGTAAGGTATTCATCCGTTATTGTTCACATGGTGACGAATATAGATAATGGCTTGCGTCTTTTCTATGTCATTTGCATTACCATCATTTGTCACAGCAGAAATAAGGGACTTAGCCTACAAGTGAAATTTGACATCGAGCTGCCAGCTCAAATAATTTGTCCCTGATGCATCTAGCACTTCGAAATCGACGCTTGCGATTTTTGTCATTTTATCTAGCAGAGCACAAATTGCATGAATTAATAATACATCAAAATGTTCATACGGAGGCATTTTTTAAATGAAAAACTAATTGTGTGGATCAGCTAGTCCCACGTAAATAATAGAGTCCAAAGTCCATATTGCAGTCCATATTACACAAAAGAAAGCGAAAAAAGAAATTACAACTTTGGAAACCCCGTGGGTCCCATTTATAAAATCTTCAGCTTCAAGAGTGGCCTCCACCTCCATGGAAAGTGGTCATCGGTCTTGGACATTACATAATTTCCTCACTACAATTTCTCTCAAAAAGAAAAGAAAAATGCAGGAAAAGTAAAATGTGGGACTTAAACAGCCAATCCAAAACCACAATTAGCAATCCATGCAAAAATTTGTGCCATCAAACATTTTCATCATATGCATTACATGCATCACATGCACTACAATTTCACAGAATGATAAACATAATAATTTAAATACTTAATACTTATTGGACCATGTGGCAACGTCATACACCGTTAGATTATATGACTAACGGCAGAGTGGTCACATGATCTTCTTAATTATTAAGTTAATGTCGCACAATCAAGCATAAGTTTATCCAGAGAATGAGCCTCAAAAAGTGATGCAATGCATATAAGTATGATCCTAGAATGGTATCATAGAATGCAAAAATTTTGTGCACGATGGGCTTATTCAAAAGAATTTGAAAAATGCCCCAAATTAATTGTTCTTCATGAAAAAGGAAAAGTTTTCCTTTTTTTATACCCCCAATTAATCCCCACAAGCCCCCAAATATCCCCATAAAGTTCCATTTTAGTCCCACATATTTATCAATTTTTCTGTGATTTTTAGGCACCAGATAGCCTATTTATTCATATTTATAACCCCATCCGCTTTCCATTTTCAATTTCTTTTTCTTTTTCTTTCTGTTTTTTTTTCAGATTATTCGGCTTGTGGGCCTGAAGCCCGCAGTGTGGCTGCGGGCTTCAGGCCCGCAACATATTTCCTTTTTTTGTTAATAAAAAATTGGCCTGCGGGCCTAAGTCCCGCAGAGCATTAATTTTTGTTTTTTTGGATCTGATGGGGGAAAGAGGGGGTGGCGGCTAGGGTTTGCCATCGCCGCCGCCGCCGCCCCCTTCAATGCAGCATAGCTGCGAAACAGGAGGGGGGAAGGGGGCGGAGCACCACTGTGAGGCGGGTCAGCAGGTAACGCGGCAGTGCGACGGGTCAGCAGGTAACGCGGCCGTGCGGCGGGTCCGTAGGCAGCCTGATGGATCCATATTTTACATATATTTTCTACATCATTTCATATCATATTCGTCTTCGAAGCCCACATTTTCATATATTATCGCGCTTCTAACGCCATATTCGAGTTTTGTATATATTTGTGGATTTTCAGGAGTTTTGGAGCAAATTGGAGCTATTTAGGGACATGGACACATCCTATACGTTCGGAGCATCATTGGCGAGGTCTAATAGGTGTTTGGCAAGGCAAGAAAGAAGATTAGAGGAGTGGAGAAGAAGAGAGCGAGAGATGACATACAACACTCGAACTCCCTTCAGAACGCTGCTCTATTTGGTTTCGACTCAGGTCGAGTAGATGATCAGCTCAGTCGAGTGGCTTTGCTGCTCGGTCGAGTGGGGCATGTCCATTTCCATTGCAACATCTGTATGCCAGCTTGATCGAGTGCTGATGCGCTTGACCGAGTAGCCTGGGAAACTGAACATATTAGATGCTAATCATGTCTCTTGCTATGATCCATGAGTAGTTCTATCTAGGGCTAATGGATTATCTCTAGGATCGTAGGATTTAGATGTAAAGTTAGGATTTTTTAGGTTGCATTGGTATAAAAGGGACGTGTTTTGGTTGATCCAACCAAGTTTGTAGGATATCTCAAACTGGGATCGTGTCCACGGTCGGTGGCACACACGCGCTTAAGAAGTATCCTATGATCTTAATTAGGAGGTTAGTGTATTCAATTAGGGTTCTTGAGACCATGCCCGGCGCACTCCTTGATGGGATCTACCGACGTCCTATATTACTATTGATGACTACGAGAGTAGCGTCAATGAGAGCATACCAATCCACACATCAAACCTCTATCCATGAGAGTGACGTGAGTGGAGATCATTCTATCCATGAGTGTGGTATGAATATTGTCGATCCTAATGCATGAATCACATGTTTACACCTATCGCGAGAGCGGGATAAGCGTGCGATACGTTAGACACATGGCGTGTCGAGCCATGAGTTCTACATCTTAGATGCGACAATCCCTAATAAAGCCAATGCAACGTAAGAGTTCTAACCTAGCATCAACATCCGACGATCCTAGTGGTGAGTCCTAACGCCCTAGTCTTTTATTACTAATACAATCTTGCTTGATAGATAACCTTGCAACAACCAATCTTCTAAAATTGACTGCTAGCATTATTATAAAGATCTAGAGATTACACAAGACCATAATAGCATTCACCTCCCTATGGGATCGATATCTTTTATACTATAACTTGACACCGTGCACTTGTGGTACTCTCCGGGAGTTACATTTGGGATACATCTAGCATTGGCATTCGTGCCATTGTTAGGTGGGTTTTAGGTGTTAGTTCCTGGCGCACCAAGTTTTTGGCGCCATTACCGGGGAGGTAACAGTTATTACTTTGGTTATTTCTTTATTGAAGATAAGTGTTAGCAACTCTTATCATTTTTATCTTTCCATATTTTATTTCTTTTTATTCCTTTGCTACTGACGATATTTCTATGAGTTTTTGTTGTGCATGAACACTCGCCTCGGGGGTCTTAACAAAGAATTATTATTTGACCCCGAGATCGAAAAGACCACAAGAAGACTCAGAGCTGAAAAGAGGAATCATATTATTTCTGAACCAATGGCAGAGGGTAATGCTACTCCTCCTCGTACCGGATCCATTCGGGACCGTATAAAGCCAAAATTTTTAGCACATCTTCTATATTGAGGCCGAAGCTGGCGGCTGGAAGCTTTAAGCTAAAGACCGTATTGATGAACCTGATGCAGCAAGACCCCTTTCATGGGCATGCACATGAGAACCCAAACCATCATATAGACCTCTTCCTGGCGAAGTGTGACACCTTCCAGGCCGAGGAAGTGAGCGATGACGCCATCAAGCTCAGATTATTTCCGTTCACTCCGAGGAACAAGGCCTCTTATTGGTTACGAGCGCACCCTTCGAATACTTTCACAACTTGGGAGCAGTTGGCTCTATCCTTCGTGAACAAGTTATATCCACCGTCCAAAACGGTGAGGATCCGAGGAGCGATCACCAATTTCAAGCAACTTCCTCAGGAGTCTTTATATGAGGCATGTGAGAGATTTAAGGATCTGCAACATCAATGCCCGCACCATGGAGTACCGGAGTGGTACCTTATTCAGAGCTTCTATAATGGGCTACAGCCAGGTACCAAGATGATTATCGATGCCTCCACTCAAGGCGATCTTTTGGATAAGCTACCAGAGAAGGCTATTTCTTTGCTGGAAAAAATGGCCTCCAATAACCAATAATGGAGCGATGAACGCTCAACACTTAAGGGTCCCTAGGTGAAGATAGATAGGCACCTAGATGGGCAACTTGAGACCATCTGCAAGTAGGTAGCAAGGATATTACAGAGGTTGGATGCTATTCCTCTCACTCCTAGAGCTTCGGTACATGCTACTCATGAAGACTACGCCGAGCAAGATGATCGACCCCGGATATACACCCAGAGAACGATTGTAGTTTTACCGCAAGTGCACGGTGTAGCAGCGAGCGGGTTATCGAACACAGGGAGGACGAATGACCGTGCTTGTTCCAATCAACCTGGCTATTTAAGAAGAGAGAAATTTGCCTTTGGCGATCCTGTCACAATCGTCAGACAAAGTACGGAAATATCAAATCAAATAAAGAACGTCTAGGGAATGGGGAATTCCCGCTACTCACCGTCTTTCGTAGATGTGGTTCATCGGTATCAAAATCGCTAGAATAAGATTTTGGATGAACTAGTTGCAACTGAATGTAGAACCAAGCTCACGCTCTCGCGCTGTTGCCGGTCTATAGCTATCCTAGGTTCGGGTCCAATCTCTTGCAAACCCTAGCCTAGGGAAGCTAGCATTAGGATCAACATCATCGTTCAATCGCGCACCGAGCCCAATCTCTTGCAAACTCGGCCCACGACCTAGATTGGGGTAGTTCCTACCCGTCCAATCTCTTGCAAACGGGTATTGGTGCGGAATTGGAACCGGAAACCCTAGTATCGGTCCAATCTCTTGCAAACCGATACTACGGAAATTCGATTCCAACCCAATTCGGATTTCTAGGGTTTCCTATCGAATTGGGATCCAATCTCTTGCAAATCCCAATCGATGTGAATTCCTAGCCATCCGTAGTAAATTGATCCCAATCTAATCCCTAATAGCAATTCTAGCAAAATTCCTACCAATTCATCACAATTATGAAATAGGGCTTGTAGGGTTCATCCCCACGCCCCAAGACGTGGCGACTACTCACAATTCATAGCAAGATCACAAAAATAATCAATGAAATAAGCAATAGAATTCATCACAATATTGAGATATGCAATAAAAATAGAATTTTTAGAGAAGAGAGAAGCAAACCAATGGAGTTCTTCAATTAATCCAACAAAAATCCAATTTTGTCTCCCCTCCAATCTCAAGAATAAAGCTAAAAAGCTAATCTAAAAAGCTGCAAAAAATCTAAGAGAAAAGCTCTTTTTAAAACTAGGGTAAAAACAGGGGTTAAATACCCCCCAAAATCGTCCAAAAACTGTGACCAAAATACCCCTGCGCAGCCTGTTTTCCGCAATTTTCGCTACAGGCAGCGCATCGCACTCGGCCGAGTGACAAAAGTCGCTCGGCCGAGTGAAAACCCTGTAATTTTCCAGTAAGTCTCGATCTTCAGCGGTCTTCACTTCGGGGGCGGCTCGGCCGAGTGAGTTGTCGTCACTCGGCCGATGGCTTCTTGGTACTCGGGCGGTCGGGATTATCCACTCGGCCGAGTGGGTCTTCTGAAGCTCAGGCAGCCGAAAAATAGTAACTTGGCGATTTTTGAATGGCTTCGTCTGGGTGCCACTCGGGCGGACGGGGTCTCGTCACTCGGCCGATGTGGTCTCCGTCGCTCGGCCGAGTGCACGTATGAATCGTGTCTGATCTGGTCGGCCGAGCGGTGTCTCACTGGTCGGCCGAGTGACTCCTTCACTCGGCCGAGTGGGACACAAAACATGCCCAAACTGCTTGTTTTGGCCTCCTCCTCGCTCCTGCGACGTCCGTTCTTCTTCCGCTCCTCTCCAGCAGCAAAATACCACTCGGGGAGGTCGTCGGTGACCGTCTGGAGTAAGCGCATCTCGAGATCACTCCAAGTCGCGCCAAATCACCTGAAATGCGACAAAAACAACAAATCATGAAAAGCATCGCAATATCATCGATATATCGTGAAAAACATGATTTGGGCGATCTAAATGGAATGCAAACATGCGGGAAAAAGGTGTAAAATGAGGAGTGATCAAAATCCCCCAAGCTTACCTCTTACTCGTCCTCGAGGAAGATAAGTAAAAGGCGAACCCAGTGGATTCGGAAAACGAAAACGGCGAAAAAAAAAATGAAAAATGAAGAACGGAGAAGAATGAAAAACGAAATAAAAATAAAGAAGAAAGAAAGAAGCGAAGAGGTAAGCCGCTAGATCATTTTCTCAGGACGTGGGTTCCGCTTACTCGTATAGCATGCACTGAATGAAAAACACATGTCAAAGAGTTTTATTTTGATATCATAGTATAATGGCGCAAATAGAAATAGAAAACCCACGAGCAACAATATAATCATGAAAAACGGAATAATCTTATAATTAACATCGTCTGAATCATTTAAAGCGGTATACAAATCACAGATCACACACTTTTCAATTGAATGCTTTCTATCAGGAGTATAAGAGTATCACACTATAGAATAGGGAGAATAGAAAAGTATGGATTTCATGAAATGAGTGCTAGGCTTAGATTTCTGGATTTCGTAAAGCTAAAAATAATCTCACCGAGTATAGAATATTACTTAGCCTAGGTTGTCGTGCAACGTTAAGTAGTCACTCTCTCACACATCAATGGATCCCCTCCCCCCAGCTTATCTATAAGCGTGGTGGCATAAAAAAAAATATTTACATCCCCATTTTTATAAAGCTCCAAAAGTAATAAAAACGAACACGAAAAGAGAGAAGAAAGAAAGAAAGTGAGATGTGATCTTTTATTGAGGATTTTTCCTCTTTTCTTTTTTTCTTTTTTTTTGATGCAATAGCATATATACACAACGATCCCAACTCAAAGAGAGATAATGATATACAAGAATATTTTCTCTTTTCTCTTTTTTTTTTGAATAAGAAATTTGGAGCTAGGAATTAATAGCGGGGGAAATGCCATATAATAGAATCGCTAAGGGGAGATTCACCAATGATTTTAAAAGTAGAGAAATGATGTTCAAGATTTGTGGAGAAAGAAATGAATATATCTCTCGGTTCACTCTATAAGACATGCACGACAACTTCAGTAGGGTATTCTAATCCACTCAGTTTCGATCACAAAAAAGCTAACTAATCCAGATTTATCATAGCTAATATCATTCAATCATCCTGAAGTGAAATGTACAGTTCATGCATATAGAAGTGATATAGGAAAAGAAATCGGTACTCCAGATATAGGCGTTCAATGCGTGAATCTTGGTGTGTTTTCTGTGATAGCATACATATGAATATTCAGACTCAGCTAATAATAAAATTTCATCCATTTTCATGTGGAAAAAGTGTGGGTTGCTATCTCTAGATGCAAGGCAAGTCATAGCATATGATATCAGAAATAAAATCTAAGACATGACAAATATAGCATGCAAAAAGAGTAAGCTAACTCCGCGTCATCATCATCACAGAAAAGTCATCTCTAGCATGAGATGAAAAAGAAAGAAATAAAGATAAAGGGAAAATAGAACTATTTACAATGCGGCATGCAGAGAAATAAGAAAAACGTGATGCATGGTAAAATAAAAGAAAATTGATGAAAAATAAGTGCAAAAGCGGAAAACGGCGTGAAAAACTAAAAATAAAGGTGGCAAACCGAAAAAGATCGTGAGAACTCACTCCCCCAAGCTAAATGGCACAGTGTCCTCAATGTGCAAAGTGTGGCACACCGAGAGACAAGTAAAGTGAGGGGTAAGTGAGGATGCATGCATGATGGGGAAAAAAAGGAAAATAAACGAAAAATAAAGAAACGAAAAATATGATGCGGACATGATGCATGCACAGATAGGAGTGATACAGATATAAAGATGGGGCACCAAAAACTCTCCCTCTCTCCCAAAAAAGATATATAAGGATACGATCTGAATGAGAAACCCAAAATAAGTGAGGGGAGGGTGGGTGGACAAAAGTGCAACAGGACCCAGCAGAAACGGGCAGCACAACGGCAGGAATAATCGATGGCATCAAGGGTGCCTAAGAAGGTGGTGCTGCGCCGTCTCCGTCCTGAGGCGGAAGTGGTGGTGGTGGCTGGACAGGCCGCTGAGCGGGTGTGGAAGTGGGAGCAGGCTGAGTGTGTGTGGAAGTGTGGGTGGGGACCTGCTGGGTGGGTGGGGGTACGCGGGGGAGACGCTCCAGGACCTGGGTAAGACAGTAGTGAATCTGCGGGAGCAGGTCAAAGCGGCCAGCCATCGTAGAGACGGTGGAGGACAGGGTCCTAAGGTCGCCTCTGAGGCCACTCATCGCCCCCTCTAGAGCACGAATGCTCTGAAGTATAGTGTCGGGGGGAGGTGGTGCAGAGGGACGCACCGGTCGGGACTGTGCAGGGCGGGGCTGGCGTACTCGGGTCGCGTATGTGACTGGCTCAGCGGGGAAGGGAACGAAAGGCGCTGCGCTCGCAAATGTGGGCCTGGCCTCAGTGTGAGGCTGGGGCACCGGCTGGTGAGAAGTGGATGCAGCAGCAGCGAAAGAAGAGTGCAAAAGTGGCAGCGAGGCGGCCAGAGAGGTCAGTGGCACAGAAGTGTGGACAGACGCCACGACACTCTCGGAAAATACAGCAGCAGTGGAAACAGAGGGCTCTCCGCACTCAACTACGGTCGGCGGGCGCTCGGGTGGTGCAGAAGAAACAGGCTCAGCAGACAGAGGGCCAGTGGTGGTGGTGACAGCCTCGGAAGCAGTGGAAGTGGGCTCAGCTAAGGTGCTCCCGACACCGACAGAGGTGGGGACAGAGGTGTCAGGAGCAGCGGAAACATCAGGTATAGGCTGAGGGGCCACGGGGTCAACAGGGGCAGCAGGCTCGGCAGGGGCGACAGGGTCTGCGGGGGCAGCGTGGGCAGCGTGGGCCTGCTCGGCCTCCTCGGCCTCGAGCACGTAAGCAGCGGGGATGAGAACATCCATCGCAGGGAGCCAGTCCACGTGGGCTGGTGCAATCTGAGTCCGAGCTGGGCTCGGAAGAATCATGTAATCGGCACCGTAAGGGCCGTGCAACCAGACCCAGTGACGCTCACCGTGCGGGCGAAGCATCTTCATCCGGGCCATAACATCAATCGACAAAGAAGTGGGGCCCGGTACTCGTCGCAGGTCGTCAGGGAAGTCCTCGCCGGTCATAAGGGCAAGCAAGGTGATCAGGCCGCCGCAGCATATCGGTGAGCGAGCGCCCACCGATACAATGATGCGGTCTAAAAACCAAGCCGCGACATCAATCACGACGGCGGGGACAAGCTCATCGCCATCCCTAGATAGAGCTCTGGGCCGTGTCATCGCATAGAGCATGTAGAGCTCTGGCGTAGACATCGTGCCCGGCTCATATCTGGCCAAAAAGGTCGTCGCCATAAGGCGCTGAGCAATACGGAGGCAGGGATGGACAATGGCCGAGGCCTTGGCCCTACTAGGGTCAAAGGCAGCGTGAAGACCCGTAATCCGGGCCCAGAAGGCACCGGCGTCGAAGGAAGGTGGGGGGATATGGGTGGGGCCGTAACCGCGATCGGCTCCGGGGACAGCGGGCCACGAGAAAAATGCTCTCATCATATCGAGAGTGACCTGGCACTCCCGGTCCATGAACCGAAACGAGCATCCCTCGTCGGTCCGGGCGATCGAACTAAGAATCTCAAGTGTCGGGCGGGTAAACGTGTCCGCCGACACCTGAAAGAAATCTCACCAGCCCACGTTGTCGTACAACGTGAGCATCCCCTCTAGTACCCCCAGGCGTCCTAGGTCGGCAAGGTGTGCGAACCTGGAGGGTACGATCGAGCGCTGGGAGATACGCTCGAAGACGGCGCGGTGTGCGTCGTCTCGGAACGTAATCCCGAGCGGCCCGACCAGTGGAGCCGGAGGTGGTGGCTGTGGAGCGGCAGGGAGTGGCTGTGCGGGCTGTGCGGGCTGTGTGGGCGTTGCAGGCTGTGCGGGGTGTGCGGGGCCTGCAGGCTGTGCTGGGTGGATGGGGTGTGTGGGAGAAGGCGGAGGAGAGTCCTCCAACTCATGGGAGGGGCCGGCGTCATCCGACCGCTTCCGCTTGGCGGAAGCTCTCTTCGACCGCGGCCGTGTCCGGGGCGGCATATCGGCCCCGAGCGCGCGCCGAAAAGTGTAAAAAATGCGGCGTGTGCAAAATAAAGGAAAGAGTATACCCCGACACGCCGCGAGTGCTAAGCAATGGAAGCGTGCGAAGACAGCGCCTCCGCGAAGCCCAAATCAGTCC
Organism: Scilla litardierei; assembly: GCA_030789695.1. Taxonomy (NCBI): domain Eukaryota; kingdom Viridiplantae; phylum Streptophyta; class Magnoliopsida; order Asparagales; family Asparagaceae; genus Scilla; species Scilla litardierei. The sequence continues at coordinate 271,048,708 of CM061141.1, read as the reverse complement.
GTAGAAGCTCCCCTGGGCTCCCCTAAGCTCCCAAAAACAACCTACGCATGAAATGGAGATATCAGCGGGTAATATTCAAAACGTATGGAGCATTAGGGGTGTAATAGATAGATATAGAAATTGATTAGGGTTTGGGGGTCGTTTTACACATGGATCCTCGAAAAATACACAAAAAGAGGAGAAAAGGCGAAATAGGCGATACCGGAGGTGGTCGGAGCGGCGGCCGCCGGCGGCGACTCGGGCGAGGCGCGGCGGGTGCTCGGCCGGCGGTGGCTGGCCGAGCGGCGGCGCGAGGTGGTCGGTCGGGCGAGTGGGGGCGCGAGCGAGGGGGACGGGCGAGGGGAGCTGAAGGGTCGGGCGAGCGATTGGGATTTTTTCGTTTCGAAAAACGTGCCTCCCCTCAGCCCCTTATATAATAAAAGTTATGACTCGGCCGAGTGACTAGGTCACTCGGCCGAGTGAGATCAATGGAAATATCCTCCCCGCTTACGCTTCGGCCGAGCGGCCTTGCCAGCCTCGGCCGAGTGACTAGGTCACTCGGCCGAGTGGCTCAAGCTACTCGGCAAGACTCGCCCTAGGAGCGTATCCGTTTTACTCGGCCGAGTGAAAATATATACTCGGCCGAGTAGCAGTTATACTGAAATCAAGAAAATAAACAGAGAGTTGGGTACAGCAGACTTCCCTCGTTCGTGAGCGGCTCGGCCGGACGAACTTGTGTACTCGGCCGAGTGACTAGTATACTCGGCCGAGTGAGCCTTGTTTTCTGCTGTTTGTCTTCGTTTGGGCTCTAAACTCCGTCTTTCTTCCTCCAGTCGATTTCATCTTACTCCTAAGCATCGAGCGTCTTCCTGGGGCACTCCTCGTCGTCTCGTTCATCCTCCTCATGATGGATTTACCTATCTCCTCTCCTGTCAACAAAAATAGGACCTGTTATCACTAAATTTTTGGGCGAACGACTCAAAACACTAAAAATTTCTAAAACAAAATTAAAGAAAAAGTAAAAATAAAGCAATAACCGTCGGGTTGCCTCCCGACAAGCGCTCGTTTAAGGTCGTGAGCTCGACCCCCCTATGATTTTCAATTAATGCGGGATGTTTGGTGCATATGAGATGCACCCATCAAACTTTCCGGGGAGAACGCTTGGATTCGGAAGTTGCGGCGGTGTGTTCTCCCGCGGTGGTCTCTCGTCTCGAATTTTGTTGGGGGGAGGCTCCCCCAAGCTAGCGTTTGCCCCGGTCAACGGCTTCACCGGTGACGCCGATTTCTGTATCGGCGGAGCTTTCTTTGGAGACTTTAATTTCGAGAGCTTGCAGAGCTCTCGGATCCTTGCGACATCAGCGTCGCCTTCATCATTTTCAGCGGAGAGGTCGGGGGAATCATCTATCTCCTTATCTTGGCCTAAATCCGGGCCTTCATCAAAATCCTCATCGAAAAGAGCGCCAATCAAGTGGGGGATCGCCTCTTCTATCACCTCATCAAGGAGGTCCATGTAGTCAAGTTCCTCGTGGTAAGGCATGTGTTTCATAGCCTTAGGAATGTGAAGCTCCACCTCGATGTTGCCGACGTTCAAAGTTAGGGTACCTTCTCGCACGTCGACAATCACTCCAGTGGTGGCGAGGAACGGCCGTCCAAGTATCAATGAAGTATCTCCCTCCTCCTTAACGTCCATGATCACGAAGTCACATGGCAAGCATATTCCCCCCGGGACTTGTAGCGGGATGTCTTCGGTGATCCCTACCGGCCTTGTTATTCGCCCATCGGCCAATTGTATCCGCATGTCGGTAGGTTTCAACTTCGTCCCGGTGTTTAGGCTTAAGAACATGGAGAGAGGCATGAGGCTCACACCAGCCCCTAGATCTACCAACGCCTTTTGAAGAGGGACGCCGCCCAAGGTGCAAGGAATCCGAAAACTCCCTGGGTCTTTAAATTTGGCCGGCTCCTTCTCTCTCTTGGTGAACCAAGAGCCCTCCTCGGCTAGCATAATCTTCTCCTTCCTCTTTCTCCCCGAAATCAAGTCCTTTAAGAATTTAGCATATGTGGGGATCTCCACGATGGCGTCGAGGAAGGGAATGTTGAGGCTAACCCCTCTCAGATACTCGAGAAACTTTGCTAGCCTTTTCTCCATTTTCGCTCTAGCGAGCCTTTGGGGAAATGGGACCGGTGGCATGAAGCGCCTTTCCGCAATCAATTGCTCCGCTCTAGATTTCTCCTTTTCTTGTGGCTCTTTCTCCTTATCAACTTCAACTACCGGCTCAATTGGCTCCAAACTTTCCTCCACGGGCTCCTCGGTAGGAATCATGGCGGGGGTGGTATCCTTCCCGCCTCTAGTAGTAACGGCAACTACGGCATTGATGTGGCCGGTGTTGCCCCGTGGGTTTTGCTCGGGTTGCGCCGGCAATCGTTGAGTGTTCCGATTGAGCAACGCCAATTGCTCCGATATTTGAGCCACAACTGTATTAAGGGAGTCTTGCCCCGCCTTCAAGGTAGCATTGACCTTATTTTGCTCGACCATAAACGCCTCCACTCTAGCTTCGAAGTCGGATCGTTGTTGAGCTTGTGGAGGGTTTTGATTTTGATTCCTCCACCCTTGATTGTATCCGGGCGGCCTATATGGTGGAACTTGTTGCTTCGGTTGGAAATTTTGTTGTGGAGGCCCCCTCGGCGGATAGTGTTGTTGTTGGGGTGGTGGTGGTCGAGCTTGTTGAGGTGGTTGTTGTGGCGGGTTCAAAGCTCCTTCATTGTTGGCGTAAGAGAATCCGGGATGATTTCTTGTGGCCGGATTAGCCCAATATCCTTGGTTCCCCGCGACATATTGTACTTGCTCCAAGGATCCTTCTCCTTGCTCTCCTCCCAAATACATGGCTTGAGATTGGTCTTGCCAATCGCTCATTTGGTTCGTTGGAGCGGAGGTGGAAGGGGTTCCTTGGGGCTCCGTGATAAACTTCTCCAGTCTCTCCACTACCTTGTGGAGAGAATCAAACTTGCTTGTAAGCTCCGCTACGGCCTTCGCCTCATAGATACTAGTTGGCTTCAAGGAGGACGTGGAGTGTCCTCGCTCATCGCCCCATTGTTGATTGTTTGAGGCCATCTCCTTAATTAGGGCCGTAGCTTCCTCGGGAGTCTTTGACAAGATAGCACCATTCGCCGCGGCATCAATAATTTGTTTGGTCCCCGGTTGGAGACCGTTGTAGAAGCTATGAACTAGCTCCCAATCTTCAATGCTATGGTGCGGGCATTGATGCTGCAGATCCTTAAAACACTCCCAAGCCTCATAGATCGTCTCTTGGGGTCCTTGCTTGAAGGACATGAGAGCGCTCCGGATCTTCACCGTCTTGGAGGGCGGATAGAACTTGTCAATGAATGCACTTGCCAACTCGTCCCAAGAGGTGAAGACTCCCTCAGCCTGCATCCTCAACCAATAGAGTGCCTTGTCCTTTAGCGTGAAGGGGAAGAGACGCAGTCTGATGGCATCGATGGAGACCCCCGGCATTTGGAATGTGGCGCACTTTGACAAGAATAATTGGATGTGGTAGTGAGGGTTTTCATGGGCATTCCCATGAAATGGATCCTGCTGCATCAGAACCACTAGTCCAGTCTTTAGCTCGAAGTTCTTGTCAGCCGCCAACTCCGGCATGGCAATGGATGAGGTCATAGAAGAGGTCTTAGGCCGAAGCCTATCTCGAATAGAAATTATCCTCGCCATCCTTGCCGCTAATTGGTCCGCAGTTTCCAGGTTGGTCATAAACCTCCCTTCCGGATTTTGTCTCCTTTCCGCTCTAAGTCTCCGCGCGGTACGTTCGATCTCGGGATCAAATAATATAGCTTCAGGGTCCGCCGTAGATCTCGTGTACATGCACCGGGAAAACAGAGTTTCAAAGAAATGATTAGTACCGTGGAAGGGTTAGGTAAAAATAAAGGAATGGAAATAATAATAATAATAATAATAAAAAGAAATAGCTAGGGTGGTAAGATCAAACGCAATCGCCTCCCCGGCAACGGCGCCAAAAACTTGATCGACCCCGGATATACACCCAGAGAAAGGTTGTAGTTTTACCGCAAGTGCACGGTGTAGCAGCGAGCGGGTTATCGAACACAGGGAGGACGAATGACCGTGCTTGTTCCAATCAACCTGGCTATTTAAGAAGAGAGAAATTTGCCTTTGGCGATCCTGTCACAATCGTCAGACAAAGTACGAAAATATCAAATCAAATAAAGAACGTCTAGGGAATGGGGAATTCCTGCTACTCACCGTCTTTCGTAGATGTGGTTCATCGGTATCAAAATCGCTAGAATAAGATTTTGGATGAACTAGTTGCAACTGAATGTAGAACCAAGCTCACGCTCTCGCGCTGTTGCCGGTCTATAGCTATCCTAGGTTCGGGTCCAATCTCTTGCAAACCCTAGCCTAGGGAAGCTAGCATTAGGATCAACATCATCGTTCAATCGCGCACCGAGCCCAATCTCTTGCAAACTCGGCCCACGACCTAGATTGGGATAGTTCCTACCCGACCAATCTCTTGCAAACGGGTATTGGCGCGGAATTGGAACCGGAAACCCTAGTATCGGTCCAATCTCTTGCAAACCGATACTACGGAAATTCGATTCCAACCCAATTCGGATTTCTAGGGTTTCCTATCGAATTGGGATCCAATCTCTTGCAAATCCCAATCGATGTGAATTCCTAGCCATCCGTAGTAAATTGATCCCAATCTAATCCCTAATAGCAATTCTAGCAAAATTCCTACCAATTCATCACAATTATGAAATAGGGCTTGTAGGGTTCATCCCCACGCCCCAAGACGTGGCGACTACTCACAATTCATAGCAAGATCACAAAAATAATCAATGAAATAAGCAATAGAATTCATCACAATATTGAGATATGCAATAAAAATAGAATTTTTGGAGAAGAGAGAAGCAAACCAATGGAGTTCTTCAATTAATCCAACAAAAATCCAATTTTGTCTCCTCTCCAATCTCAAGAATAAAGCTAAAAAGCTAATCTAAAAAGCTGCAAAAAATCTAAGAGAAAAGCTCTTTTTAAAACTAGGGTAAAAACAGGGGTTAAATACCCCCCAAAATCGTCCAAAAACTGTGACCAAAATACCCCTGCGCAGCCTGTTTTCCGCAATTTTCGCTACAGGCAGCGCGTCGCACTCGGCCGAGTGACAAAAGTCGCTCGGCCGAGTGAAAACCCTGTAATTTTCCAGTAAGTCTCGATCTTCAGGGGTCTTCACTTCGGGGGCGGCTCGGCCGAGTGAGTTGTCGTCACTCGGTCGATGGCTTCTTGGTACTCGGGCGGTCGGGATTATCCACTCGGCCAAGTGGGTCTTCTGAAGCTCAGGCAGCCGAAAAATAGTAACTTGGTGATTTTTGAATGGCTTCGTCTGGGTGCCACTCGGGCGGACGGGGTCTCGTCACTCGGCCGATGTGGTCTCCGTCGCTCGGCCGAGTGCACGTATGAATCGTGTCTGATCTGGTCGGCCGAGCGGTGTCTCACTGGTCGGCCGAGTGACTCCTTCACTCGGCCGAGTGGGACACAAAACATGCCCAAACTGCTTGTTTTGGCCTCCTCGTCGCTCCTGCGACGTCCGTTCTTCTTCCGCTCCTCTCCAGCAGCAAAATACCCCTCGGGGAGGTCGTCGGTGACCGTCTGGAGTAAGCGCATCTCGAGATCACTCCAAGTCGCGCCAAATCACCTGAAATGCGACAAAAACAACAAATCGTGAAAAGCATCGCAATATCGTCGATATATCGTGAAAAACATGATTTGGGCGATCTAAATGGCATGCAAACATGCGGGAAAAAGGTGTAAAATGAGGAGTGATCACAAGGGTACGCCCCAATAGAAGTATCATGCGAAGGAACAGACGTACCAGTAGAGCAAGTCCACTATATGGGAGGAGAGGAGAGAAATCAATGGCAAAATTCGGCGCGAGAAATCATCCCAGTTTTTCTTATAGCAACCCCAATAGAGCATTGCAACCTCCAACGCAACAAAGGCCACCACAACCACCTCCTCAACAACAAGGGCCGCCTCCTCAGCAACACCAGTATAGGTTTAGGCCATCTGGGCCTTACAGACCGCCGGGGTACAACAATAGACCACCACAGCAACAATATCAACCGGCGGCCCCAAGATCTAACTTGGAAGCAACCTTGGATGCATTTATTAGTGGGAAAACGAAGAACAATGCTAAAACTGCAGCTCACTTTAGGTCCTTAACACTTCCATTGACTAGTTAAAAGCTCAAATGGCTCAATTAATGAAGACTCAAGGAAGATTGCACTCTCAGCCTGAGCCAAATCCTAGAGGGCAAGTCAACCGGGTGGTTGCTATCACCACGAGGGGAGGAAATGTCACCGACGATGTCATGGTGCCGGTTTCCAAAAATGTGAGCCAAAGATCATCCATTCCTACTCAAGAGGAAGACACCACTATTTCGGCCCCTATTGTGGCCAATGACGAGGATATGGCTACAAAGGATCCACATACCATTGGAGAGAGGAAGGCTTCACCTTCTACACTTCATATTCCCACCACTACGGCATCGACAGATGATACTACTACTTCAAATCAGTCTATTTCAAAAGATGTTGCTAGAGACAAGGTAAGCTGACCTCCACCCCCTTATCCTCAAAGGTTAGCCATGTCGAAATTAGAGAAGAAATACGCCAAGTCCTCCGATCTTCCCAAGGGAATCCAATTGAATATCCCTTTCATGGACATAATCACGGAAATCCCCATGTATGCTAAGTTCTTAAAGGATCTAATAACGGGGAAGCGTAAACAAGAAGAGGTGAAGCTTTTGGATAATTGCACAACCGTTATCAAAGATCATCTACCTAAGAAGTTGCCCGATCCCGGGAGTTTCACTTGTGCCGTGCTCCGTTGGCTGCACCCCAATTAGTAGAGCCTTGATCGACTTGGGAGTGTGCCTTAGCTTGATGCCGCTCACTATGTTTAACGGCTAAACACGGGAACGAAACTTGATCCTACCAACATGAGCATCCAATTGGCGGACCAATCGATTACCTATCCAATGGGCATAGCATGCGACATTATATTGCAAATACCGCCCGGGCTATGTGTGCCGGTAGACTTTGTGATCATGGATATGCCGGAGAAGGGTAGTTCACAAATTATATTGGGGCGTCCATTCATGGCGACGGCCGGAGTATTGATCGACATCCGTGAGTGGACGTTATCTTTGAATGTGGGCAACATTGAGGTTGAATTCCTCTTGCAAAAGCCAATGAGGGACAGTGCCCCACAAGAGGATGCAAGCTATCTTGAGCTCCTAGAGGACGAGGCAACCAATGAATATGCCATGGAGGAGTTCTCTAGAGATCCCATGGGGAAAATCTTTGATGACGACGACAACGTCGTACACGACAAGATGTTGGCTGCCTATTTGCGCATACTAGATGAGGATCTGCCCGGTGTACCATTGCACACCGAAGAACCGAAGGCTACGATCTTCTTGGCCTAGGAGGGCCAACAAGGAGAAGCGCGCCAACTCCCGCCGCATGGCCTCATTGGGAAGCATGACGGGCGTATTTCATATGCACCCAACATCCACGATCATCATTGAAAATCTAGAGGGAGTCGAGCTTACGACTTAAAATAAGCGCTTATCGGGAGGCAACCCGAGTTTTCTTTCTTTAGCTTTTATTTTTCTTTTTGTTCTTCCCTTTTTTTATTGAAAACCCAAAATAAAAATGTTTTTAATTCCTTAAAATACAAATCATAAAAATTTAATGAGTTCTTCCTACTACATGTTGAACAATGGAGAGAGCGTGCCAAACGACAAAAAGAAAGAGAAGGAACCAAGAGGAGAGAACCATAGAACAACACTAGCTTAGGGGATGAGTAGCAGGTCACTCGATCGAGCAGCTACACTGCTCGGTCGAGCTACAATCAGATGAAGGAGTAGGCCAAAAGAGCTCCCTGGAAGTTAACGCGACTCGACCGAGTAGCTACCCTACTTGGTCGAGCTACAGTAGGAGCTCAAGGATGCCAAAATCAACACTCTATTTCTAATTCGACTCGATCGAGTGGCTACCCTACTCGGTCGAGTAGCAGTGCAAAATTTGGGTGTTTAAAATTTTAATTTTTTCTATCTTTTTATACTCGATCGAGCAGTCTGCGCTGCTCGACCGAGTAGTGATTCGCTGAGGGACCCATAACTTAACACCGAGTTTGACTCGGTTTATATGAACTCAAAACCGCTCGAGCCTAACCCTAATCCTATTCTAATTTGAAAACCCCCAGCGCCAGAGTTCCCTTAAACATAATCCTCTGCTCGATCCGATCGTGTTCACCCGAGCTCTGCCGCCTCTGCCCGAGCTCTACCTCCGCCGCCGCACTCGGTCTGCCCACCACCACCTCCTCTCCATCCCTCTTCTCTCTCTCTCTCTCTCTAGATACATACATACATACATACATACATATACTAGTCATAACACGTGTCCGCGGGCACGGTTCATTTAAGATTTCCCCTCGCGAAATCTTTGTTCCCAAACATTATTTACACAGTCAAATTTGTGCAGAACAACAAATTCGGCATAGAACAATAAATTCGCCGGTGACGCCCTTGAGTCGGAACAACAAATTAGCGTAAAAACATTTAGCGGGCGCCTTCGGCGCGGCGGGTGGAAGTGCATAAGAGAGAGAGTGTATATGGTGTGTAGGTAAAAAGTAAAATGGGAGGGGTTTTTTTAGCAAAAAGGGAAATATGTGGTATTCTGTGCAAATGTAGTGATTGTGGGGGGTTTGAAAACAAAAGGAAAAAATGGTGTTTTTTCCAAACACTCATCTCAACCCTTCTTTTACCAAGATTAAATCCTAGCCATTCTTCTATCAACCTCTTTATACATCAGCTTGACACCAGCTTGTCCCAGTCAGCCCTAGGATTTAAAAATAGTTGTGTTTATATATATATATATATATATATATATATATATATATATATATCTCTCTCTCTCTCTCTCTCTCTCTCTCTCTCTCTCTCTCTCTCTCTCTCTCTCTCTCTCTCTCTCCCCCCCCCCCTCCCTCCCTCCCTCCCTCCCTCCCCCAGAAGCCTCAAACCGCCCTACTCGTCCCGACCATCCGCCGCCTCCGCCACTTACGCCACCCGAGCGCCGCCCCTCCAGCAGATCGATCCGCCCCAAGAGCACCTATCTCCAACCCCTCTCACCCCATATCTCTCCCCATCTCCCTCACCCTCTCCCAAAATCCCAAATCCAAACCCTAACCCTAATTCTTTCTAATTAAGAACCCCAACCCAACTTATTTTCTTAATTACCTACTGATCCGATTTCATTGTCAATTGCAGGTACTATTAGAGCTATTCGTAAAGACGACCGGCTTGGGATAGCTTGGGGGATCGTTTTGGTTTAGGCTTCGCGCGCATACGATCGCTTTTGCTTTCGGCCGCAACTTACGGATTCGGTATACTCGCTCCACTCTTATCTTTATTACTGTGTCTCGCATTTTTGTAGCTTAGCACACCTCTTGCACGATGCCTCCTTGCCTTAGGCCGAGGAAGCCTCCGCCGAAGAAGATGAAGGTCACCACCTCGGGTCCGGCCTCTTCTGGGCTATCACGCCACCACCTCCACTCACCTACACCTGAGGATCACTTGGCGGACTCCACGTCCTCCTCCTCACCCTCACAATCATCATCCCCGATGCCTCTCGCCATAGAGGCCCACTCACTACCCCCATGCTGACACCCACCACTCCCGCTCCTCTACCCCGGCTTGTTCCACCACCCCCGCCCATCCTGGGGATGTATGATATCGTCTTCATGGACGATGCTCACCACGAGCTTTTTGTCACCATCTCTCACCGCACCATCGTTCCGATCCGCTTCGTCCACGTCCCCACCCTTGTCAGGCTGGGCATCCTACAGGGTGCCTATAGGCTTTACCAGATCGTCGGTTTCGACCGACTCCTTACTATTCATGCATGCACGTACACACGCCTCACCCTCGAGGCGATTAGCTCCATCGTCCGAGAGGGTGACGGCATCCGCTTTCGGCTGCCTGACCACGACATAGTGGTCATGCATGCCATGATCCGTGCACACTTCCGTTTCCCTGCCATCCCCGACCCATCCCTTTCCTACTCCCTAGAATACGAGCTTACCACAATCAACGTCGAGTAGTTTTGGCGTCGTATCACTGGCCTGCGAGGATATAGCCCTAGCAGGGCTAAGTCCTCAGCCATAGTCCACCTCTACCTCCGCTACGCCCAGCGCCACCTAGCCACCACCCTCTTCTACATGCCATAGGTCGGGACACTCTTCCTTCCTGAGCTTACCCATCTTATGGGGATGACTCGACCTCTGTGCCATTACCCCAATGACACCATCTTCCATTTCCTACTTTTCGATGCAGCACACTGGGTGTGTCACCACCTCCTCCAGACCACCCACGCTACTACAGATATCTGTTATGGCGGTTTCTTCACCATTTTTGCTTCCATGCTCGGCTTTGTACTTCCAGCTGTTCTAGCAACACCCACTGGGCCTACTCGTCTGACTCTAGATATGCTTGCTGGCATGCACATCATTAGGCCACATGGTGAGCGTCACTGGATCTACCTACTAGGCACCCAGTGTGGACACCGCCTCTATCTGCCCCGCCTCGATCTCACACGTGTTGACCCAGTCATTCTTGATTGGGTCATTCCTGGCATTTTTCCCATCCCCCCATCAATGTCCTTGAGTCTCCAGGAGGACCAGTCGCTGATGACGACTATGACTGGGTACTCGGCTCCGATGAGGAGGAGCCCGATTTTGCTACATCCTAGCAGCCCAGTCTGACCAGCCAGACCATCCCATGAGCACTTCTTTCCATACAGCTGTAAGTGCTCCCACCATTACCACTTCCACACCCACTACCATCGAAGAGACTTCCACGGCAGTCCACAACTTTTCCCCCGAGGTCACTACTTCAGTACCTTCTGTGCTCGGACCTGAGGGCCCGTTTGTTTCTGATGCTCCTATTTCTACCGTTTTACCTTCTTCGGAGCCTGTCCCCACCACTACTATCCCCACCAGTTTTGAATCTGCCAGCACCCTATCTGACCATGTGGACCCCCTCACTTCTGTTCCTATCACTTTATGGTCCACAGCCACACTTTTTGGCACGACTTCTATACCTTCATCAGCTGTCTTTACTGAGAGTGTCGTGGTGTCTGTCACCACTTCTATTGCCACGACGTCTCCCATTTCCGATGCTGCTGCTTCTATCTCTCTGCACTGGATCTCGGATCCATTCCATTCCCATCCTCTTTCACCGAGATCTCTGCTAGACCGCCCTCTCCTGATTTTGTCTTCAGACCTCTTTCTTCACATAGACGAGGCCATGCTGAGAGGGTCGTTTCTAGTATATTACATCATCCGCTCGGTTCCCACGTCACTAACGCACGTTTGACTGCTGTGGAGACCGAGGTTGCTCGCTTGAAGCGTGCCTTTGACACCTTCGCCAGCTTTGTCGCCACCCACTAGCAGTCAGTTGAGCGGGACCTCACTGCTATTCTTGATATTATGAGGACACAGTGTGCACCAGCTGTCATACTCGCACACGCTCCTCCTGCCCAACCAGACCCTCCTTCTCCTGCACACCCGCACCACTCACTATGCCTCTTTCTCAGGCTTCTGCAGGGCCTGCAACTCATTCTATTGAGTCGGTTGCATCACTGGTGGACATATCTATTGTTGACACACCCATTCTTACCCCTGTCGACACACCTGCTTCACACTTTCTTCTGAGCCAGTCGCACCATTTGTTGACCTGCCGGCCGACACACTTATAGAGCCTCGACCTGTTGTCCCACTTTTTGGTCATCAGCAGCGGGACCCATCACCACCTGCAGAGTGTGGTGCCCTTGCATGATACTCAGATTATAATATTTTTACTTATGTCCACCTACATATTTATGCACATCTGTCTCTTTGGGGCATTCTTCTTACATAGCTTGGGGGAGGACCCCATTTTGCACCATCTGTATATATCTTTCATATAGCATTTGCATTTTCCCTTCTTGCATCATGTCATCATCTGCATCATCTGCCCGCTTGCTCACTTTTTTAGGTATTAGGTCATGCATCTGTATTTTTCTTTAGCATTTCATTTGTATAGTTCCTTATTTTTTTTATTTTTTCCACCCGATCCACCCTAACATCATTCACATGCCTTGCACGCGTGTTCTCATCAGTAAGGGCACTGCTGTGTTTAGCTTGGGGGATGAGCGCTATCGCTTTTTATTTTCATTTTTACATTTTCCTTCATTGTTCACCCTTTTGTTTTTATTTTCCACCACATTTCCACCATTTTATTTTTTTCCATTTAGCTTCACGTTTTTCATGTTTTGGTATGCTTGCAAGCTTGTTTTTTTACTTCTTTCCGCCTTTCTTTTCCCTTTTTGCTAGATATATTCTGAATGATAATATCTCTTTTAGCTTTAGTAGCTATCACGATACTTATATCTCTTGCCATGCCAGTAGAGCATTTCAGTGTCTTGATATCCATATGCTTGCTTATTTATTCTTTTGATGATTTCTCTATATGAACGCATGAAATGAATTGAAGCTGAATGTATGCAATAGTATTTAGAATGCTTTTGTTGGAAATGCACTAAGATTCACGCATCATTAGTCTATCTTAAGCATCTGCCTTTTGTCTTACTCACTTTCTGCTGCATGCCTGATATGATTGTATGCCTTACCGCTTTACTTCGCCATTTATCGAAAGAATGAAAATATCCATGCTTACTTATGCGTTTAGTTGAAGTATTATCTTATTGAACCGTTCATGACATCTTAGAGTGAACCGAGTGTTATTATATTTCTTTCTCCATATACCTCTTTATTTCTCTACATGTCATTTGGGTTCACCCCCTTACAGCTACTTATATCGCATCCTTTCCCAAAAATACCCGCAAAAAGAAAAGTTAGCTCCAAAAGTTCAAAAGCCTAAAAGGAGCCAAAAAGTAAAAATGCAAATCAAATAGCTCCTACGAAAGAAAAAAAGAGAGAAACAAAAAGTTCAAAAAGTATAAAAATAAACCAAAAAGAAAAGAAAAATATCTATCTATTTCATTACTTGGAGCTACAAAAAATACTTGGAAAAACCAAGGCAAAAATTCCATTTTCTCCCATCCTTTCCTTTAAATGCGATGCCTCAAGCTAAGCTTGGGGGGGTTGAATTCATTTGATTATATGAGTGAGCACGACATTAGAGCGGTGATTGTGCATGAACGGGAATATTTGTTTAATGCTTAGACTTTGCAAAATATATTAGCTATGGATATTTTTCAAGATTTGAAATAAATATGCGAATGCCGTGAATTTTATTCTATTCTATAATGTATGATTGGTATGATTCTTATATGCTTCATTTATAACTCTGGATTGAAAAGTACATCGCCAACATTTGTATATTAAACTCTATGAATTACATGATGTGAATATGAGTTGATTGCATGAATTTAGAGAATCCCTTCTTTTGCTCTTTGTGGCTTGCAAGTATTATTTATAGTCAAGATATGAAATTCCTATGGCATGTATTCCAATTATTTCAGCGTATCGTGATATGTACATATGGCATGAGATCTAATCGAATAATTTAGCGCCTCCCGACATCTTTCATTCTTTTTTCTATTTCTTATTTTTATCGCCCGGTGAGCCTCGTATTCGTCATCCTCGAGGGCGAGTAAGAGGTAATCTTGGGGGATTTTGATGTGTCCATATTTTACATATATTTTCTGTATCATTTCATATCATATTCGCCTCCAAAGTCCACAGGTTCATATATTATCGCGCTTCTAACGCCATATTCAAGTTTCATATATCTTTATGGATTTTCAGGAGTTTTGGAGCGAATTAGAGCTATTTAGGGACATGGACACATCCTACACATCTGGAGCATCATTGGCGAGGTCCAATAGGTGTTCGGCAAGGTAAGGAAGAAGATTGGAGAAGAGGAGGAGAAGAGAGCGAGACATAAGAACTCTAGGTCATATGTTCAATTTCCCAGGATACTCGGTCGAGTGCATCAACACTCGACCGAGCTGACATACAGACGTTGCAGCAGAAACAGACATGCCCCACTCGACCGAGCAGCAAAGCCACTCGACCAAGCTGATCATCTACTCGACCCGAGTTGAAACCAAACAGAGTAGCGTTCTGGAGGGAGTTCAGACCTACAGTAGCTCGACCGAGTGGAGGGGCTACACGACCGAGTAGCCCGTATCAGCCATAGCAAAAGAAGCAGCAAAGAAGCAGCCGCATGTAGCTCGATCGAGCGACGCCCTTCTCGACCGAGTAGGGCGACGCGGCCAGTCAAGTTGGTGGGCCCAAGTGCCCAGATTTTTGGAGATTTTGTGGGGTCCATACCCCTTGTATATAAGCACAATTTTAACCTTTTTAAGGGGCTTGCTTATTTTCTTTAGTTTAATTTGAGTTTAAGTTTTTAGAGAGAAGTTCTAGTCGTCGCTATTTTGTAGAGACCAAAGTTGAGATTTTTATTAATCTTTATTACGTGGAATCTTGTTCTTCTTGATTATCTGCGATAGACGATGTGTTGGTAACAATTCTCAAATCTTTCTATGCTATACTTGTTGTTTTCTATTGCTATAATGAATTCTCTTGCCTTTATTGCATCTTTCATGTCTCTTGCTATGATCCATGAGTAGGTCTATCTAGGGCTAATGGATTAGCCCTAGGATCTTAGGATTTAGATGTAAAGTTAGGATTTTTAGGTTACATTGGTATAAAAGGGACGTGTTTTGATCGATCCAACCAAGTTTGTAGGATATCTCGAACTGGGATCGTGTCCACGGTCGGTGGCACACGTGCACTTAAGGAATATCCTATGAACTTAATTAGGAGGTTAGTGGATTCAATTAGGGTTTGAAACCTTGCCTGGTGTGCTCCTGATAGGATCTACCAACGTCATATATTACTATTGATGACTACGAGAGTAGCGTCAATGAGAGCATACCAATCCACACATCAAAGCTATATCCACGAGAGTGGTGTGAGTGGAGATCATTCTATCCACGAGTGTGGTAAGAATATTGTCGATCCTAATGCATGAATCACATATTACACCTATCGCGAGAGCGGGGTAAGCGTGCGATACGTTAGACCCATGGCGTGTCGAGCCATGAGGTCTACATCATAGATGCGACAATAGCTAATAAAGCCAATGCAATGTAAGATTTCTAACGTAGCATCAACATTCGACGATCCTAGTGGTGAGTCCTAACGCCATAATCTTTTATTACTGATTACAATTTTTCTTGATAGATAACCTTGCAACAACCAATCTTCTAAAATTGACTGCTAGCATTATTTTAAAGATCTAAAGATTACCCAAGACCATAATAGCATTCACCTCCCTGTGGGATCGATATCTTTTATACTATAACTTAACACTGTGCACTTGCGGTACTCTCCGGGAGTTACATTTTGGATATATCTAGCCCTGGCGTGCCATTGCTAGGTGGGTTTTAGGAGTTAGTTCCAAGCGCATCACAGCCCAGTCATCCAGCGGGGTCGACGTTGCAGCCCCGCAGTGATGCGGGGTCGGGATTTTAGTAGCCTCGCCATAAGGCGGGGGAGGGGGCGTGTGGGCAGCCCCACCGTGAGGCTGGGGTGTTGCAGGACGGCAGCTCGCCGTGGGGCGGTGGCTGTGAGGGGGACCTTGCCATGAGGCGGTGGCTGTGAGGGGGACCTTGCCATGAGGCGGGGGGGGGGCTGATTGCGTCACCACCTGCAGGGCGGGCGCAAGGGGACATGGCAGCAACACCGCTTGCAGGGCAGGCACGAATGACCCACGACGGCCGTAGGATGGGGGTTCGATTTCGTTTTCTTTGATACGTTTTGAACGATTTCAGATAAATCAACCCAAAAAATTGGGGTTTTAATTAAACGAAAACGATATTCGACGATTAAAAATCGTCGTTTTATTCTATTAACCCAAAAATCCACTCCGATCTTGCGAGATCGATGGAAAAACAAATCATGATCATGATTAAAAATTAAATTTTTCAGTATCGTACCTCTAGATCCATCCTCCAGATCTAGCGACGGTTGACAAAGCCTGCGCATGGATGACGATGCCCGTTTATAGTAGACGAAGCGAGTGCGTGGATCTACCGCCTTTCCTTTGATTTAGCAACAATCGGTTTTTGTGGAATTTTATTTAGAGGCTCGTGCTGAGAATTTGTTATGAATCATCAATATGGGGAGGAGTCCCAAGCTCTTTATTTATAGTGGAGGTAAGAGCGTACAATGATATGGTACAATATATATGATCTTATCCTATGGATAAGACGTAATCCTAATGCAAATACTCGTCAACATCCGTTTACAACAAGATCTAGTTTAAATTTAATTTTAAAAACCGACCGATTTCTCATCACGTTAGGTTACGATAGCATATTCCTACTGAAAAATCTCAGAGGTTGTGTACCCTCAAAATGACTAGGATCACTGTAACATTGCTGCAGATGAATTCCTTAAAATGGCAGGGTTAACAGCATTGTTTATTTTGTAAGCACGTGAGGAATACACCGTGGTGAGAAGTTGGATGGTTTTCATAATTAAATTTAAAATTTATTGGTTTCTTAAATTATTCCTAATTTTTTACCTATTTTAAAAAATTGTTCAAGAAATAATCAAATAGTGTTGTGAATGTAGTTTCTGAGAGAGATCATAGGCCTTTATTTATAGAGGATGGGGAGAGTACATTCATGGATATGATACAATTTTTGAATGAATACCAACTCCTCTATACAAGATACTCATTACCTATAAGATAATGTATTCATAACACTCCCCCTTATACTGCCATAAGTGTGAACTCTGCTCATGAATACTTTGAGATTGTGAGCATCATATAAGTATCACAAGGGATGGATGCTTCAGGATCCTGAGCTAATGGGATTTGCTTCATTAAAACCGTTGTCTATGAAAAACCTGTGGGAAAATCATAGCTAAGAAAAAAGAGTACAAATTCACTCTAACTTTCCCTGATCTGTACATGCACTTGGCTTTCAGATCTCTTAGGCACTTTACATCATTCCTATTTACAACATTTCGACAAAGTTTGTACAAATTGCAAATATCACCATTATTAGGCTGCTATAGCATCCGAAAGAGCTCTAGAAGGTGTGCTTTGTCTTGTCACCTCTGATGTGGCCTCCTCGAAGTTAGGGTAAGCATATGTCATGGTCTTCAGACTATGTGGTCAACTCCAATCACCAGCCTTTGACCCAGTCGTCACTGGGATGTAATGTACCACTAGGCGCACCCAAACACACTCTTGGTTTGTTTTTGGAATGGTGAGGATCTCGGAATGATAAGATGATGTTGGCTTCATAGTTTGCTTTGCAGAACTACTTTAGATGGCCGTCCTACTGTATGTACCCAGTTTGTGAATTCTCAATATAGGGGGGTCAGACCTGTAACCTGCATCTGCATAAGCATGGATGATAATTTTTTATAATGTAAGCCCAAAATCCATCGACCATTGGAGGTAGAGTAGAAGATATTTAACTTCGGTCCAGTGGCACTTTTAGGCACCTCACTGTATCTGGCTAGTGAATTTACTGCAACTTCTATATCGGAACGCGTGTAGTTAGTCAGAAGGGCTCTGATTGCACTTAGATAATGGACTTCAGGATCTAGAATATCCTCCCCCTCTTCCAACAGACAGAATGGGTCTTTTTGTATATCCAGTGAACGTACGACTATAGATGTTCTTATTGGATGACAATGGTCCATGTTGTAATTTCTTCAACACACTCTGGGTGTATGAAGTTTAATGTAACATGATTTAATCTATGTAGATAATAAATCTGTGAGCCATGACTTATTTTATTTTGCATAGATCTTTCACATGATAGTCAGGCTTGAACAGATATTTCGGTTTTCTATTCAGGAGATCCGATGATATTTAAGTTGTTTACAACTATAATCTCAAATCATGTTCTTTGCTCTTTATAAAGATGCAAAGACAATCTTTAATAGGAATCCTTGCTTTATCAAGGGATTCACTTGGTTTTACAATATTTTATTATTTATTCAATAGAAAAGACGTCCCGAAGTTTATCAGGCACTTAAGAAAATGTCAAATTTATCTTTACCGAGATATACATAGAGGTATGCCATCACATCCAATAGCAGCATATCCAAAATTTTCTATGCCAAATTGTAAGGTATTCGCAATTATAATTAGGAAATCTGATGCATCATTTATATAAGTGAGCCATGCTCATCTTAATTTGTTTATTCCCAGGATTTAGCGAAAAAATCAATGAGCTATATGTTGTACCTTATAACATATGATTTTGTGCTTATATTTTTAGTTATGCAATACTTATTATGCCCACAGGTTTGACACCTTTTGGTGTCTGGACTCACGTCTGAACAATTCACGTTTCATAAGCGAGTCCAGCTCAACTTTTATTGCCTTGTTCCATGTTTGGCCAATCTCCACGTTTGCATTTTAGCAATGGAATGTGGAATAATATTATATAATTATCATCACTTTTACGATGTATGTGGAAATATGATACGCAAATACATGTTGACAATTGTGTTCTTTCTGTCCAACACCTCCCCAGTATGTACAACATTTAATTTCATTTCAATTTCTCCCAGTTTTTCCACTTCAGGTGATTCTGGGAGGGGTGAGTGTATGGACATAAGCTCATTGTACTATGGTAGTACTAGCCTCCAGATGTTTTTTTTCTCTCTTTTTGGGAATTTTAGCCTTGTAGCCTGGGGGTCTGCCTCTTTGAGGAACATTCAATTCTACTGCTGGTGGATTGGATCCATTCTCGAGGAGTCAATCCTATCTTAAGTATTAGCAGCAATGATGTGTGATCTGACAAATTTTCTTGTTGTCAGTAACTATGTCCGATAGCTGTTGAACGATTTTCTTGAATGTGAAAGATCTTCAGGATCTCATTACCACAATTCATAATTTTCAGATCATAGATTTTTATTTATTTATTTTAAGTGGTCAACAGTGCTTCATGCTTCAACATAGTTGTAATACCCTGAATGTAAAATACTATAATTGTGTGACTGTATAGTTGTGAACAGTTGTATGTGACTTGATGTATGTGTGACTATGTGTGAAGATATATATATATATATATATATATATATATATATATATATATATATATGTATGTATGTATGTATGTATGTATGTATGTATGTATGTATGTATGTATGTATGTATGTATGTATGTATGTTGTTGGACGCAACGATCTAGGATCTTTAGTTTGATGATGACAAACGTGTGCGAACTATTTAACGTGTGTGCTAAGTGTGTTTCAGGAATTGCAAAGTCGTTATTCTAAGCGTTGGAGAATTTGCTATCCACATAGCAAGTTGGACTTGGTCCTATATGGGATGCGATGAACTTGGTCAAATCCATTAGCAAGATTTGCAAAGATTTCTCCTAATCTAATTTGTATTGCTATGAAGCTCAATTCAAATCTCATATTCCTAGTTTCATGGGATTTACCAAAGACAAATTGATTCTCTCCACATCTATATAAACTCCCCTTCAATGAGAGAGCAATGAGGCAAAAAACAGAAAAAAGGAGAGAGATAGGCCGGCTATATCTAAAACCCAAGGAGAAACCATCTTCTTCCCAACGCATTGCGGCAACAACAAAAACTCAGTTGATTTTATCCCTGCCGCACCTCTTTCAGAACTTTGATGCGGCTGTGCTTGTGCAAAAGAGATTAAAGGGAGATAGAAAGAGAGAAAGAAAGCATGGCAGTGCTAACAATTGGAACTAAAAGACAAAGCATTTTCTTTTGTTTATAATCTGTTTCAATTAATATCTTATTCCGTTAGCCTTTTGTTGTTGCAGGCCATATACAGATCAAGAAGTGGGATTCAAGGCATCAAGTACAAGGGCCATGCATATTACTTAACAAATTATTTAATGTCCCATTCCTTTTCTTTGAACCACAATGCAAGTTGAACAAAAAGAGGAGGCTGAAATATTTGCATGAAGACATAAAGGGGAAGTCAACACTTTTGAGTGCCCAGAATGTCCATAAAGTTGATATCAATCAAACATAAAATAATTCAAAGCTCTTAACATTTTTTTTACTCCATTGCTTGTTTTCTTTTGATTGCTTGACAATTTATTGACTGTTTGCAGGCAAAGCAAATCCCAAAGAGAAAAGGGCTGCCATTGAAGAAGGAAAAAAATATATTTTGAGGATGCAATACATGTAACGCGAGTTAGCTGAAGTACATGTAATTCAGGCCAAAACATTTAAAGTGCCAAGCAATTCACTGGACATTGTTTCTTTTGTTTATTAAACTTAGCTTTTGCTTTTGTCTGGTGTTTTATGGTTGAACGCACAGAATAAAGTTTGCGTGCCTTTTTGTTTTATGTTTTTGGTACTGATTTGCGTGTAGGCACAAACCGAGAAGCATGATGCCGAAATTCTTTAACCCAAGCCGAAATCTTTGAGGAGCCCTTACAAGCCGAAATCTGAGAGGAATTCAATTAAGAAAAGGGGAAGGAGATAATACAGGTTGCGGCCCACTCCATTTATCAGGTCAACAAGTGCACCTCACATTGCCAATACATTGGACTCAAGCATCAAGGCATCAATACCAACTTCATCTCCATACATGTGTGCTGATCCAGAGGGAAAGTGCACACTAGAGCTTTGACAGCTGTGACATCCAAGGAGATCAAGAGGGACGTGACATTGGGGACTACATCATCGTCAGACTCGTTCTGACCAGAGCTGATTGACAGAGACTTCGACTCATACACAAACTGAGCTTTCCTAAACTCTTATTTAATTATATTTGTGTATTGGTGTATAGATCTTTGTAGGGAAAACTTTACCGCTATTGTGTTCTTTGGGGACTTGTCTGGTTGGGGCTAGTCAAGAGGGTCTTAACGTGTTGTAGCAGTCAAGATACACATTTACTATGTTGATAGAGTTCTGCACTTTGTTGAGTGGTACAGTCTAGGTGTGGAGTTGGAGCTTGGACCCCATTGTAGGTGTACAGAAAGAACTTATTGTAATGCCCTACAAGCTACTGCACAGGTACTAGAGAGGGGGGTGAATAGTACTTTAAAAATAACGAGGAGTATAATTCCTAATTATCGTGCAAACAACTACCAAATTAATTTGCGGAAGCTTAAATTGATGACAACAACAAAATTAACAATGCAAACAATAGATATTACTGGGTTCGGATCCACCCAAGTCTCTCCGACTTGTTCCCGGTGATCCTACGTCCCAACCACCCGGATCCCCTCCAGATACTTGAGTTAGAAACCCTAACTCAAGATTTCAACTATGAAATACTTGTGAAAAACCTTCACAAGTCAAATCATACACAAAGTAATTTGTGACTCCCACAACCCGGGATCACAACCACACTCTCACAACCGAGAGTGAAACTTACAATATGAAATTGGAATGAAATAAGAAACTTTTTACCGACAAAATACATATGCCTTGAGTAATGCTTACGAATTAGGGCAAGGATGATTTTGAGGAAGAAGAAGTGGCACCAAACCCTAGCTCCAAGATGTAGATCAGCGATGGAGAGCTATGGGGATGTTGGTGACCTAGAATCAAGCACTTGGCTTGGAAGGCTTCACACTCAATGAATCTCTCTTTGGAAGTAAGAGTGAGGAGAGATTATTTAATGGAATGAAAGAGCTTTGAATGAGCTTGGAATGATTTCTCTTGATCTCTAAACTTGCAATAATATCAGCCTTAACTGCAATGAATGCAGCCCATCAAGTATTTATAGGATAGAGGAGAGAGAGAAAGAAAAACATTTCAATTAAAGCTCCAACGGCTCTTTTCTGAACCCAACTAGTCGGTCAAAGAACAACCACCGATCGACTAGTTCATCAACTAGTCGGTCGGTCACTCAACGTAAACCGACTAATGAGTGAACAGAGAAAAGATCAAAGCACAGACAAAAGGAACTAGTCGGTCCAAGAAGAGTAGCTGACCGACTAGTTTCACAACTAGTCGGTCGGTTACTCAACTGAGACCGACTAACAGATAAAACTGAAGTCTGAGCACAAATAGACTTAGTCGGTCCAAGAACAAATGTTGACCGACTAATTCACCAACTAGTCGGTCGCCAAATGAGCATAGACCGACTAACGATAAACAGTAAGTTAGGTGAAAAATTGGCATGTACAGTAAAGCTAAACTAGTTGGTCCAAGAAGGAAAGTTGACCGACTAGTTCATCAACTAGTCGGTCGATCAATGAACACAGACCGACTAATGATAAATAGTAGCTCAGGCTCAAATGTGCATGTACAGGGAAAGCTCAACTAGTCGGTCACAGAAGCATCACTGACCGACTAGTTCACAAACTAGTCGGTCGGTGAGTCAACTTAGACCGACTAACTGTAAACAGTAAAGAGCTTGGAAATGACTGACAAAAACTAGTCGGTCCAAGAAGCTTTGCCGACCGACTAGATCACCATCTAGTCGGTCAGTTCTTCTTCTTGAACCAACTAACATGCACAAGAAGTCGCGAATCGAAGCGCGAAGCTTCGGGAAGGATTGTATGGACTTCTACTAAGATTCTAGAGCTAAGATATGAGCGTTATAAAGATTTAAACCGTAAGACCTACTCAAGGCTTAACATTCTACGAAAGAAGCTTAAAGACTATAAATAAAACTTGACGATACCGTCTTCAATAGCTTCAATCGAATCTTCATGACTTCTAAAATGGTCCATAAGCTTCAACGAAGCTTTAGGCATACGATCACGTGCTTTGAGAAGTCTTGAGACGTCGTAATTGATATTCATATGAATTTGGCGACGATCTCCATAACTGCACTCACAAAGTGTTAGTTCACGTTATATTTATGTTTGTTCATCATCCAAAACCAAATCCGGAGAGTCCAATATCCAACATTCTCCCCCTTTTTGGTGATGACAAACCAACATAAATAATAATCAAAAATAATAATTCAAATGAAATTTACTTACTCCCCCTGCATTGATGACACGTTAATTCCAATTAAAACAATAATAATACGCATCAAGCAGACGAGTGAAGTATATAAAATGAGAATCGATTATTGAAATATCGAATACCAAATGTAGGTTATTGAAATATCGGATTTGAAAATCCATTTATATATCTTTACTCCCCCTGAATCTAACATATCAAGTTAGATTCTTGGAAAAATGCTTTAAATTATCATTTAGCACATCGTTATTATTATATCTCTCCCCGTTTGGCATAAGCAAAAAGAGCGGGAGGATAACAACAACAACAACAATGGCCTCAAATAAGAAACACGGGAGTCGTAGAATACGACGACGGTTCAAGTGACACCAAAAAAATACGAATAAAATCAAGGCGTGTCAATGAAACCATATTCGAAAATCGTAAAACGAAATCATCAAAACTCAAATCATTTTTACGGATTGAGTTATGGAATATACTCTCCAATATCAACATTCTTGGTTAATTTAGTGCATGGAAAACAATTCTATGTTTCCATAGAAGAAATTTCTATTAAACCAAGTTAATATCATCGAGCGACGAAATCAAACATCAGAGACATAAAAAAACTATAAATTATGCACAATAGAATGAAATGTCAACTGCGATGTATATATATATAAAATATGAACCAAAGTACATCAAAAACGAACATCACTGACATACAAAACATCGATCCACCTATCGGGGCACAAAATACATCATTATATCACAGATATCGGAGTGTCAAAAAAACATACAACATCATCAAAATATATGAAGATACATCATCAAAAGTATCAAAATACATCAAAAAGATCCAAAACCCCACTCTATCCTAACCAAACTCTCTCACACTAGATGTATCAACCAAGGAGCATCGGAGAGTCCTCGAGGAAGCTCAAGAGGAAACGGCAGGATCTGCAGCAGCAGCAGGCTCTGCAGGAGAAGTGGTGGAAACTGGATCAGCAGGAACGTCTGGAAGGTCAACGGGAGCGACAGCAGAAGTGGCAATCTCTGGAGCAGCAACAGTAGTGGCCTCGGGAGCACCAGTCGGAGTATCCACCGCAGGAGCGGTGGCAACAGGTGTGCTCTCGGGGCCACCAGCAGACGAAGCGGCAACAGCAGCACCAGAAGTGGTAGCACCAGCAGCAGATGTGGTAGCAGCAGCAGCGGTGGCCTCAGCGCCACGAGCTAAAGAGGTGACAAGCTCATCGATATCCTCATCATCCATCTCCTCATCCTCAGAAACAGGAGGAGGAAGCTGAATACCCATCAGACTAGCCATACGGCAAACTACCTCCTCGGTACGAGCTAAACGAGACTTGTGACGACGAAGTAACCTAACGACATCATCAAGAGTGGTAGAGGGAGCAGCTGAGGCAGAGGCAGAGGCAGACGCTGAAGGTGTCGTCCTCTGAACGTGACGGAGCACCGCAAGAGATTTCTTGATGGCCGTCGCGTTCAGGGGAGGACCAAGTGGACGCTCATCGTCAGGAGGCAATGTGACACGGAAGTGGAGAAAAACAAGGGTCAGCAAGCACGGAAAGGGGATATGAGCCGATTTCGTGGACTTGCGAATACACTCGAAAGAGTCCATCTTATCGAGTATAATGCGAGCCCAGTTAATCGAGCTCCCCAAGAAAATGGCATAAATCAGCTTCAGAAAAGGCTGGGACGGTAGAGATGAGGAGCCGTACTTGGGAAGCAAGCATGACTTCAGAATCAAATTCAGGACACATGCATTTGGCTTGAAGGATTTGGAGGGCACGCCAATCATGGCGGGAGGAATCTGATGGAAAATCTCAGAGAGGACGGTCTGATCAAGGGAAGAAATATCATCAACAGAAATGTCTGAGGGGAGGAGGCCAGACGAGGAGATACCCAAAATCTCTCCTAAGATTTCTACTGTGAGGACTATAGGAGTCCCCAAAACAGTCGTCTCAACAGAGTGGGTCGCATCGTACTGACCCCGGATCCTATTGGCATAGAATAGTTTTACTAAACGAGGGTAGGGGTGAGGATTCGCCTTCGGGTCATATCGAAGGTAATCGAGAAGACCCGAGGACGAAGAAGATCAGCTAGCCCTATGAAGTCACTAAACTGGACGAAATGCTCCAGAAGCAGTGGGCAATGTTCGATACGGTTGTAAGCCGCGAGACACATAGGGTCATCGTGACACAACGAGATATCGACACCACCTACCGGCATCGGAGCCTTTCCCTTAGGCTTACGGGTAGATGTACGAGGTCGGGAGCTAGACTCAGGATGGGTAGGAGGAGTGGGTTCCCTATGAGTCTCAGGCTCGGGGATATACTCGGTGTCGGAATCTGAAGCACCGGGTGGAGTGGGAGCACGAAAAATTACTGGCTTGGGCTTGGGCTGAGATCGGGCACGGGGTTTCGCAGTCGCCGTCCTCTTACGCTTAAGAGGAGGCGAAGACGAAGAGGGTTGGGTGGTTTTCGAACGACGTCTATGAGGGGTTCGCGTAGGTTGTTCGGGAACCGTAGGGGTAGGTTCTACGGTCATCGGCGAGGGGCTAGAGGGAGTGATCGGGATACGTGTACGAGCCATAATCGAGGCACGACACGTAAGAAATCGAAAGAACCCTAAAACACTCTAGGCCGAAACCCTAGAAGAAGTTTGAAACCCTAGAAGCCGAATTGAAAAGGAATCCTAACCCTAGAGCTGAAAATAGAACCCTAGACAGGAGAGGGAGAGAGGGGGTGTTACCCTAGGAGGAAGACGACGGCCGGCGACGGAGAGGATGGCCGGGAATTTGCCGGAGATCGACGGAAGTCGGAGAGACTCGAGCGGGGGTGAGGGAGTTTCGAGCTGGAGAAGGGAAGAGCAACCGACTAAATGAGAGAAAAGTTGGTTGATAGAACTTAAGTCGGTCGAAATCGTGAAATGACGTGACTGCCCCTGAGCACTTAGTCGGTCTAAGTTCAAACGTTGACCGACTAGATGACGATCTAGTCGGTCGGTTAACGAGCGTGAACCGACTAAGTGGAAACAGAGACCAGTCGAAGATTTCCTGAACGAGAATTAGTCGGTCTGCGCTCAAATACTGACCGACTAGAACTCAATCTAGTCGGTCGATAAGTAAGCTTGAACCGACTAAAGAGTTAAGCTGGAGAGGAAACTCAAAATAGCTTGAGTAAGTCGGTCTGAGTTCTTTTACTAACCGACTAGA
The DNA here is from genome assembly GCA_030789695.1 of Scilla litardierei. Lineage (NCBI taxonomy): Eukaryota > Viridiplantae > Streptophyta > Magnoliopsida > Asparagales > Asparagaceae > Scilla > Scilla litardierei. The sequence continues at coordinate 271,022,464 of CM061141.1, read as the reverse complement.
TACGAATCTAGTCGGTTGGTGATTGAACTGATACCGACTAAAGGAGTTCAAAAGTTGAGAGATAGAGCTAGTCGGTCTGAGTTCATTAGCTGACCGACTAGATGTGAATCTAGTCGGTTGGTTGATGAACTGAGACCGACTAGATGAGTCCAAAAATTGATAATTAAGTTCTCTCCTCAAAACACTTGGACGATACATCGTAATCCTCTCAAAAATCATCTAAAGTACCCCATTAATCATCGAAATCTCAAATACGACATTCAAACATGAATTCGAGCAAAAATTCAAAATTTCACAGAAAATCCCGAAAAATCCAATAAGTCTAGCATGAATGAAATATTGCGTAATATAATAGCATGCAAGATTATTGAATGAAACATGAATCCTATATCTCGGATTCACCCATAATCCCCAATTCTCGACGCAACCGCACAAAGGAGTCCTCCTTTAGGGGTTTCGTGAAAATATTGGCGATTTGCTTTTGGGTTTCAACGTACACTAAAATGATGTCCTTTTTAGCAACATGATCATCTAAAAAGTGGTGTTGGACATCTATGTGTTTTGAACGGGAATGGTGTACCGGGTTCTTGGAAAGACATATTGCACTTTGGTTGTCAACCATGATAGGGCAAGTATCACAGTTTATACCAAAGTCTTTAAGTGTGTGTCTCATCCAAAGAACTTGAGCACACGCGGCACCGGCGGCAATGTATTCCGCCTCGGTGGTTGAAAGTGATACGGAGTTTTGCTTCTTGGAAAACCAAGAGACAAGTGAATTTCCTATAAAATGGCAAGTGCCACTAGTACTTTTCCTGTCGGATTTGCATCCCGCATAATCGGCATCACTATATGAGATTAACTCATACGTGCTAGATTTTGGATAAAGTAATCCAAAATCAAGTGTATAACTTAGATAACGGAAAATACGTTTTACCGCTACTAAGTGAGACTCCTTAGGTTGAGACTGATAACGAGCACATACGCATACGACAAACATAATATCGGGCCTACTTGCTGTAAGATAAAGTAAACTACCTATCATACCTCGATATAGACGAATGTCTACATCCTTACCGCCCGTATCCTTATCAAGATGCGTAGTCGTGCTCATAGGAGTCTTTTTCCCGGAGGCACTCTCCATTCCAAATCGCTTTAGCAACTCCACCGTATACTTCATTTGGTGGATGAAGATTGCATCGTCCATTTGGCGAATTTGGAGACCTAAGAAATATTTGAGCTCACCCATGTGGCTCATCTCAAATTGTTCCTTCATCACATTAGAAAACTCTTCGCAAAGAGCAAAGTTAGTAGCACCGAAAATGATATCATCAACATATATTTGAACTAAAATTATATCATTATTCGAATGCTTAACAAAAAGTGTAGAATCGGCTTCTCCCATTTTAAAATTCAAATCCAAAAGAAAATTCTTTAGGCGATCATACCAAGCTCGAGGAGCTTGTCTCAAGCCGTAAAGTGCTTTCTTTAGTTTAAAAACATGATATGGAAATTTTTCATTAATAAAACCCGGAGGTTGAGAAACGTAAACTTCCTCAACAACATCTCCATTTAAAAATGCACTTTTAACATCCATTTGAAATAATTTAAAATCCTTATGGCATGCAAATGACAATAATAATCTAATTGATTCTAATCTAGCTACCGGAGCGAAGGATTCTTCGAAATCAATACCTTCCTCTTGACGGCAGCCTTGAGCAACTAACCGAGCTTTGTTCCGGACGACGACTTGGTTTTCTTCGGTTTTGTTCTTGAAGATCCACTTTGTCCCTATGACGGTGTGGTTCTTCGATGGCAATGGAACAAGCTCCCAAACTTCATTCCTCTCGAATTGAATGAGTTCCTCCTCCATGGCTAAGATCCAAGCACTATCTTCGCATGCTTCATTAACATTCTTTGGCTCTATCGAGGAGGCAAAGGCACAATGAGCGAAGTAGTTCACTTGCAATCTCGTCTTGACACTATCATGGATATTGCCAATGACTTGCTCATGAGGATGGTCACGAACGGTATGAAGCCGTTTGGGAATACCTTGGTCACTAGGAATATTCTCAACAACTTCATTAGACGGGTTAGTCTCAATAGAATCAATAGAATCATTAGAGTTAGAATTACCAATTGAATCACATAAGACATCCATAGAGTCATCATCATTAGTAATTCTAGTTGGAACAAATCCTTCATTAAATGACACATGAAGCGACTCCTCGATCGTTGATGTTCGTTTGTTGAATATCCGGTAGGCTTTGCTACGCGAAGAATATCCAACAAAAATCCCCTCATCGGATCTTGGATCGAATTTGTCCAAACTACCATATGTGTTCTTAATAAAACATTTCGAACCAAAAACACGAAAATGTTTAACTTGAGGCAACCTACCAAACAACAATTCATAACAAGTTTGTTTAGTGCCGGGTCTCAAAAGTATTCTATTAAACACATAGCAAGCGGTGTGTACCGCTTCCGCCCAAAATTGATGGCCAAGTTGGCTATCATCAAGCATAGTGCGAGCACACTCCACTAGCGTCCTATTCTTTCTCTCAACTACACCATTTTGAGGAGGTGCACGAGGGAAAGAGAAGGTGTGTGTAATACCAAATTTATCACAAAATGTCTCAAAAGACTCATTCTCAAATTCACCTCCATGATCACTACGAATAGTGACAATGGTGGTTCCTAAGAGATTTTGTACTTTCTTAACAAAAATTATGAAGTTTTCAAAAGCTTCATTTTTATTACACAATGAAAATACCCAAGTAAACCTAGAAAAGTCATCAACGACGACAAGTCCATATCTAGCATTACCTAATGAAGCAACTCTAGTTGGCCCAAATAAATCTAGATGTAATAGCTCTAGAGGCCGCTTAGAAGAAATGCTTTTCTTAGGTTTAAATGAAGATTTTGGAAGCTTGCCTCGTTGACACGAGTTACAAAAGCTTTTCTTTTGAAAGACAAGCTTAGGGAAGCCTCTAATAGAATTTAACTTGGAAAGCTTAAAAAGTGTTCCAAAGTTCACATGACCAAAACGTCGATGCCATAAGTGTTGTTCACTTGTGTTGGCAATAAGACATTGTTCATGTGATCTTGGAAGATCTAGGATATATATATCCTTATGGCGTGTGCCGGAAAACAATAATTCATTATTATCTTTTCTTAAAATATGGCACATTCCTTTCGCAAAGTTAACTTTGTAACCTTTGTCACAAAGTTGACTTATTGAAATAAGATTGTGGTTTAATCCTTTAACAAGGTAAACATCACATATAATGGGTTTAGAAGGATTACCCACTTTACCAACACCTATGATGGTTCCGCTCTCGTTGCCTCCAAATACGACGCGGTTTCCATTTGCAATGGGAACCACTCCGGAGAGCAATTGAGCGTCACCTGTCATGTGTTTTGAACACCCGCTATCGAGTATCCAATTCCCCTTGGAGCTAAATTTAAATTTGTTGCTCCTTTTCTTTTTCTTTTCCTTGAGTACCTAAAGATAGAAAATTTCATATCATGGTACCCAAGGTCATTGGGTCCAAAAGATTAGACCTTTGGAAGCCAAGTCCAATTGGACTTAGACTTCCCCACATAATTTCTACTATGCACAACATCCGAAAAATAAGCATTCATGTAAACTTGTTTTTCATCCATGCTTGTGTCCTTTGGGCTCCAAATAGTGAAAATCTTGGGAGCCCTCATCCTATTGGGTGCATGCATGCGACATTGATTTCTACGTGATGCATGTTGTGGATAGGCATAAGGAACATGATGGAATGGTGCATGTGGATAATTATTCATATGATGTTGTGGGTGAACATATGCATGTGTGGGAACACGTGCGTGAGGGTGTCTCACATGGTGTGCACATGCCCGTGAATGTGTTGCATAAAAATCATCATATGTGTGAGCCGGTGGAGTAGGACGAGTGTTCCTATGTGGCATAGTATTGGTGTACATATAAGCATGCCCCTTCTTTGGAGGTCCACCCAAAGTGGGTTTCTTTCCGAAAGAGGGTGTGGACAAGGTGGAAGCACCATTGGTAGAAGAACTACCAATAGAGTGTTTGCTACCACTCGTTGAGTCATCGGAAGTTGGCCTAACAAAAGTAGTGGCCGATTTGGATGAACATCCCATCGTATACCCCAAGCCAATGTGGTGATTGGTCGGAAGTAAGTCACTTAGGATTTTATCCAAATGGTCCTTACCCTTATTGAATTTATTAATTCGGCCTAATGTGTTCTCATATTTCTCTGTGAGAGAACGCATAGAAGTATCCAAGTTGGATACTTGCGATGTGAGCACATAAACACGAGATTTAAGACTCTCATTCTCAATACTCAAAGTCGAGTTTTGAGAAGTCAAATCCGCTATCTTGTGCTCCTCCGGATCTTCAATGCTAACATGTTCAAGTTGAGTCTTGAGATTAACAATCTCATTCCTCAACCCTTTAACAACGGTGTCGTTGTTGGTGATGATAGTTTTAGGCGAGGTTTGAATGCTAGCTAGGTCATCTTTTACTTTAGTATACCTATTTACTAATTTAGTATACTTAGACCATAATTGAGAATTAGCATTCCTAAGGTCATCCATAGTTACCTCATCGCCTTCATCGTCACTATCATCGGAAGAGGAAGATCCTTGATCATTCTCCTCTCTTGCCATGAAGCACATGTGTGCTTGCTCCACTTGCTCATCGTCCGACTCTCCGCTTGAGGAATCCTCGGAGTTGGTGAATGTTGCTCTGACAAGTCCCTTTTTGTTCCCTTTCTTGTACTTCTTGGACTTATCGAATTTCGGCGCCTTCCACTTCTCCTTTTGCTTATTTAGAGGACACTCCGCTTTCATGTGTCATGGCTTATTACACTTGAAACACAAAGGAGAGGAGGAGGCGTTAGAAGAACCAAATTTAGCTTTGTTCTTATAGTTACCTTTTCGGAAGAAACGGTTGAACTTCTTGGCCATGAGTGCCATGGACTCCAAGTCCAACTCGTTTTTCGAGTCTTCATCATCGGTTGATGTGGATGTGGATGGAGCGGCCTTGAAAGCAATAGCCTTCTTCTTTGGCTCTTCTTGCTTTAGGTAGGACTTCATCTTTTCCTGCAATTTTAACTTGCTATCCTTGCGTACCTCGTATGACATTAAAGTACCCATTAGTTGAACTACGGTGTACTTATTCATATCATTACCTTCCTCGATGGAGAAGGTACGCTTTTCCTAAGAAGAAGGAAGTCCTTCGATAAGCTTCGAACACTTCTCCTTTTGGGTGTAGGTTTTGCCGAGAGCCTCCAACTCGTTTATGATGTCGACGAAGCGAGCATAATACTCCTTCATCTTCTCACCCTGTTGCATATGAAACATTTCGTAATCTTTGTTAACAACTACGAGTTTAGAGTCTCTTACCCTACTTGTCCCTTCATGTAGTATGAGGAGGGAGTTCCAAATTTGATATGCACTCTTACATGTACATATCTTATTGAAGTCCTCGGGCTCCAATGCACATTGCAAGGCGTTCATTGCCTTGGCATTGCTTACCTCCGCGGTGACCTCCGCGGTTGTCCATTTCTCAAAGTCGTCTTCGACGGGCTCGACGTATTCCTTCATCGTGGTCCTCCATAGAGATGCACTCCGGAGGAAAGTTTCCATCCGGCATTTCCAGTACCCGTAGTTGGTACCGTTGAAGAATGGAGGCCTCGTTGAGGAATGTCCTTCCATCACAGAAGATGCTCCTTCACGGTTCCTGAAGGTGCCATAGTCGGAAGGTGGACGCACGGTCTTGTTGTCGTTGGCAGACATAGCTAAGTATCTGGCTCTGATACCAAATGTAATGCCCTACAAGCTACTGCACAGGTACTAGAGGGGGGGAATAGTACTTTAAAAATAACGAGGAGTATAATTCCAAATTATCGTGCAAACAACTACCAAATCAATTTGCGGAAGCTTAAATTGATGACAACAACAAAATTAACAATGCAAACAATAGATATTACTGGGTTCGGATCCACCCAAGTCTCCCCGACTTGTTCCCGGTGATCCTACGTCCCAACCACCCGGATCCCCTCCGGATACTTGAGTTAGAAACCCTAACTCAAGATTTCCACTATGAAATACTTGTGAAAAACCTTCACAAGTCAAATCATACACAAAGTAATTTGTGACTCCCACAACCCGGGATCACAACCACACTCTCACAACCGAGAGTGAAACTTACAATATGAAATTGAAATGAAATAAGAAACTTCTTACCGACAAAATACCTATGCCTTGAGTAATGCTTACGAATTAGGGCAAGGATGATTTTGAGGAAGAAGAAGTGGCACCAAACCCTAGCTCCAAGATGTAGATCAGCGATGGAGAGCTATGGGGATGTTGGTGACCTAGAATCAAGCACTTGGCTTGGAAGGCTTCACACTCAATGAATCTCTCTTTGGAAGTAAGAGTGAGGAGAGATTATTGAATGGAATGAAAGAGCTTTGAATGAGCTTGGAATGATTTCTCTTGATCTCTAAACTTGCAATAATATTAGCCTTGACTGCAATGAATGCAGCCCATCAAGTATTTATAGGATAGAGGACAGAGAGAAAGAAATACGTTTCAATTAAAGCTCCAACGGCTCTTTTCTGAACCCAACTAGTCGGTCAAAGAACAACCACCGACCGACTAGTTCATCAACTAGTCGGTCGGTCACTCAACGTAAACTGACTAATGAGTGAACAGAGAAAAGATCAAAGCACAGACAAAAGGAACTAGTCGGTCCAAGAAGAGTAGCTGACCGACTAGTTTCACAACTAGTCGGTCGGTTACTCAACTGAGACCGACTAACAGATAAAACTGAAGTCTGAGCACAAATAGACTTAGTCGGTCCAAGAACAAATGTTGACCGACTAATTCACCAACTAGTCGGTCGCCAAATGAGCATAGACCAACTAACGATAAACAGTAAGTTAGGTGAAAAATTGGCATGTACAGTAAAGCTAAACTAGTCGGTCCAAGAAGGAAAGTTGACCGACTAGTTCATCAACTAGTCGGTCGATCAATGAACACAGACCGACTAATGATAAACAGTAGCTCAGGCTCAAATGTGCATGTACAGGGAAAGCTCAACTAGTCGGTCACAGAAGCATCACTAACCGACTAGTTCACAAACTAGTCGGTCGGTGAGTCAACTTAGACCGACTAACTGTAAACAGTAAAGAGCTTGGAAATGACTGACAAAAACTAGTCGGTCCAAGAAGCTTTGTCGACCGACTAGATCACCATCTAGTCGGTCAGTTCTTCTTCTTGAACCAACTAACATGCACAAGAAGTCACGAATCGAAGCGCGAAGCTTCGGGAAGGATTGTATGGACTTCTACTAAGATTCTAGAGCTAAGATATGAGCGTTATGAAGATTTAAACCGTAAGACCTACTCAAGGCTTAACATTCTACGAAAGAAGCTTAAAGACTATAAATAAAACTTGACGATACCGTCTTCAATAGCTTCAATCGAATCTTCATGACTTCTAAAATGGTCCATAAGCTTCAACGAAGCTTTAGGCATACGATCACATGCTTTGAGAAGTCTTGAGACGTTGTAATTGATATTCATATGAATTTGGCGACGATCTCCATAACTGCGCTCACAAAGTGTTAGTTCACGTTATATTTATGTTTGTTCATCATCCAAAACCAAATCCGGGGAGTCCAATATCCAACACTTATTAATGCTAGTATTTGCTTGGGGCTGGACGTAGGGCGTTGGTGCGACCGAACCAGGGTAAATCTGTGTGTACTCTGTGATTGTCTCTGATTTACTCTGCTTGTGCTTATTACTACGTGTGATTTCTCGTGGGTTGCACGAGAATTTTTTTAGTTGCCTATTCACACCCCTTCTTGGCTAGGATCTAGATCCAACATATATATGTGACTATAGATAGTTGATACGTGTATGCATCTAGAGATATTTTAAAGAACATGTATGTTGTGATGTGTATTGTTTGTAGTGTGTAGCTATGCGTAGATTGTGTGTGTGTGTGTGTAGTGGAATGTATGAATAGTGGCATGGTATGTAATTATATACCCAAGTTGAGGGGTAATTTCTTAGAAAGTTAATAGCTAGAATAGGTGAGATTAGAATAGTCATTTAGGCTTCTTGAGTTGGTAAGGGGCATTAGTGTCTTTTACTATATGTCATTATAATTAGTTATTTTCCTAAAATTCTAAATGTCTAAGGAAGACACCTAGCATTACACCAAGCTTCATCTTAGATGAGTCATGAGACACATGGCTTTTTGGAGAAAATGAAATTAATGAAATGAAGGAAAAATACAAAAGTGTTGTAAAACTCTGCGGCTACGGAACCCCGTGGCCCTGTATTTATAGAAGTAGGGTTACATAATGGGTGGATACCCAATAACTGGCTGAGCCTCCAAAAGCCCGTTTATAACACTTCCACTTATCCATCCATTGTTGTAAGCCGTAATGAACGCTTCAGGCTTCATAGAGCTTATCTGATCATGGGTCTATGGATACTTCTGGATCCTAAGTTTAAGAGTTCTTGCCTCGTTAAAACCTTTGCCATGGAAAACCCAGTGGAAAAAACCAGCGGCTAAGGGAAAAGAGTACAAGTCTATATAACTTCCCATGAACAATGGATATCACTAGAGGTGGATGCTTCTGGATCCTAAGTTAGGGATAACTGCCTCGTTAAAACCTGTACCTATGGAAAACCCAGTGTGAAAAACCAATAGCCAAGGAAAAAGAGTACAGTTTTCCATAACTTCCTCTGATTAGTGGGAGTATTTACGGGGGTACATACTTCTGGATCCACAGTCAATGAGACTGCCTCGTTAAAACCTTTAGCTATGGAAAACCCAGTGGGAAAAACCAATAGCCAAGGGAAAAGAGTACAACACTACATTTGACTCCCCCTGATCTGTACAAGCTGCAGGCTTGCAGATCTCCTCGGCAACTATACATCAATCTCTTACAGTGTTCCGATAATAAGTACAAAGTACAAGGCATCGCTCACCTATACAAGACATCGCTCATCTATACAAGTATCGCTCATCTATGGCAACTACTGAATCTGAGGGAGCTCTTCTGAAGAGGAGTGGTCTGCAGACTCGGTAGGTAGCACCGCGTCTCTGACCCAGTCGTCACTGTGTCTGCGAGGTACTGTAGGACCTGGCTGTGCGTACTTATGGTTTGCTTCTTGGATTGATGAGCCTCTCGGGATGGTGGGATTGATGTTGCCTTGGAAGCATGCTTTGCTGGTCTCCAGGAGTTGGTCGCTTCTTTGTTGCGGTCATCGCGATGATCTGTAACCTGTATCTGCAAATACATTTGACATGTTGGATGATCCTTGACCCTTGGAGGTAGCGCAGAAGCTACATATTTCTGGTCCAGTGGTGCGCTGCAGGCGCTGCACTGTATCTGGTTAAAGGGGTTTATTGCCAGATAAAGGAGTGTACAAAAGACATTTGAGTAAGGCACTTCAGGACCTAGGATATCCTTCCCCTCTTCCAGCGAACGGAAGGGGTCTTAATGTGCATCCATACAACCAGTAAGTGTATTAGTGGATTGCAATTATCCATGTTTCTTCATCGACTGGATGATAATTACATCTTCTGGATGATAATTCATCTGCTGGATGATTATTCATCGACTGGATGATTATTCATCTTCGGGATGATTATTCATCTTCGGGATGATGGTTTCATCTTCGGGATGATTATTCATCTTCAGGATGATGGTTTCATCTTCAGGATGATTATTCATAAGGGTATGTTGTCACATCATCCATAGCAACATAGCCTAAAATTATCTTTGCTAATCGTATGGTTTTCGCAACAATGACCAGAGAGCCTGATGCATCAGTTTGAATAATTTTGTGAGTGAGTTAAGCTCATCTTACATGGTTACTTCCTGGTTTCTGCGAAATAAACCTCTAATGCTATAGCGTTTTGCTTATAGCATACGATTTTATTTATTTATACAATACTCGGTAGCCCACAGGTTTGATATCTTTTGATATCAAGACTTCAGGTCCAAACACTTCACATTTCATAAGTGAGTCCAGCTCAACTTATTATTGTCTCGTTCCACATAATCTAGCCAAATTTCTGCATTTGCTTCAGGAAACGGAGATTGTGAACGATATCAATGGCAAAATGAAATATGAGTAATTGTAGACAAGTGTGTTTTATCCAAATACCTCTCCGTGTACGTACATTATTCAATATATTCCAGATTTATCTCTTCTGGAGGTTTTGGAAAGGGAGAGGATATGGAGATGAGCTCAATTTTCTGTGGTGGTATTATTTTAGGGTCTCGTGGTATGTCCTCTCATCCATTGAGGATATCCACTTTTGCTATTGGTGGATTGCATCCATTATAGTTGGTATGTCAATCCTAGCCGGATTTTTAGTAGCAAGGATGTGTGAATTTGACAATATTTATATTGTCAGTATCTATGTCTGATAACTGTTTTACAGTTTCATAAGTGTGGATCTTCAGGATCTCATCACTATTCATGATAATCAGATCATAGGTATTAATGTTTTTAAATGGTCAAATTGAGCTTCAGGCTCATGGATGAATATAGTATTTTTGTTAAACCTAATACTGGGGAATCAAGGTTATGAAGGATCTTCAGGATCACATCAAGTCTTTAAAAGAGGGCCCCATCAATGCACGTCTTAGGAGAAGTCATTTTAAATGCTTCCCCTGTTCAGAGTGCTCAGAATCAATTTATCTGGAATAATTACTTCCGATAAATAGTTCTGTGTTCTGATGGTCCATAGTGGTGATATGGGGATGTATACTCATCATGGCTCCATCGATAAGATGTACACTAAACGCTTCCCCCGTTAGGGGTTCTCGGAAACTGTTTATATGAGGTGATCAGGCTCATATAAATAGGTTCTAAGGAGAAGTTTTGATGCTTTGCATGTTCCCACATGGTCACATACAACTGGATTTTTAATGGATAAGTAATCCGTTTAAATCAATTTAATGATTTACATATAACCCATTTCTGGGTGTGAACACAAAACTTCAGGGTGTTCAATTTTCTTCCAGTTGTTAAATATAATTGATTTCCCAGTGTTATCAAAAAAAATCCGCAATTGGCTCGACTTCAATGAAGTTGAGCATAGAACTAAGGATATGAACCCATCAAGGCTCCATCTATAAGATGTGCTCTAATGCCTCCCCCGTTTGGGGATCTCGGAATATATTCATCTAGGAGGGTTAATCCCGATGAATAAGTTCCAATGTGGCATTTTTAGGGTGGTATGAGGGTAAGTAAAAGCCCAACCAATATCCCAGTAAGGTAATATGTCCGTTATGATTAATAATAGTCTGGACTGCGGTTGGACAACAAGATTTTGATTATGACCATTTTAAGAGGATAAATAGATGAGTACTCTAAGGTACATCATCAGCCATATGTAGGGAGTGAAGAGAGTCAATGACATCCTCATGTTAGAAGTATTCAGGATGACAAATCATTCACAGTAAAATGAAATGTGTAAAAAGCATGAAATCAATAATAGATATTGTGGTGATGCATTTAAACACATATATACTGCAAGGGAATACTGCTGATAATTATGTTGCAGCAACAAGTTTCATAGTATGATGTGTGTTTTATAAAATATACGTCCACAATTGTGCTCATTTTAGACTCATATTATGACAACAGATCAAATCTATTTTCAAAATTTATTTGTCCTCGAGGAGTAGCAAAATATACATACAGTCAATTTGACTTTCGTCGTTTAGACTAGATATGTATATATTTTTATATGGCATAGGTTAATGCCCATTCATTTTGCAAAAAGCATTATGGGTCTTGTCAGAACTCCTGGTCTGATATTGGGTTGCCATTGCATACTCTATGTCGAGGTATATCATATCTTCCCTTTCTCATTTAATACAAGACTTCCCCTGTTTTCAGTCTTCCCCATTGTCATTCATAAGGAAAATGAATATTGGTCTTACGAAGTAGACATATACAAAGGAAATGAGTTAGTTTCTATATTTCCACTTTTCCAGTTTATGAGAGACTTTTAAAAGTCTATTTGAAAACTCAAGTATGGTCTTCAGGCCATTTTTATTGAGTCATTCAAGTATTGTGTGGATATAGAATCATGCTCTAGGGGAAACAATTACGTGGGTATGAAATTTATAATTTCTCACTTATCTATTAAGCCACGACTTTGGGCGTACGCTTAAAAAATAAGGTTAGATTCGAGAATCATACCTTGTAAAGTGAGATTACTCAAAAGAGTTTGGTGGTGTTATGACAACTGCTGGTGTCAATATTGGTTTATACAAACCATAGATCTGAGAGATCTATTTACCGCGAAATGCGTATTTCTAAAAGAAATCGCATCAATGTTTTTTCATATAATCCATCGTACTTGTTAATTTTTATTAGTGTGAAAGGGTGTTGACTTTTGATTTGATTTTGAACTCCAGGTTCATTTTGATTTTGAACTCCAGGTTCATTTTGTCAACTAGGATATGATGTTCAATTTTTTGAAATCATTATTGGTTTGTTGACATAAAATGTTGTCATATCATGAGCACATCATACATATAATATAATGTAAAGCTTGTAAACTAAAAAGTTGTGCTCAATTAACCTGAATTGAAACAAGTATGATGTATACACATGCTATTTATATGTTACAGGCATTTAAATAATCTCATCGCAGACATACAGTTTTGCTACATGCATTAAACTATGTCATAGTGATTTTAGCATGCTAAATAAAAATGTACATCACAGAATCATTAAATATGCGGCATGCATATAATTTTCTACACATGCATTTAATCATCACAGAAATTTTATAATGGAAATGAAAATTTTTCGTTTAATAATTATTGGACCACTGGGCAACGTCATACACCGTTAGATTAGTTAACTAACGGCAGAGCGGTCGCAGGATCTTCCTAATTATTAAACATGTAATAATCAAATAATCCAAGGAAAAATTGCGATGATTTATAAAGCATTAATCAGACTTTAACGAAGAAAAACTTAATTAAATCTGAAAAAGAACTTGTAAAAACGAAGTTTTTGGGAAAACCCACTTAGGATTTTTGGATGCGATCATTCGTGCGGACCCGTGCGGTCGGAAAGCATTTGCGTTGGAGGGACCGCCACTTCGGGCGGCTAGGGTTTTGTCGTGCGCGTCGCCGCTTCGGGCGGCTAGGGTTTCGTTGTGCGCGTCGCCGCTTCGGGCGGCTAGGGGTTCGTCGTGCGCGCCACCGCTTCGGGCGGCTAGCATTTGCGTCTCGTGCGCGCGGGGAGGGGGATTTTGCCACTGTCGCGTCGGGCGAAAGCGGCGGCTGCCACCGGTAGCGGCAGCGGCGTCTGCCGCGCCGAGTGGCAGCGCCTTCTGCCGCCCGGCGGCGGCAGCGACGACTGCCGCTCCAGGCAGCAGCGCCCGCTGCCGTCGGGGCGGCAGCGCCTGCTGACTGCCGCCGGGGGTGACAGCGGCACGATGCCGCTTCTGGCGGTGTGGAGATCGCAATGGAGGCGGGGTTCATGCGTTCGTGGCTTCTGGCCGCGTAGCGACGAAAAATCCCATCTAGGGTTTCAAGATTTGGGGGAGAAAATCATAAAAATAGGATTTTTATTTTAAAAGAACTATTTTTAGTCTTCAAAACAACGTTTTTCATCGTAAAAATTTGATGTTTGTTGATAAAAACGTCGACTTTTCATTGAAAAAATTGATTTAGCATGCAGATCTAAGTTAAAACTCCGATCTAAATTAATCAAAAATAGATCTAAGCATGTTGATCTAATCGTATGTGCATAAAAGTTTAGATCTAGGGAAAAAATTACCTCTAGATCATACCCACCGGATCTAGCGACGTTCGGTGAAGGAAGCCCGTTCGCGTCGCGTTTGTCCGTCGGCAGAGGTTCGGCTCAGCTTCGAGCGTGCTGATAATGTGTTGTAAAACTCAGCGGCTACGAAACCCCGTAGCCCTGTATTTATAGAAGTAGGGTTACATAATGGGTGGATACCCAATAACAGGATGGGCCTCCAAAAGCCCGTTTATAAAAAAAAGAGAGAATATGACATGATTTCATTCATTCATTCTTTTTTCTTTATTTCTTCTTCTCCTTCTCTTTTCTCTCCTTTGGATTGGTGCTTGATGGAAGGATGCAAGAAGTCTTTGTTGGAGGAGGAGGAGGAGATGGCTTGGAGTTGAGAAGATGGAGTTGACTTTGGAGGTAGGAATCCGGTATATCTTATGGGATATTATTCACATGTTCCTTTACATGTTAAAGATATAATCTTTTTATTATTTCAGTTTTGTTGTTGTTATTAGACTAATCATAACTTTTATCCTAGTTATAAAAAAATTATAAGTTAAGACAGTCTGGAAAGCTTGTTAAGTTATCTATTACTTTCATTTAGAGCCTCAATTCAGAATCAACATGTAATTAGACTGAATCTGATGATTTCTATCGTTGTATCAATTTTTGGCATATTTTGCACCACTGTAAAGCATAAACCATAATTTTCAGTATTGATATCCAAATTATGTAATCTTAGATGTTCTGAAATCTTCATTACATAATTTGTAACTTTTATGTTGTGATCTAAATCATACTCCAACTGTAAATTATTGATAGTCACTGATCTTTCCTGCATGATAATTCTGGTTCAAGATAGATTCTGTATTGTATGTTCTACAAGCCATAACTATTAGCACAACTATCCAAAAATTATGATTTTTGTTGCAATGGAAAGATATATGAATTATCTACAAGTTCATTTAGACACATGTGTCAAATTCTGACTGTGACTTGGTGATATCAGCTGTTCTGTTGAGACTATGGCTTGGTTATGGAAGTGTGAAAATTGGCATTTGAATTATATAAGCATGGTATGGAACCTTAGTGCTATGCATATTGGGGTGATGGTTGCATGCATGACATGGAATTATATGATATGGTTGGTTGTTATGATATGGATATGATGATGGGCATGGTACATGGATGCATGACCATTGATTAAGAAAGAAAGGTATGGAAAAGAAAGAAATACGTAAATATGAAGCCATGCCATGATGACCCAAAACCCAACTATGTATAACACCAATGTCCCCTAAACATGCCTAAATGCAAGTTGTATCAATTTAATACAATGCATAAGCTTATGTAGTGACATATTTTGTTTTTTGGTGTTCATGTGGCTATTCTCCTATGCCTCACATCCTTGTAGTTTATGTTCACTTTTATGTAACCATTGCATTATGCCATATCATGTCACATATTGTCGCTTTGATGTTCACCTTCATGTTTTCCTTTTCATTTGCCATACTATATCCTATTGTATGGTTGCAACATGTGTTAAATAATATGCCATAAGAGTTGGATATCCTACTGGGCACACTGTGATGTGCCTCCCCCTTTTCCCACAGGTATTAGACAGGTGGATGCTTCAGGTAGCAGAGATGAGGGAGTTCCGCATGAGAGTGTTGGCATGGAGCTGTGGAGGTATTGTAGACTAGGGAATGAGTGGCAGTGGGGTGTGCCTTTGAGTTGGAGTTGTACTTTGTATATGACTGTTGTACTTGAATTTATGTAATATATGAATGATTCTGTACTTGTGTTTCTCCGGTTATTGTTCTGTAATGTTTTGGAGCATTAATTGTAACATCCAAGCATGTGTGCAGTGGCCTGCATGTTCTTCTTTGTACTCACTCTCTTTCTCTCTTATCACACTCTCCTCTTTATAAATACATGTGGCAGATTCGGTCTTCGAGATGTTCTTTTAATACCTCCCCCGGTTGGTGTTCAATGTATCTAGGATGAATCAAACCTTATAGATTACAAGACGGCGTTTCGGCGCTGTGGGGATGTAAACTGCCCTCCCAAAAATCCTCAAAATGAGAGATGTTTAGTGGTGTTTTGTATGCTAGTTGCATCGGAGAATAACTCTGATTCCCGAAGGGTCTGAGTTTTATTATGAAGCATCATGCAAGATTTCATGTCCCCATACAATCTCCAACAACTGGAATCAATGGATGTTTAATCCATTGGAGTCGTTTTAATAATCGTTCTAACCCGTTTTGGGTGAGAACACATGCATCAGGGTGTTCAACTTTTATTCTAGTTGCAAATTATTATTTATGTCCCAGTTAATCCGTTGTGCTCACAATTTCGATAATTTGTCCTAATAGCTTTAGAAAAGTTGGAATATGGTTGGATAATAGGCCTACTTTTAACCATTTATAGGATGATAAGTACGTTAAGGTACTTTAACGGCCATTCACATGGAGTGGATAGATATCCCTCATTTACTCTCAAGGAAAAAGTATTATTATTTTATTTTTAATGGAGATACTTTCTGTTGATGCCAAAATTGACGTCAACGTCGATTGGTCTAAAGTAGCTGTTGATACCAAAATTGACGTCAACGGTTGATTGGGCTGAAGTAGGCCCTTCGTCAGGAAGGGGCCTCGTCAGCCACTAGAGTGGGACCCGTGAGCGAGCGTCTCCAGGTCGAAAGAACTAGGATTGAACTCCACGGATGGATGATGACCTAGCTTTGCGATACCTTCGTAATCCTACAACAAGAGAAGATCGTTAGGGGGTCGGAGTTGGGGCCCGACCGATTCCCTTCCGACGCTCAAGTTAGTCTCCATTAGATGAAATATAAGAAGCAAAATGATGTAGGAGATTTTTGGGAAGGAGATGAGATTCTGATGTAGCATGATACTTAGCCCTTTTTGTGTAGATCTGGCCCCTCTCTCTCCTTCTTCTTTTGGGATATTTATCACTCTCCTTTTCATTGTAACCTCCCCCTCTAAATGTGGCCACTAATTGCTCCATTAGTGGGCTTTGAATGAATCATCAAGGGATGTAACTGTTGGATCCTATGGATGGCAAACAACACTAGAAGGGGGTTGAATAGTGTTGTATAAAAATAAACTTTTTCTTTCTAATTGGTTAGCACAATTCAAAGCCTTCTAATGTTTCCTAAGAAACCAAGTAGAGTGATCTACGATTGGTTCTTAATCAACTTAAGTAATCTTAAAAACAGATCAGAGATAAAACTCTTCCGGTAGTCAACTCCCTAAGAGCAGTCGTCGACTCCCAGAGGGATATTATGCACAGCTCGGTTAAAGGAATACTTAATGAAGATATAAAAGATTGCACAGAAATATAAGAAAGAATCTTTTATAAAGCAGATACAAAAACTGATCTTGCTATTTATTATGAACGAGTTACACGAAAATATAATACTCAACGAATCAAGAAAAACAAATAGAGATAAACAATCACAGAGAATGCAAACACAAACACAAGGATTTTTATCCTGGTTCTCCACAACCCTGGGTACGTCCAGTCCCCGACCAATCCAGTACGAGATTTCCACTATTTACCTTGGCAAATACAAGCACCTAACTCCACTCGTTAGGATTTTACCACACACCTAGCCTTGACCAGGATTTCCGATTGCAACACTGCAATATCTCAACACCTAGACTTGTCTAGGGTTTCCAACACCCTTACAACCAAGGGCAAAACACAAAATGAAAATCGATATCCAACTCAACACAATATTTGGTGGAGTTTGTATTTACACCCATATTCTATAGCCAAGAGTAATAAATAACAATGTGTATTCGTAGCTTAATAGAATATGATTTTAGATCACACAAAGATATGAATTAAGTCTTTGTGATCTAAATCAATGTTTTAAAAAAAATCCTTTCAAATAAAATCAAAGAATAAAGAACATGGATTTTTGAAAAAAAATAGCCAAAATAAAAGTTGATTTCAGAAAATAATATCTTAAAGAAACTAGATCAAGAATATAAAAACAGATTTGGCTAAGAGAAATAAGAGCTGAGAAATTAGAGATCCTTTAGAATTTTGCACAAGAGAGGATTTTTGATTTCAAGTATTGTGTTTTGATCTCACAAAATAATCCTCTATTTATAGGTAAAATGGGAGGATTTGAAATTCAAATTCGTTTGACTTTTGCCCCGAGAATCATGGGAGCAATAAGTTGGAGATTCAGGTCAAACGATGAATTTCGACAGCTGGTAGTCGACTCCCTAGGAGTGGTAGTCGACTCCCAGAGTGTTGCAGGAGAAAAACAATTCTCAGCTGGTAGTCGACCACTTCTCAGTAGTCGACTCCCAGAGGAGTTTCTTCTGAAACTTGGCTAGAAAGACATGTAGTTAGCTCCTGGGTGTAATGGAGTTTAACTACCAAGATGATAAGTGACTAGCGAAAGCTCTCAATAGTTTTGAAAATGATTTTAAAAGTATAAAAAATATTTATCTTCGAAATCATTTGTGTGTGTGTGTTATCTATACTTTTGGCTTTAACATAACCCTAAGAAGGACGCAACTCACACACTGTAGACTTAAGACACGTCTTTAGAAGCTTTATCAGATGATGATGTAGATGCGAGCTTCTCGTGAGCTTCTATTCCATTTGAGCTTGAGCTTCATCATCGAGCTAGCAACATTTGTCCTTGTCTTTGCTAAGTGAGTGTAGATTGTGCTTCTTCGGAGTATGTATAAAGCTGCGTAATCTGCACACTTTAATTGTAGTGTAGTTAGTACACTAACTTCATTTGGTGTGCTCATCATCAAAACCACTTGGGGTTGGAATTCAATTTTCATCACTCTCCCTCTTTTTGATGATGACACCCAAATGAAAAAATGAAGTAAGTTGACATAAATAATATGACATAGAAATATGACATCGATAAACTTACTCCCCCTGCTTTGATGCGGTTATCCCCCTGCATCGAAGCTGTTAGCAAAAACAAGATAATGCATTCATCTTTGTATTTCAAAGCTTTTCTCCCCCTTGTCATCAATAAAAAAGAAATGACATATCATTTCAACGAATAATTCATCCAAGTTGGAATCAACAATTATGAATTTTGAGAGAAAAAGAATTCAATGACCAATTTTGCAAAAAACGTTAGTATATGATCAACATTTGTTTGTCAGAATATATCAGATAGTAGTTCGTCCATGAGCATAATAATATATCAATATCAAGCATCACACCATAGAGTAGTTATTACAGACCAGGAAGTTTTGAAAAGCCATTGTTTTTTAAAAAAACCATTGTTTAAGAAATCAAGAATGACCGACATTCTTCTCTCTCTTCAAGGACTTGATCTCCTCAAGGATTGTCTTGAGGGTTTGCTCGGTCATTTCATTGCTACTCACCGCCAGATCCTTGAGATCATCAACCTTCTTGTTGAGAGCTTCAAATCCTGCCTTGTGAGAAATCTTCAAGTTTGAGATTTTCTTAAGCAGTATGTCTTGAAGTTCCACAATGTAGGCCGGTGGCTCCTCGTCTTCTTCTTCTCCTTCCCCATCTTTTTCTTCATCTTCTTTATCAGAATCTGAAACAATAGGTTTCTTACCTTTCTTTGAGGATGACGATCATCCTTCAGCAGCGAGCTTCTCTTCTGGAACGTTCTGATCAAGATCTCTATGAAGATTCATTCGACCGAGAACATGAACATCAAAGATGCGTGCCGGATCAAGAATATTGGTTTCATTATCCAAAGGCACATTATAACCAATAAACAAAATGGTAAGGTAATGACCGTGGGCTAGGGTAGATGAAGGTCTGTCAGAAGAAGCAGAAGCAATGATGGAGTCCAGGATAACTTTGGCCCAATTGACACGAATATTTCCTAGAAATGCATATATGCACTTGGCTTGCTTCTCAATAACACAGAGTGGCTTCCAGATTTTTGAGTTATATTGTAAGAAAATATATTTGCAAGGATTCTTCCTGGATAGCGAAGATCGCTACATGGAAGTTTTGTTTAAAAATATCTTCCAGGCAAATACATTTTCTCCAAAATGTTTTCATCAACCATCTCTATATTATCCACTAACACACCAGTGTACGGGATTCCTAAAGCTTCTTCTAGAGATTTCACAGTTATAGCAAGTTTGGTGTCAAGCACTTTGGTGATGAATCTACTCTTGGTAAGATCATAGTCCATGTTGGCATAGAAGAGATGCACAAGTCTAGGATAGCAGAAATACATATTTTCAGTAGAAAAGAGATTTGCCAAGTTTTGAAATTCCAATATGCTGTCAATGCCATAGTTTTTTAAATGATCAATTTTAACAAATCTCTCTTGAAGAATTTGCTTTTTGGAAATTTAAACGAAATGCTCATAGGTAGTGGTTTTAAAGAGATAGGGTAAGATAATTTCGTTTTCAGAGAGGGATTCATTTGTAACCTTTCTCTTCTTTGAAATCAATCTCTTGAAAGGTATCTAGATAAAATAAAAATGATTTCAAAACTAGATATGCAAGAATATCAAGAAGTATCTAAAGTAAAATTGATAGGAGGAGTTTTTACCTTGAGATAAACTTGGGAGGATGATGAGAGGAGGTGAATAACTAAGAGAGCTCCAAATGCCAAAAGAAATTTTCTCAAGGAGATAAAGGGATGGGTAGTCGGCTACCTAGGGTTTTAACCATAGGTGGGTTTTTTCACTATGAGATGAAAGGAGATGGAGAATTGTGGCCTTTAGATCAAAAGATGAGAGGTTGAGATCGTGTTTGCTTATTGGGTTTAAGTTTCCCTTTTGGATGTGAACCCATTAACTCAATGGAAACCCAATAGGAGTAAAAACACAAACCCAGAAATCCGCACAACACGCTGGTAGTCGACTCCCTGATGGTGGTAGTCGACTCCCTGCTAGGCTGAGTTGTTTTCTCATCCCGAGGGGTTTTGGTCCAAAGCTGCATGCGTTTCTGAAATAAAACAAACATTTATAATCATATATAAAAGATTTTATCAATCATTTAATTATTTAAACATACCAGTCATTTAGTTTTGCGAAGCGATTTTGTCGCAAAAAAACTTTCTGACGCTGTTCTTGTTTCTCCTCTTTGTTTCTTTTAGAGTAGCTGAAAAGATAAGCGTTTATGGTACTCTTTGCTTTTGAGTCTAGAGGGTTAGTCTTTAGGAAGCCAAACCCAATATGGTTTAGTTCCTTCATGAAAAATATATTTATAATTTTTGTTTAAATGAACTTGCTGAACAAAGTTTGTAGCGTACCTTTTCTTCCTTTGGTCGGACAAGTTCTTTGGTATCCAGATTTTCAGAAAATTATTGTTAGAATGATGCATCCTAGTATGCTTAACTCGTTTCTTGGTATGATTTGAATCATATCCGAGTCCGGTTTTGCTAGATGAGGCCTTTTGATTATCTATTAAACTATCTAGCTTTCCTTTTCCTTTGTTGAAATTTTCAATAATTTTCATCGTACTTTGACGGATACGAGAAGATTATTTAAACTTTCAACTTTCTCATTCATGAAAAGAATGTCTTTTTGCAAAGAGTCATTCTTTTATTTGAGAA
This sequence comes from Scilla litardierei, assembly GCA_030789695.1. Taxonomy (NCBI): domain Eukaryota; kingdom Viridiplantae; phylum Streptophyta; class Magnoliopsida; order Asparagales; family Asparagaceae; genus Scilla; species Scilla litardierei. Next base: position 271,001,072 of record CM061141.1, on the reverse strand, counting down.
GACTATTCTCCTTAATAATCTCTTCTTTTTCTTTAACATCCTTTTTAATATTCTTAAGTGTTCTTCTATGTTCTTTTATGAGCTTTTCATGCATTTTGCATAGCTCCTTATATGCTCCCCTATAGTCCATGTCTTCATCATCACTTGATGATGAATCACTATCATTAGATGAATCACGCATGGTGCTTACCTTAGACGATGTGGAAGCCATAAAACACATATGTGATGTCTCTCTTCTTCCGTCATTGTCGTCTTCTGAGGATTCATCAGATGAAGAAACGTCGCTCTGGTAAGGCTGCGTATGCTTCCTTCTTTGGTCGTCGAAACCTGTTTCTTCAATTGTTTCTTCTCTCGTGGCTTTCTCGGTTCTTTCCACGTTCTTTGGAATCATGATTGTTTCTTTCCAAGGGACAGTCTCTTTTGACGTGCCCTGGTTTATTACAACCAAAACAGATAATACCGTTAGTGGGTCTAAAAGAGCGTTTACCATAATTACTTGTGATGAACTCTTTAAAGTTCTTTGAGATGAAGGCAATATGATCCTCTTTGTCAGTGTAGTCGGAATCTTCTTCTTGAGCTTTGAAAGAAAGATTATTCTTCTTTGGTTTTTCTTCGATCTTCTTACCTTCTTCAAGTTCAATCTTATATGCCATGAGATTTTCCATTAGTTCTTCGATGGTAAGATTCTTTACGTTATGAGCTTCTCGAATGGCCGTTGTCTTTTCCTTCCACTCGGGTCAGAGAGATCTCAGTATTTTCATCACCTGATCATATTCAGATAGTTTCTTGCCCAAACTTGTGAGCTCATTAGTGATGTTAGTAAATCGAGTATTCACGTCTGTGATACTCTCTCCTTCTTCCATTTTGAAAGAGTCAAACTTGGAATGTAAAACATTTATACGAGATTCTTTTACCTTCTCGGTTCCCTCATGACTTACCTGAAGGGTGTGCCATATTTGATATGCTGTTTCGCATTGAGAAACACGATTAAACTCATTACCTGTTACTGCACAGAATAGTGCGTTCATGGCTTTTGCGTTGAGGTTGGCTTTCTTTTTCTCATCTGCTGACCATTTTCCGAATTCGACTTCGGTAGGTTTGTTGTATGGTGCTTTGGTAACCGTCCACGCTTCGATGTCTAGTGATTCAAGATGAGTCTTCATCCGGATCTTCCAACTAGCGTAGTTCGTTCCGTTGAACAACGGTGGTCGCATGGTGTTGAGTCCTTCAGAGTGAAATGATGTTGACGCCATCACCTTTATAGCCTTGCTCTGATACCAAGTGTTGGATCCTGTAGATGGCAAACAACACTAGAAGGGGGGTTGAATAGTGTTTTATAAAAATAAAATTTTTCTTTCTAATTGGTTAGCACAATTCAAAGCCTTCTAATGTTGCCTAAGAAACCAAGTAGAGCGATCTACGCTTGGTTCTTAATCAACTTAAGTAATCTTAAAAACAGATCAGTGATAAAACTCTTCTGGTAATCGACTCCCTGAGAGGAGTAGTCGACTCCCTAAGAGGAGTAGTCGACTCCCAGAGGGATATTATGCACAGCTCAATTAAAGGAATACTTAATGCAGATATAAAAGATTACACAGAAATATAAGAAAGAATCTTTTATACAGCAGATACAAAAACTGATCTTGCAATTTATTATGAACGAGTTACAAGAAAATATAATTGTAACGGCTGCTTTCCGACCGTTCGTTTTATACTTTCCTCTTTTGTACGCATATTTTTCTTCGTCCTTTCTTCTATCCGGAATACATGATGTTATACATCGTTGTGACCGTATGGAAGATTAGTTATTTGTGGGATTTTTAGTGAATGACATTTCATGGGTCGTTCTCCCACAAATCAACTTTGAATGAAGGTGTGTTTTACCCTCTAGACTTCAACGCTTAAATTTTATTTTTATTTTCGCTCTCGGTAGGCTTAGCTCGTGACCGGACCCCGTATCTTCGATCCTCTCGTCGTCACGGTCGTCCCGATTTTTTTTCATAATTTTCGGACACCGTTTGCTTGGCCTAGTACACTAATTATCTTCGAAGTCCGCTTAGCCTTAACCCAAAATTTGTATTTCAAATCTTAATCAAATCTCATGGGATTTCCTACGTATCATGAGAAGATTTCTGTGACTACCCTCACCTAGCTTTCCCCCTATTTGCACACCCCCTCTCTCATACACTCTCTCCTAGTCACCCAAAGTACACCCTTTTCTATACCCATATAGTGTCACGACCCCATCCCCGGGATACGCAGGGAGGCAGGGTGCGCGACGAGAACTAAAACCGTATATGTAGGTCCACTGTGCATTGCTGAGAATAGTACATGCAATATTCAACAAAAAGCCAACGAACAACCACAGAACGACACAACGTCACAGAGAAATACTGAAAGCCAAACACTGAACGATTTCACATACATCTCAAACATCCCATTGCATCAATTCATATAGTACACGCATCTCTCACCCCAAAAGAAAATCCAAAGTACACATAGCTCTCTCCTCACCCCTCACCATCCAACCTAAGCTCCAACTCCCAACACCAGAACTCCAAACTCAACCTCCAGCTCTAATTGCCATCCCCAGGAACCACACCTGAAAAAGTCAACGGGCACGTCAACGCGTGACTCAGTAGGAATGCCAACTCACTCTAATATGCTATTATGAAAATGCAACTACTTTACATGCATTCATAGCAAGGTGCAGATGAAGTATGGAATGAGCTAAAGGGAACACGTGTATGACATAAAGTAATGAATGCATGACATAAATGAAAGTACAACAATAAAAGAGTGCAACAACATAAGTAAAATAAACGCAAGCGACATGAACTACAATAGGTGATGCATATAACAAGGGTATACAACATGGAAGCTACAAGTAAAGAACGTACAAGTAAGCAACATTTAATAATGCTACAAAAGTAACGAAGGTTATTTAATAGTGATTTGGACCCTAAGTAGTGGGTAGACCCTCTTGGGACTGGACCTCACCCCCAGTTGGGGTGGAATAGGCAAACTCCTCGAGACATGCTCTTATTAAAGGAGCCATGTTTTCCCCTTATTTCCCCTTCACATTTTCTCCCATTCTCCTCATTTCCGCCACCCCGTCACTCGAGCAAGAACAGGAGGGCCACCAACCACCAGTCTAGCCCCTCATGTTTTTCCCACAACTTAGTGTCCCCCAATCCCCGTGTCACCCTCTTTTGAGAGGACTTAATCATTTCTTAACATTTCAATTAAAAATTAACATGTAACAAAAGGAATCACATAGCAACCACCATTTTCACCTCCTCTCATTCCAACACATAAAACATTTCCAACCACAACATTCACCACATAGTTCTCATTGCCAACACATATGATTCCACTCATGTAATTGTACAACTTCACAACACATATGATTCCACTCATGTAATTGTATAACTTCACCATTGACCGCAACATGAAATTAGTTAAGCATGAGCCAACAAAACATATGCCAACATCTCTTAGTCCAACAGGAAATTGGTTAAACAAAAAAGCAAGGTGACATCCTCTTCTAGCAACATGAAACTAATAGCATGGAACTAATAGCAACATGAGACTAATAGCAACATGAAAATGTTAATAAACATTTCACCAAAACAGTTCAGCTTGCTGAAAATTGCACAACAGTCAGATTGATTGGCATTTTAATCCATATTTTTGTATGGAACAGAACAATGAAATATAAATGAAAGTTGTAGATATGTTAGTTCTGGATTCAAAGATAAAAATTCAGGCAAATATATTAAGAAGGTAATTTATAGTGATTTATGTGGTGAAGTCTGCCAAATCTGTTTTCCAGACAGATTTCAGAGTCTGTCTTGGTTGCTGATTTTGGGCCTATTACAGTCAGAATTTTGAAATATAGACACTCCAATGACGTTGGAGGAAAACTTATTAGCTTTCCAACGAGACTAAAATCATGCAATTCCAGTGTGTGTACATGTAATAAGCTTCGTTTTGCTAAACTGTGTACATATTGACAGAATTGCAGACATGTTGTAAAGAATGAATTTTTAACATAACTTCCCGTTCGAATTGGAAAAAGTTGTGAACATGAAAGTTGCTCATAGCTACGAGAGGCACATCATATAAAATTTTCAAATCATTCCTAATAGCCAATTAATCCCAGCAATTGGTCGAAGTTTCAGATTTTCAGGATAAAATTTTCAGCATCAAAACAAAAGTGTTTCTTGAAAATTGATCATGCATTAAGTCAAAATTAAACATGAACCAAATCTACAAATGACATCCAAATAACATACTAGGGAAAATTGGATTTCTACCTCAATCTTAGGATGAGAGAGCTTCTCTTCCCCTTCTCCTTCTTCCTTCTTCCTCTTCCTCTTCCTCTTCCTCTTCCTCTCTCTTTTCTCTTTCTTTCCTTTTTCTTTCTTTCTTTCCTTTTTTTCCTTTCTTCCTCTAAAAATTTCAGCCACCCCTTAATGAAAACAAAAATAAAATGAAGGGGAGATGTCTTTGGGAGAGTGTAGAAAGGAGAGGAAAGGAGTAGAAGAGTGTAGAAAATGAGGTGTCTTCTTCTAGAAAGCCCCCAATTTACACGTCTACCATTCCTTAGTGCACACACCTCCACTTAATTACAAGAATGCCATCACTAACACACACTCCCCACTAATTACAAAGATGCCACTAACCCAAACCCCTTTCACACTAGGACCCCTCCTCACACTACCACATTTCTAATACACACACCAATAGAATTCAAACACACTCACTTAAAGCATCCAAGTATACTAGGCATCCAAATACACACTGTTACGACCTAAAAATCGGGATACTCCGACCTCCATCCAAGCCTGCCACACAGCCAGCTCGCCCTTCCGTCCCAACCTCGCAGGTTAATCACTTATTTCTCCCTGGCCTGCTCATCGCCCATCAACCCTGAAGTCCGCCTCGAATAGTGGGAAGGGCGCACTTCGCCTAACCTCGCCAGTTGGGCGCCCGCTTTCCTTCGAGCCTGCCAGGCATACGACCGGGTCGCCCGTCATCTACCGAGAGCGACCAAGTTACTCATGTGTGGCCTCGCTCCTCAGACGCACCTCAGCGACTCGTAGTCCGACCTACGTGCATGGCCCCCGCATAAGTCCTATTACTAGCTTAGGCATCAGAGAGGCTAAGGGTTGGACCTGAACCCGGCCTTTCTGACGAGCTGCTCCTTGTGCACGCCAGCGCATCGTCTCGGATCGCGCTCTGTTCCCACCTCAGGCAGTGCGGTCGCCAAGCTAACTCCCCAGCGGAATCGCTCGTCTTTACACTCATCACCTGTCAAATAGTCTACCCTAATCACCTTCTAATCATAACCACCGCCATTGGTTTCCCTTAAAACAAATTCATTGTACGCGAGTTTTACCCCGCAACACTAATAATAACAACCTCAACGCCATAATATACTACATGTCCCACAAAAACATATACCCTACCGTACAAGGCAACCGGGCCATTACATATAGCATATCTCCTATCTTTAAAAACACTACACCCAAACCAACTAGGTCACGCGCGCCAAAACCCATCAGCCGCCCTTGTATCTCACGCAACCCACCTTGGCCGTCGGCGAGAGGCCAACTCTGGTCATCCTCCAACCACCCACCTCCTCTCTCTCTCTTCTCTCCCTCCTCTCTCTTCTCTCTCTCCTTGAAACCCTCAAAAAGAACCCATGGCCGCAACTTTTGATATCCAGCCCTAAACCGGTGGCCACCCCCTTTTTCGGCCACCCCGCTGCTGCACGACCACCATTGACCACCTCCCGACCTCCCCGCTTCTCCCTCTACAACCCATCATCCCTCCTCCCTCCTCTATCACCTTCAAAATCCCTCGAAACCCATTGAAAAGTCTCAAAAACTGCCGTTGCTCCAAACTACCGTTTGCCACCTTGTAACCCGCGCCCGCCGCTTTCCGGCTGCCGTCGGCAACTGTCACTGCCTCCATCAGCCACCCCACAGCCCCTTCTACCTACTGCACCTCATTGATACTCACTCGGACCGTGACAAACCCCGCAACGAACCCAAACACCCGGTATATTCAAATCTGTCCTTTTCGCCTTCGAACCCGGCAGCCACCCACTTCTGGCTGCCCCCGGTGATCCCCCTGGAAACCGTTGACTCCCCACGACCCCCTTTACCCGCTGCCATTGCCCTTTGCTTCTTCCTTGGCTGTATCATCTCGCTACGGATCCAAACACTCGGGTTATCCAAATCTGTCATCTTCTGTGCAAAACGGCCGGCCACCTCGCCGCCGGCAGTTGATCCGACCACCCCTCAGGCCACATGACCCCCTTCGACCTCCACCAATCCCCGGCAGCCCCCGTACTCAAGGAGTCCACGTCCGTTGCTGATCTCACGCGTTTTCCCCGACGTCGTAGCCGCCGCCGTGACGTTTCGTTGTGCTACTCGCAACCGAAGACATCCGACACCGTACCCGTGGCCGTGACATCTCGCTGCGCTACCCACAGTCGAGACGATCCCGAGACGACCCTTACTGTGCTATCTGCAGTCAAGGACGCGAGCACCGCTACCGTTTCCAGACTCGACGTCAGATTCGTGCGCGTTCATCGCACCAGGTTAGCACTCTCACTCGTAGCAACCCAAACAATAAGTCATCAAAACCTAACTAAAAATCATCAACTAAAGTAACTAAATTTACTTTCTGCCCCTTAAAACGATGTGGAACCGTAGATCGATGATCAGACTTTTGACTGTACAGTTAGGATAGAATCGTCGGATAGGCTGAACGGTCATCTTGACATGTGACTGTTAGGGTAGCCATGTTTAACCTAGAAATGAACCTTAATAGGATTAATGATGAGCGTGACTTGACATCGTCGCTTGACTCATTTCAGACGACCCTTTACCGACGCTCCGACTCGATGAGACGCTCCCGACGGATGTACCGCTCACCACCACAGGCAAGTGTGTTCACTTGCGTAGTTTCGGCCACGTTTAGGCCATTGTCTTCTTTAAACTGTAATAAGCAATAACAAGAGAACCAGACGTGAAATGATAGCGTTTGGGATGCCCCACGATAGCCTGTGCTTGACGACGAAGTCCGGGCACAACAACAACTGACACCCTAGGTCCTATCTATGCGTGCATGTGGACCCCCTAGAATCAACAACAATAACAACTGCTACCATAGGTTTCATCTGTGCGTGCGTGCGTGTGGACCCCCTAGAATAACAGCTGAACAACAGAACATTCATAACTGGTCATATCTTGTCTTCTTCAGTTCATGTAGTATACCTTACGGGAGTCTCGACGTCTCACCAGGGGAGTGAGTGCCCCGAAAAACCATGGGGGATCTTGGGGATCCTACCGAGGGAGTGGGTGTTCCTTTCGTGTATACCTTACGGGAGTTCCGACGTCTCACCGGGGGAGTGAGCGTCCTGGCAGACCGTGGGGAATCTTGGGGAGCCCACCGAGGGAGTGGGTGTTCCTTTCGTGTACACCTTACGTGAAGTCTCGACGTCTCACCAGAGGAGTGAACATCCCGGCTGACCGTGGGGAGAGGCACTTACCAAGAAAGTGAGTGGTACTCGTACAGTCCAGTCTTGTCTTGTCTTGAGCACTTGGGTTGGAGCTGGGCGAGCGCCCACCAGATAGAGAGTTTTGCCACTCTCTACGATGCAGGCGCGAACTCTCTTTGGTGTCACACACACGTCTTGTCTTGGTTGTCCTGTCCCGTCTAGCTTAGTCCCGTAGCTGGTAGCACACGCTACGGCTATTGCCTGTCATGTTTACTTTCCTGCATCGCTTTACTTCTTGCATAGTATAACTGTCATGTCATCACAATAGCATGTAATCAACCAGTAAAATGTTGCTCTTAAATTACTTTACACCTGGCAGTGGAGTCTTCTCACGTACTTCGCCTGACATACAACCACTTTCTCTTTGTGTTTGTACGTCAGGTACTGAGACAGAGTTAGTAGACCAGGACCTAGTACCAGAAGACTTGGAGCAGGAGTACGTTGCTGATCAGGAGTATGACCCGAGTGAGGACCAGTCTTAGAGGTTCCTCAGTTGCTGCCTTTGGAGTTTTAGTCGCTTTCTAGTTTGGGTGTGTATCACCTCTTTACTCTCTGTTTTAGGTTGGGTACGTAGCACCATTAGTTTCTTTGTGCAGTTGTAGCCATGTTGGGCATCTGTTTAGACTTCTGTACTTTCTGGATATCTTCTGAATAAAATGAATGCATTTCCCTTTCAGTACTTTTTTTGTTCTGTATCTTTTATATGCAGGGACCTGTTTAGTGCTTTGGAGTACCTCACAGACGCTTATTGGGTCTGGGCCTCCCATCTCTGGCCCATGCGGACCTTAGTCACGTCTCGCTTCCGTTGTTTTGGAAAGCAGGACGTGACAATAATACTCAATGAATCAAGAAAAACAAATAGAGATAAACAATTACAGAGAATGCAAACGCAAACAGAAGGATTTTTATCCTGGTTCCCCACTACCCTGGGTACGTCCAGTCCCCGACCAATCCGGTATGAGATTTTCACTATCTTCCTTGGCAAATACAAGCACCTAACTCCACTCGTTAGGATTTTCCCACACACCTAGCCTTGACCAGGATTTCCGATTGCAACACTGCAATATCTTAACACCTTGACTTGTCTATGGTTTCCAACACCCTTACAACAAAGGGCAAAAATAAAATGAAAATCGATATCCAACTCACCACAATATTTGGTGGAGTTTGGATTTACACCCAAATTCTATAGCCAGTCATAATAAATAACAATGTGTATTCGTGGCTTAATAGAATATGATCTTAGATGACACAAAGATATGAATTAAGTCTTTGAGATCTAAATCAATGTTTTCAAAAAAATCCTTTCAAATAAAATCGGAGAATAGAGAACATGGATTTTTGAAAAACAATAGCCAAAATAAAAGTTGATCTCAGAAAATAATATCTTATAGAAACTAGATCAAGAATATATAAACAGATACGAGAAGATTTGAATCATATCCGAGTCCGGTTTTGCAAGATGATGCCTTTTGATTATCTATTAAACTATCTAGCTTTCCTTTTCCTTTGTTGAAATTTTCAATAATTTTCATTGTAGAGTCGTATTTATCTTTGACGGATACGAGACGATTATTTAAACTTTCAATTTTCTCATTCATGAAAAGAATGTCTTTTTGCAAAGAGTCATTATTTTCTTTGAGAAGACTATTCTCCTTAATAATCTCTTCTTTTTCTTTAACATCCTTTTTAATATTCTTAAGTGTTCTTCTATGTTCTTTTATGAGCTTTTCATGCATTTTGCATAGCTCCTTATATGCTCCCCTATAGTCCATGTTTTCATCATCATTTGATGATGAATCATTATCATTAGATGAATCATGCATGGTGCTTACCTTAGACGATGTGGAAGCCATAAAACACATATGTGATGTCTCTCTTCTTCCGTCATTGTCGTCTTCTGAGGATTCATCAGATGAAGAAACGTCGCTCTGGTAAGGCTGCGTATGCTTCCTTCTTTGGTCGTCGAAACCTGTTTCTTCAATTGTTTCTTCTCTCGTGGCTTTCTCGGTTCTTTCCACGTTCTTTGGAATCATTGTTGTTTCTTTCCAAGGGACAGTCTCTTTTAACGTTCCCTGGTTTGTTGCAACCAAAACAGATAATACCGTTAGTGGGTCTAAAAGAGCATTTACCATACTTACTTGTGATGAACTCTTTAAAGTTCTTTGAGATGAACGTAATATGATCCTCTTTGTCCGTGTAGTCGGAATCTTCTTCTTGAGCTTTGAAAGCAAGATTCTTCTTCTTTGGTTTTTCTTCGATCTTCTTATCTTCTTCAAGTTCAATCTCATATGCCATAAGATTTCCCATTATTTCTTCGATGGTAAGATCCTTTACGTTATGAGCTTCTCGAATGGCCATTGTCTTTTCCTTCCATTCGGGTCAGAGAGATCTCAGTATTTTCATCACCTGATCATATTCAGACAGTTTCTTGCCCAAACCTGCGAGCTCATTAGTGATGTTAGTAACTCGAGTATTCACGTCTGTGATACTCTCTCCTTCTTCCATTTTGAAAGATTCAAACCTGGAATGTAAAACATTTATACGAGATTCTTTTACCTTCTCGGTTCACTCATGACTTACCTGAAGGGTGTGCCATATTTGATATGCTGTTTCGCATTGAGAAACACGATTAAACTCATTACCTGTTACTGCACAGAATAGTGCGTTCATGGCTTTTGCGTTGAGGTTGGCTTTCTTTTTCTCATCTGCTGACCATTTTCTGAATTCGACTTCGGTAGGTTTGTTGTATGGTGCTTTGGTAACCGTCCACACTTTGATGTCTAGTGACTCAAGATGAGTCTTCATCCAGATCTTCCAGCTAGCGTAGTTCGTTCCGTTGAACAGCGGTGCTCGCATGGTGTTGAGTCCTTCAGAGTGAAATGATGGTGATGCCATCACCTTTATAGCCTTGCTTTGATACCAAGTGTTGGATCCTGTGGATGGCAAACAACACTAGAAGGGGGGTTGAATAGTGTTGTATAAAAATAAACTTTTTCTTTCTAATTGGTTAGCACAATTCAAAGCCTTCTAATGTTGCCTAAGAAACCAAGTAGAGCGATCTACGCTTGGTTCTTAATCAACTTAAGTAATCTTAAATACAGATCAGAGATAAAACTCTTCTGGTAGTCGACTCCCTAAGAGCAGTAGTCGGCTCCCAGAGGGATATTATGCACAGCTCAGTTAAAGGAATACTATGAAGATATAAAAGATTACACAGAAATATAATAAAGAATCTTTTATACATCAGATACAAAAACTGATTTTGCAATTTATTATGAACGAGTTACAAGAAAATATAATACTCAACGAATCAAGAAAAACAAATAGAGATAAACAATCACAGAGAATGCAAACGAAAATACAAGGATTTTTATCCTGGTTCCCCACAACCCTGGGTACGTCAAGTCCCCGACCAATCCGGTACGAGATTTCCACTATCTGCCTTGGCAAATACAAGCACCTAACTCCACTCGTTAGGATTTTCCCACACACCTAGTCTTGATCAGGATTTCCGATTGCAATACTGCAATATCTCAACACCTTGACTTGTCTAGGGTTTCCAACACCCTTACAACTAAGTGCAAAACACAAAATGAACGATATCCAACTCACCACAATATTTGGTGGAGTTTGGATTTACACCCAAATTCTATAGCCAAGAGTAATAAATAACAATGGGTATTCGTGGCTTAATAGAATATGATTTTAGATCACACAAAGATATGAATTAAGTCTTTGAGATCTAAATCAATGTTTTCAAAAAAAATCCTTTCAAATAAAATCGGAGAATAGAGAACATGGATTTTTGAAAAACAATAGCCAAAATAAAAGTTGATCTCAGAAAATAATATCTTAAAGAAACTAGATCAAGAATATAAAAACAGATTTGGCTAAGAGAAATGAGAGCTGAGAAATTAGAGATCCTTTAGAATTTTGCACAAGAGAGAATTTTTGATTTCAAGTATTGTGTTTTGATCTCACAAAATAATCCTCTATTTATAGGTAAAATGGGAGGATTTGAAATTCAAATTCGTTTGACTTTTGCCCCGAGAATCATGTGAGCAATAAGTTGGAGAGTCAGGTCAAACGTTGAATTTCGATAGCTGCTAGTCGACTCCCTAGGAGTGGTAGTCAACTCCCAGAGTGTTTCAGGAGAAAAACAATTCTCAGCTGGTAGTCAACTCCCACTTCTTGGTAGTCGACTCCCAGAGGAGTTTCTTCTGAAACTTGGCTAGTAAGACATGTAGTTAGCTCCTGGGTGTAATGGAGTTTAACTACCAAGATGATAAGTGACTAGCGAAAGCTCTCAATAGTTTTAAAAATGATTTTAAAAGTATAAAAAATATTTAACTTCAAAATCATTTGTGTGTGTGTTATCTATACTTTTGGCTTTAACATAACCCTAAGAAGGACGCAACTCACACACTATAGACTTAGGACATGTCTTCAGAAGCTTGATCAGATGATGATGTAGATGCGAGCTTCTCGTGAGCTTCTATTCCATTTGAGCTTGAGCTTCATCATCGAGCTAGCAACGTTTGTCCTTATATTTGCTAAGTGAGTGTAGATTGTGCTTCTTTGGAGTATTTATAAAGCTGCGTAATCTGCACACTTTAATTATAGTGTAGTTAGTACACTAACTTCATTTGGTGTGCTCATCATCAAAACCACTTGGGGTTGGAATTCAATTTCCATCAGTAACTCCCTCCATTATTCTGGCCGTTCACTCCTCCAATTAAGGCTATGGAAGCGGGCCATTCATGAGGATATTTGACTTGTTCAACCCAAGATTAATGGGTTATGAGGGAGATTAGGTTGATTCATGCGACCCAAACGCTATGGGCCTCGGGCCGTCTTTGTTCAGCCGGTAGAATTTATCTACTTGCTTAATGGGCTGGTCCCATGTATTTAACAATGGCCCCCATCACTAGAGCTCAACCGATTGTGCAGGTCGAGGTCGGATGATGTGTTCAATCAAGAGAAAGAATAAACTTCGGTCAGTCAGTCGGGTAAAGAAATGTCATTCGGTGGCAAGGGGGTTGCCCGTTCAGCTTATGGTCAATGATGATGACTATTTTTCGGTTGCGAGGGATATGGTCCCTTCATTTTATGGGCGACGATGGAAGTTGAGTCATTTAGTTGCGAGGGGGTTGCCCATCGGCTTACGACAGGTGACGAGTAGAGTCATTCGGTTACAAGTGGTATGGCCCCTTCGTCTTATGGCCGACGACTAAGTTGCATTGTTCAGTGGCAAGGCGTTGGCCCCTCGACTTGCAAAAGACGATGGGTGTCGTTCGGTTGCGAGGGACATGGTCCCTTCGGTTTACGACCGACGACCAGTAGAGTCATTCTGTTGCGAGGGGTGTGTCCCCTTCGTCTTATGACCAACGACTAAGTTGCATTGTTCAGTGGCGAGGGGTTGGCCCCTCGGCTTATCGCTGACGACACAGGTTGCTCGGTTGTGAGGGACATGGTCCCTTCGACTTACGACCAACGACGGAGTCAGATCATTCAGTTGCGAGTGGATGGCCCCTTGGCTTACGACTGACGACCAAGGAGTCGTGCGGTTGCGAGGGACATGGTCCCTTCAGCTTACGCCGACGACGGAGTCGGATCGTTCAGCTGCAAAGGGGTGGCCCCTCGGCTTACGGCTGACGACCAAGGAGAGTCGTGCGGTTGCGAGGGACATGGTCCCTTCGGCTTACGACCAACGACGGAGTTGGATCGTTCAGTTGCGAGGGGGTGGCCCCTCGGCTTACAGTTGACGACCAAGAAGATTTGTGCGGTTGTGAGGGACATGGTCCATTCGGCTTACGTCCGATGACGGAGTCGGATAGTTCACTTGCGAGGGGATGGCCCCTCGGCTTACGACTAACGACTAAGGAGAGTCGTGCGGTTGCGAGGGACACGGTCCCTCCGGAGTCGGATCGTTCAGTTGCGAGGGTGTGGCCCCTAGACTTACGGCTGACGACTAAGGAGAGTCATGTGGTTGGGAGGGACGTGGTCCCTTTGACTTACAGCCGACGAATTGTTCAGTTGCAAAGGGATGGCCCCTCAGCTTATGGATGCCGACCAAGGAGAGTCGTGTGGTTACAAGGGACATGGTCCCTTTGGCTTACAGCTGACGACGGATTCAGATCGTTCAATTACGAGCGAGTGGCCCATCGGCTTACGGCTGACGACCACGGAGAGTCATGCGGTTGTGAGGGACATGGTCCCTTCGGCTTACTGTCGACGATGGAGTCAGATCGTTCAGTTGCGAGGAGGTGGCCCCTCGGCTTATAACGGACGACCAAGGAGAGTCGTGCGGTTGCGAGGGACATGGTCCCTTCGACTTACGGCTGACAACGGAGTCAGACCGTTCAGTTACAAGGGAGTGACCCCTCGGCTTACGGCTGATGACCAAGGAGAGTTATGTAGTTGCGAGGGACATGGTCCCTTCGGCTTACGACCGACGATGGAATCAGATCGTTCGGTTGCGAGGGGGTTCCCCCTCGGCTTACGGTTGATGACCAAGGAGAGTCGTGCAGTTGCGAGGGATATGATCACATTGGCTTATGACTGACGACGGAGTCAGATCGTTCAGTTGCGAGGGGGTGGCCCCTCGGATTATGGCTGACGACCAAGGAGATCAAAGCTTGGATGACTTCTGGATGGAGATCAGATGCCCGTAAGGCGATTGGCCCCTTGGAGCCTGGAGCTCGAGAAGCGGCTCAGTAAGGATTTTGCCAATTGTCAAGTCAAAAGAAAATAAGCGATGAGACAAAAATGGATGAATCTCACATAGCTTAGCAAGGAGCTTTGCAGGCCTTTCGAATGGTTCGATGAAGCCAGGCCCATGTCGGGCGGGGCTCCCTGGCTCGATCAGAAGCATTTCCGAGCTCTTTGAAGCCGTTGAAGCTTTGTGGGGGGATATAGTTTGATCTCCTTCGCTTCCACTAAGATCATGGTCTGGGGAGCTCGAAGCACACATGGTGGCTTAGATCCGCATCAACGAAGCATGGGGAGTTCTTGTGACTCTTGGCAGCTTCGTTCGGTTAACGTCGAGTCATGAGGAGCTTGGCTCTGAAAAGTCGGGCTGCAGTGATGAATAAACCACATGATCTTAGTCGGAAGTGCGATATATCGAAAAGAACTAAATAAAGAGTTTCATGGTTTTGATGATGAAGTGATTCGGTTGGAGCAGAGATCGGTTGGTGCTCGAATGATCGAGCTTTGTTGGATCTGAGTTGTCTTGGGTCGATCGTTAATCTAGAGGATCGATTGTGCTTGGAGGTTTATGGGGTAATGTTGACGCAGCTCTGCCTCTTATCAAAAAATTTTGGAACCCAACATCATGGGTGGCCGAGCCAGGGACTGATCTGATCGGTCAATCTCAGATGAAACCAATATGGTAATTCAGCCCAGCAGTGATCACGGAATGTCAAGCTTCTACAGAGGTTGGACCATGAGAATTGAACTTGGTTCCTATGCATAAGTCGCCTTTAAGCTGGGCGATGTTGCTGAGATTTGGGATGGTCCAAGCTTGGAGGTCGAACGAGCAACCCAGTAGTTCGGTTAATGGGAACACAGCTCAGTCTACCCTTCGGCGGTGTTCATTCCAAGTGTTTGATTCTCTGACGGCATTGGTTCTGACCATTCGACCATCGATGAGTTGAGCTTGAAAGTGGGAGACTAGAATGGGCCAGCTCGTTGGAGTTTGGATCGGTTTACCCTTTGACGGCATCGGTCTACCCTTCGACGGAGTTTGGATCCTGGAGTCGTCGAAGCGGGAGACTGGAAAGGGCCAGCTCGGATGAGATTGAGGACGAGCTGAGCTCGGAACTCGGAGGGTTGAAGGAGTCTCCATCGACTCACGGGAAAGTCAGACGATTCGACATCGACCCACAGGAAAATCAGAGGAGTCGATGTCAACCCATAGGAGGATCCGAGGGATTGTCGCCAACCCCCGTTGAGTGATGCAGACGATTGTTGCGGTAGAGGAGGATCAGAGCCCTGTCAATCTAGGTACGAGGCATGGACCCTTGTCGAACAAAGCTGTCAATCGAAGATCTGACCATTGTCGAGTGAGGAAAGTGATTGAAGCAATGAATGAGGCTCAGGTCCTTGTCGATCGAGGTACGAGGCATATACCCTCATCGATTGAAGCTGCTTGTCGAGTGAGGAAGGTGATTGTGGCAGCGTCCCTTGCTCATCGGTTGATGGGTAGGGAGCCTTGAACTCTGTTGATAGAAGTGCACATCGGAGCTGGGTCGATGTCATCAACGGATGCTTGGTCGCGCGAGCTTATTGGAATGGGTCGACGAGATCTGTAGGTGGATGTGCCTCGATCTGAGGCCCTGGGTCAACGAGCTATGGAGGTCGATGGGCCTCGTATCTAGGTCGATGAGCTCCAAATGAGGGTTGGCGAGCTTCGGCGGTGGACGTGACTTGATCTGAGCTCCGGAGGTGGCCAAATGAGGATGGATCCATGTATTGAGGAGGGATCTGAGGCGGGGATGGATGTGCCTCGATCTGAGCTCTGGAGGTGGCCAAATGGGGATGGATACTGCTCATGTAGCCTGCACATGGCCAGCTTTGGTCAAGGTACGACGAGATGGAGGAAGGAGGGTTTCCCAAGCTCGGATTTACCGTCGACTTCGGTCCCTATCTCCCACGAGGCACAAAGAGCTCGAACGACCCAAGGTAGGCTCAAATCTGACCCTCTCAGGACACGACGAGGTCGGACGACCCAAGGCAAGCCCAAATTTGTCCCTCTTGGAGAACAACGAGCTTTGGTCAAGGATGGCGAGCTCAGACGACCGAATGTAAGCTTCAGATCTGTCGCGACGAGGTCGGATGACCCAATGCAGGCTCCATCCTCTCGCCACACTTGTTCACATTCCGAGCTTTCTTATCCAATCTCATCACCTTTCTTCAATTAGAAAAGTATCTGTATGACAAGTATGCTGTTTTCTACACAGTAGTAGAAACGAAGAGGAAACCAAAGAATTCAAGTTTGTTGATTTTTGTCCAAAAATGGAGAGGGAAGCAAAAGAACTCAGCTTATCTGTTTGATAATTCGGTTTGTATTCCTCAAACAGATTGTCTCCATCGACGACGGATCGCCAAGTGTGAAGCTCCATGTCCGACGATAGAGATTTGCATAGTTGTTCAGATCCATGGTTAGATAGATAGCTCCACCATTTGATGGGACGGTGGATCGATTCTCAGATCATGGCTACGAACGATCTGCGAATGATCAATCTCGGCATGTTCTGGTGTTAGAGCTTCTGATAGCATCTCAGAGTTGATCAAAAATTTCGAGTGAATAGCTGAAATGAATTTGGGGAAGCTTCGACGAGTCAGCATGCATCACCATAGGAGCTCGGTTGAATCCTACTGACGGGGGGATGTTAGGCGAGCTCGATACACTCGAGTGAGGCATGCTCGGTACAATCTTCTGTGAGAGGCTCGTATCGACTGCACGGTTCTTGCTGGAGGAAACCATGTTGGATATGGACGACATGTATACACCCATGAGGGGATGTATGAGGGTCTATGGACCTTAGATGTTGCGTGCATGAAAGCATGTGCGAAGGGAACCTTTTCATGTGTGAAAAGGACCACTCGATAAGTGGAAAAAGTCACATTATAAGTGCATAAAGGCACTTGATAAGTGCATGAAGAAGAGGATAAGAAAGGGTGTTAATATAAGCTAATAAGCTTATATGTAGTTATTTCCTACAATAACTACCCCTAAAGCCTATAAATAGGACCCCAAGGGTAAGGCATTTAAGGCTAATCCTTCATGCCATAAGTTTGCATAAGGCAACCTTCTTTCCTCTTCTCCCTTCCATTAAAGTTCTTCATCCAAGTAGAGATTTAGACGGTGAAACGCTGCTTTGATCCTCTGTGACGAAGTACCGACCGTTGTGGCAAATCCAAGGGCGAAGTTCAGAGATTATAGCGAAGCATACACTAACGTAAGTCTCTTCTCTCTTTCGATCCTCCATCATCGTATGATGGGATCCTACATTGGTATCAGAGCCACACGGGTTCGCCTCGGTCTCACCGATGAATGACATGTTGTCTCTTTCACGAAAGAGTTTCCTTCCATTATGGATATAGTAGGAGCGCATCGTGACGGAGAGAACGTTAAAAGTTATTCCTTTCACGTTAGGGTCTTTTGCCATTACGGATTTGGCAGGAACTCTCCGTGATGGGAAGAACTGACCGTTCATCTCGCCAAACTCGCACTCTTCTTGGATGCTGAGTCTTCATTCAATAGGGAATGTGAACTCTCTTCATGTGGAGCGTGAAGTTTACGACCGCGAAAGTGTGTTTTTTGGCACACGGCCATTAAAGCCCAACCACTTTCTCGATGAACAGGTGTCTCATCGCAGAAGATGGGACTTGCAAACCTTCTCATCGGAGAAGAAGATTGCCATGGTAGTATGGCAATTGCATGTCTCTTTGGTGCATGGCTATGCACCCCCTCCCATTAGGAAGGGGGTTGGCTTCGGCCAATAACCACCAAGACCACCCCCCTCTTCCGGGAGGGGGTGTGTGGCCAGCCTCCAAGGAGGGAGGCCGGCCATGGCCTGACCGGCCCTGGCTTCGGCCAGGGCCATGGCCGGCCCTGGCTGGCCAGGGCAGAGGCTGTCCTGGCCTTGGCCAGGGCCATGGCCGGCCAGGGCCAAGGGACGGCCCTGGCCTCTCTGCCAGGGCCGTGGCCTCAGCCAGGGTCGTGGCCGGCCGTGGCCGGCCAGGGCCAGGCACCCTGGCCTCGGCCAGGGCAGAGGCGCCCTGGCCTCTGCCAGGGCCAAGGCTGGCCCTGGTAGAGGCCAGGGCAGAGGCGCCCTGGCCTCTGCCAGGGCCGGGGCCAGGGGCGGCCCTGGCCGAGGCCAGGGCCTGCCAGGGCCAAGGCCGGCCCTGGCAGAGGCCAGGGCAGAGGCGCCCTGGCCTTCTGCCAGGGCCCTGGCCGGGCCCTGGCTGAGCCCTGGCCGAGCCCCGGCCTCGACCAAAGAGATGGGGGGTCTGCATGGCCGGCCCATACGGGACCGGCGGCAGTTGCATACGGCAAAACCTCATGCAAGGGGAATCTAGCCTTGGCACGGCCACGGCTTGACCCCGGCAATGGCCGGGGCAGGCCACTACCTCCCGCTGCAAAATATGTTTGCAAAATACGTTTTCAAAATATGTTTTTTTTTTTCAAAAACGCTTTTCCGCTGCAAGTACTATAAGAGTACTATTGTTTGATAAGTGATGGGGAAATATTGAAAGTTGTTCTAGATGATGATTGGCATCGTAATGACCTTTCCGATTCTAGAGCAACATCTTCAATATTTTTCGAATATCAAATATAAAATTTTATGCAATGTTTTTGATCGAATTTTTTTCTTATGTCTTTTGCAGCATTTTAAAGCTAAAATGTCTTCCGCTACTAAGAATATTGTCGCTGATTTGAACAAAGGTGAAAAACTCAACGGCGATAATTACAAACTATGGTCCATAAAGATACAATATGTTCTAAAGGAGCAAGAAGTACTCGAAACTCTAACGAACATAATGATTGAACCTGAGTTAGGCACTACGGTCCAACACAGAAGAGACAAGGAAGCCTTTGATGCTTGGTCTCGGAAGAACAAAATTGCTCGCATTACGTTGTTATCAAGTATGGCAGACGACATAATGCGAATCTTCCGAGAACATGACATAGCTATGGACATATGGTCCAAACTGGAGGAGAAGTTTGGTGGCACCTCGGTGACCAAACTTCGCTCTTTAACTATAAAATTCGATTCGTACAAAAAACGTCCAAATCATTCCATGGGAATGCATCTGCGACACATGGCGAATCTTATTTCAGAGTTAAAGGATGCAGGTCATGTGCTCACTGATGAGCAACAAATCCAAGCGGTCATACGTTCCCTACCAATCGAATGGGAACAAATGAAGATGCATCTCACTCATAATGAGAGCATTTCAGCGATGTTTCTAAGCACCTCGAGTTAGAGGAAGAGTGGCTTGCAGCTGCCAAGCCAAGTGCAGAAGTGCACATGGTTGCTAGTTCCTCGCACGGGGGAAAGAAACGTAAAAATCGCTCGAAGTATGATCATGAACATAAAAGGCAACCAGCGTCTACCAAGAAACCCAAACATAAGGGTGGGAACAAGAAATGGCACAAGAAGAAGGACTTAAAGAAGATCAAGTGCTTCAAGTGCAACAAGTTAGGTCACTTTGCCCGTTCTTGTACGGATGGAGGTGACAAGGTAACTTGTAATAATACTAGTTACATATGTGTTTCTAGTTCAATATTTCTTGTAGAATCTAATCCATTTTGGATAATTGATTCAGGTGCCACCGACCACATGGCAAGGGACAGACGGTCCTTTGTGGAGTATCACCAGATACCCCCAAGGAACGAAGTGGATATATGTAGGAAACAACACACGTGTTAAAGTGAAAGGTGTTGGGACGTGCAAGCTCGTCTTGGACAACGGCCGCACTATCTTACTTCATGATGTCCTCTTCGCTCCAGATATTCGAAGGAATATTATATATGTGGTTGTATTAATGGGTCTTGGTTATAGTTGGTTCTTTCATAATTGTAATGTGGACCTATCTTGTAATAATTCTTTAATTGGTTCTGGGTATGTTTTTAAGGGATTCATTGTATTAAATACTATGTACGATTCCTTTAATTTTAATGAAAATTTCCTTGTTACAAATTCCTCGGTTTGTGAATCTGATGTAATTTGTTGGCACGCAAGGCTTGGTCACATTGGACCAACACGTATGGATAGACTTGCCAAACGTGGACTTCTATCCAATGTTTCAAAGGTCGAAATGTCGACTTGCGAACATTGCCTTGTAGGAAAATCTTGTCGCAAGCCGTTTGGAACCGGCACAAGAGCTGAAGTTCCATTACAGCTCATCCATTCGGACATATGTGGTCCGATGAATGTCAAGACAAGACGCGGGAAGTCCTACTTCATCACTTTTATTGATGACTTCACCCGATTCAGACATATCTATTTGATATCCCACAAACATGAAGCATTAACCTGCTTTAAAAACTATATGAGTTTAGTGGAAAATCAATTAGATCGCAAGATTAAGGTCTTGCGAACCGATAGAGGCGGTGAATATCAATCAGCAAGTTTTAAGGAACTTTGTGATGAAAAGGGCATATTTCATCAGGTAACTATGCCTTATACTCCACAACAAAATGGTGTTGCTGAAAGAAGAAATAGGACTTTAATGGAAATAGTCCATTCAATGATGGTGCAAGCTAACTTACCAATCACCTTTTGGGGTGATGTATTATTGACGACTGCTTTCATCTTGAACAGCGTACCCTCGAAATCAGTTAGTTCCACTCCTTATGAGTTGTGGAACCAAAGGTCTCCCGACTTAAGCATTTTAAAACCTTGAGGGTGTGCATCCTACGCACATATTTCCTCCCATAAGTATGGCAAACTTAGGCCAAGGGGGAGGAAAAGTATCTTTATACGATACGCAGAAAACTCCAAAGGTTATGTTTTCATTGGTCAGGAAGACAATGGAGGACTGATTAAATTTGAGTCGAGGGATGTTACTTTCTTGGAAAATGAGTTTCCAAGACAGGGCGAGATAAGTCAGGATTTATCTCTATTTGAGATTTATGATCAAGAAGGATTACCTCATTCGAGTGGGAGAATTCTTGGTGAAGACGAAAATACGTTTCAACCTTCACCAATGGATGATACGAATGATGCGAATCCTATTCCATATGGGAATACTGATCCAAGTGGGAGCAATTCTAACCACATTCCAAGTGGGAGTGATATTAGAATTGATCCAAATTCGAGTCAACAAGGACTTGAAGAATCTCAAATACGACGTAGTAGTCGTACAAGGTTAACTCCTCTAAGATTTGAGGATGAATTCCCACAAACCTTTATGACTTTACTACAAGAAGATGACGAGCCTGCTACTTTCAAACAGGCCGTATCATGCCCTGCAAAAGACAAATGGATGGAAGCGATGAAGGAGGAATTAGAATCCATGAAAATTAACCGAGTCTGGGACTTAGTTAACTTACCCAGAGGACGTAGAGCTATTGGGAACAAATGGGTTCTCAAGATCAAGCATAAGGCTGATGACTCTATATACAGATATAAAGCTCGCCTTGTCGTGAAAGGTTTTACACAATAGGAAGGGATAGACTACGAAGAGACCTTCTCACATGTTGTTCGTTTTACCTCGATTCGCTTGATTCTGGCTTTGGTAGCTTGCTTAGACCTCGAATTACATCAAATGGATGTAAAGACTACCTTTCTCAATGGATAATTGGACGAGGAGATCTATATGGAACAACCAACAGGGTTTGTAAAAGAAGGAAACGAACATAATGTTTGTAAACTTCGTAAGTCCATATATGGTCTTAAACAATCCTCGAGGCAATGGTATATACGATTTCAAGAAGTTGTCTTATCAAATGGTTTTACCATGCTTGATGAAGATAACTGTGTATATATCAAGAGGATCAAAAGCAAGTATGTTATTATGTCTCTATATGTAGATGACATTTTAATAGCCGAAAATGACAAGGGCTTTGTGATGGATATCAAAGCTTGGCTTTCATCAATATTTAAGATGAAAGACATGGAAGAAGCCGCATATATCATTGGAGTTAAGATTTTAAGGAATCGTTCGAAGAAACTTCTTTCTCTTTCACAAGAGACTTATATAAAGAAGGTTCTAGAACGTTTTAATATTCATGACTGTAAGTCCATTGATACTCCTATAAGCAATTACGATAATTTATGTCTGAAAATGTATCCAAAGAACCAAAAGGATAAGGAAATTATGGAAAAAGTTCCATATTCCAGTGCAGTTGGTAGTCTTATGTACACTATGATGTGTACAAGACCGGACATCTGTTTTGCCGTTGGAATGGTAAGTCGTTACCAATCCAATCCAGGGCAAGCACACTGGAAAGTGGTTAAGAGGATAATGCGGTATCTTAAGGGGACTGCGGACTATGCTTTATGCTATCAAGGAAATACCTTGAGGCTCGAAGGCTACACTGATGCTGATTGGGCGGGTGATCTCGATGAGCGACGATCGACCTCAGGACATGTTTTTCTACTCGGATCTGGTGCAATATCCTGGAGTAGCAAAAAGCAATCCTGCATCACACTTTCAACTATGGAAGCCGAATTTTGTAGCATTTAGCATGGCGGTCCAAGAAGCTGTTTGGCTTAGGAAGTTCTTAGACAAGCTAATTGATGCAAGTGACTCAGGTGATGTACCAATATACAGTGACAGTCAAGCATCTATAGCCTATGTCAAAGATCCAAAATTCCATTGTAAGACCAAACACATTGATATCCGCTACAAATTTGCAAAAGACTATGATAAGAACAAGAAGGTAGACATTAGATACATATCTACACATGAGATGATAGCGGATCCGCTTACGAAGGCGATCCCCAGAGATGTGTTTTACAAACACTTATCATCTCAAGGATTGCGTAAGAGCTGAGTTGTATCAATGTATTTTCCCATGTCTATGAAAGATCAAATTTAATAAAAGAATAAAGTTCTTTTTTTAACATTGCATATGAGTTTCTTGAAAATGTTTGTGTACATTTCTTTTAATCTCAGCTATGTTTTTCTAGTATGTCGGACAGATTGAGGTTGGCTCTCTCACATAAGCAACCGCCTTTATTCTATCAGACGGATAAGATAAAGATTAGACCTGTTTAAAGTCAAAATCGTCAGACGGATGATTTAGAGTCATGACTTAAACAAAATGGTCGTATGAGAGATCTGCATCATATGGATGCTTACAAAAGATCTAAGAAGATTTTTTAAATCTTATCTGTCTTATGAGGGATGTGGGTCCAGGAAATTACTGAGTAGTAAAAGGGACTCAAAGTCAGACATTGTGGTGTCTGATCATCATTCTTACAATATCATTAAGACATACGCTCCCTGGGAAAGGAGTGATGTTGCAATACGTATTCATACTACGTATGCATTTGACCATTGGGTTAGAATAGTAATTGTGTTTACTATTATGTGAGACCCAAAGACCACATGGGCCTTCAACTTCTTACCCTTATGGACTCTAATTGGTTCCTTTAGATTTGACTAGGTGATCACTATTTTAACATGTTGCTTATGGACTATGGTCAATTCGGTCCGGTGGGGCATGTTAGAAAAGCGAGTCAAGTCAAGATCGAAAGGATCACAAGAAGAGGAAGATTAATTTCATATTCACATTTAGACTTTAGTGATTCAAAGCTGGCCAGCCAATTGTAATCCAGATGGGATTCAATTGTTGAATATAAAGTATAAGAAATGTGAGAAAATAATCTAGGGTAAAGCATGCGTTGATCTACTCAAACTTTGCATCTCAAGGAGTGTTGTGTATATCTAACAAGTGTACAACAACAGACTCTATGCGCATGACGGTCACACGGTCTATTTCTCAATATGATAAACAGAAGAGCTATTTCCTTACAATCCCCTCAAGTGTGAGTGGGAGATGTTGGATATGGACGACATGTATATACCCATGAGGGGATGTATGAGGGTCTATGGACCTCAGATGTTGCATGCATGAAAGCATGTGCGAAGGGAACCTTTTCATGTGTGAAAAGGACCACTCGATAAGTGGAAAAAGTCACATTATAAGTGCATAAAGGCACTTGATAAGTGCATGAAGAAGAGGATAAGCAAGGGTGTTAATATAAGCTAATAAGCTTATATGTAGTTATTTCCTACAATAACTACCCCTAAAGCCTATAAATAGGACCCAAGGGTAAGGCATTTAAGGCTAATCCTTCATGCCATAAGTTTGCATAAGGCAACCTTCTTTCCTCTTCTCCCTTCCATTAAATTTCTTCATCCAAGTAGAGATTTAGACGGTGAAACGTTGCTTTGATCCTCTGTAACGAAGTACCGACCGTTGTGGCGAATCCAAGGGCGAAGTTCAGAGATTATAGCGAAGCATACGCTAACGTAAGTCTCTTCTCTCTTTCGATCCTCCATCATCGTATGATGGGATCCTACAAACCACCTCTGTAGCCTTTTCAAACCGAACAATCTCTTGAACCGATGTAACAGGAAATTGCAAAGGAAACAAAGAGATGACATGATGTCATAAAAATTGCACTTTTATGAAGCACCAAGAGATGGTAGGGGACAGCCAAATTCTAACTCTAGACTTCCCTCTGATCTCATTCGGTGAGGACGTCTCTTCAATATATCCTCGAGAGTCGGCCTTTCAGGCCTCTGATGTGGGGGGGTTCAATCAACATAGTCCTTTGTTTAACGAAGACGGTGATGTCGACTCCTTTTTCCACAGACGGCGCCAAACTGTTGATGCCAAAATTGACGTCAAAGGTTGATTAGGCTGAAGTAGCCGTTGATGCCAAAACTGACGTCAACGGTCGATTGGGCTGAAGTAGGCCCTTTGTTGGGAAGGGGCCTCGTCAGCCACTGGAGGGGACCCGTAAGCGAGCGTCTCTGGGTCGAAAGAACTAGTATCGAACTCCACATATTGATGATGACCTAGCTTTGCGGCACCTCTGTAATTCTGCAACATGAGAAGATCGTTAGGGGGTCGGGGTTGGGGCCCGACCGATTCCCCTTCAACGCTCAAGTTAGTCTCCATTAGATGAAAACGTAAGGAGCAAGATGATGAAGGAGATTTTTGGGAAGGAGATGAGATTTTGATGTGATACATAGCCCTTTTTGTGTAGATCTGGCCTCTCTTTCTCCTTGGTCTTTTGGGATATTTGTCCCTCTCCTTTTCATTGTAACCTCCCCCTCTAAATGTGGCCACTAATTCCTCCATTAGTGGGCTTTGAATGAGTCATCAAGGGGTGTAACTCTCTCCATTATTCTGGCCATTCACTCCTCCAATTAAGGCTATTGAAGCGGACCATTCATGAGGAGATTTGACTTGTTCAACCCAAGAGTAATGGGTTATGAGAGAGGTTTGGTTGACTCATTTGACCCAAACACTATGGGCATCTGGCCATCTTCGTCCAGCCGGTAGAATTTATCTGCTTGCTTAATGTGCTGGGCCCATGTATTTAACACTTTCATAATTGGTTTTTATTTCATAAGTGAGATATAGAGATTTACCCTTCTGAAGAATCTTCATGTTCTTCAGAGTATATTCATGGGATTAGGATATGATGGAGTGCATCATCACTGATCATGGGTATTTAAACCACTCGTTTCAAAGTATAAACTTTTACGAGTTCGGGCACATTTGTATGCTCCGTTAATTTTGCTCCTTTCTTTGAATTTTGTACAGTGTGGACCGTTTGAAGGTACATTCAAACGCTCAAGTATAATCTTCAGGCCATTAATTATCTTGACTCATTATATACGAATATTTGGTGTTTTTTATTTTGTTAGTTTCATTATGGATTTTGTATCGACGAATATCCTTGGAACTTTTCTTTTTCTATATTTTCTGATAGTATTAGGCATCCTCACATTTTGTTTAGGAGCTTGTATACTTGCATTGTTTGATCCTCAATGTAGACGTCCCAAGATAGTACTTCAGGACTACCATTAGAGTGGGATGCTTTTGATAGCATGCGTCATGGGTGATCATGTGGATGGTTTAATTATCCACAATTTGTTTGACAAGTTCAATAAGTCAAACTTATAGCTAGTATAATCATTGCAAAAACTATTCAATGCAAAACATAACCATTTTATATCAAAATATGGCCTACAAGGAAAACTTTGCATATAATTTATTTCAGTGCATAGAATATTTAATTGCAATATAAAAATACTCTCGACTATTATAATTTGGCAACTAGTCAAGCAAATTAATGTTTTCAAAATTTTTATGTGCTCGAAGAATAGCTAAGTATACAATCGCTAGATTTATATTAGCTTTCGTCTTTAGACTGTCTTTATATAAATCTTGCAATTGTTTTGGCATATTATACTTTAAAGTCCTATATAGGTCTCGCTAGTCCTTACTGAACTTGGTTATCCATTGCTATTCTTATCGAGCTATACTTTGTTTTCCCTTCCTCTTTTTGTTGTTCCTCGTAATGTCTGTGCTCCACATTTTTCTATTTTTTCCATTTTATAACTTTTTTTGGAAAGAAGAACAATTTGGCTTATTTTAGGAGACAGATACAAAAGTGTGAACTCCCCATATTTCTATCTTCAAATTTTTCTGTAAGAATATACATTAGCCTCACCAAGGAGACCGGTGCTGGGTGTGAGCTCCCCCTGTTTTTATTCTTCCAATTAATATTATTATTTTTGGTTGTGGAAGAAGAAACATGGTTCAAGGGCCAAATGCAAGGGTTCGCTTGTCGTTCATTATTATATGTTTCTCACTTATTTTGTCAAGTCATAACCTGATGCATGATTCTTATTATTTTTTTCATTACAGAATTATCGGTCCCGGCTAGATTTAAGAATCATGCCCCATGAGGTGAGATCACTTAGCGGTGATGTGGTGTCTGTTCGGCTCCGGATTTACACCCGGAGGCGTGACTCACCGCAATGGTACGGTGGCGTAGTATAGATAAGAATGTCGAACTCTGGGGAGGCAGTTGTTTAGTTTTTTGTTTATGAGAAGATGGAGAATACGTGGTCGGGATTGTCACAATTGAATGGTTGTCACAGTTGATTGATTTCTCAGAATATTAATAAATCTAAGGAAATCGGGAATCCCCGCTAGGTTTTTCGGGCTTAGACACTAGGTTAAGTATCCTTTCGTTGAATTATAAATTCGGGTGAGAATTGTCACATCCGAGAATGAGAGCGAGTAGTCAACTCTCGTTGTCCTACTCATCTAACATATCTTTATGCTCAATCCCACTCTCATGATATGCCTCACATAAGGATACATGCATTATACTTGACACGATTTTCGTATCACATCCCGCATCCATTCTCATGGACTAAGGTTGGGATACTACACTATGATTGGTTCTAGTAGTCGGACTACTCTTGTAATACCCCGTTGCCATATGTACGCGTGTTTATACATATTTTGGCGTGGATGCATACGTATTTTTGGGAGTATTCCCGTATTTTTCTTTAATTATTTTGGTATAGGAATTATTTTTAAAAGATTTTAACTTATCATTTGATATTAGTAAATATGAGTATTTGAATGAAATACCATGTATTCTAGAAGTATGGTGTAATTCCCATGTATTTTATTTTTCACAAAATACAAATTCCAAAATTCTTTAACCATGCCACATCACTAGCTAATGTGTCATCTTGCATGGTAAAAAGAAAACACATGGCATGATCTTTGACTAAATGAATGGATGTGATTAATTGGGAGAAAATCAAAACCAAAAGAAAACCAAAAAAATCAAAATTTCTCTCATTCTCACCATATCCTCTCTCTCTCTCTCTCTCTCTCTCTCTCTCTCTCTCTCTCTCTCTCTCTCTCTCTCTCTCTCAAATCTGTCCAAATTCTCTCCTCCCCCTTTCTCCCCTTTTGCACCACCATTCCCTCCACCAAACACCACCCCAAGCACCTCCCCTTCCACCACCAACAATCCCTCACTTTTCCTTATCATTCTAACACCAAAATTAACTCCAAAAAGCACTCAAAAATCCAAACTTTGGAGGTCTTGGGAGATTGAAAGGAGAAGACTAAGAGGCTCTCCATCAAGGACTAAGAAGGGCCAATGACATATTATTTGGAGGAGTACTAGTAAGGTAGAAATTCTTATCACCTTAGTAGGGTTTATTTTTAGAACTAAGGGTTTAATTAATTAGCAAGTTCTTTAGATTTTGTGTAGAAATTAAGTTTTGAACTTCATGCTGAAATTTACACAAAATTGGCTGATACTTTGGTAACTTGCTGCACTTAATTGGCTACATAGAAATTCATGAAAAAAATATATGTTGTACATATCCTTAACAACTTTCCTTTTTACAAGTTTTGCAAATTTGAACTGAAAAATAGAATAAAAATCCAGTTTCTAAAATTGGTCTGTTTTAGACAGTTTTGACACCTGTCAGTAAAACGAGTAGAACTCCATGCACACTTAATAAAGCATAATGATCTTGGTGCCGTTGGAAAGCTGACTTCAAGATATTCAACTTGTAATTTTTCCCATGTAATTTTCCGAAAATCCTATATCTGCTAGTAACTGATAGAAAAATGGACTTGAACTGAACTCGGTTTCTGGTTCAGAATGCTGAAATTATACCTGTCAGGAGAAAATCCACCATAAATCACATATGTCAACTGAGTTTATGAAAATTGGTCAGTGAAAGGAACACACCCATATCTACAACTTTCGTGAAGGGATCAGAGACCAATTCTGATTGTAGATAGGCTAAAAATGATGTTCTTTCTGATGTAACCGTTTAGACAGATTCAAATTTTACACTATTGTCATACCATGCATTACTCTTTTATGTTTTGTTCAAATTCAGTTATCATGCTATTATTTGTCATGATTTATGTGATAATTAGTAGCTATGTTCACATGCTTTCCATTTTGTTGTAGTAAATGAAATTGTGTTCAAGTTAAAGTGCATATTAACATGTTTGCTATGTCCAAATAAAAGCTAGTATATTATGTTATTTTAAAGGACGTCTTATGTCATTTACTAACATGCAACAAGCTAGTATACATGGTGATCGCGCCCCGGCGTACACGTCCCGGGACGACGGTTGTAGTTTTACCGCAAGCGCACGGTATAGCGGCGAGCGGGTATCGAACACAGGGAGGACGAATGACCGTGCTTGCTCCTAATCAACCTGGCTATTTAGAGGGATAATTGCCTTGGGCGATCCTGTCACAATCGTCAGACAAAAGTGCGAAATATCAAATCAAATAGAGAACGCCTAGGGAATGGGGAATCCCCACTACTCACCGTATTTCACAATTGTGGTTCGCCGGTATCGAAATCGCTAGGATGAGAATTTGGATGAACTAGTTGCAACTAAATGTGAAACCAAGCTCACGCTCTCGCGCTGTTGCCGGTCTATAGCTATCCTAGGTTTGGGTCCAATCTCTTGCAAACCCTAGCCTAGGGAAGCTAGCATTGGGATCAACATCATCGTCCAATTGCGCACCGAGTCCAATCTCTTGCAAACTCGGTCCACAATCTAAATTAGGATAGTTCCTACCCGTCCAATCTCTTGCAAACGGGTATCGGCGCGGAATTGCAACCGGAGATCCTAGCATCGGTCCAATTTCTTGCAAACCGATACTTCGAAAATCCGACTCCAACCCAATTCGGATTTCTAGGGCTTCCTATCGAATTGGGATCCAATCTCTTGCAAATCCCAATTGATGTGAATACCTAGCTATCCGTAGTAATTCGATCCCAATCTAATCCCTAATAACAATCCTAGCTCAATTTCTACCGGTTCAACACAAACACGAAATTGGGCTTGTAGGGTTCATCCCCACGCCCCAAGACGTGGAGACTACTCACTAATCATAGCAATAGCACAATAATTGGCGGAGAAATAGACAATGGAATTCATCACAACAATGATATAAACAATAAAAAATAGAGTTTTTGTGGAAGAGAAGTGCAAACCAATGTAGATCTTCAATCAACCCAACAAAAATCCAAGTTTTTCTCTTCACCAATCACAATTAATAAAGCTAAAAAGTAGACTCAAAAAGCTGCAAAAAATCTGAGAGGAGGCTCCCAAAACTAGGGTAAAAACAGAGCTTAAATAGCCCCAAAAATCGTCTAAAAATCCTGACCAAAACGCCCCTGCACAGCCTGTTTTCCGCAAATTTCGCTACAGGCAGCGCATCGCACTCGGCCGAGTGACGAAAGTCGCTCGGCCGAGTGAAAACCCTGTCAATTTCCAGTAAGTCGTGGGCTTCAGGGGTCTTCAGTTCGGGGGCGGCTCGGCCGAGTGAGTTGTCGTCACTCGGCCGATGGCTTCACTTCACTCGGGCGGACGGGATTTGCCACTCGGCCGAGTGGGTCTTCTGAAGCTCAGAGGCCGAAAAACAGTAACTTCGGTCTTTTTGAGAGCCTTCGTCTGGGCGCCACTCGGGCGGACGTGGTTTCGTCACTCGGCCGAGTGGGTCTTCTGTGCTCGGCCGAGTGCACAGGTAACTCGTGTCTGAATTGGTCGGCCGAGCGGTGTCTCGCTGGTCGGCCGAGTGGCTCCTCCACTCGGCCGAGTGGGACACAAAAAATGCCCAAACTGGTCGTTTTGGCCTCCTCGTCGCTCCGGCGACGTCCATTCTTCTTCCGCTCCTTTCCAACAGCAAAATACCCCTCGGGGAGGTCGTCGGTGGCCGTCTAGATTACACGCATCTCGAGATCACTCCTAATCGCGCCAAATCACCTGAAATGCGACAAAAACAACAAATCGTGAAAAGCATCGCAATATCGTCGATATATCGTGAAAAACATAATTTGGGCGATCAAAATGGCATGCAAACATGCGGGAAAAGGGTGTAAAATAAGGAGTGATCAAAATCCCCCAAGCTTGCCTCTTACTCGTCCTCGAGGAAGGTAAGTAAAAAGCGAACCCGGCGGATTCGGAAAACGAAAACGGCGAAAAACGAAAAAAAATGAAAAACGAAGAAGAAGGAAAACCAAACGAAAATAAAGGAAGAAAGAAAGAAGAGGTAGGATGCTAGATCATTTTCTCAGGACGTGGGTTTCACTTACTCTTATGGCATGCACCGAGTGAGAAATACATGTCAAAGAATCTCATTTTGATATCATAGTAGAATAGTGCAAGTAGAAAATAGAAAACCCACGAACAACGGTATAATCATGAGAAACGGAATGATTTTAAAATTAACATCGCCTGAATCATCTAAAGCGGTATACAAGTCTCAGATCACACACTTTTCAATTGAACGCTTTCTATCTGGAGTATAAGAGTATCACATCATAGAATAGAGAGAATAGAAAAGTATGGGTTTCATGAAATGAATGCTAGGCTTAGATTTCTGGATTTCGTAAAGCTAGAAACAATCTCACCGAGTATAGAATATCACTTAGCCTAGGTTGTCGTGCTATGTCAAGTAGTCGCTCTCTCACACATCAATGGATCTCCTCCCCCAAGCTTATCTATAAGCGTGGTGGCACAAAAATATTTACATCCCCATTTTTATAAAGCTCCAAAGGCAAAGAAGAGAAAGAAGAAAGAAAGAAAATAAGCGAGATGGGATCTTTTATTGAGGATTTTTTTTTTTTTTTTTCTTTTTTTTATATCATATATACAATGATCCCAATTCAAAGAGAGATAATGATATACGAGAATGTTCTTCTCTCTTTTATTATATATATATTTTTTTCTTTCTTTTTTTTTTTGGAATAAGAGATTTGGAGCTAGGAATTAATAACGGGGGAAATGCCATAAAATAGAATCACTAAGGGGAGATTCACCAATGATTTTAAAAGTAGAGAAATGTTGTTCAAGATTTGTGGAGAAAGAAATAAATATAACTCTCGGCTCACTCTATAAGACATGCACGACAACTTCAGCAGGGTGATCTAATCTACTCAGTTTCGATCGCAAAAAAAAGCTAACTAATCCAGATATATCATAGCTAACAATCATTCAATCATCCGGAAGTGAAGTGTACAATTCATGCATATAGAAGTGATAAAGGAAAAGAAGTCAATACTCCAGATATAGGCATTCAATGCGTGAATCTTGGTGTGTTTTCTGTGATAGCATACATATGAATATTCAGGCTCAGCTAATAATAAAATTCCATCCATTTTCATGAGGAAAAAGTGTGGGCTCCTATTTCTAAATGCAAGCGAGTCATAGCATATGATATCAGAAATGAAATCTAAGACACGACAAATATAGCATGCATATAGAATAAGCTAACTCCACGTAGACATCATCACAGAAAATTCATCTCTAGCATGAGATGAAAAATAAGGAAGAAGTAAAGATAAAAGGAAAATAGAACTATGCAATGCGGCACACAGGAAAGTAAGGAAAACGTGATGCATGGCGAAACAAAAGGGAAATAACGGAAAATGAGTGCAAAAGTGAAAAACGGTGTGAAAGACTGAAAATAAAGGTGACAAATCGGAAAAAAGAACGTGAAAGCTCACTCCCCCAAGCTAAACGGCACAGTGTCCTCAATGTGCAAAGTGTGGCACACAGAGAGACAAGAAATGTGAGGGGCAAGTGAGGATGCATGCATGGAAAAATAAAAAGAAAGACAAAAAAGAAATGAAAGTATGATGCGGAAATGATGCATGCACAGCTAGGAGTGATACGAACATAAATATGGCACCCAGAACTCTCCCTCTCTCCCAAAAAAGATTATATAGATGTGATCAAAAATGAGAATCCCGAGTAGATATGATATGATATGCACAAATAGATGTGATCAAAAATATAAACCCAAAATAAGTGAGGGGAGGGGGTGGACAAAAGGGCCTCAGGACCCAGCAGAGACGGGCAGCACAACGACAGGAATGGATCAAGGTATCAAGAGTGCCTAAGAAGGCGGTGCCGCGCAGTCTCCGTCCTGAGGCGGAGGTGGTGGTGGTGGTGGTGTAGGCTGCTGAGCTGGGGTAGGCGTGGGAGTGGAAGCAGGTCGAGCGTGTGTGGGTGTGTGTGTGGGAACCTGCGGGGTGGGTGGGGGACGGTGGAGGAGAGTCCTCCAACTCGTGGGAGGGGCCGGCATCATCCGACCGCTTCCGCTTGGCGGAAGCTCTCTTCGACCGCGGCCGTGTCCGGGGCGGCATATCTGCCCCGAGCGCGCGCCGAAAAAGTGAAAAGTGCGGCGTGTGCACAAGAGTGGAAAGAGTTTACCCAAACACGCCGCGAGTGCTAAGTAGTGGAAGCGTGCGAAGTCCGCGCCTCCACGAAGTCCTGAGCAGCCCGTAGAAACTCCCCTGAGCTCCCCTAAGCTCCAAAAAGCAACCTGCGCATGGAAAAGCGATATCAGCGAGTAATAATCATAATGTATGGAGCAATAGAGGTATAACAGATAGATATAGGAATTGATTTGGGTTAGGGGGGCGTTTAGCACATGGATCCTCAAAATATACACGAGGAGATGAGAAAACGGTGAAAATAAGCGAACCGGAGGTGATCGGAGGCGGGGCGGCCGGCGGCGACTCGGGCCGAGTCCGGCGACGGGCGGCCGGCGACGGCAGGCCGAGCGGCGGCGCGCGCGGGCGAGTGGGCGAGCGGCGAGGCGAGATCGGGCGAGGGAGCTGAGGGGGCGCGGGCGAAGGGTTTTTTTTTTTTGTTTTCGAAAACCGTGCCCCCCCCTCGGTTTTATATAAAAAAGTTACGACTCGGCCGAGTGACTTTACTCACTCGGCCGAGCGAGGCAATTAAAAATTTCTCCCCGATGTCGCTTCGGCCGAGTGGCTTTGCCAGCCTCGGCCGAGTGGAGTAAGTCCATTCGGCCGAGTGACTCAAGCTACTCGGCATGACTCGCCCTAGGAGGGTATCCGTTTTACTCGGCCGAGTGAATATATGTACTCGGCCGAGTAGCAGTTCTTATGAAATGAGGAAAATAGACAGAGAGTTGGGTACAGCAGACTTCCCTCGTTCGTGAGCGGCTCGGCCGGACGAACTTCTTGACTCGGCCGAGTGACTAGTATACTCGGCCGAGTGAGCCTTAATTTCTGCTGTTTATCTTCGTTTGGACTTTAAACTCCGTCTTTCTTCCTCCAGTCGATTTCATGCTCCTCCTAAGCGTCGAACGCCTTCTTGGGGCGCTCCTCATCGTCTCGTTCATCCTCCTCATGATGATCTACCTATCTTCTCTCCTGTCAAGAAAGATAGGACCCGTTATCACAAAATTTTGGTCTGGTGACTCAAAATACTAAAAATTTCTAAAACGAAAATAAAGAAAAACGAATGAAAATAAAGCAAAAACCGTCGGGTTGCCTCCCGACAAGCGCTCGTTTTAGGTCGTGAGCTCGACCCCCTATAATTTTCAATCAATGCGGGATGTTTGGTGCACATGAGATGCACCCGTCAAACTTTCCGGGGAGCGCGCTTGGATTCGGACGTGGCGGCGTAGCGGTCTCCCTCGGAGGTCTCCTATCTCGAATAGTGTTGGGGGGAGGCTCCCCCAAGCTAGCATTTGCCCCGGTCAACGGCTTAGCCGGCGATGCCGATTTCCGTACCGGCGGAGCTTTCTTTGGAGACTTTGATTTCGAGAGCTTGCAGAGCTCTCGAATCCTTGCGACATCAGCGTCGCCTTCATCTTCATCAGTGGAGAAGTCTGGGGAATCATCATTATTGTCCTCATGGCCTAAATCCGGGCTTTCATCCAATTCTTCATCAAAAAGGGCACCAATTGAGTGAGGAATCGCCTCCTCTATCACCTCATCAAGGAGGTCCATATAATCGAGCTCCTCATGGTAAGGCATGTGCTTCATTGCCTTGGGAATGTGGAGTTCCACCTCGATGTTTCCGACGTTTAAGGTTAAGGTACCTTCACGCACGTCGACGATGACTCCGGCGGTGGCGAGGAATGGGCGCCCAAGTATCAATGAGGTGTCTCCCTCCTCCTTAATGTCCATGATGAAGAAGTCACATGGCAAGCATATTCCTCCCGGGACTTGAAGTGGGATGTCTTCGGCGATCCCCATCGGCCTTGTTATCCGTCCATCGGCTAATTGAATGCGCATGTCGGTGGGTTTCAACGTTGTCCCGGTGTTAAGCTTTAAGAACATGGAGAGGGGCATGAGACTCACACTAGCCCCAAGATCTACCAACGCCTTTTGAAGAGGCACACCGCCCAAAGTGCAAGGAATCCGAAAACTCCCCGGATCTTTGAATTTTGCCGGCTCCTTTTCTCTCTTGGTGAACCAAGAGCCCTCCTCGGCTAGCATGATCTTCTCCTTCCTCTTTCTCCCCGAAATCAAGTCCTTCAAGAATTTGGCATATGTGGGGATCTCGATGATGGCGTCAAGGAAGGGAATATTTAGGCTAACTCCTCTTAGATACTCGAGGAATTTCGCTAGCCTTTTCTCCATTTTCGCTTTCGCTAGTCTTTGGGGGAATGGGACCGGTGGCATGAAGCGCCTCTCCTCAGTTAATAGCTCCGCCCTAGATTTCTCCTTGTCTTGTGGCTCCTTCTCCTTATCGACCTCAACTACCGGCTCAACCGGCTCCAAGCTTTCCTCCACGGCCTCCTCAATAGGAATCATGGCGGGGGTGGTGTCCTTCCCGCCTCTAGTTGTGACGGCAACTACGGCGTTGATGTGGCCCGTGTTGCCCCGTGGGTTTTGCTCCGGTTGCGCCGGCAATCTTTGAGTGTTCCGGTTGAGCACCGCTAATTGTTCCGAAATTTGAGCCACTACGGTATTGAGAGAATCTTGTCCCGCCTTCAAAGTAGCATTCACCTTGTTTTGCTCGACCATGAACGCCTCCACTCTAGTTTCGAAATCGGATCTTTGTGGAGCTTGTGGAGGGTTTTGGTTTTGATTCCTCCACCCTTGGTTGTATCCGGGAGGCCTATAAGGTGGGACTTGTTGCTTTGGTTGGAAGTTTTGTTGTGGAGGCCCCCTCGGTGGATAGTATTGTTGTTGGGGTGGTGGTGGTCGAGCTTGATTAGGCGGTTGTTGTGGCGGGTTCAAAGCTCCTTCATTGTTGGCGTAGGAGAATCCCGGGTGATTTCTTGCGGCCGGATTAGACCAATACCCTTGGTTCCCCGCAACATATTGCACTTGCTCCAAGGATCCTTCTCCTTGCTCTCCTCCCGAATACATGGCTTGAGATTGGTCTTGCCAATCACTCATTTGGCTTGCCGGCGTGGAGGTGGAAGGGCTTCCTTGAGGCTCCGTTATGAATTTCTCCAATCTCTCCACCACCTTGTGGAGAGAATCGAATTTGCTCGTAAGCTCCGCTACGGCCTTTGCCTCGTAGATGCTAGTCGGCTTTAAGGAGGACGTAGAGTGTCCTCGCTCATCGCCCCATTGTTGGTTATTGGAGGCCATCTCCTCAATTAGGGCCGTAGCTTCCTCGGGAGTCTTTGACAAGATTGCACCATTCGCCGCGGCATCAATAATTTGTTTGGTCCCCGGTTGGAGACCGTTGTAGAAGCTGTGCACTAACTCCCAATCTTCTATACTGTGGTGCGGGCACTGGTGCTGCAAATCCTTAAATCGCTCCCAAGCTTCATAGAGCGTCTCGTGTGGTCCTTGCTTGAAGGACATGAGAGTGCTCCGGATCTTCACCGTCTTGGATGGTGGATAGAATTTATCAATGAATGCATCCGCCAACCCGTCCCAAGAGGTGAAGACTCCGTCAGCTTGCGTCCTCAGCCAATAGAGTGCTTTGTCCTTTAGCGTGAAGGGGAAGAGGCGCAGTCTGATGGCATCAATCGGGACCCCCGGCATTTGGAAAGTGGCGCACTTCGACAAGAAAGATTGGATGTGGTAGTGGGGGTTCTCGTGAGCGTTCCCATGAAAGGGGTCTTGTTGCATCAAAACCACCAACCCCGTTTTTAGCTCGAAGTTCTTGTCGGCCGCCAACTCCGGCACGGCGATGGATGACGTAGTAGAAGAGGTTTTAGGCCGAAGCCTATCGCGAATAGATATTATTCTCGCCATTCTCGCCGCCAATTCTTCAGGAGTTTCCCGGTTGGTCATAAACCCCCCTTCCGGATATTGTCTCCTTTCCGCTCTGAGTCTCCGCGCGGTACGTTCGATCTCGGGATCGAATAATAGGGCTTCGGGATCCGCCGTAGATCTCGTGTACATGCACAGTGAAAGCAGAGTTTCAAAGAGATGATTAGTACCGTGGAAGGGTTAGGTAGAAATAGCAAAGGAAATAATAATGGTAAAAGAAATAAAATAAAAAGAAAATAAAAGAAAGAAATAGCTAGGTGAAAAAAGAATCAAACGCAATCGCCTCCCCGGCAACGGCGCCAAAAACTTGATCGCGCCCCGGCGTACACGTCCCGGGACGACGGTTGTAGTTTTACCGCAAGCGCACGGTATAGCGGCGAGCGGGTATCGAACACAGGGAGGACGAATGACCGTGCTTGCTCCTAATCAACCTGGCTATTTAGAGGGATAATTGCCTTGGGCGATCCTGTCACAATCGTCAGACAAAAGTGCGAAATATCAAATCAAATAGAGAACGCCTAGGGAATGGGGAATCCCCACTACTCACCGTATTTCACAATTGTGGTTCGCCGGTATCGAAATCGCTAGGATGAGAATTTGGATGAACTAGTTGCAACTAAATGTGAAACCAAGCTCACGCTCTCGCGCTGTTGCCGGTCTATAGCTATCCTAGGTTTGGGTCCAATCTCTTGCAAACCCTAGCCTAAGGAAGCTAGCATTGGGATCAACATCATCGTCCAATTGCGCACCGAGTCCAATCTCTTGCAAACTCGGTCCACAATCTAAATTAGGATAGTTCCTACCCGTCCAATCTCTTGCAAACGGGTATCGGCGCGGAATTGCAACCGGAGATCCTAGCATCGGTCCAATTTCTTGCAAACCGATACTTCGAAAATCCGACTCCAACCCAATTCGGATTTCTAGGGCTTCCTATCGAATTGGGATCCAATCTCTTGCAAATCCCAATTGATGTGAATACCTAGCTATCCGTAGTAATTCGATCCCAATCTAATCCCTAATAACAATCCTAGCTCAATTTCTACCGGTTCAACACAAACACGAAATTGGGCTTGTAGGGTTCATCCCCACGCCCCAAGACGTGGAGACTACTCACTAATCATAGCAATAGCACAATAATTGGCGGAGAAATAGACAATGGAATTCATCACAACAATGATATAAACAATAAAAAATAGAGTTTTTGTGGAAGAGAAGTGCAAACCAATGTAGATCTTCAATCAACCCAACAAAAATCCAAGTTTTTCTCTTCACCAATCACAATTAATAAAGCTAAAAAGTAGACTCAAAAAGCTGCAAAAAATCTGAGAGGAGGCTCCCAAAACTAGGGTAAAAACAGAGCTTAAATAGCCCCAAAAATCGTCTAAAAATCCTGACCAAAACGCCCCTGCACAGCCTGTTTTCCGCAAATTTCGCTACAGGCAGCGCATCGCACTCGGCCGAGTGACGAAAGTCGCTCGGCCGAGTGAAAACCCTGTCAATTTCCAGTAAGTCGTGGGCTTCAGGGGTCTTCAGTTCGGGGGCGGCTCGGCCGAGTGAGTTGTCGTCACTCGGCCGATGGCTTCACTTCACTCGGGCGGACGGGATTTGCCACTCGGCCGAGTGGGTCTTCTGAAGCTCAGAGGCCGAAAAACAGTAACTTCGGTCTTTTTGAGAGCCTTCGTCTGGGCGCCACTCGGGCGGACGTGGTTTCGTCACTCGGCCGAGTGGGTCTTCTGTGCTCGGCCGAGTGCACAGGTAACTCGTGTCTGAATTGGTCGGCCGAGCGGTGTCTCGCTGGTCGGCCGAGTGGCTCCTCCACTCGGCCGAGTGGGACACAAAAAATGCCCAAACTGGTCGTTTTGGCCTCCTCGTCGCTCCGGCGACGTCCATTCTTCTTCCGCTCCTTTCCAACAGCAAAATACCCCTCGGGGAGGTCGTCGGTGGCCGTCTAGATTACACGCATCTCGAGATCACTCCTAATCGCGCCAAATCACCTGAAATGCGACAAAAACAACAAATCGTGAAAAGCATCGCAATATCGTCGATATATCGTGAAAAACATAATTTGGGCGATCAAAATGGCATGCAAACATGCGGGAAAAGGGTGTAAAATAAGGAGTGATCACATGGTTGTGTTATTACGCCATTACTTTCCATTATGCTAGCATGTAGCTTTATTTTGATTGAGTATGTCAACATGAGACATTTGCTAGTGTTGTAGTTTCATCTTGTTTAGTGTATCATATTAGTGTTGTAACTTCATTAAGAAAGTGAATGTAATTGATGGAACTATGCGATGTTGAAATGAGATGAAGACGATGGTCGTTGTTGAATTACGACATCGGTGAAATTATGAAAGAGATGGAGAGATGAAAAAGCGGTAGTCGAGACCGCTAGATGATTTGTTGACAAACGAAGAAATACTTTAAAAACTGAGAGCGAGGATAAGAGTTTGACATCGAGAGCTCAGTCCATTCTAAAATGGGTGAGACTCCGGATGTGGGTTTGGGGGAAACACGGGTAAACTTTAGGGGTTAAGGAGCGGATGTATGAATTATGATTTCTCGCCCGATGTGTTGCCCCCAGAAGGGGAGTTGGAGAGGGCTAGAGAGGCCGCTAGTGTGCTCGTGTCACACCATGACGGTAAATGATGGTTTGCTCCATTTGTCTGACAGAAAAATCGAGATGAGTCTCGCTCTAGTACCTTTCCCCGTTCGGGTACGGAGTTACGAGAGGCCCCTCCAGTGCTCGTGTCGCTGGTTGAGGTATCATTTTTCACCCACCATGGGTGAAGTCCGACTCCTTAGCGTCCTGTGGTTTACAGGAGTTTCCAAATATGTGAATCAACAACTTAAAGTAATTGTCTTTAATTTATAAATGTTATTATCTCATGTGTCCTTACTTTTGTTTACTTTAATGCTACTATCCCATAGTAACATGTTCTTATGCTTCCTTTCAATACCTGCATTTCATAATGTGGTTTCATACGCATGTTTTGCAAGTTCTTATAACTAAGTTCACATGTTGCAATGTATCAGTTTTATGCACCATGAACCTTACTTGTTAGATCACCATCCCTAGATATGTAGACCAGTTCTAAAACTGGGTTCTACTAGAGTATTAGGAGTTTCTACTGGGTCACGCGTTGATGTGTCCCCGTTGACTTTTCAGGTTGGGGATAGTGGCTGCAGCCTTGGAGTTGGTGATCGGTTGTAGGATTGGGTGGCGAGGGGTATGATGAGAGACTTGTACTTTTGGTGTTTCTTTTTCGGGTAGACCTTTGTAGCTACAGTTGTGATGATGAAATGTTTGAATTGTATAAGTTGGAACTGGACTTGGAGTTGTATAAGATTATCATTGTCTCAGTGTAGCTTTCCTTATTTGTACCCCTTGAATAGATGGTGTATGTAAAAGACTGTATCAATGTATTAAATAAATGAAATATTGTACTTTTGTTTATTTCTCAGTGTTATATCTATGATGAAGTTTTACTTGTACTTCCCAGCATGTGCGCAGTGGCCTGCGGAGTTTTTTGTTCCGAGCAATACTTCTCTTCTCTCTCCTCGTTTTTCTTCACACCCGTAGTTTCGGGAATACCTGATACGGATTCGTACTTATCGGGTATCCTGGAAGCGGGTCATGACAACTCTCGTAGGCACCGACTAGTGAATTAGGGGTTAGTAAAGTCACTCTCGTGATCACGAACCCTAAAACGACTACTAAACCCTAATCAGATTTGTAGGGATTCGCCCTAGATCTGGAGTCGTTCTCATGGTCCTCCAATTCTAGAGCTAATCCCCCAACATCTGGGTTCAAACAACCATAGTGTAACCCTAGGTTCATTCAACTAAGGATAACATAGCATTTAATCCGTAGGATCCCAGGGTTCATCCCTAAACCCTAGAAACGCACTACTTAGACATGGGAATAAAAACAATAGTTGAAACGGTCAAGAGATTAATCGTAAACATTGCAAGCATAATAAAATTCATACCCAAGGATAGAGAATCAAAAGATATACAGAAATATATTAAAACAATAAATTTTAACTGTTCGCAATGGATCGAATCGTAGAAACGATGACAATAGACTCCGTTCTCCAAAGCAACGGCTCACCAAAATTCCAGCAAAACAAAGCGTAATTAAAACCTAATTCATTGTTCACTTATATACAAACCATCTAAAACTCGAGGATCCCAAGAAAAACAACCCAAAACCCAATAAAACCCAAAAATAAAGAGTCTAGCGACATGGCGCTCGACCGAGCGTGCCTTAGGACTCGACCGAGCGCGCCCTAGGACTCGACCGAGCGCCATCTCTACTTTCTTTCTTCTTTCTCTACTTTCCTTCTTTCTTCCTCCTCTTACTTCTCTCTAGCGGCTTCAAATACGACGCCATTGATACTCTGGCATCGCTACTCGTCTCCATCACCCAGTTTTGGTCCAAATCACGCCAACGTTTTTGAGAATCCACAAAACACTATGAAAATCAAATATATCGTGAAATACATGATAAGGTATAGAAAAGTGAACTTAGGGCGATCAAAATGGGGTGAAAATATGCAGTAAAAAGATGGAAAATATGAACACATCAAAATCCCCCAAGCTTACCTCTTACTCATCCTCGAGGAAGACGAATATGAAGTTCATTGGGGAGTAAAAACAATAAAATGAAAAGGAAAGAAAAGTAGAGGGGGTGATAAGTTATTCTCTTGATCTCCTGTCAATCATCACACATCACGACTTATAAAATTAATCACACGCTATCACAGAGATTTCATATTCTTATATAAAAATGAAGTACTTAAGATTTATAGATGAATGTGATCGCTCCTTATTTTACACCTTTTTCTGCATGTTTGCATGTCATTTCGATCACCCATATTGCATTTTTCACGATTATTCGATGATATAACGTTGCTTTTCATTATTTCTAGTTTTTGTCGGATTTCAGGAAATATGGAGCGATCTGGAGCATAAATGAGATCAAGGGACTTTCTTTCTTTCTTCTTTCTCTACTTTCCTTCTTTCTTCCTCCTCTTACTTCTCTCTAGCGGCTTCAAATACGACGCCATTGATACTCTGGCATCGCTACTCGTCTCCATCACCCAGTTTTGGTCCAAATCACGCCAACGTTTTTGAGAATCCACAAAACACTATGAAAATCAAATATATCGTGAAATACATGATAAGATATAGAAAAGTGAACTTCGGGCGATCAAAATGGGGTGAAAATATGCAGTAAAAAGATGGAAAATATGAACACATCAAAATCCCCCAAGGTTACATCTTACTCATCCTCGAGGAAGACGAATATGAAGTTCATTGGGGAGTAAAAACAATAAAATGAAAAAGAAAGAAAAGTAGAGGGGGTGATAAGTTATTCTCTCGATCTCCTGTCAATCATCACACATCACGACTTATAAAATTAATCACACGCTATCACAGAGATTTCATATTCTTATATAAAAATGAAGTACTTAAGATTTATAGATGAATGTGATCGCTCCTTATTTTACACCTTTTTTCTACATGTTTGCATGTCATTTCGATCACCCATATTGCATTTTTCATGATTATTCGATGATATCACGTTGCTTTTCATTATTTCTAGTTTTTGTCGGATTTCAGGAAATATGGAGCGATCTGGAGCATAAATGAGATCAAGGGACTTTCGTGCACGCTGGAGCACAGCCTGTGACCCTATCGAGGAGTTAGCAGTGCTAGATGATGAGCGGAAGAAGAAGAAGTTCGATAGAATCGACGAAGAGGCAATGCGTAGAAGATAGAACTCCAGAAATAGCCCACTCGGCCGAGCAGACTGCTCACTCGGCCGAGTGAAGGAACGTACTCGGCCGACTACAACGGATACATGAGCACATGGAGTCAAAGTCCACTCGGACGAGTGAAGGATCTCACTCGGCCGAGTGAAGAAGTCCACTCGCCCGAGTACGACAGGGTTTTCCTCCTGAGATCTCAGCCGACTCTCTGATGTTTGGAGAAGATCGGCAGAAGACTCACTCGACCGAGTGAGAAAGCCCACTCGACCGAGTGATAGTTCTACTCGGTCGAGTGGAATAAAGCGACAGACCCCCAAAACCCCTAATATCTCTGTTTTTCTTTGGGTCCGTCACTCGGCCGAGTGACATGTTCTACTCGGCCAAGTACCGCAGTCTGCTTGTATCACAAATTAGGGTTCTGGGCTGCGCCAGGGCAGATCTGTTAGGATTTTCTAGCCGACTTTGGCCTGTATTTAAGCTAGTTTTCTTCCTATTTTTAGGGGAGACCCAAAATTAGTTTTTGAGCATTTTTCTAATTGTAATCCTCAGCTGGAGATTAAAGATTGGAGATTCGGTTTGTTCTTTCTATCAAAATTTCTTGTTTTTATGAATTGTTTTCTCTCAACCATGAATTGCTATATGTTTTCATTTGTTATTTCTGTGATTGCTATGATTAATTGCGAGTAGTTCTGCCGTTCTAGGTCATGGAGATGAACCCTATGGATCCGATTTTAGAATTGTGATGAACGAATTAATGTGTTGCTAGGATTGATAGAAGGTTGGGTTATGATTGATTTACTACGAGTAGCTAGGAATTTCCATTGATTGGGGTTTGCAAGAGATTGGATTTCAATCGATGGGAAGGCCTAGATATTCGATTTAGGTTTATAATCGAGATTCTCTAGAC
Organism: Scilla litardierei; assembly: GCA_030789695.1. Taxonomy (NCBI): domain Eukaryota; kingdom Viridiplantae; phylum Streptophyta; class Magnoliopsida; order Asparagales; family Asparagaceae; genus Scilla; species Scilla litardierei. The sequence continues at coordinate 270,957,248 of CM061141.1, read as the reverse complement.
TTGTTTGCAAGAGATTGGACCAAAGCTAGGATTTTTATTATAAATCTATACTCATATTCGTTTGCAAGAGATTGGACGAATACGAACTATCATAACCTAGATCGTAACTCGAGTTTGCACGAGACTAGGCTCGAGGTGCGATTGGACGATGATGTCGATCTTCATACTATCGGCTTAGGTTAGGGTTTGCACGAGAGTGTGTCCTAATCTAATTTGCTATAGACCGACAATAGCGAGAGAGGGTGAGCGTGGTGCTCCATTCAGTTACGACTAGTTCACCTCAATTCAAGCCTTAAAACATTGAGATTCACGATTCACCAAGATAAATAACGATCCGTAGTGGGGATTCCCTGGCCCTAGACGCTTTTATTATCTAGAATTCAAATTGTTAATTGAACAACTGTGACAACATTCTCGAATCCATTCCATTCTACTACCAATAGCTAGGTGATTAAAACAGAGTACCGTCATTTGTCCTCCCTGTGTTTGATACTCGCTCGCCATTACACCGTGTGCTTGCGGTAAGACTACAGTCGTTTTTCGGGTGTATATCCGGGCGTGATCAAGTTTTTGGCGCCGTTGCAGGGAAGGCGACGGTATTTTATTTTCTTTTACTTAGCTATTTCTTTTTATTTTATTATCTTCACTCTTTTGTTCCTCTATCGTGCTAACAATTCTATCTAGACTCTCTTTTTCTGCGCATGTACACGAGATTGAAGGTGCCTCAAGAAGATATATTATCTGACCCTGAGATCGAGCGTACGACAAGGAGGCTTAGATCTGAGAGGAGATTTGCTATAAAGGAAAATCAAATGGGGTGCCGAAAACACCAGAGGAGCTAGCGCAGCGTATGGCTAGGCTTGTCTCCATCCGAGATAGGCTACGTCCCAAGACCACGTCTACCACATCTTCTATAGTCATGCCGGAGTTGGCGACCGACAAGAACTTTGAGCTGAAGACAGGACTTGTAGTGTTGATGCAACAAGACCCATTCCATGGGAACTCGCAAGAAAACCCGCACTACCATCTGCAATCGTTCTTAGCTAAATGCGTCACTTTCCAGATGCCTGGCGTGCCGGTTGACGCTATTCGACTGCGCCTCTTCCCGTTTACTCTTTGAAATAAGGCATTGTATTGGTTGAGGACATAAGCCGATGGGATCTTCACCACTTGGGATGAGCTGGCAAGCGCATTTGTCAACAAGTTCTATCCGCCATCCAAGACTATTAAGATACGAAGAGCACTGATGTCCTTCAAGCAAGGCCCTCAAGAAACTTTATATGAGGCGCAAAAGCGTTTCAAGGATCTCCAACACCAATGCCCCCACCATAGCATTGAGCCATGGGAGCTTGTGCATAGCTTCTATAAAGGATTGCAACCGAGCACAAAGTAAATAATTGATGCAACCGCCAATGGAGCTATCTTGTCAAAGACACTGGATGACGCTACGGCCTTACTTGAGGAGATGGCCTCGAATAATTAGCAGTGGGCCGATGAAAAGGGAAACTCTTCGTCATCCTTGAAGCTGGCAAGTATTTATGAAGCAAAGGCAGTGGCAGAGCTCTCTACAAAATTTGATTCTCTTCACAAAGTCGTAGAGAGATTGGAAAAGTTGGTTAGTGAACCACATGGAGCTCCCACCGTATCTACACCAGGAGGAAGCATGAGTGACTGGTAAGATCAAGCCCATGTTATGTTTGTTGGAGGGGAGCAAGGAGACGGAACTATGGAGCAAGCTCAATATGTTGCGGGTAGTACCAGTTATTGGGTGAACCCGGCTACAAGGGGTCATCCCGGATTTTCATACGCCAACAATAATGGAGCCTTGAATCCACCGCTGCAAAAATCACAAGTCCGGCCTCCACAACAACCATAGTATCAGCAAAGGGCACCCCAACAATAAAACTACCCACCGAGGCAACAAGCGGGGCCCTATAGACCCCCGGGATACAATCAAGGATGGAGGGCACCCAATCCACCGCAAGCGCCGTCAAGGTCGGACAACGAAGTAAGGGTTGAAGAGTTCATGGCCGAACAAAAGAAGTTTAATGCAAAATTGACGGCCCAATAAGATTCGATCAACACCGTCGTGGCACAGTTATCGGAGCAACTCACATTGCTCAATAAGACCAATCAACAATTGCCGGCTCAACCGGAACAAAACCCATGAAGCAACACTGGGCACATCAATGTGATTGTGGCGGTGACTATAAGAGGCAGGAAGGACATTACTCCCGCCATGATTCAAGCTGAGGAGCCGAGGGAAGAAATTTCAGTTGATGAGGAACCAGACAATGCAAAGGAGGACCCAAAGGCGCCGACCGATCGTGAAAAATCTGAAGTAGAGAAGCCACGAGAGGAGCGAACTTATATGCCACCGGTACCATACCCACAACAGTTGACAAAGGCAAGGATTGAGAAAAGGCTCGTCAAATTTCTGGAGTATTTGCGAGGTGTGAGCTTGAACATCCCATTCTTGGATGCAATCATCGAAATCCCGTCCTATGCAAAGTTTCTAAAGGATTTGATCGCGGGAAAGAAGCGAAAGAAAGGATCATGCTCGTCGAGCAAAGTACGTGGTTTACTAGAAAGGAGAAAGCGCCGACCAAGTTCAAAGACCCTGGTAGTTTCCAAATTCCTTGCATGCATGGAGGAGTCCCACTTTAGAAAGCTTTAGTAGATTTGGGAGCAAGCGTGAGCCTCATGCCCCTCACGATGTTCAAGAAATTGAATACGGGGACCGACCTCAAGGCCACGGACATGAAGATACAACTCGCCGATGGGCAAAACACTAGGCCGGTAGGGATTGTCGAAAACATACCACTACAAGTACCGGGTGGACTCTGCTTGCCATACGACTTCGCGGTGATGGATATTAAGGAGGAAGGTGATACGTTGCTGATTCTTGGATGCCCTTTCTTGGCCACCGCCGGAGTGATTGTAGATGTGAGGGAAGGAACCTTGTCCTTGAACATCGGTAACATTGAAGTTGAGCTCCACATTCCAAAGGCAATGAAGAATATGCCTTGGTAAGAGGACATGGACTGCGTGGATCTCCTCGACGAGGTGATTGATGATGCCACGCCATTTGCCATCGGGGCCAAGCACGATGACGGCCTCGAAGAGGGCCAACTTACCAAAGAAGGCAAAATGATAGGAGACCCGCCGGACCCTCTTACGGATGAAGATAAGGACGATGCTGATGTCGTCCAGATTAGAGAGCTATGCAAGCTCTCTACGTCGAAGCACATGAAGAAAGCCTGACCGGACATCAAATCTTCGTCGCCAACCAAGAAGAAGGATGTCAAAAGCTCAAGATTGGAGGACTCACCACCCACTACTACCCATGATGAAGGGGAGCCGATGAACGTCGAAGAAAATCAACAACTGAACCCAAGCGGCCTTCCCGGCAAGTTTTATGCGTGCATCTCACATGCGCCAAACATTATGCTTTAATCACGAATCTTAAGGGTTCGAGCTCAAGACCTTAAACGAGCGCTTGTCAGGAGGCAACCCGACGGTTCTATCTCACCTTTTCGTTGAACTTTTCTTTTTGTTTTAGATCTTTATTAGTGTTTAGAGTCAAGTGTCGAAGAAAAACCTGACAACGGGCAACATTTTTCATTTCAGGAGAAGGAGAATAAGAGGCCATATGAATGGAGGACGACCATGGCGATGGGGAGCATTCCAGGGATGCGCTCAAACGTCAAAAGAAGGAAGAAACTGACGGGGGAAAGAAAATCAGAAAGTGGAGCAAAAACAGAGAGTTGGTGCGACAATAGCAGCCCACTCAGCCGAGTGACACTTTCACTCGGCCGAGTGAAGACCATACTCGGCCGAGTGAAGACCCTACTCGGCCTAGTAGGGTACTGATCAAGGAAGTCTCGAAAAACCCCTCTCTGTCAATTACATGCCACTTGGCCGAGTGACTTTGTCACTCGACTGAGTGAACCTGAAGCTTTCAACACTTGAAAAGCCCACTCGACCGAGTGACTCTTGTCTACTCGGTCGTTTGATAGTTCTACTCGACCGAGTCGGAACATACACGAAGAATTTTAAAAATTTGCTAAACTGAGGCCACTCGGCCGAGTGGTCACATCCACTCGGCCGAGTGGAGTGACTAACATTATATAAACAGCACTCGCGGCCTGAAAAAATAAAAACCCCACATTCCTAAAATCGATAGCCCGAGCGTATCCAGCAGCCCGAGCATCCAGTTCCCTCGCCCGAGCTGCCCCCCACCCACGCCCGAGTGGCGCGACCCACCGCCGGCCACGCCGCCGTCCGGTCGCCACCGCCGCCACCTCCCATACTGCCAGCCGTTCCCTCTTTGCCCCAATTTTCCCCTTTTCTCCCAATCTTCATTTCGCAAGCCCTATTCTGCCCCAAATCAAAATTAAACTATATTCACACCTATTTCTCTTGATTTTTCCCAAATTTATTGATATTCATCGCTAATCAATCAATTTTGTGTTTCAGGATAGCTTGTAGGAGAATCAGAGGCAGATTCGAAGCTTCTTAGGGGAGGCGTTTCTTTGCTCACATCGCATGCTTGGAGTCGCGTCATGCTCGGCTATATTCGCTCCTTTTTATTAGCACTTCGCTTTGGTTGGCACATATCACGGTATTACCATGACTCCACACTCTAGGTCGCATTCGCGGGCACCCGCCTCCAAGCAGAGGAGGACTAGCAAGCCTGGCTCTTCCTCTGCTAGAGCGGACTCCTCGCCACCTAGCCCACCACTACCTACACTTCCGCCTCATACCGCACCCATTCCACCCCCATCGGCACAGACCGTCCCAGCTTTCGATACGATGGGGATCACTTTCCAAGACGATGCACACCGTGTCAGATTTAAAAGAATCTCCCGTCAATCGATCGTCCCCTCTAGGTTTGCACACATTGCAGATTTTTAGCGCCTAGGGGTATTCGAGAGCTTACTCTAGTTGTATGACAACGTGGGGTGGCATGATTTTTTGTCAGTGTCGGCGGACACCTACGTCTGACCGATACTCGAGGTCCTGAGTTCTATCTGTAGGACTCAAGGGGGTTGCACATTTCGTCTAATGGATCGTGAGTGCGAGATTACTCTCGATATGCTCCGAGCCTTTTTCCAGTGGACCCCTGTCCTGGACCCCGACCGCGCTTTTAGTCCCACGCACATCGCCCCACCATCATTTGATACACATGCTTTCTGGACATTGATCATGGGTTCCCCATTAGCCTTTTACCCTAGCCGGGCCAAGGCCTCCTCTATCGTCCACACATGCCTCCGCATTGCTCAGCGCCTTATGGCGACCACATTTCTTGCGAGGTATGAGCATGGGACGATGTCTACGCCTGAGCTTTATATGCTCTACGTGATGACTAGAGCGAGAGTTTTTAAGGGCGACATAGATGTCTCAGTTCCCGCCGTTCAGATCGATATAGCTAGATGGTATCTAGACCGCATTGTTTCTTCTGCCACCGCCAGGACGGCGATCTGTCGGCGGTCCGATTACCTTGCTAGCTCCTTTGTGCAGGGTTGAGCTCCCAGCTGGTTCGCTTCAACCCACGGGCCCCACCTCCCTTTTCATAGATGTCATGGCCCGCATGAGGATGTTGCGTACTCACGGTCAGCACCACTGGGTTTGGCTTTACGGTCCTTTTGGTACAGATTATATGGTGCTTCTGAGCCCCGCTCGGACCCACATTAGACCCACAGGAGGGGTGTAGAGACCAGAGATGGACCTCCTCATCCCAGCTACGTACCTGCTTGAGCCCGAGGGCGCTCCGCTGGATCCCCTCCTCCCACCTCTGGACCCGGAGATCCCGATCCCTCAGCCTGCACCTGATTTGTTCCCTACTTCCGTCACTTATGTCCACACTAATGTCAGTTTCGGGAGCACCCTAGCTGAGTCCACCACCACCACCTCTGTGCGGTTGACCATTGGTCTCATTTCCTATGTGAGTTTGGAGAGCGCCACCACCACCGTTTTTGAGAGAGGCGAGCCTTCCTTTATTTCGACAGTTGAGACCCTGTCGTCACCAGATTTCTCGAACCCTAGGTAGTCATTTTCTGTTGATCTCATGACTTCCCCAGTCGTCGACACTTCCGTCTCTGCTGTCGCTGTCTTCACCGAGAGAGTCGTGACGTCTGTCCCCATTTCCGCGTCAGCGACCTCTCCACCCTTCTCGCCCACTTTCACCACTTCAGATTCTTTTGTTGCTCGCACTTCTGAGAGTATCCCTATGTCTCAGCCTCCCACAAAGGCTGAGCATCTTTTTGCGAGAACAACACCACACCCTCACCCAGTGATGACCCCACTTGTTTACGGTGGCCGGTGCGGCAGCCCCGACCCCCACTTATTCGACCCTCTTCCCCCGCCCCCGACACCCTCGTTCAGCACATGCATGATTTAGAGGGGGGCCGTTAGTGGGCTCAGAGGAGATTTTCGGGCTCTCACCACCACCGTTGGCTCTGTGCAGTCTCGCATCGCTCTACTCTCTGGTATTCAGGTTACACTGAACGAGATTCTTGCGCGCCTACCACAGCCTCCACCTGCCGCTGTCCGTCCCATTTCACAGCAGCCTCCGCCACCACCACCTCCCCCACCTCAGGGTGGTACTAGCGATCCTCCACCTACCTAGGCACACACTTGATGCCTCTCATATTTATGCCGCTGCTGTGATTGATATTATCTTTTCTGCCGATTTTGCGTACCTCCTCCCCACACATTTTGGTCACTTTTTGTTCAAATTTGTATATATCATCTTGGGAGAGAGGAGTTATTTCTGGGACCGTTATATTGCACCACCTTGATCTCTACACTCATTACTTGCATTTCCATCCCACTTTCTTTCATTTTCATGCATGCATCACCACCCCCACCCTTATCATATTTCTCCTTGTGCCACACTTAGCACATTGAGGACACTGTGCAGTTTAGCTCGGGGGAGTGAGTGTCTCATGCACTTTTCGTTTTCTTCATTTTTATCTTCATTTTTTCCACCTTTCTTTATTTTTCACTTATTTTCACCCACTTTTTCATGTTTTTCCTCATGCACCATGTTTTCTAATTTTTGTGTGTGCTGCATATGTATAGTAGTTCTTATTTTTCCTTTATCCTTATATTTTTTATCCTTTTTTGCTAAAGATGAATTTTCTGTGATGATGATGACTTGGAGTTAGCTTACTTTTATATGCATATTCTCTTGCCATGCCATCGTTTTTATTTCAGATATCATATGCTATATGTTGCCATGCATTCGAGAATAGTAGCATGCATCTTTATTATATGATTGTGAATGAAATTCTACCATTGGCTGAGTCTGAAGATTTATACTGTATACTTTTCATAGAAAACACACCAAGCTTCACGTATTGATTGCCTAAATTTGGAGTACTGCTTTATTGTCTGCTATCACTTCTATTTGCAAGAAATTGTGCACTCAACTTCCCGGTTGATTGAATGTATGCCTTTTTGATATAACTGGATTAGTTTACTTTCTGAATTCAAACTGAGTAGATTACATTACCCTTCTGAAAGTTGTCCTGAACATTCAAAAGAGTGAACCGAGCGTTGAATATTTTTCTTTCTCCACATATCTTGAACTTCATTTCTATACTTAAAATCATTGGTGAATTTCCCTTTAGCAAATCTTATATTGGCATCTTTTCCTTGCTATAAAGCCCAAGCTCCAATACCCTAAAATCAAAAGAAAAAAAGAATACATGTTTATCTCTCTATCTTTGATTCAGGATTGTTATTATGTATATTCGCATAAAAAAGAAAAAAATAGAAAAATAGAAAATAAAAACAAATAGAAGTTCATCTGTATATACACGACCCCATTTCTTTCTTTCTTTCTTTCTTCCTTCTTTTATTTCCCTCGGAGCTTCAAAAAAAATGGGAAAAAGTCGTATTGTTCTATTTGATGCAACCACGCTTATAAATAAGCTTGAGGGGAGAGGATCCAATGATGTGTGAGAGAGTGACCACTTGTCTGTGCATGACGACCTAAGGTAGGTAATTTTTTATACTCAGGGAGATTACTTGGAGTATTACGAAGTCCACGAATTGAAATTTGGCATGCATTTCATGAATACCATTTCTTTCTATTTTTATTGCTCCATAATGTGTGATGCCTCTTGTAATGTCCGTATGTGTAAAATACTGTTTGCAGGTGTGCATATAGTAATTTTGTTGTGTGTATAGTAATTTCCTACATGTATGGCGATCAGGTGACTATGATATGCCTTGGATATAAGTGAATACGTGTGGTTGGATAGTAAATTGATATTTTTGTTAGCGTGCTATTAGTGTTTATTAGCGTGCTTGGCTATTTTAGTTGGTGAGTATGTCTAGTAAAGCGGTATGTTCATGATAATTGGTGATGCTAAGATAATTATTAATGAATGACATTATTATTATTGATGTTTGGTTGTTATTTTTTTGGTGATGTTGTTATAATTTTTGGTAATAGTATTTTTATTATTGTTAATGTTGGTTAATATAATCAGTGTTATTGTTTGGGCCTATAGTTCATTTTAATAGCCTAAGAGTTGGGTGTTGGGCTTTAATAGTTGGGCTAGACTATTAGATGAGAGAAGAGGGTTTGATTTAATTGGGAATGGCAAACTTGTAATAAAGAGGGTTCCCTTTTATTTAATTGTTTTCTCTTTTCTTCTACTACTTTCTTCTCTCTTCTTGTAAGTCATTTCTTTTTTGTTTCATTCCCTTTTCTCTCCCCCACTCCCAGCCGAATCATCCCCTCCCCATTTGGTCGAAAATTCCCCCCCATGTACTGTCGATTTGTGCTCAGATCCAAAAAGAAGGAGAATTAAAGAGGAAAAGAAAGAAGAAAAGAAGAAAGAAAGAATAAGAGAAAGAATGGGAAATTGAAAGGAGAAGAGTTTGGGTTTTTGGGTGAGCTTGGAGCTTGGGATTCATGGAGTTTTCATGAATTTGATAGAGGATTTTGGGTCTCCATTGAGGTAGGATTCCAATCCCTACTCATATGTTTCTTCCATTTTCATCTTAAGTTCAAAGTTGACATTTTTAGGGATTCATGGAGTTGGAGCTTGAAGGTGGAATCATGGGGGGAATTTTGAAATTAGGGCTTGGAGTTGGAGAAGGGGATTCATGATGGATTCATTGCAATCAATAGGGGATTTCATCTAATTGGGAGAGGTAGGAGTCCAATCCTTACTCTTATGGTTGATTTCATTGCATTTTAGTACAAAGCTTGCATTTTTAGGGGTTTTGGTGGAATTGCTTGATATGGAGTATTTGATTTGATTTCATATGTTGGGTAGAGTGATTTGATGCCATGAATATGTTGAAGATGCACATGAATGAATTATTTCACTAATTGCGTGAAATTGCCCCTTTATTGAAATTGCTCTCATTTTGAAAATTTTCCTCTTTGGGATGTTGGGAAATTATCTTTCATATTATTCATTTAGAAATGTTGGGATGTTTATAATAGTAGGGAATTACTTTCATTTGGAAATTGTCTCACTTTGAATATTGGAATTGCCTTGATTAATTACGAAATCATTAATTAACTATTGATTGCTAACATGAAATTGCCTCATTTTCAAATGTAACTTAATTAAGAAGATAGTGTGGATCTTAAGTTTGCATCTCATAAATAATAGATTGCCTCATCTCCTTTCGTAAATTATGTTGAATGGTTCACATAAAGAAGTTGCTCTCATTTTGGTGATATTGCTCTCAATTTATGAAATTGCTCTCATGAGATGGTGAGTTCTTGTATGCTTTGATTTTGGGTTGTTACATCAATTTTGTGAAATTAATTACTCATGATGCAATTGAAGGCCTTGTGCATTAATTTTGTCAAATTTTGAAAAGTTGCTTTCAGTTGGGTTGGTTGGAAGCTTTAATAATCAATTTTCATGTGGTGGTGGAATCTATATGATGCTTTAAAATCACTTGATGCTATGATTTGATTCATGTTGCCTTGATGGACTCATTTCAAGAATTATATGAAATCACTCTCATTTACAATGTTGGACATTATATTCTTCATTCTTCCTTCTATGACGTGTGTGAGATAAGTTGTTGTGAAAATTGGGTAAAGGTGCTTTGAATGCTTGTCTCTAAATGCGTATAAACAAAAATGCTCTTAAATGGAAGGTGGAAAATGATTTATTATTAAATCTCTTTGTATGAAAATGAGGTTTATATGAAATACAAGTGAGATGGGAAATTGGCGGTGTGGTGTTGGATACATGTGGAATGTGGAATGAGGTGTTTTGATGATATTAGGACACGAAGGTGGAGTGCAGAGGCATGGACAAAGTTGCCACGGTAGGAGGCGGGTGAAATCGTCGTGGGAAACCTCTTGATACCATTAGGTGGGTCCACGTTGATAACAGATTAGAATCACTTGCACGTGCACGCCCATGGGATCCCCTTGCATTGCATTGCATCGCATTACTTGTGCATCATGGCATCATTGAGCATTTTTAGGCGATTTGTGGTTGTATGTATGTGTTGGTTAACTTTTAAGAATGAATGTTTCCATGGATGTATTTGGTGCTTGAATGATGGTATGTTGGAAAGTGTGGGTTGTTAGTTGTTAGCAAATATTATTATTTTTGTTGTTGTTAGTGGTAATATTAATGCTATTGATGCTGGCATTATTATTGTTGCTATTATTGAAATTTTTGTGATTATTATTCTTCTTGATTGGGCCTTTGGGCTAAATTTAGTGGATAGAGTTGGTTGGCACCAATTTGGGGATGTGATAATATTTGTCGTAGGAATTAGTTCATGGCGGAATACTAAGGTGGCACCTTTCTTAAGTCTCATGCTAGGTTGTACTAGAGGTGGAATGTCAAACACATTAATTGGTTGCAAATAAAAATGAACACAAATTGAGTAGTTAAAATATGTTGCATTTTAATGAACTCGTGTCTAAGTCGCAAGTAATTGGTTGAACTTGTAGGACTTCATCCTTAAATCGAACCTTGGATGCCTTGAGTAAATTGGTTGAAGTTGTAGTTTTCTAATGTAAACAAGCGTGTATCTAATGTTGTATGGAAGATGTTTATTGGCATTTCATGGGAAATGTTACATGTTGCAAGAATTCCTATTAATGCTAGTTTCGTTGTTCTTTCTATGTCAATAATTGTAGTTCCATGTTTCCTCTTATGATTGACCTTAAGACTATATTTATGTTGCTTTGCAAAATGCCATGCCACCATGCTATCCATAAAAACCTTATGTTCTCTTCTTGTTTCATTTCAAAATGACATTGTACGCCATTGTAGTTACATGCGTTGCTTTAAGGAGTTGCCATTGCATGTAATGCTTTAAGCTACCTTTATGTTACTTGCAACATGCTACGTCGTGCCATCCATTATAATTGAAGGTTTCTTTCAAATTATATTTATTTAACGCAATGCTTAGTGCAAGATGTGGCATAAATTGCTAGTTTGTTGTAGTTCCCTCTCTTTCTAGTATGTGAACCCTTGTGCTTTTAATGCTATATGTCTCTTGTAGTTGCCATTATATTTTGAGTTATGGCACTTCTCCTATGATTCCTTGAGCAATGATATGTTTTGTTTTATGGTTATAGCATGTTTCTCTTGAAATCTTACTTATGTTGTAATTGGGAAAAGGTGATAAATACAAGAGAAACTCTGCCGAAATTTTTGTGAGCATTTGGTAAACATTTCCATAACATCCTAAGCCGTAGGAACTTATGTTAAGAACACAACACGTAATGCCACTTGCTAAACCCCCCTCAAAATTCTATGCATTGTTAGTTTAGTGGCCATATTACAAGATCTCCTTTATGGTTTGCTAACTTTAGTTAGCATCTTTGTTCAAGTTCATGTGCAAACATAAGTGCATCATTAGTTTCATGGGAGACACTTATGGTAAACGTTGTGCCTTAGGGTGAAATTCTTATTTAGCTTGCTAAGTCACTAAAGTTACATGTTAATTTCTAAAGCTTACCCAAATTTGCTAGTGAATGCTTTAGGGTTGTTAGAAAGTACTAAAGGGCTTACGGATTGCAAGTTGAAATAACAAATGGCTAATGTTCCACCGTGATAATGAACTATGTTGCATGCCAACATTTAACACCTTAGTCTTTCCTTTAAATTCATACTATAGGTTACTAGTATTTGATCCCATAAGAATTCATGTTGTAGGTTAGACTTTCACCCAATTGCATGCTAACCGCTTAAGGTTCATGTTGCATAGTGACTGGTTCATTTTGCATCAAGAATGGGTTATGTTTCACTCGGATCTTTTATGGGAAATGGGTTGAGAGTTGCTGTTCACTTCATCGTGGCACTCACTCTGTTTTGCAGGCTTTTTCCTTGCCGCAGATATGTGATTCCGTTATGTTTGTCATTCTCGTAATTATAAGTGATGAGGAAGTTTGTTTATGCCCATTCATTTCCATGATATGCCATGAGTTGGGTTCCAGTTTCTTGCATGAGAGCATGTCTTTTATTGCACCATGTGAGTTGGGTTTGGAATTCCTACTGGGTCACGCTGTGACGTGTCCCCGTTGATATTTTTCAGGTAGCAAGTTGTTGGAGATCCTTGGAGTTGGAGGCTTATAGCCCAGTTGGCTGGAGGTTGAGTTTTGTTGTGTGAGTGTGAGAGTTTTGGGTGGTTGTTATTGTACTTTGGCGAGTTGTGGGTTTTACGTTTTACGTTGTATGTATGAGATTTGTATATGTGGTGTTGTAATTGGATGGTTGCATATTTATTTGTATCAGGGTTTTAATTATATCAGTGTGGAGCTGCTGGCTCTTTGTTTGTCTGTGTTGTCTTGACTACTACATGTACTATCCCAGTAGTGCGCAGTGGATCTACTTGAGTTTTTAACTTGTATCTCTTTTCGTACCACACGACTCTCCGAGAATACCTGATACGGATTCGTACTTATCGGGTTTCTCGGGGAGCGGGGCGTTACACATCTTATACTCCAAGTGAAAAGCGATCAATTGAAAAGTGTGCAATTTATGATTATGTATATTACTTTGGATGCCACAGACGACACTAATTCTAGAATGATTTCATGTTTCATATCGTTTTGATATTCTTGGTTTCTATATCAAATGCATTTATATATGGTCATGATATCGAGATAAAAATTTTTTGGGATGTTTTTATTCGTCGTGTGCTATTTGAGTGAGCAGATCCACGACATGAGAAAATGATCTAGCACCTCCCTCTTTGTTTTCTATTCTATCTTCTCCTTCCTTTTTCCTTATTTTTACCCGCCGGGTTTGCCTTTTTACTCATCTTCCTCGAGGACGAGTAAGAGGTAATCTTGGAGGATTTTGATCGCTCCTTATTTTACACCTTTTTTCTGCATGTTTGCATGTCATTTCGATCGCTCATATTGCATTTTTCATGACTATTCGATAATATCGCGTTGGTTTTTACTATTTCTTGTTTTTGTCGGATTTCAGGAAATATGGAGCGATCTGGAGCATAAATGAGATCAAGGGACTTTTGCGCAAGCTGGAGCACCGCCTGTGACCCTATCGAGGAGCTAGCAGCGCTAGATGATGAGCGAAAGAAGAAGAAGTTCGATAGAATCGATGAGGAGGCGAGGAGGACAAGATAGAACTCCAGAAACAGCCCACTCGACCGAGCAGACTGCTTACTCGGCCGAGTGAAGGAACGTACTCGACTAAGTATAACGGATACAGGAGCACATGGAGTCAAAGTCCACTCGGGCGAGTGAAGGATCTCACTTGGCCGAGTGAAGAAGTCCACTCGCCCGAGTACGACAGGGTTTTCCTCCTGAGATCTCAGCTGACTCTCTGAAGTTTGGAGAAGATCAGCAGAAGACTCACTCGGCCGAGTGAGAAAGCCCACACGACCAAGTAATAGTTCTACTCGGCCGAGTGGAATAGAGCGAGAGACCCCCAAAACCCCCAATATCTCTGTTTTTCTTTGGGTCCGTCACTCGGCTGAGTGACATGTTCTACTCAGCTGAGTGGCACAGTTTGCCTGTATCACGAATTAGGGTTCTGGGCTGTGCCAGGGGCATATCTGTCAGGATTTTCTAGCCGACTTTGGCCTGTATTTAAGCTAGTTTTCTTCCTAGTTTTAGGGGAGACCCAAAATTAGTTTTTGAGCATTTTTCTAATTGTAATCCTCAGCTGGAGATTGAAGATTGGAGATTTGGTTTGTTCTTTCTATTAAAATTTCTTGTTTTTATGAATTGTTTTCTCTCAACCATGAATTGTTATATGTTTTCATTCGTTATTTCTGTGATTGCTATGATTAATTGCAAGTAGTTCCGTCGTTGTAGGGCATGGGGATGAACCCTATGGATCTGATTTTAGAATTGTAATGAACGAATTAATGTGTTTCTAGGATTGATAGAAAGTTGGGTTATGATTGATTTACTACGAGTAGCTAGGAATTTCCATTGATTGGGGTATGCAAGAGATTGGATTTCAATCGATGGGAAAGCGTAGATATTCGATTTAGGTTTATAATCGAGATTCTCTAGACTTGGTTTGCAAGAGATTGGACCAAAGCTAGGATTTTTATTATAAATCTATACTCATATTCGTTTGCAAGAGATTGGACGAATACGAACTATCATAACCTAGATAGTAACTCGAGTTTGCACGAGAGTGGGCTAGAGGTGCGATTGGACGATGATGTCGATCTTCATGCTGGCGGCTTACGTTAGGTTTTGCACGAGAGTGGGCCTTAATCTAGATTGCTATAGACCGGCAATAGCACGAGAGCGTGAGCTTGGTTCTCCATTTAGTTACAACTAGTTCACCTCAATTCAAGCCTTGCAACATTGAGATTCATGATTCACCAAGATAAATAACGATCCGTAGTGGGGATTCCCTGGCCCTAGATGCTTTTATTATCCTGAATTCAAATTGTTAATTGAACGATTGCGACAACATTCTCGAAACCATTCCATTCTACCACAAATAGTTAGGTGATTAAAACAGAGTACCGTCATTTGTCCTCCCTGTGTTCGATACCCGCTCGCCACTACACCGTGCGCTTGCGGTAAGACTACAGTCATTTTCCGGGTGTATATCCAGGAGCGATATAGAGATCTCTCTAGCGTTCTTGCAATTCACATATATCCACTTTCTATACTTTGTAGCATCATAGTATACATGACAATGGTTACATACTTTTCAATTACTAATACTTACAGAAGCACATAATAGCATGCAACACAAGCAAATAAAGAATGGAAAGTATTAATGCAAACACACATATACATCAACTCCTAGAGATCAGGCCAAGCCTCAATTAATTTCTAAGCTGTGGAATTTTTCTAACTTCCGCCGTTAATGCACAAACTCCACTCTAATGGCACACTCACTCAATATGGTCGCAAGAGTGTCCCCACCGGGCTTAGCTTGGTGTATCACATCCAAGAAATGGAAAGGAATTTGGAATTTTTGATTATGAGTTTTCATTTCCCCAAAAGATATGTAATTGGCTCCAAGAATTGAGATTTTTGATTTTTTTCTTTGATTTTTTAAAACTTTGTTTCATAGAATTTTTGTAGGAGCAAAGAATTTGGAATATTGATTTTTGGGCTCCTTTTTGGCACATTGGCTCATTTTTGAATATCTGGCATTTGGAGCTAAAAATTTTCATTTGACGGAAATTTTTTGGAAAATGGATGCGACGTAGGTAGTTGGGGAGAAAAATCAAGCGACATGTAGAGATTTTAAGATATTTGTGGAGAAGGAAATAATAAATCTATTGGTTCATTCAAATTTTCCAGTTTGTGCATTACGGCTAGGATAGAATCATTCCTACCTAGATTTCTCATACTGATGGGTTATCTAGTTATATCAACGAGTATGGTGGCCTATCTACACGTTTCAAGCACATGCATGAAAAAAGCAATATGAATAGAGATGATAATACATTTTGCTTCAGTTAGACTAGCAATGCGTGAATCTTGGTATGTTTCTGTTGAAGGCATACTACACACTAATCCATACAATCATGTTCAACAAGTTTCAAGCACTCACACAATATAGATATCAAAAGAATTTTACTTAAGTACTTATAACAGATCAAGAATACAAGATTTCTCTAATAGTGTGGCATGTAGAATAAATGTAGTGACAATAGTGAAATAATAAGATATATCATCATAGAGTATTCACCCAACAAAAGAAAGAAAAGAAAATAGAAAAAATAAAGTAAGAACAACATGAAAGCACACAAAAATAAGAAAAAACATGATGATTCTAACGAAAAAGAAAAAATGGGGTGGAAAATAGGAAGAAATAGAAATAAAAAGTGAAATAAAGTAAAATATAAAGCGATAGCACTCATCCCTCAAGCTAAACACAGCAGTGTCCTCATTGCTGAGAACACGCATGTAGAGTTGGAGAATGATGCTAAGGGTGGGAGGGAGGGATAGAATAAGATAAAATGAAAATTCTAGAAATAAGAAAAAGAATGCAGATGCATGATCCTAGTGCGACTAAATGCAAAGCATGAAAATGATGATGACTACGTGATTCGATCGAAATTGTGCGTAATCCAAATAGGGTGCACACGATCTCCCCCTGAAGTGAAAGGGTGTCGAAGAAATACAAAATAACCTAGTGAGCCTAGGGTCGAACTCAGGGACAAGTCGTCTCGCATTCACAGAGTCGATCAAAGATAGCTAAGGGTGTGAGAACGTCCAACTACTAACAAAGATGTGGTGGTGGAAAGTAAGTGTGGTAAAATGTATCAAACTACTCTATGAAAATGAGGGATTGAGGATTAGATAGGCAAGTGGCAAGGAGCTAGGAGGAATGCATGGATCGTGGATTTGTTAGGATCAATGTTAAGTGTGAGAATATAATCCTACAACTCAATGATGTCCCTTTTGGGGATGCACCATCAGAAAATACTCTTTTGGAGGTGAGAGCAAGTGTGAAATGTGATTCAATTGTGGAGCCCTTTTGGGGTCACAATTGGAAGTGGTAGCGGTCACGGGCTATGGCTCTTTATGACTCAATGGCGTCCCTTTTGGGGAAGCGTCATCGGGGATATCCTTTTGGGAGTTAAATTAATGGGATAGTGTAGTGGCTTAAGAATCAGGTCTCATGAAAATTAAGTTGATACTTATTTTTGGGAAGATCAAACTCATCCTTTTGGGATGATCGGTTCTCTAATACAATCTTTTGGATTCATATAAGAGAATTAAATTAGAAACTTAAATTTAAGCCACATAAAAAATAATTCAATCCAAATGAACCCAACTCAACATGTGAACAAAAGTTCCATAGCAAATCACGATCCATGCAAAGAAATTTAGCAATTCATATGGATAAACAATACTAACTTCATATAAATCATTATCAAATCCATACAACCCAATTAAGCACAAATGAAAACCAAAGACAAAGGACAGAGATCACCAAATGTTGCTACAAATGAGTCCTTTCTTCTTTTCCCTTTTTCTTGTCCAAGCTCCTCCAAGTTTCTTGCCTCCAAGCCCACCAAGAGCCCCTCAAGAACCTCTCTATTTCAGCTATAGAATGAACTACAATGGGATATAATGGAATATATTGGAATGCCATAAGATGAAGCTCTCCCATCCTTTTATAGGCTTAGAATCCCAAGGGGTTTATAGTGATTGGCTCTTCATTTCTCCACTCTTTATTTGAGAATCAATTCCATGACTCTTCATTTTCCATTCTTTATTTTAGAATAAATTACATGAAACCATTCAAATCTTGGCCTCTTCATCTTCCACTCTTTATTTGAAATTAAATTCACATGTCTCTTCATTTTTTTGTCTCTTTGGCTTCTGGTCATGCAAATAAGCTTAAGAGTGGCAAATTGGTGGAATATGGGCTGGCCTGCTGGGCTTCTTTTTATTTTTCAGAAATTGCTTTTCGCCTTCAAAAATTCAAGAAAAATACCTAGAGGCTTAGGAAAATTCTCGGAAAATACTGGAAATTCCCTAAGGCCCCTAGAAGTACCTGAAAAATATGAGGTGTAGAAATTAGTCCAAATAATAATAATATGAATTAAACCATGAACTAAAATCAATATAAAATCATTTTAAGCCTCCAAAAATTGTAGAAAATTCCACCAAGTTCCAAAAAGTATAGAAAAATAGATGTAGCACCACAAAAATACTATGAGCACATGAAAAATAATGGAAAGCTACAAAGATCGCTAAAAACTGTATTTTGTGCACAAATCAACGATATGCTCCATAAACCAATTTTAATTCAATTATACTTATAATGAAGCTTAGTTAAACTATATTCATGCACAAAATGCCCAGTAATAGGGGGAATAAATATGTAATATTCATACTGAATCACTACGACAATGGACACATCAAAATGGGTCTTCCCAAGCTATACGAAACTGGGCTTCGTGAGGACAGATGGGCACCAAAAATAATAGGGGGAGAACGGATACAGAGAGACCAAAAATCATGCTGCACCACCAGCCAGTGGGGGTGGTGGTGGGTGTGCCTGCACATGCTACAGAATGGCATCAAGCTTCTCATTATTCTGCTGCTCGAGCTACTGAAGTGCCTGAATGTCCCTACGTAACTCAGCTACAGCATGCTTCACTCCATATAAACGTGCAGAGAAATCTGTGGCACGGGAGCCGCTGGACTCACCTCTCGAAAGAGGTCCACATGTAAGAAACACTTGGTGCAGAGGGAGTGTAGGCTGGGTAGAGGCAGGAGATGTGGAGGCAGAGGTAGATACATCAGAGGTGGCAGTAGCAGATGTATGGACAAAAACCACCACGCTCTCCGTCAGGATAGCAGATACAGCAGCTGATATAGAAGTGGATAATGGGGCTGGAACAGATGTACTCTCGACGGGTGGTGATGTGGGAACAGAAATGTCGACGCTCATAGTGGCATCAGAAGTAGCATTGGATACAGAAGTGCTCTCGACAGAAGTAGGGACATGATAGATCGTAGGGGGCTCAGGCAAAGGATTGAAAGAGCATAGCTCCTCAATATGGGTTGGTACAACGGCACCCGGCTGCTGAGCATGTTTCTCATTATCAGGCTCTAGCTGGTAAATGGGTGGAATATGTACCTCCATGGGGAGTGTCCACTCAGCATGTAGTGGGGTAATGAGAGTCCGAACGGGGTTCAGAAGCACCATGAAATCAGCATCAAAACAACCTGGAGATACACCAGTGTCGGCGACTGTGGGCCCTGATAATGTGCATGCGAGAAAGAACATCAAGTGTCAGCATGGTAGGGCCCGGTACCTCTGCCAGATCATCAGGAATATCTAAGTTGGCATGCTGGGCAAACACGGTAAAGAAGCCACCACAACAGATAGCTCCCTTCGGAGAGGAAGTGGCAAAGAGTAGACGGTCGCAAATAATCTGAGCTGGGTCCATAGAAAATGCAGGACAAGTGGTGCCATCTAACTGCTCCTCGTGGGGGGGGAGAGTAAGAGCCCACAAGAGGACAAGTTAAATGGTGGACATGGTCCCGGGCTCAAGCTTGCATAGGAGGGTGGTGGCTAGGTGGCGCTGAGTAAAGCACAAACCTGGGTAGATAATGGAAGATGTCTTGGAGCAACTGGTGCTAAAGACATGAAGGGCAGAGATCCTCTCCCAAAAGTTGGTGAAATGAATAGCCAGGGGAGTATCGTTGCCAGCGGAATAGGCAGACTGGACATCATAGATAGCAGGCCAATGGAAAAAACGGGGGAGTGCTCCGTATGTGTATGATATCTTAACATCATTAGACTGAATGCTATCCCTTTGTCGGTCCTATGGATAGAACTAAGGTCTTCCGAGGTGAGGTGAGTATAGGTCTTCACCGTCAAACCTAGGAAGTGATCCCGACCTATATTTCGATAAAGCTGTTGGACATATGGAAATAACCATAACTGCTCTAGGGCTCCTAGGTCTACAAGTTTGGTGGCTACAATTGGATGCCTAGAGAGCTCCTCGAACTTGTGACGATGTGCGTCGTCACGAAATATAATGTCGAACATCTCAATGGGTGCGCCCTCGGGTTATGGGGGTGGGGGTGGAGGAGGATGAGGAGGCTCTGGAGTGGGTGTGCGGACACGTGTCCTAGTGGAGGAAGTAGAAGCTCTCTGCTTCTTCTTCGGAGGGGGTCGTGAAGGAGGTGGATCTGGTGAGGGTGGGCGGATGCATGCCCTAGTGCCTTTGCTGGGTGGCATGGTGAAAGTGTACAAGCAACCAAGCAATACAACCACACAAGTAATAATGATATGAAAATGAAATCGTAAAGTGTGGAAAGAGTATACCCAAGCAAGCCGCGAGTTAAATCTAAAAGCGATCCAAATCCGTGAAATCCACGCATCCAAATCCGTGAAATCCCCAAGCGATCAAAAGAGGGCTTCTCGATCTCCTCCAAGCAACCCAAGCAAACCCCAATCAAGGGGTAATTCGAAGTTTTAGGATTTGAATCGAAGATTTTTCGAATTGGGGGGAAATATGGGGTTTAGGGTTTGAGGAGAATGGAAGAAAAAGGAGAGGAAGATGTGTCGGGGAGTATGGAGGATGGGGAGGAGGAGGATGGGGAGGAGTAAAGGCTGGAAATAAATGAGGGAGTGCATCGGAATTGGGGGTGCTCAATCGAGTTCTGGGAAGAGCTCGATCGAGGCCCTTGTTCTCATTTTATATAGTGCTGTGGCGATTGGGCGCTCGGTCGAGCGGGATAAGCGCTCGGTCGAGCGGCTCGAAAATGGCCTCCCCCTTTTGAGTTCAGAATGGCCCCCTGCTGGGGGTTTCACTCGGCCAAGCGTGCTAGGTGCTCGATCGATCGGCTGTTGCTGGCAGCCTATTGCTCTCCTTTTTCTATTCCTTTTCAATCTTTGAGATTTCGACCAACATTCATGCTTCTCCTCCAAGCTTTTTGGGATATCATCAATGTCGAGTACTTGCTAGAAACTAAGCTCATCAGATCTTTTTATAAGTTTTTTTTAATTTCTAAAAAGGATAAAAATTCAAATAGAAACAAAAGGATATGAAAACAGGTCGGGTTGCCTCCCGCCAAGCGCTTGTTTACGGTCGTAAGCTCGACACCTGATACTCAATGAGGCTGAATATTGGGCGCACACGAGAAACAACTATCATTTTTACCGATCAACCCTTATGGAGCTGGTTGGTTGGTCGCCTCCGTCGGACCATCAGTGGTCCTCTCATCTCTTCTCCTCCCCTTTTGGCGTCTTGAAGACGCCGCAACAACAATCTCCTTGATCTTCATGACGTCCGGGTCGTGATTCTCCAAAGCGAGCATGACATGCTCGTGCGTAATTAAACCATCAGCTGGGGCCTCATCTAGCACATGTAGGTAGGCCGCCACAGCTTTTTCATGCAGCGACGGGTCTACACCACCATCTCTACTCTGCTACATGGGGTCAGAAAGAATCTCTTCAGCTACGAACTCCTCAATGAGCTCATCTTCCACCAACTCTAAATAATTAACGTCGTCCATGGGTGCCTTCTCCCTCATCGACTTAGGAAGCCGGAATTCCATCTCAATGTTTCCTACATTGAAGGAAAGAGTGCCCTCTCAGACGTCTATCAATACTCTAGCTGTCACCATGAAAGGACGACTAAGTATGATCTTAGATCTGCCATCTTCTGATATGTCCATAATGATGAAGTCTACTGGTATGCTCACCCCATCAGGAATCTGTAATATGACATCCATAGCCACTTCGACTAGTCGTGTCACTGATTTATCGACAAGCTAGATCGTCATAGCCGTTGGTTCCAGCTCTGTGTCGATGTTGAGCCGTCTGAAGATGGAGAGCGACATCAGGCTGATGATGGCTCCAATGTCTATCAGTGCTTTTCTGATGGGGACATCGTCGATGGAGCAAGGGACAGTGAAGCTACCCGGATCTTGTGTTAGTTCTTGGGTTCAAGACTAACGTTGTTTTGATGATGATCAATACAATATGTTAGTGTGCTAATCAATCTTATATTTTAGTCTCAGTTTATCTTAATGATTATATGTTGATGAGACAAAGCATAATGCTTGGAAGATATTACAAGGGATATCTTAAAGTCCTCCAAGAGTGATGGAGTGCTCAAGCTTGGATGAAGTCATGAAGATCATCTAATGAAGCCAAAGCTTAGAGCATGATGATGGATGGAAATCTAGAGGAGCATTGCCAAAGCTTGGAGATGATGGGGAGCAGCAAGTTATCATGAGCTTGAAGACTTAGACTCTAGGAGATGTAATTTGTAATCCATGTAATTTCAATTACTTGCATTTCTCTTTTTGAGTCTAGGATTATTGTAATGCCTTGATAGATGGTCTTACTCTCATGCATATCATTTCACCATCTTAGTGATCCTTAGGATTATCATAGAATCCAACCCAATAGGTTCATCTAGCCCAAAGACTCATTTGGAGTCTCTGCTCTCCAGCAGTCGCCTGATGAAGGTTTTACAGTCGACTGGGTGATTCCAGTCGCCTGTCGAGCCTTCTACAGTCGATGTGGTGCATAGCTCAAGTCAACATTTTTATTGACTCTTCTTGAGCTTTTTGCATCAGTCGATTGATATTTAATTTACAGTCTCATGTGTTCTTACAGTCGCCTGTGAATTGGTCGACAGTCGACTGTGCGCTTCTTGCATTTTCTGGGCTTCATCTCAATTTGCAAGACAGTCACCTGATGAAGTTTTTACATTCGCATGTAAATTTACAGTCGCATGTGAAATGACCATCAGTCGTCTGAAAGGCATAAGTGCGAAAAATGCATCTCTCTCTGTTTTATTTCCATCCCTGTAGCAGTCGCCTGATGAAGGATATACAGTCGATTGTCTGTTATTCAGTCGCATGTGTAGTCTTCTACAGTCGACTGTCCTGGCTCAGATTATAACCGTTTGGATTTTTCTAGCCGTTGAACAGTCGACTGTCATTTGTTCATTAGTCGACTGTCTGTGCCATAAATTGTCAAATCTAGCAGTTGCAGATTTCTTCTCTTTGGGTTTTTGGCTGATTTTATGGGTTCCTTTAGGCTTCCTATATATAGGAGATGGCTTAGTTCATTTAGAACTCTTGGTTATTATTGAATATCTTTGAGAATCAATAGCCACTCCTAATCTCTCCCATTCTCTCATTAGAGCTTCAATCATATGCTATTGCATCTAAGCTCTAGGGAATTTCTCCAAGGGGTTTCAATCTCATTCCTTTTCTTGGAGAACATCTTTCTTCTATTTATTTCATACACTCAAGTGAGAATTGTTAGGATTCATTCCTAGAAGAGAGAAAGATCATCAAGTGCAACCAAAGCCTCATCTCAAGCACTTGATCTTTCACTTACATGCCTTCTTCATCGTATTGGTAAGATCATATCAAGGCATAAGCAAGTGTTGTTTCGTTTTGTTTTTTGTTCGAAACCCTAATTCTCTGTGTGGGAATTAGTTACTCTCTTTATGGAGTTACTCTCATTGTGAGAGTTTGGTTCTTCCTGTGTGGAAGAACAAATCCTCTGTGTGAGGTCTCTCTGTGTGAGAGTAAGGATATCTCTTTGTGTGAATCCTAAATCCTCTGTGTGAGGTATCTCTGTATGAGGTTGTATTCACTTCTCTGTGTGGAAATATAGTGAATACTGGTGTGGCTAGACGTACCCAAGTTTTGGGGAACCAAGGTAAAATCCTTGTGTTTGCGATTGTTGTTGTTGAGCACTCTGTAATTTTCCACTGCTTATTGTGCTTTAATTTCAATAACTTTTAATTAAGTACTTTGCTTGCCATTACACTATTCACCCCCCTCTAGTGTGTGTATAGCCCCGCATGGTCCCTTACATCTTAGAGCTTCTTCGAAAGTTTGTTGCTCCTTAGGAATGACGACGGTTCCTCCGCCACATCACCCGTTCAGCCTTCTTCTTTCCTGCTATTAGTTCCTTTAGGAACCTGGCATAAGGTGGTATCTCGGTAAGGGCGTCCATGAAGGGTATGTTTAGCTGCACTCCCTTCAGCAACTCAATAAACTTGGCATACCTTTTTACCATCCTAGCCTTTGCCAATCTACCTGGCAAGGGAACTGTTGCAAGGCGAGCCTTCTCCTTTTCTGCTTCTTTGTCTTATCTTTTGCTGCCTTCTTCTCTGCTGGAGGACTACTCTTTTCAATATCGAAAGGCTGCTCCCCAGCCTTGTCATCACCATCATTAGCAACACCTGGCTACTCATTTATCCTATCCTCTGGTAGTGGAGCGGTAGGAGTCATCATTAGAGGCTCTGGGTCCTTTGTTGATAAACCACTTTCCAACAAGCGTCCGTTGAAGGCATGATGGGCTACTGGTGATCACCAGGTGCATGGCCAGCCTTCTACAGGCAGCTGTTGAGCACAACTCAAGTCAATATTTCTTGACTCTATCTTGATCTTTTTGGTACAGGCGACTGTAGTACAAAAGACAGGCACATGTCAACCATCAGGTGCCTGACGATTGTTCAGAAGTCGCATGTATGCCAAAGTGCGTAACATGTCAATTCTGTGCTCAATTCCATCTTGTGGGTCAGTCGACTGAAGTTCAATTGTCAGTCGCCTATCATCCTTCAGGGGCTTGAACAATGTTCTCCAGTCGTCTAAATGCACAAGTGCAAAAGTTAACATTTCTCAGCTCCTTTCCATCCCTCCTGGCAGTTGCCTGCTGAAGTCTTTTTCAGGCACTTGCACAGTGATACAGGTGCCTGCACAGTGGTACATGCGCCTGTTTAGTCTTCTACAGTCACATGTCCTAGCTCAGATTATAGCCGTTGGGAAAATCTAGCCGTTGATCAAGCGCCTGACTTTTCTTCAGCAATCACATGTCCATGTCGATTTCAGCCAAAATAAAGCCGTTGCAGATTTGGTTATTTGGCATTTTGCTTGGATTGAGTGGGTTTTCTTGGCTTCCTATATATAGGAGATGGCCTAATTCTATTAGAACTCTTGGAATTCTTTGAAGATCGTTTATTCTCTTCATCAAGCCACTCCTCCCACATTCCCTTCATAGAGCTTCAATCGTATGCTATAGCATCTAAGCTCTAGGGAATTTCTCCAGTGTATTTCAATCTCATTCCTTACTTGGAGAACATCTTTCTTCTCTTCATTCATACACTCAAGTGAGAAGTGTTAGGGTTCATTCCTAGAAGAGAGAAAGATCAACAAGTGCAATCAACGCCTCATCTCAAGCACTTGGGTTTCACTTGCATGCGTTCTTCTTCACATTGGTAAGATCATATTAAGGCATAGGTAAGTGTTGTTTTGTTTCATTTCTTGTTTGAAACCCTTAATTCTCTTTGTGGAAATTAGTTACGTTCTTTGTGGAAGTTTAACCCTTGTGTAGGGTTGGTTGAGTTCTAGTGTAGGATTACCCTAATTCTTTGTGTGGGAGTTACTTTCTCTCCGTGTGGGAGTTTGACACTAGTGTAGGGTTGGTTGAATCCTTGTGTAGGACATATCCCTTGCGTAAGGTTGGTTGAATCCTTGTGTAGGACATATTCCTTATGTAGGGATTGTATTTGTCACGCCCCGCTTTCCCAAACGACGGAAGTGAGACGTGACTAAGGTCCGCATGGGCCGGAGCTGTGAGGCTTGGACCCAATAAGCGTCTGTATGGATACTATTTAAAGTACAGGTTCTTGCATATGAAAGTTCATGACAATTAGAATGAGAGTGCTCGAAAGGAAATTTGCATTCATTAATAAAAGAGATAATATCCGGCATTTATATCAAGTCTAATAAAAGAAGCCCAGCAAGGCTATAAGTACTAAAAAGGAAACTAATGGTGCGAAGCACCCAACTTAAGCAGAAAGTAAAGTGGTGCTACGCACCCAACTAGAAAGTAGTAACCTCTTAAAGACAGCGACGAGAAGGACCTTTAAGTCTTTTCCTCGTCTGGAAAGTATTCCAGTCAACGTCCTCCGGCTCCAAGTCCTCAGGTAGCTCTGGCTCGTCCATGTACTCTGGCTCGGTACCTGACATACAACACCCAAGAGAAAGGAGATGCATGTCAGGTAAAGTCTACAAGAAAAGGTTAGACACTACTGCAAGTGTGAAACAATTTACTAAACAACGTTTTACTGGTTGAATTACATGCAGTTGCGATGACAAGACAATTATACAATTTTACAAAGGAAGTAAAAACTGAGCAGGAAAGTAAACGTGACAGACAATAGCTGTAGCGTGTGCTACGGGCTACAAGACTAGACATGACATGACATGACATGACAGGAAATATCGTGTGTGCCACGAAGGGTTCACGCCTTACAGTTTGAGGGCGGCCAGACCCTCTCCCCGTGCGACTGCTCAACCCTACCCCAAACCCGAGTGCTCAAGACCAGACAACCCAAAGATCACTCTCGCTTGGAGAGCATCTGAAACGCCTGTAGGCTTTTTGTAACACAAAGATCACTCTCACCTGGAGAGCATCTGAAACGCTCGTAGGCTTTTTGTAACACAGAGATCACTCTCGCTTAGAGAGCATCTGAAACGCCTGTAGGCTTTTTTTGTAACCTTTCATGACATGGCAATTTGTAAGGAGTGGTTCATTCTAGGGGGTCCACACGCACGCACACACAGATAGAACCTAGGGTGTCAGTTGTTGTTGTTGTTTGTGCTTAGACTTCGTCGTCAAGTCTAAGCTATCAAGGGGGGTCTCGGACGCTATCATTTCACGTCCGATTCTCTTTAATCTTACTTTTATAGTTCAAGAGGTGATGGCCTAAAAGTGGCCAAAAGTACGCAAGTGGAAACACTTGCCTGCGGTGGCAAGTGCGTCGTCGGTTTGGATCGTCTCGTCGAAGCGGTGCGTCAGCGATGGTTCGTCTAAAACGAGCCAATGGCGGTGTCAGAACGCGTTTTTCATCAATCCTATTAGGGTTTGTTTCTAAATTCAGCGGGACTACCCTAACAGTCAAAAGTCACATCTTTTTTATTCGTTTCAGCCTAATCGATGTTCTACCATATGTGCACATATATTCAAGCCCGTTCGTCGATGTCTAAGGTTGAACAACATTTTAAAGGTGCAGAAATGTAAACTTAGTTATCGTTGATGACTTTTAGATTAGGTTTTAAATTTGCTACGATGTGGGTTCTTACTACGCGTTAGGGGGCTAACCTTTTTGGCGTTTGATTGTAGATCGGACGTCAGGTCTGAACGACAATAGATCTGCGTCGTCAGCGATATCTCGGCCGCGGGTAGTGCAGTGAGACTGGAATGGACAGCGAATACGGTGTCGGGATCCCTCCGGTTGCGAGTAGTGCAGTGAGGAGAGGCTTACAGCAATGGAGAGGGCAGCGACTACGGCTTGCAGAGAGGGAGAGATCTGCAACGAAGGGCTGCGGCAACAATAAAGGTCCTGTCGGTAACACGAAGGAAGGCAGCAAGCTTGGTGCGACAGCAAGGAGGGGCTCTGAGGTGGCTGTCGGGACGAACTGTGACAAGAGGAGGAGATTGGTAGTTCGGGCTGAGGATAGCCAGAGGGGGGTCGGACTGTCGTGGGGTTGAGATCTCAAGGGGAGAGAGAACCGGTGGTAGGTCTGCAGTGGGATAGGGTGGCCGATAGATCCAAGGGGGAGGCCGGAGTTAGGGAGAGGGTCGAATGGCCTGGCTCTTGCGTGGGGTGGTGTTGCGTGCATGGAGAGGAGGAGGGCAGGTCGAACGTGAAGGGGTGTCCAGCAGCAGCTTCAGAGGCGCAGTGAGGTGGTTCAGTGGGGTGTCGATGCGGCCTAGGGTTTCGGCTTACTTGGAAAAGAAAGGAGGGCTTACGTTGAAGAAGAAGTGAAGAAGAGGGCCAGATAAACAAATATGTGAAAGGCTTTCAGAGTTTTGCATGTGAGCATGGACAATAAATGGTTTGAGTTTCAAAAAAAATGAGAAGAGCACGTGGCCCTGGGTTTCTTTTGTTTGTTACATGGGTTTGATCGTGAGCAGTGAGAGCACGAAAAGAACCAGGGGTTTTGGCCCTCTTGCGTGGATAACAGAGAGGAGTGTCTCCCTCTAGGCTTATGTAGGGTAAGGTCAGGGAAAGGGGGGTTCACGTGAGGGAGTGGGGACGTGGGAGGGAGAGGGATGACAGTTAGGATTTTAAAAAAAGATTTGATATTATCAGATTAAAACTAACAGATTTCTAAAGATTAGTTCACGTGGGGAAGAGAGGCCAAGATATTATCAGATTTCTAAAGGTTCGTTTTTTTAAAAAAAGAAATCTAAAGCTAACAGCAACATGCCATTTGGTTAGGATTCCTAATTAATAGTTTAGGATTTGAAAATATTTAATACTGGGCTTTGATTTAAACATACAGGATTCTTTATCTTTCAAAAAAAAGTATTTTATAAACTTGTAATGAGTTAAGCAGGTTGGTCCATTGACGTCCAAAAATTTCAAATAAAATATCAGGGCGTTTGCGCTTCCGAGTGGATCGTGAATACGGGGTTCGGTCACGCGTTTGAACTACGAACAACAGTAATAAAAATCAAATATACAAAACGCACACGAAACATAGCTACGCGCTAAAAACGTACGGTCGGGAAATGACAGTTACATCCTACCCACCTTAAAGAAAGATTCCGCCCTCGGAATCTACATCAATTACTGCTCAGGAAAATTGATGCAAGTAGCGCGCTCTCATCTTATCCTCGCGCTCCCAAGTGGACTCTCCAGATGATCCGTGACGTCACATCACTCTCACCCGGTCGACTACCTTGTTCCTCAACTGCTTCTGTCGACGGTCCAAAATCTGCACTGGCTGCTGCTCATAGGTCAGGTCCGGTCGAACCGTGATCTTTGAAAAATCCACAATGAGCGATGGGTCACTGACGTATCGACGTAGCTGAAATATGTGGAAAATGTCGTGAACTCCCTCCAAGATGGTGGCAGAGCAAGGTGATAAGTCACTGCTCACACACACATCGGACTCAGCTTTCCCTTCTTCTCGAAACGAATGATCTGTGGTTCGGAGAAATCTTCAGGAAGACAGGATCACCTGGCTGAAACTCCAAAGGTCATCTCTTGGTGTCTGCCCAATTCTTGTAACAGTCCTACGCAATCCGAAGCTTACCCCTGATGTCTCTCACGACATCCACAGCTTCTACAATCATCTCTGGACCCAACAGCTCTCGGTCTCCAATGTCATCCTAGCTCAGTGGTGATCGACATTTCCTTCCATGTAGGGCAGCAACGGTGACATACTAATGCTCGCCTAGTAGCTGTTGTAGTATGAGAGCTATGAGCCTCCCTCAGCAGCTCATCTCGAATGTCACCTGCAGGTACACAGAGTCTACTCCCGTACCTCAGCGATCCATCCTTATGAATAGTAAACTCCGCCCGAAGTCCAACTTCTACATGTCGTCTGATCCTCCATAGCTTCGGATCTCCTGCCTGAGCTGCCTCGATACGTTCTGTAATCGTTGGCTGAATCTGCAAATTTATCAAAAAACGATCACTCTTGGTAGGACAACCTCGACGTCCATCCCTCTCAGCTCCTGATGTACTCTCCAGTCGGCAGTATACATCATCATCGCGGGGAGTCTGCTCAAGGCTTCTAGCACTACATTCACCTTCCCGGGTGATACTGCAGTTCTATCTCATAGTCTGCCATTAACTCCAACCATCGTCTCTGACGCATGTTGAGCTCCTTCTGCGTAAAGATGTACTTCAAGCTTTTGTGATCGGTGAAAATCTTCACGCTCTCACTCAGCAAAAAGTGTCTCCAGATCTGTAGCGCAAATATCACCGTTGTTAACTCCAGATCGTGTGTCAGGTAATTCTTCTCGTGAGTCTTCAACTGACGAGAAGCATACACGACCACATGACCATGCTGATGCAAGACGCATCCTAGGCCCTTTTCAGATGCATCACAATATATCTCAAAGCCTCCACTTCGATCCAGTACAGCCAATACCGGTGATGGGGTCAAGCTCGCATTCAAGATACTGAAGGCCTCCTTACAAGCTTCAGACCAGCAGAACTCCACATCCTTCCTCGTCAGCTTCGTCAGCGGCTCTGCAATCCTCGAGAAATCCTTGATGAACCGACGATAATAGCCGGCTAAACCAAGGAAGCTCCTAATATCTGACGCTGACTGCGGAGTCGGCCAATCACTGACTGCTCTGACCTTCTTCAGATCCACCGATATGCCATCTCCAGACACTACGTGTCCCAGGAATGCAACTCTGTCCAACCAGAACTCACACTTACTGTATTTGGCGTACAGCTTATGATGCCTCAGTGTCTCCAACACTGTCCTCAGATGACGGTTATGCTCCTCGTTCGACTTCGAGTAAATAAGGATGTCGTCCATAAAGATGATGAAAAAATTATCCAGGAAGTCATAGAAAATTAAGTTCATCAAATTCATGAATACGGCTGGAGCGTTGGTCACACCGAACGGCATGACCACGAACTCATAATGTCAGTACTTCGTCCTGAAAGCCGTCTTCTGAATATCATCCTTCTTCACCTTTAGCTAATGGTATCCACTCCTCAAATCCAATTTCGAAAAAAAAATCTCGAACCTCCAAGCTGGTCGAAAATATCGTCGATACGCGGCAGTGGATACTTATTCTTCACTGTCATACCATTCAGACCACGGTAATCCATGCACATCCGACAGGATCCATCCTTCTTATTCACGAGCAGGACCGGTGCACCCCCACGGTGACACACTAGGGTGAACGAACCCCTTCTGCAGCAACTCATCCAATTGCTTCTGTAGCTCTTCAAGCTCTGGAGGAGCCATCTGATACGGCGCCTTCGAAATAAGTTGCGCTCCAGGCATAAGATCTATACCGAACTCTAAAGCTCTATTGGGTGGAAAACCTGAGATATACTCCAGGAAGACGTCGTCGAAATCTCTGACGACTGCTGGTCGACTGATCTCCATCTGTATAGCTGCAACAATCGGCTCTTTCGGCTTGGCCCGGAATCTGACGGGCCCAAGCGATTCATCTCTGCTATGGAACTCGAACTGTGGATGGCCTGGAATCCTGAATACTACCTTCTTACTGTGGCATTCAATTGAAGCATGGAAGTCTCCCAGCCAATCGATGCTAAGAATGACATCGAAATGCAGCATGTCATGGACAATGAAGTCTACAAATAGTTCGTGTCCACTGACCACCAGCGAGATCGATTGACAACCCAAATTCACAGTCACCACTCTGTTCCATGTAGTAATGTCCCAACACTTAGGAAGTGTATGTGTGGGAATGGAATACCTTGTTATGAATCTCCGGGACATGATGCACATAGATGCACCGGAGTCGAACAAAGTCTTGGCCAGTTGGGATGACACTAAAATGGTGTCTACGATACAGAAAGATCATAACTAAGGTCACACTAGGGTCACTAACCTAATCAGGGATTATTAGTCTTGTACATGTTAAACTGGATATTTAAATGAATGTGAGTACTTTTATTGTTATGAACTTTTTGCACGTACCTGCATGGGCCACCACTAAAACCTATCATGCCCCGCTTGCCAAAATGACGGAAGTGAGACGTGACTAAGGTCCGCATGGGTCGGAGCTGTGAGGCTCGGACCCAATAAGCGTCTGTAAGGATACCATTTAAAGTACAGGTTCTTGCGTATGAAAGTTCATGACAATTAGAATGAGAGTACTCGAAAGGAAATTTGCATTCATTAATAAAAGAGATAATATCCAGCATTTATATCAAGTCTAATAAAAGAAGCCCAGCAAGGCTACAACTACTAAAAAGGAAACTAATGGTGTGAAGTACCTAACCTAAGCAGAAAATAAAGTGGTTCTACACACCCAACTAAAAAGTAGTAACCTCTGTAAGACAGCGACGAGAAGGACCTCTAAGTCTGGTCATCGTCTGAAAAGTACTCCAATCAACGTCCTCCGGCTCCAAGTCCTCAGGTAGCTCTGGCTCGTCCACATACTCTGGCTCGGTACCTGACGTACAACACCCAAGAGAAAAGGAGATGTACGTCAGGTAAAGTCTACAAGTAAAGGTTAGACTCTACTGCAAGTGTGAAACAATTTACTAAACAACGTTTTACTGGTTGAATTACATGCAGTTGCGATGACAAGACAATTATACAATTTTACAAAGGAAGTAAAAACTGAGCAGAAAAGTAAACGTGACAGACAATAGCCGTAGCGTGTGCTACGGGCTACAAGACTAGACTAGACAGGACAAGACAAGACAAGAAGTACTGTGTGTGTCACGAAGTGTTCACGCCTTACGGTTTGATGGCGGCCAGACCCTCTTCCGTGTGACCACTTAACCCTACCCCAAACCCAAGTGCTCAAGACCAGACAACACAGAGATCACTCTCACTTGGAAAGCATCTGAAACGCCCGTAGGCTTTTTGTAACACAGAGATGAAATGACCGTAGGCTTTTTGTAACACAGAGATCACTCTCGCTTGGAGAGCATCTGAAATGCCCGTTGGCTTTTTTTGTAACCTTTCATGACATGACAATTTGTAAGTAGTGGTTCATTCTAGGGGGTCCACACGCATGCACACAGAGATAGAATCTAGGGTGTCAGTTGTTGTTGTTGTTTGTGCTTAGACTTCGTCGTCAAGTCTAAGATGTCAAGGGGGGTTCCAGACGCTATCATTTCACGTCCGGTTCTCTTTAATCGTACTTTTACAATTCAAGAGGTGATGGCCTAAAAGTGGGCAAAAGTACGCAAGTGGAAACACTTGCCTGCGGTGGCGAGTGCGTCGTCGGTCTGGATCGTCTCGTCAAAGCGGTGCGTCAGTGATGGTTCGATTGAAACGAGCCAGCAGTGGTGTCAGAACGTGTTTTTCATCAATCCTATTAGGGTTTGTTTCTAAATTCAGCGGGACTATCCTAATAGTCAAAAGTCACATCTTTTTGATTCGTTTCAGCCTAGTCGATGTTCTACCCTATGTGCATAGATATTCAAGTCCGTTCGTCAATGTCTAAGGTTGAACAACATTTTAAAGGAGCAGAAATGTAAACTTAGTTATCATTGATGACTTTTAGATTAGGTTTTAAATTCGCTACGATGTGGGTTCTTACTACGCGTTAGGGGGGGCTAACCTTTTCGGTGTTTGATCGTAGATCGGACGTCAGGTCTGAACGGCAATAGATCTGCGTCGTCAGCGATGTCTCGGCCGCGGGTAGTGCAGCGAGACTGGAACCGACAGCGAATACGGTGTCGGGATCCCTTCGGTTGCGAGTAGTGCAGTGAGGAGAGGCTTGTGGCAATGGAGAGGGCAGTGACTACAGCTTGAGGAGAGGGAGAGATCTACAACGAAGGGCTGCGGCAACAACAAAGGTCCTGGCGGTAACACGAAGGAAGGCAGCAAGCTTGGTGCAACAGCAAGGAGGGGCTCTGAGGTGGCTGTCCAGACAGACTGTGGCAAGAGGAGGAGATTGGTGGTTCAGGCTGAGGATGGCCAGAGGTGGGTCGGACTGCCGTGGGGTTGAGATCTCAAGGGGAGAGAGAACTGGTGGTAGGTCTGCCGTGGGATAGGGTGGCCGACGGATCCAAGGGGGAGGCCAAAGTTGGGGAGAGGGTGGAACGGCATGGCTCTTGCGTGGGGGAGGTGTTGCATGTGTGGAGAGGAGGAGGGCAGGTCGGACGTGAAGGGGTGGCCGGCAGCATCTTCAGAGGCGCAGTGAGGTGGTTCAGCGGGGTGTCAATGCGGCCTAGGGTTTTGGCTTACTTGGAAAAGAAAGGAGGGCTTACGTTGAAGAAGAAGTGAAGAAGAGGGCCAGATAAACAAATATGTGAAAGGCTTTCAGAGTTTTGCATGTGAGCATGGACAATAAATGGTTTGAGTTTCAAAAAATGAGAAGAGCACGTGGCCCTGGGTTTCTTTTGTTTGTTGCATGGGTTTGATCGTGAGCAGTGAGAGTACGAAAAGAACCAGGGGTTTTGGCCCTCTTGCGTGGATAATAGAGAGGAGTGCCTCCCTCTAGGCTTATGTAGGGTAAGGTCAGGGAAAGGGGGGTTCACGTGAGGGAGTGGGGGCGTGGGAGGGAGAGGGCTGACAGTTAGGATTTTAAAAAAAGATTTGATATTATCAGGTTAAAACTAACAGATTTCTAAAGATTAGTTCATGTGGGGAAGAGAGGCCAAGATATTATCAGATTTCTAAAGGTTCGTTTTAAAAAAAAGGAAATCTAAAGCTAACAGCAACATGCCATTTGGTTAGGATTCCTAATTAATAGTTTAGGATTTGAAAATATTTAATACTGGGCTTTGATTTAAACATACATGACTCTTTATCTTTCAAAAAAAGTATTTTATAAACTTGTAATGAGTTAAGCAGGTTGGTCTGTTGACGTCCAAAAATTTCAAATAAAATACCGGGACGCTCGCGCTTCCGAGTGGATCGTGAATATGGGGTTCGGTCACGCGTCTAAACTACGAACAATAATTATAATAATCAAATATACAAAACGCACACGAAACACAGCTACACGCTAAAAACGTACGGTCAGAAAGTAACCGTTACAGTATTCACTATCTTGTGTAGGATCATAGTGAATTTTGGTGTGGCTGGATGTGCCCAAGTTGGGGAATCAGGGTAAAGTCCTTTGGGTTTGCGATTGTTATTGAGCATTCTTTTTAATTTCCGCTGCTTATTGTGCATTAATTTTAGTAACGTTGAATTAAGCATTTTGCTTGCCTTTATACTATTCACCCCCTCTCTAAGTGTATTGTGTAGCCCCGCTAGGTCCTAACATGATCGACTGGGTCTTCAACAGAGGGGGGATGGCTTTGGACAAGGAGATGGGCGGCGGTGGTTAAAGAGGATGGTTGTGGACGAGGGGAGGGGCAGTGGTGGTAGAAGAGGATGTTCGCCAACGCTTCCTTCTCGTCGTCGTCGGCAGAGAGCGTGGGGGGGAGTAAAACGGTGGGTATGTGAATAAGTGGTATGTACACGGAGTAAAACAGTGGATGCACAAATCAATTCCAAAATAGGTAGGGAATTGCTATTTGGACAGACTTATTTGCTGAGTTCACATACCTCTTAATTTTTTACTGCTGTTCATAGACTGAAAACTCATTTGTTCTCAGTTCACAGACCGAAAATGACGAAAACACCTTTAGACTTCTCCTTTGCGTTAACGCTTCGCACTCCTTCCTCTCGCGAAGTTCTTTTGGGTTCGCCTGCGATCTCTCCATCTCTGTCGATCACTTCTTTTGTCCTCGTCGGATCTGACGCATTAAAAGAACCGGGTGGATCCGATCTGATCTCGCGATATCCTTCCTTCTTCCTCTCGTGATCTCTCGGGCAGCTCCTTCCTATCTTGATCTGATCTCATCTCGCGATATCCCAAGTGCTTGAGAACCAACTCCCAAGTTCCTTCACGCGGCGGCTCCTCCTTCACCCCATCTCTAGGTTAATGGTTGGTAAAGTTTTGATCTTTGATAAAAATGTGGTCCTTGGTTATAAAGTTTCGATCTTTCATAATAAGGTTTTATTCTTTGATAAATCTGTGATCTATGATATAAAGTTTCGTTTTTTGGCATTATGATATGTAGTTTTTTTCTCCTTGTTCACCTTTCATACTATATTCATATGAATTCTTAAGTATTCACTAAATTGTTTATTGGAAATTGCTGAATTGTTTGGAACATTTTGATAAATCTGTTATCTTTGCTGTAGTAAAATTTTGCTGGATAATTTTGATGTGATCTTTTGTCTACATTTACATTTATAATTAGTAAAAGCAAATTATATGTGGGCTTTATTTCGGTCAAAAAAATTTGGATTTCAAGCGCTTGACAGTACTATTTCTCAATAAGATCTATCAACTGAGTTGTGTTTCTGTTAGTTCCTTTTTCTCACCTTCAGTACTGGTAATATGAAGAATTAGTAATCTTTTATGTGTAAGTGTATGCGAGTAATTCGCATGTGCATTTTATGTAGTGATTTTACATTTGTTCTTGTTTTTTTGTTTCGAATTGTTACCTATATGATTTCATCCCTGGTGGAGCAGTGAGAATATTAATGTGGCGATGGATTGTGTATGTGATCAGTAGGCTTTGTTGAACTGAAAATTAATTTCCAATAGCCTATCATACGAGGCTCTCACCTTCTTACATGTTTTCAGAATTAAGCTAAGTACTTCAACCTTCAGTGTGGATTATAAAGAAATTTGATTAGAAAAAAAGAAGAAATTTGATAGAATGTGTGCTTTACTTGGATCTATTGAATTTCAATGAACTGATTACCATATACCCATTTTGCTTTGTTTGTGTAAAGAAAATAGTTATTGTGCTATTGCGTTTTGCTCCATGTCGATGAGAACAAAGCCCGTAATAACGGTTTTTTTCTTGATTAAAATGTTAAAAATGATGTATATTTTCCGTATGCAGGACAAGTAGGTGTTGAGAATTTAGTTTGAATTCGTTGTCAAAGCTACAAGAAGTAAATTACGTATATGGAGAATGCAATTTTTCATAAATATGGTGTTCTATCTCCATTTATAAAAGATGATGAAAATGGAAAGGTATGAAATAAATGATATTTAATATTTTGTAAATGAAATTCATAAATGTATGTTAAGTGTTGATGGTAAATGTAAATTGTAGGATACTATCTTGATCAGCGTATGTAGCGTTGGGGTAGAGTGCAATGTAGATTTTACTGCGCAATTTAAGATGAACTATTACAATGGATAAAGGACACGGGTAGTGAAAATGGGCAGGTGATTGTGAAAAGGGCAACGAATATGACGACTAAGGGTGGTAGACTCCCACATGTGTATTTTGCATGCGAAATAAGTGGGATATATCGTGGCAACAATTTTAGTAGTGAGAAAAAGACGAAGAAGAAAACCGGAAACAAGAAATGTGGTTGTCTGTTTTCTTTAAAGGCGAAGATGGTTGACAATAAGGATGAGTGGAATGTAACAGTCTTGTGTGGGGTGCACAACCACCCACCCTCAACTTACCTCAAGGGGCATTCATATGCGGAGAGATTACAATGCTCGGAGATGGAAACATTGGTAGAACTGTCGCAAAGTCGTGTGAAGCCAAGAGAAATTTTAAGAATATTGAAGAAACGGGATAAGTATAATGTTACAATGATTAAAACAATTTACAATGCAAGATAGAAGCTAAAGGTTGTGGAGATGGAAAGGCAATCTCAAATGCAACAACTCATGAAGTGCTTGATGGAGAAGCAGTACATTGAATTTCATACTTCTGATGCAGAGACATCATATGTTAGGAATTTGTTTTGGGCACATCCGACTTCAGTTGATATATTACGTGCATTTCCTGATATTTTGATAATGGACTGCACATATAAGACCAACAGATACCGGCTTCCATTGTTGGAGATTATCGACGTGACATCGACTGAAATGACATTCAGTATCGCATTTTGTTACTTGGAGGCTGAACGGGAAGATTGCTATACATGGGCATTGGAGCAGTTGAGATATTTGCTTGTGGATTCACGATGCCTAGAATAATTTTGACAGATAGAGAGAAAGCTCTTATTAATGCCATCACCAAAGTATTTCCCTTCGTGAAGAATCAATTATGTAGATGGCAGGCATATTGCAAGGAATGTAGTGGCGAATTGCAAGAAATTTTTTGGAGTCAAAGAAAATTGGGATGGATTCCTATCAAGCTGAAGTTTGTGGGTACTAGCATGTACAGAGGATGAGTATGGGAAAAAACTCAGTGAACTTAAGAAAAAATTTATTGCTTATCCACAGGCCATAAGCTATGTGAAGAATTCATGGTTGGATAAGCACAAGGAGATGGTTGTGTCGGCTTGGACCGATACAAATGTGCATTTTGGAAATGTAACAACCAATAGAGTAGAGAGTTCGCATGCAGAGCTTAAAAAGTGTTTGGGATCATCGGCATGCAGTTTTGCAACATCTTGGTCTATTATGCATTCTTTGCTAGAGCTGCATCATACAGAGATCAAGGCATCTTTTGAGAAATCAAAGAGCTGCGTGCTGCATGACATGAAGGGCCACTTATACATGGAGCTGAATGGGTTTATGGCTATAAATGTAATGAAAAAAATTGTGGATCAAGCAGCACAGTCTGAGACAATTGGCACCGACGCAGAATTATGTGATTGTCTAGCTCGACGCATTTGTGGATTGCCATGTGCGCATGAGATAGAGAATACAAAAGGGAAAACCGTCCCATTCCCTTAACATTTATTCATTCACATTGGAAGAAGCTAGACATTACACCCATGAGAGAAGTGATCGAAGAGGATGTGCTGATAAAGGCGGAGTTGGATCGTGTATACAAGAAATAGGAAGCCCTGGACGGTTCTATTAAGAGGCAGATGCTAATAAAGCTGAAGGAGATATCCACCCCAACAACCACTTTTCTTTTCGATCCAGAGGTAAAGGTAAATGTGAGGGGGATGCCAAAAAATAAAAAGAAGGAGAATATGAATACATCTACTAGGCGGGAGCCTTATCACTTTGAGCATGTATTATCTGCTGAAGGTACTTGCCCTACTCCTTGTGAAGGCTCTTCGTCCTAAGTTTCCTTAGTAAAACCACTACGTCGAGAGAAGGAAAGGGTGTATAGGTCCCATTCGGCTTCATCATCATCACCATTCATTGATAACTTTCCCAGAAGGTATCAGGCCATATGTACAACTTGTCAAGGATGTCAAGGCCAATGGAAACTGTGGGTACAGGGCAATTACAGGTCTACTTGGCACAGGGGAGGACAACTAGAGGAAGGTACGAATGGATTTGAGGACAGTGTTGAATAAATATAAGGACGAGTACATCAGAATTCTTAGTGTCAAAGAGGTAGCACATTATGATGCAGCATTGTCATATATGGATGATTACCCCCGTACAGTTCTTGGACGACCATGCCAGATATTGTGTATGTTATAGCATCCTGCTATAACTGCGTGCTGCATTATCTATCCAACAAAATATGTCTTACATTTTTGCCGCTTAGGTCGGAGCCCGTTCCATTGTAAGGATCGCCTTACCCTTGCAAAACTAACAACAACACAATAGATGTGGGTGAATAGTGTAATGACACAAATTGCGTATTTAAAAATTAAACTTGCAAATGCGGAATTATAAATGCAAGAGGAATTTAAA
This sequence comes from Scilla litardierei, assembly GCA_030789695.1. Taxonomy (NCBI): domain Eukaryota; kingdom Viridiplantae; phylum Streptophyta; class Magnoliopsida; order Asparagales; family Asparagaceae; genus Scilla; species Scilla litardierei. Next base: position 270,918,219 of record CM061141.1, on the reverse strand, counting down.
CACCACAACAATCCAAATGTAAACACAAGATATTACCCCGGTCCCCAAACTTGAGTACATCTAGCCAGACCAATATTCACTATAATTCTCACACAGAGAAGTGAATACAATCTCACACAGAGATACCTCACACATAAGATTTGGATTCTCACACAGAGAAATCCTTACTCTCACACAGAGAGACGTCACACAAAGAATATCATTGCTTTCACACAGAAAGACTTATGCTCTCACACAGAGAGACTCAAACTCTCACACGGAGAGATGTCAACCAACCCTCACACAGCTTGTTATACTCTCACACAGAGAGTAAATAACTCTCACACAGAAAGCTATGGTTTCAATGAAATAACAAAGTAAAACAACTACTCTTACCTATGCCTTGATATGAACTTACTCATTAATGAATGCAAGGCATGGAAGAGGATCTCCAAGTGATGAGATTTGCTAGAAATACACTTGGATGATTTCCCTTGAGCTTGACTTCAATGCATGAAGGAGATTTAGAGCTCTAAGAGGGAAATGAGAGAGTTTGAGAGTGGCTTAATTAAACTCTAAATATTTTCAATAGCATCAAGAAGTTCTAATGAACTCAGCCCTCTCATATATATATAGGAAAATTTTCAAATGAGAACATTTCGTAAGGTGCGAAAATGTTTTTATCTTTTTTTTGAAATTTTTTTTTCAAAAATTCTTTTTTCCACCCTCATTATATGTTGTTATACCCCCCTCAAAAAATAATGGTTAAGAAATAATGTCATTTGGCCTTCGATCAAGGCATTTCATCAGATTCGCACGTTTTGAGACCGTTAAATTTGTAACGGGTGGATGGGTGCTCTAATGCCCAACGGGTTCACCCATTATTTTCCCTGGGGTATATATTTGTATGGATTAAACATAAGAAAAAGAATTTTTGAAAAAAAATTTCAAAAAAATAAAAAAAATGTTTTCGCATGGCTTTCGCATGGGTTTTTTCGCAACGGAAGATCGCTATATATATATATATATATATATATATATATATATATATATATATATATATATATCTACCCGGATTACAATGAGTGTATATTAAACACAAAAATAAATATACTTACAGCTTGAAGCCGTAACCTTCAAGCACAGGCTCCAGTTTACAAAAACTAAAAATTAAATGGAAAGAAAGAAAGAAAGAAAGCTTCAGAAAAGATACAAGTGTATAACACTAAGAGAGGTGGTTGAGAGATTGATGCTGAGGAAGAAGCCTTCGGCATCCCTTTATAGCTGTGAGGGCTCCTTACGAGTGATCCTTAATGACAGCTGGTGGATGAGTGTGTAGTCTTCTCATCAATAGTGAAGATGCTTTAATAATTCAGGCTGAAACGACGCTATTTTGTTTGTTGGCGGTGGCGCTTCAAAACGCTGCAGTACTGCTGCAGTGATTTACTACAGTACTGCTACAGCGTTGCACTATTTGAGAATCTTCATTGTGCTTATTACGACTCTATTTCGTCTTCTTATGCTGAGTCGCTTCTACTGATATTTTCCACTAAGAGTGGCTCCCGGGGCTCAACTCAAAGTAAGATGGGTGTCAGGTTCTCTGTCACCGAATCTTCTTTGATCTGATCTTCTTTCAAGAGGGGTATATAAGTATAACTTTTCAAGAGGTAAATAATTTACTTCAAGAAAGAGTATAACTCTGTATAAGAAATGTCTTATATTTCTTTGATATTACCATCTATTTCCACTAAGAGTGGCCCTTTGAGTTAGAACTCATAATGGGTATATTAATACCCAAAGGATCATAATGAATGCGATATATCACCGCAATTTCCTTTGATCCAGGAACAAATTCACACCCTTGAGTCTGAATAAAAAGACTCATAGCTTCAAATATATTTGAATCTTTTAGAGATAAACTTAAATTGGGGTATATATTAAAATATTCCAGTTTGCTCTTAAGATAGGGGCAATGGAAACAAAATGGAGTAAACTTCTTTATGTTAATCTTAACTCCATTAAGAGATTGTGACCAAGATTGGGTCCAACCGGAGCTTCGATCATCATGAAGAGAAGCGAATAACGACATATTAAGTCCTTTTGGCGTTAGGGGTTGAAACGCAATTTGGACGAGTCCAATATGGACATAATCATATTGACCCATATAAGGTTCGATATCTTCAGAATTGAGCAACTGTATAGTCTGCTCATTATGATCAATAATATTGGGTTTCTCTAACAGCTTATAGTCAAAGAAACCAATTTTTTTACTGGTAGGGTGATCACTCCATATTTTACACTTTTTTCCCGCATGTTTGCATGCCATTTAGATCGCCCAAATCATGTTTTTCACGATATATCGACGATATTGCGATGCTTTTCACGATTTGTTGTTTTTGTCGTATTTCAGGTGATTTGGAGCGATTTGGAGTGATCTCGAGATACGCCTACTCCAGAGTGTCACCGACGACCTCCCCGAGGGGTATTTCGCCATTGGAGAGGAGCGGAATAAGAAAGAACGTCGCAGGAGCGACGAGGAGGCCAAAACAAGCTGTTTGGGCATTTTTGGTGTCTCACTCCGCCGAGTGAAGGAGTCACTCGGCCGACCAGCGAGACATCGCTCGGCCGACCGGATCGGACACGATTTATATGTGCACTCGGCCGAGCATCGGAAGCCACATCGACCGAGTGACGAGACCCCGTCTGCCCGAGTGGCACTCAGACGAAGCCCATCAAAAATCGCCAACTTACTGTTTTTCGTCTTCCTGAGCTTCAGAAGACCCACTCGGCCGAGTGGCAAATGCCGACCGCCCGAGTACTAAGAAGCCATCGGCCGAGTGACGACAACTCACTCGGCCGAGCGACTCCCGCAGTGAAGACCCCCGAAGACCCAGACTTACTGGAAATTTACAGGGTTTGTCACTCGGCCGAGCGACTTTTGTCACTCGGCCGAGTGCGACGCGCTGCCTGTAGCGAAAATTGCGGATTTCAGGCTGCGCAGGGGCATTTTGGTCACAGTTTTTTGGACGATTTTGGGGGGTATTTAACCCCTGTTTTTACCCTAGGTTAGAGAGCTTTTCTCTTTAATTTTTGCAGCTTTTTAGATTAACTTTTAGCTTTAGATTTTTGTGATTGGAGAGGAGAGAAAAGTTGATTTTTGTTGGATTCATTGAAGAACTCTATTGGTTTGCATCTCTCCCCTCTAAAAATACTATTTTTATTTCATATTTGAATATTGTGATGAATTCTTTTGTTATTTCTATTGATTATTCTTGTATTTGTGCTATGAATTGTGAGTAGTCTTCACGTCTTGGGGCGTGGGGATGAACCCTACGAGCCCAATTTCAGATTTGTGATGAATTGGTAGGAATTTTGCTGGAATTGCCTATTAGGGTTAGTTTGGGATCGATTTACTACGGATGGCTAGGTATTCATATCAATTGGGATTTCCAAGAGATTGGATCCCAATTCGATAGGAAACCCTAGAAATCCGAATCGTGTTGGAATCGAATTTCCGTAGTATCGGTTTGCAAGAGATTGGACCGATACTAGGGTTCTCGGTTGCAATTCCGTGCTAATACCCGTTTGCAAGAGATTGGACGGGTAGGAACTATCCCAACCTAGGTCGTGGGCCGAGTTTGCACGAGAGTGGGCTCGGGGCGCGATTGAACGATGATGTTGATCCTAATGCTAGCTTGCCTAGGCTAGGGTTTGCAAGAGATTGGACCCGAACCTAGGATAGCTATAGACCGACAACAGCGCGAGAGCGTGAGCTAGGTTTTACATTCAGTTGCAACTAGTTCATCCGTAATTTTACTCTAGCAATTTTGACACCAATGAACCACATTGACGAAATACGGTGAGTGGCGGGGATTCCCCATTCCCTAGGCGTCTTTATTTGATTTGATATCTTCGTACTTTGTCTGACGATTGTGACAGGATCGCCAAAGGCAAAATTCTCTCTTTTCTGTTCTTAATAGCCAGGTTGTTCGGAGCAAGCACTTTCATTCGTCCTCCCTGTGTTCGATAACCCGCTCGCCGCTATACCGTGCGCTTGCGGTAAAACTACACGGTCGCACTTTTGGGTTACATTCCGGAGCGATCAAGTTTTTGGCGCCGTTGCCGGGGAGGCGATTGCGTTTGATCTTATCACCCTAGCTATTTCTTCTTTTTGTTTTTTATTTTTTTTATTTTTATCTAACCCTTCCACTGAGCTAATCATTTCTTTGAAACTCTGTTTTCTCATTGCATGTACACGAGATCGACGGCGGACCCTGAAGCTATATTATTTGATCCCGAGATTGAGCGTACTGCACGGAGAATCAGAGCGGAGAGAAGACAAGATCAGGAAGGGAGGTTTATGACCAACCCGGAAACTGCGGAACAATTAGCGGCAAGGATGGCGAGGATCATTTCTATTCGGGATAGGCTTCGGCCTAAGACCTCTTCTACAACCTCATCCATTGCCATGCCGGAGTTGGCGGCTGACAAGAACTTTGAGCTGAAGACTGGACTAGTGGTTCTGATGCAGCAGGATCCATTTCATTGGAATGCCCATGAAAATCCCCACTACCACATCCAGCTATTCTTGTCGAAGTGCGCCACATTTTAGATGACGGGGGTCTCCATCGATGCCATCAGACTGCGCCTCTTCCCCTTCACATTAAAGGACAAAGCACTTTATTGGTTGAGGACGCAAGCTGAGGGAGTCTTTACCACATGGGACGAGTTGGCGAGTGCATTCATTGACAAGTTCTATCCGCCCTCCAAGACGGTAAAGATTCGGAGTGCTCTTATGTCCTTCAAGCAAGGACCTCAAGAGACACTTTATGAGGCTTGGGAGCGTTTCAAAGATCTGCAGCACCAGTGCCCGCACCATAGTATTGAAGATTGGGAGCTAGTTCATAGCTTCTACAATGGTCTCCAACCGGGGACCAAGCAAATTATCGATGCGGCGGCAAACGGTGCTATCTTATCAAAAACTCCCGAAGAAGCGACGGCCCTAATTGAGGAGATGGCCTCAAATAATCAACAATGGGGCGACGAGCGAGGACACTCCACGTCCTCCTTGAAGCCAACTAGCATCTATGAGGCGAAGGCCGTAGCGGAACTCACAAGCAAGTTTGATTCTCTCCACAAGGTAGTGGAGAGACTGGAGAAGTTTATCACGGAGCCCCATGGAACCCCTTCCACATCCACACCAACGAATCAAATGAGTGATTAGCAAGACCAATCTCAAGCTACATATTTGGGGGGAGAACAAGGAGAGGGATCCTTGGAGCAAGTTCAATATGTCGCGGGGAATCAAGGATATTGGGCCAATCCGGCCACTAGAAACCATCCCGGTTTCTCATATGCAAACAATGAAGGAGCTTTGAACCCGCCGCAACAACCACCTCAACAAGCTCGACCACCGCCACCACCACAATACTATCCACCGAGGGGGCCTCCACAACAAAATTTCCAACCAAAGCAACAAGTTCCACCCTATAGGCCGCCCGGATACAATCAAGGGTGGAGAAATCAAAACCCTCCACAAGCTCAACAACGATCCGACTTCGAAGCTAGAGTGGAGGAGTTTATGGTCGAGCAAAAGAAGGTCAATGCTTCCTTGAAGGCGGGCCAAGACTCCCTTACAACCGTTGTAGCTCAAATCTCGGAGCAATTGGCGTTGCTCAATCGGAATACTCAACAATTGCCGGCTCAACCCGAGCAAAACACACGGGGTGCCACCGGCCACATCAATGCCGTGGTCGCCGTTACTACTAGAGGCGGGAAGGATACCACCCCCGCCATGATTCCTACCGAGGAGCCTGTGGAGGAAAGTGTAGAGCCAATTGAGCCGGTAGTTGAAGTTGAGAGGGAGAAAGAGCCGCAAGAAAAGGAGAAATCTAGAGCGGAGCAATTGCTTGAAGAGAGGCGCTTCATGCCACCAGTACCATTCCCTCAGAGGCTTGCTAGAGCGAAGATGGAGAAGCGACTAGCGAAGTTTCTCGAATATTTGAGAGGGGTAAGCCTCAATATTCCCTTCCTTGATGATATTGTTGAGATCCCGACATAAGCATAATTTTTAAAGGATTTGATTTCGGGGAGAAAGAGGAAGGAGAAAATTATGCTCGCCGAGGAGGGCTCTTGGTTCACCAAGAGAGAAAAGGAGCCGGCTAAATTCAAAGACCCGGGGAGTTTTCGAATTCCTTGCACCTTGGGCGGCGTCCCTCTTCAAAATGCATTGGATAATTTAGGGGCTAGTGTTAGCCGCATGCCTCTCTCCATGTTTCAAAGGCTAAACACCGGGACAAAATTGAAACCTACCGACATGCGGATACAACTAGCCGATGGGCGGATCACAAGGCCGGTAGGGATTGCAGAGGACATCCCGCTACAAGTCTCGGGGGGTATATGCTTGCCATGCGACTTCGTGATTATGGATGTTAATGAGGAGGGAGACACGTCATTGATTCTTGGACGACCGTTCCTCGCCACCGCCGGTGTCATCGTCGACGTACGGGAAGGAACCCTAACATTGAATGTCGGCAACATCGAGGTGGAGCTTCATATTCCTAAGGCAATGAAACACATGCCTTACCACGAGGAGCTGGACTATATGGACCTCCTTGACGAGGTCATTGAGGAAGCGATCCCCCACTCAATCGGCGCTCTATTCAAAGAAGATTTCGAAGAAGGCCCGGACTTGGACCAAGAAGAGGAGCAAAATGAATCCCCCGACTTCTCCGCTGAAATTGATGAAGGCGACGCTGATGTTGCAAGGATCCGAGAGCTCTGCAAGCTCTCAAAATTAAAGTCTCCGAAGAAAGCTCCGCCGATACGGAAATCGGCGTCACCGGTGAAGCCGAGGACCGGAGCAAACGCTAGCTTGGGGGAGCCACCCCCAACATTATTCGAGACGAGAGACCACCGAGGGAGAACACGCCGTCGCAACTTCCGAATCCAAGCGTTCTCCCCAGAAAGTTTGACGGGTGCATCTCCTATGCACCAAACATCCCGAGTTAATTGAAAATCATAGGGGGTCGAGCTCACGACCTTAAACGAGTGCTTGTCGGGAGGCAACCCGACGGTTATAGCTTTATTTTTACTTTTTCTTTATTTTTGTTTTAGAAAGTTTTAGTTTTTCGCGTCGTTCGCCCAAAAATTTTGTGATAACGGGTCCTATTTTTCTTGACAGGAGAGGAGATAGGGAAATCCATCATGAGGAGGATGAACGAGGAGACGAGGAGCGCTCCAGGAAGGCGATCGATGCTTAGGAGGAAAATGAAATCGACTGGAGGAAGAAAAACAGAGTTTAGAGCTCAAACGAAGACAAACAGCAGAAAACAAGGCTCACTCGGCCGAGCATACTAGTCACTCGGCCGAGCACACAAGTTCGTCCGGCCGAGCCGCTCACGAACGAGGGAAGTCTGATGTACCCAACTCTCTGTTTATTTTTCCGATTTCAGTATAATTGCCACTCGACCGAGTATATATATTCACTCGGCCGAGTAAAACTGATACACTCCTAGGGCGAGTCTTGCCGAGTAGCTTGAGCCACTCGGCCGAATGGACTTACTCCACTCGGCCGAGGTTGGCAAGGCCACTCGGCCGAGTCATTAGCGGGGGAAAATTTCCCAACATTTTTCCGTTGAGTTCACTCGGCCGAGTGACCTAGGCACTCGGCCGAGTCGTAACTTTTGCTATAAAAAGGGGCCGGGGGGCACGTTTTTCGAAACGAAATAATCCGATCGCGCCCCGACTTCTCGCATTCCCCAGCGCCTGAACCCCTCGCTCGCTCGCCTGATCGCCGACCCCACGCCGCTGCTCGGCCGCCTTTCTCCGGCCGACCGCCGCCGCCCCTCGCCCGAGTCGCCGCCGGCGGCCACTGCTCCGGCCGACTCCGGTAACCCCATTTTAGCCTATTTTCTCCTCTTTTGTGAATTTTTCGAGGATCCATGTACTTAACGAACCCCAAACCCGAATTAATTTCAATTTCTATCTATAATACCCCTAATGCCCCATATGTATTGAATATTACTCGCTGATATCTCCATTTCATGCGCAGGGTATATTTGGGAGCTTAGGGGAGCCCAGGGGAGCTTCCAGGGACTGTTTTGGGCTTCGTGGAGGCGTCGTCTTCGCACGCTTCCATAGCTTTGCTCTCGCGGCGTTTCGTGGTACATTCTTTCCTTTATTTTACGCACGCCGCATTTTTATCGGTTTTGGTGAGCGCTCGGGGCCCATATGCCGCCCCGGACACGGTCGAGGTCGAGGAGAGCTTCCGCCAAGCGGAAGCGGTCGGATGATGCCGGCCCCTCCCACGAGGTGGAGGACTCTCCTCCGCCTACTCCACCCCACCCCACACACCCAGCACAGCCTGTAGGCCCCGCACACCCTACACAGCCTGCAGGGCCCGCACAGCCCGCACAGCCCGAACAGCCACCCCCTGCCATCCCACAGCCCGTACCACCGCCTCCGGCTCCACTTGTCGGGCCGCTCGGGATCACGTTCCGAGACGATGCACACCGCGCCGTCTTCGAGCGTATCTCCCAGCGCTCGATCGTACCCTCCAGGTTCGCACACCTTGCAGACCTAGGACGCCTGGGGGTACTCGAGGGGATGCTCACGTTGTACGACAACGTGGGCTGGCGAGATTTCTTCCAGGTGTCGGTGGACACGTTTGTCCGTCCGACACTTGAGGTTCTTAGTTCGATCGCCCGGACCGACGAGGGATGCTCGTTTCGGTTCATGGACCGAGAGTGCCAGGTCACTCTCAGTATGATGAGAGCTTTCTTCTCGTGGCCCGATGTCCCCGGGGCCGACTGTGGTTACGCCCCCACACATATCCCCCCACCTTCCTTCGACGCCGGCGCCTTCTGGGCCCGGATTACAAGTCTTCACGCTGCCTTTGACCCTAGTAGGGCCAAGGCCTCGGCCATCGTCCACCCTTGCCTCCGTATAGCTCAGCGCCTCATGGCGACTACCTTTTTGGCCAGATATGAGCCGGGCACGATGTCCACGCCGGAGCTCTATATGCTCTACGCGATGACACGGCCCAGAGCTCTATCTAGGGAGGGCAATGAGTTGGTCCCCACCATCGTGATTGATGTCGCGGCTTGGTTTTTGGACCGCATCATCGTATCGGTGGGCGCTCGCTCACCGATATGCTGCGACGGCCTGATCACCTTGCTCGCCCTTATGACCGGCGAGGACTTTCCTGATGACCTGCGACGAGCACCGGGCCCCACTTCGATGTCCATTGATGGTATGGCCCGGATGAAGATGCTGCATCCGCACGGTGAGCGACACTGGGTCTGGCTGCACGGCCCCTTCGGTGCCGACTACATGATTCTTCTGAGCCCAGCTCGGACTCAGATTGCACCGGCCCAGGTGGACTGGCTCCCTGCGATGGATCTTTTGATCCCTGCTGCTTACGTGCTCGAGGCCGAGGAGGCCGAGCAGGCCCACACTGCCCACGCTGCCCCCGCAGACCCTGTCGCACCTGCTGAGCCTGCTGCCCATGTTGACCCCGTAGCCCCTCAGCCTGTCCCTGATATTTCTGCTGCTCCCGACACCTCTGTCCACACTTCTGTCGGTGTCAGGAGTACCCTTGCTGAGCCCACCTCCACTGCTTCCACGCCTGCCACCACCCCCACTGGCCCTCTGTCTGTTGAGCATCTTTGCTCTGCACTTCCCGAGCGCCCATCGACCTTTGTTGAGAGTGGAGAGCCCTCGTTTGCCGCGATCGTGGAGACCATGGCTAGCATGATCTCCGCTGGGGTTGCGCCTTTCGGACCACACACTTCCTCCCCAGCGGTAGTCACTTCTGTCCCAACCACAGCTGTATTTTCCGAGAGCGTCGTGGTGTCTGTCCACACTTCTTTGTCACCGACCTCTCTGGCCGCCTCGCTGCCACTTTTGTACTCCTCTTTCGCTGCTGCTGCCTCTACTTCTCACCAGCCGGTGCCCCGGCCTCACACTGAGGCCAGGCCCACATTTGCGAGCGCAGCACCTTTCGTTCCCTTCCCTGCTGAGCCCATCACCTACGTGACCCGAGTACGCCAGCCCCGACCTGCACAGCACAGACCGGTGCGTCCCTCTGCACCACCTCCCCCCGACACTGTACTTCAGAGCATTCGTGCTCTCGAGGGAGCGGTGAGTGGCCTCAGAGGCGACCTTAGGACCCTGTCCTCCACCGTCTCTGCGATGGCTGGCCGCTTCGACCTGCTTCGCACATTCACTATTGCCTTACCCAGGTCCTAGATCGGCTCCCCCGCGTACCCACACCCATACCCACCCAGCAGGTTCCCACCCCCACCCCTACCCCCACCCAGCCTGCTACCACACCCACACCCACACCTTCTCAGCAGTCTGTCCCACCACCACCTCTGCCTCAGGACGGGGACGGTGCAGCACCAACTTCTTAGGCACCCTTGATGCCATCGATTCCTTTGCCGTTGTGCTGCCCGCCTCTGCTGGGTCCTGTTGATTCTTGCCCACCCCACCCTCTCCTCACTGTTTTTGGATGCACATTTTGATCATATATTTATATATCTTTTTGGAAGAGAGGGAGAGTTTTTGGTGTCACACCTTTATATTCGTATCACTCCTATATCTGCATGCATCATGTCCGCATCATATTTTTATTTCTTATTTTTCTTTTGTTCTTTATTTTCTTTTATTTTTCCTCATGCATGCATCCTCACCTACCCCTCACATTACTCGTCTCTCGGTGTGCCACACTTCGCACATTGAGGACACTGTGCCATTTAGCTTAGGGAAGTGAGTCCTCACGTTCCTTTCGATTTACCACCTTTATTTTAGTTCTTCGTGCCATTTTCCACATTTGCACTCATCTTCATCACCCGTTTTCTTCTTTTTACCATGCATCACGTTTTTCTTATTTTCTTTGTGTGTTGCATTGTAATTAGTTTCATTTTCCCTTTGTCTTTATTTCTTTTTCATCTCATGCTAGAGATGACTTTTCTGTGATGATGATTACGTGGAGTTAGCTTTCTCTATATGCATGCTATATTTGTCATGTCTTAGATTTTATTTTCGATATCATATGCTATGACTTGCTTTGCATTTAGAGATAGTAACCCACACTTTTTCCGCATAAAAATGGATGAAATTTTATTATTAGCTGAGTCTGAATATTCATATGTATGCTATTGCAGAAAACACACCAAGATTCATGCATTGAATGCTTATATTTGGACTACCGTTTCCCTTTCCTATATCACTTCTATATGCATGCTTTGTACATTTCACTTCAGGATGATTGAATGATGTTAGCTATGATAAATCTGGATTAGTTAGCTTTTTTGTGATCGAAACTGAGTAGATTAGATTACCCTGCTGAAGTTGTCGTGCACGTCCTATAGAGTGAACCGAGAGATATATTTATTTCTTTCTTCACAAATCTTGAATATCATTTCTCTATTTTAAAATCATTGGTGAATCTCCCCTTAGCGATTCTATTATATGGCATTTCACCCGCTATTAATTCCTAGCTCCAAATTTCCCAAAACCAAAGAAAGAAAAAGAAAAATTCTTGTATATCCTTATTTCTCTTTGATTTGGGATCATTGTGTGGATATGCTATTTGAAAAAAAAGAAAAAGAAAAAAGAGAAAAAGAAAAAAAAAGAGAAAAGAGAAAAATCTCAATAAACGATCTCATCTCATGATCTCTCTTTCTTCCCTCTTTTTGTTTTTTATTTTTGTTGCTTTTGGAGCTTTATAGAAATGGGGATGTAAATATTTTTTATGCCACCACGCTTATAGATAAGCTTGGGGGAGGGAATCCATTGATGTGTGAGAGAGTGACTATTTGACGTTGCACGACAACCTAGGCTAAGTAATATTCTATACTCGGTGAGATTTTTTTTAGCTTTACGAAGTCCAGAAATCTATGCCTAGCACTCATTTCATGAAATCCATGCTTAACTATTCTTTCTATTCTACAGTGTGATATTCTTATACTCCTCATAGAAAGAGTTCAATTGAAAAGTGTGTGATCTGCGATTTGTATACCGCTTTAAATGATTCAGACGATGTTAATTCTAAAATTATTCCGTTTTTCATGATTATATCATTGTTCGTGGGTTATCTATTTCTATTTGCACCTTTATACTATGATATCGAAATAAAATTCTTTGACATGTGTTTGACATTCGGTGCATGCTATATGATTAAGCAAAACCCACGTCCTGAGAAAACGATCTAGCAGCTTCCCTCCATCTTTCTTCTTTCTTCTTCGTTTTTATTTCGTTTTCGTTTTTCTTTGTTTTCCATTTTTCCGTCGTTTTCGTTTTCGAAATCCACTGGGTTCGCCTTTTACTTATCTTCCTCGAGGACGAGTAAGAGGTAAGCTTGGGGGATTTTGATCACTCCATATTTTACCCTTTTTTCCCGCATGTTTGCATGCCATTTAGATCGCCCAAATCATGTTTTTCACGATATATCGACGATATTGCGATGCTTTTCACGATTTGTTGTTTTTGTCGTATTTCAGGTGATTTGGAGCGATTTGGAGTGATCTCGAGATACGCCTACTCCAAAGTGTCACCGACGACCTCCCCGAGGGGTATTTCGCCATTGGAGAGGAGCGGAATAAGAAAGAACGTCGCAGGAGCGACGAGGAGGCCAAAACAAGCTGTTTGGGCATTTTTGGTGTCTCACTCCGCCGAGTGAAGGAGTCACTCGGCCGACCAGTGAGACATCGCTCGGCCGACCGGATCGGACATGATTTATATGTGCACTCGGCCGAGCATCGGAAGCCACATCGACCGAGTGACGAGACCCCGTCTGCCCGAGTGGCACTCAGACGAAGCCCATCAAAAATCGCCAACTTACTGTTTTTCGTCTTCCTGAGCTTCAGAAGACCCACTCGGCCGAGTGGCAAATGCCGACCGCCCGAGTACTAAGAAGCCATCGGCCGAGTGACGACAACTCACTCGGCCGAGCGACTCCCGCAGTGAAGACCCCCGAAGACCCAGACTTACTGGAAATTTACAGGGTTTGTCACTCGGCCGAGCGACTTTTGTCACTCGGCCGAGTGCGACGCGCTGCCTGTAGCGAAAATTGCGGATTTCAGGCTGCGCAGGGGCATTTTGGTCACAGTTTTTTGGACGATTTTGGGGGGTATTTAACCCCTGTTTTTACCCTAGGTTAGAGAGCTTTTCTCTTTAATTTTTGCAGCTTTTTAGATTAACTTTTAGCTTTAGATTTTTGTGATTGGAGAGGAGAGAAAAGTTGATTTTTGTTGGATTCATTGAAGAACTCTATTGGTTTGCATCTCTCCCCTCTAAAAATACTATTTTTATTTCATATTTGAATATTGTGATGAATTCTTTTGTTATTTCTATTGATTATTCTTGTATTTGTGCTATGAATTGTGAGTAGTCTTCACGTCTTGGGGCGTGGGGATGAACCCTACGAGCCCAATTTCAGATTTGTGATGAATTGGTAGGAATTTTGCTGGAATTGCCTATTAGGGTTAGTTTGGGATCGATTTACTACGGATGGCTAGGTATTCATATCAATTGGGATTTGCACGAGATTGGATCCCAATTCGATAGGAAACCCTAGAAATCCGAATCGGGTTGGAATCGAATTTCCGTAGTATCGGTTTGCAAGAGATTGGACCGATACTAGGGTTATCGGTTGAAATTCCGTGCCAATACCCGTTTGCAAGAGATTGGACGGGTAGGAACTATCCCAACCTAGGTCGTGGGCCGAGTTTGCACGAGAGTGGGCTCGGGGCGCGATTGAACGATGATGTTGATCCTAATGCTAGCTTGCCTAGGCTAGGGTTTGCAAGAGATTGGACCCGAACCTAGGATAGCTATAGACCGGCAACAGCGCGAGAGCGTGAGCTAGGTTTTACATTCAGTTGCAACTAGTTCATCCGTAATTTTACTCTAGCAATTTTGACACCAATGAACCACATTGACGAAATACGGTGAGTGGCGGGGATTCCCCATTCCCTAGGCGTCTTTATTTGATTTGATATCTTCGTACTTTGTCTGACGATTGTGACAGGATCGCCAAAGGCAAAATTCTCTCTTTTCTGTTCTTAATAGCCAGGTTGTTCGGAGCAAGCACTTTCATTCGTCCTCCCTGTGTTCGATAACCCGCTCGCCGCTACACCGTGCGCTTGCGGTAAAACTACACGGTCGCACTTTTGGGTTACATTCCGGAGCGATCATAGGGATATCAGGGATTGAGTTGAAAAAACTCTTTGGAGTATTACTCTGTATCTGAACGGCTTGGTTACCAGAAGCCGATGTAGGATCAAGAGTCGAAGTATGACTTCTTCTCTTTGCCAATCCTCCTTCCCGAGAGAGAGAGGAGTCACGGTGGTTCATGAGTACCCTGTAAAAACTCACGAGTGAGAAAATCAGGTAAATGGTTATCATGACCACGAATAAATTGAATATCAAATTGATACATGGATAATTCCGCCTGCCAGCGAGCAAATATCTGTTTAGAAACAAGATTCTTAACATCTTTTTCAATAACAGATTTAGCAGAGCTACAATCTATTTTTAAAAGAAATTGCTGATTGAGAATATCATCTCGAAATTTATGAAAGCATTTGATAATGGCTAACATTTCCTTTTTAATGGTGGAATAATTGAATTGTGCTTGATCCCATTTACCAAAGGTAAACCGAACTAATTGCTCTTTAAGAGTAATAGGATCAATCTGTTTGAGGATACCTCCAAAACCAATGTTAGAAGCATCCGTCTCAACAATCTTAGACCATTGTGTATAAGCAAGATGTACACAAGGTAAATGTTTAACATTAAGTTTAACTTTACGAACAGCGGCAATATGCTGATCCGTCCAAGGGGAAGCATTCTTCCTTAATCTACTATATAAAATAGCAGTGTCAGATGCAAGATTATGGTAATAATCTGTAACATAATTGAGTGCACCAAGAAATCGTTGCAACTGTTTAGTATCACTAATGATATCAGGAAATTTAGAAGCAATTCAATACTTCTATCAATAGGAACTATAATTCCTTTGTGAATATTATGACCCAAAAATCTAATTTGAGTCTGGAATAATTTCAGCTTTTGGGCAGATATAGCAAGCCCATTTCGAACTGCTAAGTTTCGAAAAACTTCCAAATGCTTAATATGCTGATCAAAGGTCTGAGAAAAGACCAAAACATCATCTATGTATAACAAGATGAAATCCGTATAAGGAATGAATATGTTGTTCATAATATTCTGGAACTCTGAAGAAGCATTCTTCAGTCCAAATGGCATTACATTCCATTCAAAATGGCCGAATGGAACAACAAATGTCGTTTTATAGCGATCTTTCTCTTCAATAAGTATCTGGTAATATCCAGATTTAAGATCGAATTTAGAGAATATCTTCGCATTATTAATGCGATTGAGTAAATCTCTTTTGTTGGGAATAGGATAACTAATCCACTTTAAAACCGCATTTAAGGGTTTATAATTAATAACAAGACGAGGAATACCTCTTTCTTTCTCAGCATTGCTGTTGACATAAAATGGTGTACAACTCCAAGGAGAGTATGACTTCCTTATGAGTTTCTTCTCAAGTAAAGAACTTATTTCTTTTTTACAAAGATCAAGATATTCCTGATTCATCTGGCATGGCCTAGATTTGGTAGGAATGTCCTTCTCTTTGAAATCATCTTCATAAGGAAGAGACACTATATGACATTTTCTATCCCAAAATGCATTAGGGATATCACTACAGACAGTTTTATAAAAACGGTCTTCAGTCTGGGTTATTAACCCAGCCTTCTTTTTAATTTGTTCTTCAATTTGAACAAATGAAACTTCTTCTTTCAGAAAGTTAATCTGTCTATCCTTTAAAAGGATATCCTTGACCTCGTTTAATATACGAGTCTGGGGATCAGTTATAAACTGAAATAGTACTTCTTTGCTATTATAAGTGGCTTGAATACCATATATGTCTATCTTCTGCATAGGCATAATATTATGTAGAAATGTTGTTCCTAATATGATGTTGTGAAAGATTATTCACAAGAACACATGGTATAGGAATACAAGTATTTTGAACACATATATGAGCTGAGGGTAGTTTGAATCTTACTTCAAGTTGATTACCTCCTGCACCACTCAAAGATTGCGTGGTTGACTCAAAGAATTTCGAAGGTACAATTCCTTCACGAATGCAATTAAGATCTGCACCGCTATCAACCAGAGCTATAAGATCTGGAATAAAGACTTGTTTGGATATAACCAAAGTCACATTGATGTACCATTTCTGGTATGTTACTTGTTGTAACAAATTCAGAAATTCATTCTTATGAGATATCTTAGCATTATGACTGCTTGATAGATCTTGTTGAGGAATATCCTCCTTATCAATTTTAGAGACAATAGTATTCTCATTCTTAAGAAGATGAATCTCTCTATTGAGATCCGAAATAGATAATACTGTAAAAGTATTATTTTGTCTTCTCTTTATACGATAAACGTTGTCTATCGTTGGCTTATCTTTCTTGTCATTCTGATGGGTACATAAGCCAAGAAGTTTATACTTTAAATCTGAAGGAAGATCTTCAGATAGTATTTTGGAGATTAACTCCTTATTAGAAGTGATGACATTAATAAATAAACCATTCATGTCAACAATGGCTTTCCAAGAAGTCGTTGGATCATTAGTCAGACAAGTATTACTTGTAGCTGATGAGTAATTTTCAACATCAGATCCTTTAGTATCACCAGAGAGCTTGAGAGTGGTCTGATTAGGATCTTGATCTTTCATCCTCTTCTTAATATGACATTTATACATATAATGTCCTTTCTGACCACATTTGTAACATTTAATGTTACTAGCGCCTTTCTTTGAAGGTTTATTTCTTCTTTTGGCAGAATCTCTTTCAGAGTCGTTGTCTTGAAAAAAACTTCTTTTTTCTTAGAAGAAATATGATTCTTCATTCTGTCCCTGGCAGACGTAATGATAGAAGAGAATTGATCTTCTATGGCCAATACTTGTTCTGGTATAACCAGATTATCCTCTGAGGTTTCATCATCCTCAGTGTGATTAACAGAAGTAGTAACTTGATCTGGTATAACCAGATCGTCATCAGAAGTATCCTCAGTATTAATAACTGAAGAATTCTCTAAAGTCAAGACTTGATTTGGAATAATCAAATCATAAATGGAAACATCTATAATATCATTATGAATGATATTAGTATCAAGATCTGTAATTGGTTCATTGTCAGTGCTAATAACTGAAGAGGTAAAAACCGTATGAAGTTTAGCAGTACTGAGATTTTTAGTTAAAGCATCAATAACTTCAGCAGTCACCTTATCACTGATATTAAAATCAGAGATGTCAATAGGTGGTTTGATAGCCACCTGCTTGGTTTGAATGGGGGCCTTAACCTCCTCAAACTCAATAAGAGATGGAAGAATATTATTCATCTTTTGGATAAGTCCATTAACAATATCCTCAACCCTTGTAAGTTGGTGACCCACAACTTGAAGGTGAATATTAGAGTAATTACTATGTTTGATAAGCTTATTAAGCTCTCTTAAGCCTGAATCTTCAGTCTCAATTGGCTTTATGAAAGCCGTTGCTTCTAAAGTGGCTGTAGAAAGCCCAGATAACTTTAGAGGTTCTCTTGGAGGATAAAGAGATTTAATGGAAGCACCTGTATGAGATTTCCATTGTTTGTAGTGTTCTTCAAGAACACTAATTCTCTTTACTTCTCGTTGAAGATATAACTTCAAGAACCAAGAAACAAAAGATAGAATCTCTTGCTGTCTGTCAAGTGTTTCATAATAACTTGACTTGAAATCTTGTTGTTCTCTGTCAGAGAAAACTTTGAAGAACCAATTACGAAATTCAGTGTTTCGTTTGTTCTGGAATTCCTTATTAAGGATTCCTCTGAGTCTGCTGCCGGGTGTAAAATCCATGAACAACAGATTACATTTGAAAACTCATTTCAGAGTTTGTAGGAGAAAGCTTTTCTTTCTCATTGTAAATAGGATGAGGTATATTATTATGGGATATATTAATCCCTTGAACCTCGTTAATTCTATGAGAATCAAATCTAGAAACAGATCGTCTGGAAGCACTAGTGACATCAGAAAGTCTGATAGTCCTAGTAGGATTAAACATAATCTCAATATCACTATCAGCCGTCTGGATAATTTGATCAATATCTTTATTCATAATAGGCTGAGGTTGGATAGCATTGGGTATAACCCAACTATCAGGAAAGTTTACTTCTGTCCATTTGATTTGTCTATTGACAGCAATATGGGACGAAAGTAAATTTGTTTCGACTAAGACAGTTTTGTCTGGCTTAGTATGAACCTCAGCCTTGGGAGCTAAAGTGTTCAAAGCTTTAAAATGGATGCGGTATATAATCGCAACCCTTTCTGATCCAGTTAAAAATTCATAACCATGAGTCTTAATATTAAGACTGACAGCTTCAAGTATATTTGGATCAGTAAGAGATAAACTCAAGTTTGGGTATACGTTAAAGTATACAGGTCCATTACATAGACTGGTCTCCATGATGCCCATAAGGGACTGAGTCCAATTAAGACATCTAGCATCATGCAAACAGGCTAGTAATGAAGCATTTAACCCTTGAAGAGTTAAAGGTCTAAAAGCAACCTGAATTAATCCAAAATGGATATATTTGTATCGATCCATATATGGCTCGATATCTTCAGAACTAAGCAACTGTATTGTTTGCTCACTCTGATCAACAGTGGAGGTTCTTTCTAACGTCTTAATGGCAATTAAAGACTTATAATCAAAGAACCCAATTTTATATATGTCCCTATTAGGAACATCAGGAATTGACCACTTATTAAGTGATTCAATATCAGACGGAAATTCCGTCAACCTAGCATTCTTAATATTTCTACTCGTATTACGAGTCATAGCAGAGGTAGAAGCAGAAACTAGTTCTGACATGGGGTGTTCTTACGGATATTTTATCATGCTTTACAAGTAACATAGGGATAAAGAAAAATGATTTTCCTTGCTTCGCTACTAGTGATAAATATTGAGTACATAAAGCCAGTTTTTGAATGTTTGAACATAATCAATAATTGATGAGTGAAAAATCACTGAATTACAACAGCCAGTTTCAATTTGTTTAGACATAAGAAATGTTTCATGAGAGCAAAGTCACCAGACAACGATTCACAGCCCTAACGGCATCTCACCTCAGCGGGACTTACTACGCGACTACGGTGACCACCAACCCCCACTTCCACATGCTTATGGATAAACAAATATTGTAATCAGAAACCCAACTCTCACATCCTCATGAGTATCATGTTTATTGATTATAAAGAAACAAACCAAAACAATCCGAATCATGAGACCCGCAATTCATACTCAAGTATCAGTAGCAAGGAAGCAAGAACATATCATATTAACATATTCCTACTTACTAGTACTCCATGATAATATCCGCAAGAAGCAAACTTAGCCAATCATGGCTCTGATATATATATATATATATATATATATATATATATATATATATATATATATATATATATATATATATATATATATATATATATATATATATGGATTTAATGTAGAAAAGGAGGCACCTGATCCAATGGATCAGGTGCTAAGACACAAAAAAGGTGGGAAGTACAAGCCCCCACATGAGCTTGTACTCGTTGGGTCCCACCTTTTTGTGTCTTGCACCTGATCCATTGGATCAGGTGCCACCTGCTCTACATTAATATATATATATATATATATATATATATATATATATATATATATATATATATATATATATATACCCTCCTATAAATATATATATATGAACCCTATAGGAACTCTCAAAAGCCAAGGAAACGGCCAAAAACAAAAGGCTGCAACGGCTAGAATCTGGGCTGAAACGTCAGCGACAGTCAATTGATGAACAAATGACATTCGACTGTCCAACGGCTAAATAATTCACGATGACTATAATCTAAGCCAAAACAATCGACTGAAGAAGTCGATACAGTCGACTGTAAGCAGGACAGGCGCTTGTAAATCCTTCATCAGGCGACTGCTACAAGGGATGGAATAAAACAGAGAGATGCACTCTTTCACACTGTTTGTAGACAGGCGGCTGATGGCCAGTGTACAGGCGACTGTAAATACTGAACAAGTCGACTGACTAGCAAACTGGGATGAAGCCCATACAATGCGAGTTGCACACAGTCGACTGTTGAACAAATCACATGCAACTGTTGGAAGACAGTCGACTCTAAATTGACCATCAATCGATTGTTCCAAAAGCTCAATTAGAGTCAATAAAAAGTTGACTTGAGCAGTGCACCACAGTCGACTGTAGACGGCTCCACAGGCGACTGGAATCACCCAGTCGACTGTAAAACCTTCAGCAGGTGACTGTTGGATAGCCAAAGACTCCAAATGAGTCTTTGGTCAAGATGAGCCTATTGGGTTGGATTCTATGATAATCCTAAGGCTCGCTAAGATGGTTAAATGCATATGCATGAATGAATAAACCATCTATCAAGGCATTACATCAAACCTAGACTCAAGAAGGAGAGTAAGCAATAAATGAAATTACATGGATTACAATGCTTTCCTTAGAGTCTATGGCTTCAATCTTGATGCCTTGATGCTCCCCATCATCTCCAAGCTTTGGCACCCCTTGAGTCCAAGCTTTGGCCCTTCTCTACTTAATGTCCATCCTTGCACCAAGTATTTAGTCTCCAAAAATGATATTCTTGAAATGTAGCTATGAGACTAAAACAAGAGAGTCATTAGCAACAGCATAATGTTGTGATCATCATCAAAATAACATTGGTATGAAACACCAATACTCAACAATCTCCCCCCTTTTGATGATGACACACATTATGTAAAACATAAAGAAATAAAGCACAATGCTACTGAGCTCCCCCCTCCCACTTATATGCACCAAATATAAAATAAGATACACGATTGTAAATACTCATTATACCAAATGAAATAATGAGACACCATTGTGACATAAATAGGTACGGATTACATAAACCAATTGCAATAGAAAATAATCATGCACACATGAATGGTTTATACAATCCCACATATCTCTCCCCAAAGATATATCTCTCTCCTATAGACATATCTCTCTCCTAATATGCATATGTATGAAATACAAGATTTACATAATACATATATCTCTCCCCTTTGACATCGTCAAAAAGGTGGACATCAAAAATATCCCCCTTGTCATCTTAATCAAAAATGTGACAATATGCAAGAGTAAAGAAATATGATATCAAATTGTAAAAATTTAGTGGGTATCAATCACTATCCCATGCTCCCCCTAGATCATAGAAATGGTCAAGTTTTGACTTCTAGGATCTAATACCAATTGTAAAGAAGGAGATAAACAATCTCTAACAATTGAGATAATACCAGCTGTAAAAAAGGATCTTGAAAGATAATCCTCTTTACCAATGGTTAAACAAAAATTGGAGCCATGGGCCTAAAGTGTATCAAAGCAATAGATATGGAAAAATCAAGCTTCAATGATACACAATGATATTGCCAAAACAAAATATAACATGAAACCTGTTGGCAATATCCAAGGGGTTGAGTTTGAGACCCAATTAATCAATTGAACGACACCAATTGTGAAGCAATGATCCCAAAGACACCCTAAAATGAGAGTCAAAATATGTTTTAAAATAATAAATATACAACACATTAACTCTCACATTGTCATACATATGGATAAGAGAATGCATGCATGACAATGTATTCCCCAAGGTCCCATTTTTTATGAACAAAAATTTGAAAACATTTTCAAAATCATGAAACACACACAAACAATGGGTATGCTAAAAATAAACATTTAAGCACAATACCCATGTAATATGCATATGTGTGAGGAACCTAAACATTAGGAAACCAAACCCAAGAGGAGTTTGATTTCCTAATGTAATCACATGATGTGATCACATCCCTAACCAAAGAGTTGATGTAGCTATCCCTCTCTTGCACAATCCACTTAGTGGGAATCCATAATCTCAAGGATTTCCTAGGCAAGAGTTTTGCCTTTGCAAGAGGGGTGGATGTGGCATGCTTAGGTGTAGAAAAGAACTTCTTGGCATGCATAGAATAAGGATGTTGCTTCTTAGCAAAAAAAATGAAGGATTTTCATTTTTCCTCACCACCTTGTGATTTACATGCTTCTTGTTGGTGTTATTGTTATACAAGAAGGCATGTTGATTCTTCTTAGGTGCTTTAGCAATATTTCTTGAATTTGCACCCAAAAAAGAATTAGAGGTGGGTTTGGTTACCACCTTTGGAGTGTATCCCAAACATCCTCTATGGTTTGCCGGATGTTGTTTTTCAAGCAAACCGTGGAGTGAATCCCTAGAATAAACAAAGCTTTTGAGCTTTCGAGATTCCTCTTCGCATTTCAACGTAAGTTGTTGAATGCGAGTTTCTAAGCTAAAGTTTTGAGCTACTAATTTATCGTTGGAAGTGCTCAATTCCTAACTTGATAGAGAAGTGTGTCTCCCTCACTAGTGTCACAAACATGCAAAGCATCATTATTATTTACACTAGTAGATTCTAAAACATGCACCCTACTCATAGCATTCTTAAATTTTGCTTTCAATTTATCATATGATTCGATGCACTTACTTGCCACGTTGGAGGCCACATTGAAGCGATACTCAAGCTCCTCATATGGTAGCTTTGGATCCTCCTCTTCTTCACCATCGCTTTCCTCCTCACTCGAGCTTGACGAAGACTCTCCCCCATTAGCCATGAAGCACATTTTTTTGTTGGAGTTGAGCCGCGCATCTACCTCTTTATTGCTTGATCTTGAGGAGATTGATGAAGAATCATCAAAAGCCCCAAAGTACATGTGAGCTCGCTCCTTGTCATCCTCTTCTTCATCACTTGATGTGTCCTCATCGGAATCATCAAATGTGCCGACAAGTCCCTTCTTTTGGTTCTTGAATTTGGACTTGCCTTTCCAATGCTTCTTCCCTTTCCCTTTGTAAGTTTCTTTATCGGGCTTAGAAGGGCATTCGCTAGAAAGATGACCTTTTCTTTTAAAGTTGAAACAAATAGAATTGTTAGACTTGGAGGCAAACTTTGACAAAGATTTACCTTGCGTGCCCTTGAGGAATGCCTTGAATTGCTTGGAAAGCTCGATGTAATCATCATCGCTAACATCATCTTCTCCATCATCTTCACTCGATGCTCTCGATGGACTTTCTTCCTCCACTTGATTGGCTCCCTCTCGGCATGAAATGCAACCCCCTTTTACTTCTCGGGCTTCGTTGATTGAATCTCTTTCTTGTGTTGAAGTTTCACTTTATATACCATGAGATTTCCAATGCACTCCTCAATGGTGTATTTAGAGGAGTCAATTGACTCGAAAATCCCGTTGGCCTTTGACTCCCATTGAGATGTAAGCAAGTCAAGGATCTACTCCACACGATCCTCTTCGGAAATCACTTTCCCAAGTCCTTCCAACGCGTTCACAATATCAGTCAACCTTGTGAACATCTTCGAGATGTTTTCACCTTCCTGCATCTTAAACAACTCATATTTAGATTTAAATACGCATTGTTTAGATTTCTTTACCATCGAAGTCCCTTCATGAGAAATCTCCAATGTATGCAAAATTTCGTGGGCCGTTTTGCACATGGAGATGCGGTTGAACTCATTTAAGGTGAGGGCGCAATAGAATGCATTCATAGCACTCGCATTGACTTTGATCGAGTCCTTCTCCGCCTTAGTTCTTGAGCCACGGGTGAAGCAGGCTCCTTAAATGGCAACTCCGTGACGTCCCAAAGGTCTCGACCCTTCATGTAGATCATCATCATGAGCTTCCAACTTGGGTAGTTGGTTCCGTTGAAGAGTGGGGTCGAACAGTAGAGTGACCATCTTCATGAGACGCGGATGCAGCGTTGAATGCCATCGTTGCATTATGCTATAACCTCGCTTTGATACCAATTGTAAGGATCGCCTTACCCTTGCAATACTAACAACAACACACTAGGGGGGTGAATAATGTAAAGACACAAATTGCGTATTTAAAAATTAAACTTGCAAATGCGGAATTATAAATGCAAGAGGAATTTAAACATCACAACAATCCAAACGCAAACACAAGATATTACCCTGGTCCCCAAACTTGGGTACGTCCAGCCACACCAATATCAACTATAATTCTCACACAGAGAAGTGAATACAATCTTACACAGAGATACCTCACACATATGATTTGGATTCTCACACAGAGAAATCCTTACTCTCACACAAAGAGACCTCACACAGAGGATTTAGGATTCCCACAAAGAGATATCCTTGCTTTCACACAGAAAGAATTATGCTCTCACACAGAGAGACTCAAACTCTCACACAGAGATATCTCAACCAACCCTCACACAGAGAGTAAATAACTCTCACACAGAAAGATAGGGTTTCAATGAAATAACAAAGTAAAACAAATACTCTTACCTATATCTTGAGATGAACTTACTCATTAATGAATGCAAGGCATGGAAGAGGATCTCCAAGTGATGAGATTTGCTAGAAATGCACATGGATGACTTCCCTTGAGCTTGACTTCAATGCATGAAGGAGATTTATAGCTCTAAGAGGAAATGAGAGAGTTTGAGAGTGGCTTAATTAAACTCTAAAGATTTTCAATAGCATCAAGAAGTTCTAATGAACTCAGCTCTCTCATATATATATAGGAACCCTATAGGAACTCTAGCCCTCTCATATATATATATATGAACCCTATAGGAACTATCAAAAGCAAAGAAAACAACCAAACACTATAAGCTGCAACGGCTAGAATCTGGGCTGAAACATCAGCGACAGTCGACTAATGAACAAATGATAGTCGACTGTCCAATGGCTAAATAATTCCCAACGGCTATAATCTGAGCCAAGACAGTCGACTGATGAAGTCGATACAGTCAACTGTAAGCAGGACAGGCGCCTGTAAATCCTTCAGCAGGTGACTGCTGCAGGGGATGGAATAAAACAGAGAGATGTACTCTTTCACACTGTTTGCAGACAGGCGACTGATGGTCATTATACTGGCGACTGTCAAATGGACAGGCGACTGTAAATACTGAACAAGTCGACTGACTAGCAAACTGGGATGAAACCCAGACAATGCGAGTTGCGCACAGTCGACTGATGAACAAATCACAGGCGACTGTTGGAAGACAGGTGACTGTAAATTGACCGTCATTCGACTGTTCCAAAAGCTCAAGTAGAGTCAATAAAAAGTTGACTTGCGCAGTGCATCACAGTCGACTGTAGAAGGCTCGACAGGCCACTGGAATCACCCAGTCGACTATAAAACCTTCAGCAGGCAACTGTTGGAGAGCCAGAGACTCCAAATGAGTCTTTGGTTAAGATGAGCATATTGGGTTGGATTCTATGATAATCCTAAGTCTCACTAAGATGGTTAAATGCATATGCATGAATGAGAAGACCATTTATCACGGCATTACATCAAACCTAGACTCAAGAAGGAGAGAAAGCAATAAATGAAATTACATGGATTACAATGCTTTCCTTAGAGTCAATGGCTTCAATCTTGATGCATTGATGCTCCCCATCATCTCCAAGCTTTGGCACCCCATGAGTCCAAGCTTTGGCCCTTCTCCACTTGATCTCCATCCTTGCACCAAGTGTTTAGTGTCCAAAAATAATATTCTTGAAATGTAACTATGAGACTAAAACAATAGAGTCAGTAGCAACAACATAATGTTGTGATCATCATCAAAATAACATTGGTATGAAACACCAATACTCAACATCCATTACCTCTCTGTCGCCATATCCCTATTATTGAGTATTGACTCATCGGATTTGGTTTCGGATGATGAACAAACATAAATATATCGTGAACTAACTCTTTGTGAGCGCAGTTATGGAGATCGTCGCCAAACTTCTATGAACATCAAAAGCGACGTCTCAAGACTTCTCAAAGCGCGTGATCGTATGCCTAAAGCTTCGTTGAAGCTCAAGGACCATTATTGAAGTCATGAAGATTCTGAAGCTTTTGAAGACGGTTCGTCATAGTTTATTTAATGTCTTCTAGCTTTATTTTCGTAGAATGTTAAGCCTTGAGTAGGTCTTACGTTTTAATCTTCATAACGCTCATATCTTAGAGCTACGATCTTAGTAGAAGTCCATACAAACTTTCCCGAAGCTTTGCGCTTCGATTCGAGACTTCTTGTGCATGTTAGTTGGTTCAAGAAGAAGAACCAACCGACTAGATGGTGATCTAGTCGGTCGGAAAAGCTTCTTGGACCGACTAGTTTGCCTCCTTCAATTCCAAGCTCTTTACTGTTTACAGTTAGTCGGTCCAAGTTGAATCACCGACCGACTAGTTGATGAACTAGTCGGTCAGTGATCCGTCTTAGACCGACTAGTTGAGCCTCTACTGTACATGCCTAGTTACTGTTTATCGTTAGTCGGTCAAAGAACGTTTGTCGACCGACTAGTTGATGAACTAGTCGGTCAACATTTGTTCTTGGACCGACTAAATCAATTTGTACTCAGACTATTTGTTTTATCTCTTAGTCGGTCTAAGTTCACTCACCGACTGACTAGTTGTGAAACTAGTCGGTCGGCAAGTCTTCTTAGACCGACTAGTTGTCATCTCCTGTACTTCGACCTTTTGGTTGTTCAACCATTAGTCGGTCTACGTTGTATCACCGACCGACTAGTTGATGAACTAGTCGGTCAGTGATCCTTCTTTGACCGACTAGTCTGGTTCAGAATAGAGTCGTTGGAGCTTTAATTGAAACGTTTTTCTCTCTCTCTTTCCTCTATCCTATATATACTTGGAGTGCTGCATTCATTGCACTCAAGGCTGATATTAAGTGAACTTTAGAGATCAAAAGAGAAGCATTAAATCTCATTCAAATCTCATTCATTTCTCATCTTGAATCTCTCCCTCACTCTTATTTCAAAAGAGAGATTCATTGATTGTGAGCCTTCCAAGCCAAGTGCTTGATTCTAGGTCACCAACATCCACCTAGGACTCCATTGCTGGTCATCTACTTGGAGCTAGGGTTTGGTGCCCTTTCATCTTCCCCAAAATCCGTTTTGCCCTAATTCGTAAGTATACTCAAGGCATAGGGTTTTGTCGATAAGAATCTCGTATTTCATTTACTTTCATATTGTAAGTGTTTTACTCTCGGTTGTGAGAGTTTGTTTGTGATCCCGGGTTGTGAGAGTCACAATTTTCATTTGTGTATGATTTGACTTTGTGAATGTTTTTCACAAGTATTTCATAGTGCAAATTTGAGTTAGAGGATTCTAACTCAAGTATCCAGAGGGGATCCGGGTGTTTGGGACGTAGGATCACCGGGAACAAGTCGGGGAGACTTGGGTGGATCCGAACCCGTTAAATTGCTTGTTTGCGATTGTTTTCTTTGTTATCAATATTTACATTTCCGCATTATTGGTAGAGTTTGCAAGATAATTAGGAATTATACTCTTAATTATTTTAAAGTACTATTCACCCCCCCTCTAGTACTTGTGCAGTAGCTTAGTAGGTCATTACATTTGGTATCAGAGCCAAGTCTATAGCTATGTCTGCCAACGACAATAAGACCGTTCGTCCACCTTCAGATTACAGCACCTTCAGGAACCGTGAAGGAGCGTCTTCGGTGATGGAAGGACACTCGTCGACGAGGCCTCCCTTCTTCAACGGTACCAACTACGGGTACTGGAAATACCGGATGGAAATGTTCCTCCGGAGTGCTTCATTGTGGAGAGCCACGATGAAGGAGTATGTCGAGCCCGCCGAAGAAGATTTCAAGAAGTGGACTATCGCGGAGGTTGCCGCGAAGGTAAGCAATGCCAAGGCAATGAACGCCTTGCAATATGCTTTGGAGCCCGAGGACTTCAATAAGATATGCACATGTAAGAGTGCATATCAAATATGGAACTCCCTCCTCATCTTGCATGAAGGGACGAGTAGGGTAAGAGACTACAAACTCGTAGTTGTAAATAAAGATTACGAGTTATTTCTGTTGAGTATTGACTCCCCGGATTTGGTTTTGGATGATGAACAAACATAAATATATCGTGAACTAACACTTTGTGAGCGCAGTTATGGAGATCGTCGCCAAATTCATATGAACATCCAAAGCGACGTCTCAAGACTTCTCAAAGCACGTGATCGTATGCCTAAAGCTTCGTTGAAGCTCAAGGACCTTTATTGAAGTCATGAAGATTCGATTGAAGCTTTTGAATACGGTTCGTCATAGTTGATTTATAGTCTTCTAGCTTCATTTTCGTATAATGTTAAGCCTTGAGTAGGTCTTACGTTTTAATCTTCATAACGCTCATATCTTAGAGCTAGGATCTTAGTAGAAGTCCATACAAACTTTCCCGAAGCTTCGCGCTTTGATTCGCGACTTCTTGTACATGTTAGTTGGTTCAAGAAGAAGAACCAACCGACTAGATGGTGATCTAGTCGGTCGGAAAAGCTTCTTGGACCGACTAGTTTGCCTCCTTCAATTCATAGCTCTTTACTGTTTACAGTTAGTCGGTCTATGTTGAATCACCGACCGACTAGTTGGTGAACTAGTCGGTTAGTGATCCTTCTTAGACCGACTAGTTGAGCCTCTACTGTACATGCCTAGTTACTATTTATCGTTAGTCGGTCAAAGAACATTTGTAGACCGACTAGTTGATGAACTAGTCGGTCAACATTTGTTCTTGGACAGACTAAAATCAATTTGTACTCAGACTATTTGTTTTATCTCTTAGTCAGACCGACTAGTTGTGAAACTAGTCGGTTGGCAAGTCTTCTTGGACCGACTAGTTCTGTAAGTCTGAACTTCGACCTTTTGGCTATTCTACCATTAGTCGGTCTACGTTGTATCACCGACCGACTAGTTGATGAACTAGTCGGTCAGTGATCCTTCTTTGACCGACTAGTCTGGTTCAGAATAGAGCCGTTGGAGCTTTAATTGAAACGTTTTTCTCTCTCTCTTTCCTCTAACCTATAAATACTTGATGTGCTGCATTCATTGCACTCAAAGCTGATATTAAGAGAAGTTTAGAGATCAAAAGAGAAGCATTAAATCTCATTCAAAGCTCATTCATTTCCATTCAAGAATCTCTCCCTCACTCTTATTTCAAAAGAGAGATTCATTGATTGTGAGCCTTCCAAGCCAAGTGCTTGATTCTAGGTCACCAACATCCACCTAGGACTCCATTGCTGGTCATCTACTTGGAGCTAGGGTTTGGTGCCTCTTCATCTTCCCTAAAATCCGTTTTGCCCTAAATCGTAAGTTTACTCAAGGCATAGGATTTTGTCGGTAAGAATTTCTATTTCAATTTACTTTGATATTGCAAGTGATTCACTCTCGGTTGTGAGAGTTTGTTTGTGATCCCGGGTTGTGGGAGTCACAATTTCATTTGTGTATGATTTGACTTTGCGAAGGTTTTTCATAAGTATTTCATAGTGCTAAATCTTGAGTTAGGGTTTCTAACTCAAGTATCCGGAGGGGATCCGGGTGTTTGGGACGTAGGATCACCGGAAACAAGTCGGGGTGACTTGGGTGGATCCGAACCCGTTAAATTGCTTGTTTGCGATTGTTTTCTTTGTTGTCTAATATTTACATTTCCGTATTTCCGCATTATTGGTAGAGTTTGCAAGATAATTAGGAATTATCCTCTTAATTAGTTTAAAGTACTATTCACCCCCCCCCCCCCCTCTAGTACTTGTGCAGTAGCTTAGCAGGGCATTACAATTTCATATGCTACAGGGTGAGAAGATGAAGAAGTACTATGCTCGCTTCGTCGACATCACCAACGAGTTGGAGGCTCTTGGTAAGACCTACACCCAAAAGGAGAAAGTCTCGAAGATCATCGATGGACTTCCTTCTTGTTGGGAGAAACGTACCTTCGCCATCGAGGAAGGTAATGACATGAAAACATATACTGTCGTACAACTAATGGGTACCTTAATGTCTTATGAGGTACGCAAGGATAGCAAGCTAAAGTTGCAGGACAAGATGAAGTCCTACTTGAAGCAAGACGAGCCAAAGAAAAAGGATATTGCTTTCAAGGCCGCTCCATCAACATCTACATCGACCGATGATGAAGACTCGGAAGACGAGTTGGACTTGGAGTCCATGGCTCTCATGGCAAAGAAGTTCAACCGGTTCTTCCGAAAAGGTAATTTCAAGAACAAATCCAAGTTTAGTTCTTCTAACGCCTCCTCTCCTTTGTGTTTCAAATGCAACAAGCCAGGACATATGAAAGCGGATTGTCCTCAAAACAAGTAAAAGGAGAAGTGGAAGGCGCCAAAATTCGACAAGTCCAAGAAGTACAAGAAAGGGTACAAGAAGGGACTTGTCGGGACATTCACCGACTCCGAGGATTCCTCAAGTGGAGAGTCGGACGATGAGCAAGTGGAGCAAGCACATATGTGCTTCATGGCTAGAGAGGAGCATGATCAAGGATCTTCCTCCTCTGATGATAGCGACAATGAAGGCGATGAGGTAACCATGGTTGACCTTAGACATGCTAAAGAGCAAATATGGTTTAAATACACTAAATTAGTAAATAGGTATACTAAAGTAAAAGATGATTTAGCTAGCATCCAAACCTCGCCTAAACCTATCATCACCAACAACGACACCGTTGTTGAAGAGTTGAAGAATGAGATTGTAAATCTGCAACGACCCGGTCCCCGGGATACCGGATAAGTACGAATCCGTATCAGGTATTCCCGAAGAGGCGAGTGTTACGTAGAAAGAAAGAATAGAAGAGAGTAGGAAGAACACTGCAGGTACTACGCACGTGCTGGGAAGTACAAGTAAAACTCCGTCACAGATAAAAACACTGAGAAAATAACAAAAGTACAATATTCCATTTTATTGATACATGGATACATCTTATACATACACCAACATCTTCATATTCACAACTCTAAGTACAAAGGTCCACCCGAAAATAAACACCAAAAAGTACAAGTCTCTCATCATACCCCTCACCACCCAATACTACAACTGATCACCAACTCCGAAGCTCCAGCCGCTATCTCCAACCTCCAACTCACATGACCTGCAAGTCAACGGGGACACATCAACGCGTGACCCAGTAGAAACTCCTAACACTCTAGCAGAACCCAGTTTTAGAACTAGTCTGTCTATCTAGGGAGGGTAGTCTAACAAGTAAGGTTCATGGTGCGTAAAAGTAATCACATTCCAACATGCGAACCTAGTTATGAGAACGTGCAAAAACATGCATATGAAACCATATTATGAAATGCAGCTATTGAAAGGAAGCTTAAGAACATGTTACCATGGGACAATAGCATTAAAGTACACAAAAATAAGGAGACATGATATAACAACATTTATAAATTAAAGACAACTAATATACGTTGTTGATTCACATATTTGGAACCCGTGTAAACCGTAGAACGCTAAGGATGCAGACTTCACCCAGGGTGGGTGAAAAAGTGGTACCACAACCAGCGACACGAGCACTGGAGGGGCCTCTCGTAACTCTCCGTACCCGAACGGAACAAGGTATGGGAGTGAGACAAACTCGGTTTTTCTGTCGGACAAACGGAGCAAACCATCAATTACCGTCATGATGCATCACGAGTACACCAACAGCCTCTCCAACCCTTTCAACTCGCTCTTCTGGGAGTGATACAGTGGGTGAGAATTCATATCATATGTCCGCTCCTTAACTCCTAAAGTTTACCAGTTTTCCCCCAAACCCGTGTCACCCTCCTTTAGGAGGACTGATACATTCCTCATTCTCACTCTCAGTTTTCAAGATATTACTTCGTTTGTCAACGAATCATCTAGCGAACTTGAATACCGCTTTAACCAAATTTTAACAATATCATCATCATCATCATCATCATCATCATCATCATCATCATCTCAATTAAAGAATTGCATGGAATATCATCACAAACTCATCGTTATGAACAAACTAATGTGAAAGCATAAACAAATTGAACTTAAATATTATTGACATAACGAATATTTCATGAACCATCTGCATAACTATATGTATCAAGAGCATGTCATTGAGAACATGATTAGCACAAACAAACTTAACTTCAAACAAAACTACACCATGATAAGTACTAAGCAAAATTAGCATATGAATCTGTCAAAACCATTACAGCAGAAAGAATATCACTTTAGGCTATCTACAGTCAGAATTGGTGTCTGGTCCCTTCACGAAAGTTGTAGATATGCGTGTTTTCCTTTCATTAACCAATTTTCATAAGCTCAGTTGACATATGTGATTTATGGTGGATTTTCTCCTAACAGGTATAATTTCAGCATTCTGAACCAGAAACTGAGTTCAGTTCAAGTCCATTTTTCTACAAGTTACAGATAGAATTAAAATCTAAAAAAATTATGGGTTGAATATCTTGAAGTCAGCTTTTCAAGGACATCAAGATCATAATATTTTATAAAGTGTGCATGGAGTTCTACTCGTTTTACTGAAAGGTGTCAAAACTGTCTAAAAACAGACCAGTTTTAGAAACTGAGTTTTTACCCTAGTTTCAGTCCGAATTTGCAAAACTTGTAAACGTGAAAGTTATTATGGACTACAATATGAATAACATATATTTTTTTCATATTTTTCTTTCATCTACGTTGGGAGATATTCTCAGTTTAACAGAGAATAAAAATACTGGAATTTCAGAACAGTTTTGATTGAAACACCAGTTTGCATATCCAATTTTTTATAAAATCATACGGCTAGAATTTGGAAAAATGATCTAAATGAAAGTTGTTCATAACAATGAGATACCCAACATATAAAATTTCCAAAGCATTTTCATTAGCCAATTAACCCCAGCACTTAGTCAAAGTTTCAGTTTTTCTGGATCAAATTTCAGCATGAAAAAGTTAACTCAATTCTCCTTTTCCTAAAACTAAATTCTACCTAAGTGAAAGGAATTTCTACCTTGCAAAAGTCCTCCAAAATATTTCTTTGGACCTTCTTAGTCCTTGATGGAGAGTCACATATCCTCCTTCTCCAAGTTCCAATTGATCTCCAAAAAGTAGGGTTTTGGGGCTAATTTGGACTAATTTTAGATGTTGGAATGATGAGGGGTCATTGGTGGTGGAAGGGAAGGAGTAATTGGTGGTGATGGAGGAGGAAGGGGTGGTGCAAGAGGGGAGAAAGGGGAGGAGGAATTTTGACCAGAATTTTGGGGGGTGAGGGAGAGAAAAATGAGGGTTTTCTTGAATTTTTTTGTATTTTGTTTTCCATACCTAGTTTTTAGGAATCCCTAAAATCCTCTCCACCATCCATTTAGTCAAGATTTTTGCCATGTGTTCTCTAATTAACTAACAATATGACACATAATAGGATGTGTTGTCATGGTAAGAAAAATGTGTATTTTGTATTTTAAGAAATTAAAAATACATGAAGAAATACTTCATACACTCCAAATACATGTATTTCTCCAAATACTCTCATATACTAAATTCAAGTAATGAGTTTAAAATATTTTAAAATAAATTCCTACACCAAAATAATTAAAGAAAAATACGGGCATACTCCCCAAAAATCATACGCACTTATCTACGCCCAAAAATACCTACATATATACGTTTATAGGGATACTGGGTATTACAAAATCTCAAATCTCAACTTGAACATGTTCACATTGAGGATCCGGAGGAACATTTTGACTTCTCAAAACTTGACTTTGAGTATTGAGAATGAAAATCTCAAATCTCGTGTTTATGTGCTCACATCGCAAGTATCCACTTTGGATGCTTCTATGCGTTCTCTCACCGAGAAATATGAGTGCACATTAGGCCGAATTAACAAATTCAATAAGGGTAAGGACCATTTGGATAAAATCCTAAATGACTTACTTCCGGCCAATCACCACATTGGTTTGGGGTATACGATGGGAAATTCATCCAAAGCGGCCACTACCTTTGTTAGGCCAACTTCTGATGCCTCAACGAGTGGTAGCAAACACTCTATTGGTAGTTCATCTACCAATGGTGCTTCCATCTCGTACACACCCTCGTTTGGAAAGAAACCCACTTTGGGTGGACCTCCAAAGAAGGGTCATGCTTACATGTACACAAATACCATGCCACCTAGGAGCACACATCCTACTCCACATGCTCACACGTATGATGATTTTTATGCACCACATCCACGGGCACGTGCACACCATGTGAGACACCCTCACGTACGTGTTCCTCCGCGTGCATATGTTCACCCACATCATCATATGAATAATTCTCATCATGCACCATTTCATCATGTTCCTTATGCCTATCCACGACATGCATCACGTAGAAATCAACAACGCATGCATGCTCCCAATAGGAATAGGGCTCCCAAAATCTTCACTATTTGGAGCCCAAAGGACACAAGCATGAATGAAAAACAAGTTTATATGAATTCGTATTTTATGAATGTCGTACATAGTGATAATTATGTGGGGAAGTCTAAGTCCAATTGGACTTGGCTTCCAAAGGTCTAATCTTTTGGACCCAATGACCTTGGGTACCATGATACGATATTTTCTATCTTTAGGTACTCAAGAAAAAGAAACGGAGCAACAAATTTAAATTTAGCTCCAAGAGGAATTGGATACTCGATAGCGGGTGTTCAAAACACATGACGGGTGACGCTCAATTGCTCTCCGGAGTGGTGCCCATTGCAAATGGGAACCGGGTAGTCTTTGGAGGCAACGAGAGCTGAACCATCATAGGTGTTGGAAAAGTGGGTAATCCTTCTAAACCACTTATAAGTGATGTTTACCTTGTTAAAGGATTAAACCACAATCTTATTTCAATAAGCCAACTTTGTGACAAAGGTTACAAAGTTAGCTTTGCGAAAGGAATGTGCCATATTTTAAGAAACGATAATAATGATTTATTATTTTCCGGAACATGCCATAAGGATATATATCCTAGATCTTCCAAGATCACATGAACAATGTCTCATTGCCAACACAAGTGAACAACACTTATGGCATCGACGTTTTGGTCATGTGAACTTTGGAACACTATTTAAGCTTTCCAAGCTAAACTCTATTAGAGGCTTCCCTAAGCTTGTCTTTCAAAAGAAAAGCTTTTGTGACTCGTGTCAACGAGGCAAGCTTCCTAAATCGTCTTTTAAACCTAAGAAAAGCATTTCTTCTAAGCGGCCACTAGAGTTATTACATCTAGATTTATTTGGGCCAACTAGAGTTGCTTCATTTGGTAATGCTAGATATGGACTTGTCATCGTTGATGACTTTTCTAGATTTACTTGGGTATTTTCCTTAAGTAATAAAAATGATGCTTTTGAAAACTTCACAATATTTGTCAAGAAAGTACAAAATCTCATTGGAACCACCATTGTCACTATTCGTAGTGATCATGTAGGGGAATTTTAGAATGAGTCTTTTGAGAACTTTTGTGATGAAGTTGGTATTACACACACCTTTTCATTCCCTCGCGCACCTCCTCAAAATGGTGTTGTTGAGAGAAAGAATAGGACGCTAGTGGAGTGTGCTCGCACTATGCTTTATGATAGCCAACTTGGCCATCAATTTTGGGCGGAAGCGGTACATACCGCTTGCTATGTGTTTAATAGAATACTTTTGAGGCCCGGCACTAAACAAACTTGTTATGAATTTTTTTTGGGTAGATTGCCTCAAGTTAAACATTTTCGAGCTTTTGGTTCAAAATGTTTTATTAAGAACACGTATGGTAGTTTGGACAAATTCGATCCAAGATCCGATGAGGGGATATTTGTTGGATATTCCTCACGTAGCAAAGCCTACCGGATATACAACAAACGAACCTCAACGATCGAGGAATCACTTCATGTTTTATTTAATGAAGGCTTTATCCCGACTAGAATTACAAATGATGATGACTCCATGGATGTCTTATGTGATTCAATTGGTAATTCTAATTCTATTGATTCTAATGATACTAACCCTACTAATGAATCTTTTGAGAATGTTCATAGTGATCAGAGAATTCCCAAACGGCTTCATACCGTTCGTGACCATCCTCATGAGCAAGTCATTGGCAATATCCTTGATAGTGTCAAGACGAGATCTCTAGTCAACTACTTCGCTCATTGTGCCTTTGCCTCCTCGATAGAGCCAAAGAATATTAATGAAGCGTGCGAATATGGTGCTTGGATCTTAGCCATGGAGGAGGAACTCATTCAATTCGAGAGGAATGAGGTTTGGGAGCTTGTTCCATTGCCTTCGAAGAACCACACCGTCATAGGTACGAAGTGGATTTTCAAGAACAAGACCGACGAGAACCTAATTGTCGTCCGGAACAAAGCTCGGTTAGTAGCTCAAGGCTACCAGCAAGAGGAATGTATCGATTTCGAAGAATCCTTTGCTCCGGTAGCTAGATTAGAATCTATTAGATTATTGTTATCTTTTGCATGCCATAAAGATTTTAAACTCTTTCAAATGGATGTAAAAAGTACATTTTTAAACGGAGATGTTGTTGAGGAAGTTTATGTTTCTCAACCTCCGGGTTTTATAAATGAAAATTTTCCAAATCGTGTTTTCAAACTTAAGAAAGCACTTTACGGTTTGAGACAAGCTCCTCGAGCTTGGTATGACCGTTTAAAGAATTTTCTTTTGGATTTGGGTTTTAAAATGGGAGAAGTTGATTCTACATTATTTGTTAAGTATTCGAATAATGATATAATTTTAGTTCAAATATATGTTGATGATATCATTTTCGGTGCTACTAACTTCACTCTTTGCTAAGAGTTTTCTAATGTGATGAAGGATCAATTTGAGATGAGCCACATGGGTGAGATCAAATATTTCTTAGGTCTCCAAATTCGCCAAATGAATGATGCAATCTTCATCCACCAAACCAAGTACACGGTGGAGTTGCTAAAGCGATTTGGAATGGAGAATGCCTCCGGGAAGAAGACTCCAATGAGCACGACTACACATCTTGATAAAGATGCGGGCAGAAAAGATGTAGACATTCGTCTATATCGAGGTATGATAGGTAGTTTACTATATCTTACCGCAAGTAGGCCCGATATTATGTTTGCCGTATGTGTATGTGCTCGTTATCAGTCTCAACCTAAGAAATCACACTTAGTAGCGGTAAAACGTATTTTCCGTTATTTAAGTTACACACTTGATTTTGGATTACTTTATCCAAAATCTAGCACGTATGAGTTAATCTCACATAGTGACGCAGATTATGGGGATGCAAATCCGACAGGAAAAGTACTGGTGGCACTTGCCATTTTATAGGAAATTCTCTTGTCTCTTGGTTTTCCAAGAAGCAGAATTCCGTATCACTTTCAACCACTGAGTCGGAATATATTGCCGCGTGTGCTCAGGTTCTTTGGATGAGACACACACTTAAAGACTTTGGTATAAACTGTGATACTTGCCCTATCATGGTGGACAACCAAAGTGCAATTTGTCTCTCTAAGAATCCGGTACACCATTCCCGTTCTAAACACATAGATGTCCGACACCATTTCTTAGATGATCATGTTGCTAAAAAGGACATCATATTAGTTTGCGTTGAAACCCAGAAGCAAATCACCGATATTTTCACGAAACCCCTAAAGGAAGACTCCTTTGTGCGGTTACGTCGAGAATTGGGGATTATGGGTGAATCCGAGATTTAGGATTCATATGTTCAATAATCTTGCATGCTATTCAATTTCATTATATTTGCACATGCTAGATTTATTGGAATTTTCTGGATTTTTCGTTGAATTTTTGGAATTTTCGCTCGATTTGTTCATAAACGTCAAATTTCAAATTTTCGATGTTTTTTTGGAAAGTTAATGTATACTAAAAATGTGTGTCAGAATGTACAATAGCGGGAAGGGGATGGCCGGAATTAGAAACAGAATGGGGAGGGGGCACAAGCGCCGTCACCCAAAACAAATTTTCGATGTTTAATGGGGTAGTATAATGATATTTAAGAGTTTTTCGATGTTTCGTCCAAGTGCAATTAGGAGAGAACTCAAAATTTTCAATTTTCAAAATTTTGAACTCTGTTAGTCGGTTCATGTTCATTGACCGACCGACTAGATCATCATCTAGTCGGTCAGTGAATGAACTCAGACCGACTAACTCAAGCCCTAAATTTTGGCTTCAGTTACTGTTTGCACTTAGTCGGTTCAAGCTCATTGGCCGACCGACTAGATGGTCATCTAGTCGGTCAGCGCTTGAACTCTGACCGACTAAGTGCTCAGGGACAGTTGCCTCTTTTGATATTCCAATCGACTTATACACTCATCTAACCGACTTAATCTCTCATTAGTCGGTGCGAAACTCCTCTCCCTGCTCAAAACCCCCGAGCCCCTTCGTCTTCCTCCTCCCTCCTCCGTCGAGTTCGTCGATCTCCGGCCATCTTTCCGACCATCTCCGGCCGTGGATCTCTTCCTCTCCTCCTAGGTATCCTCCTTCTCAGCCTTTAGACCTAGGGTTCCTCGTTTTCCAATCATTTTCAGTTGCTAGGGTTTCGGCTCGGGTTTGTTTTAGGTTTCTTCGATTTCTAGGGTTGATTCGTGCGTGTCTTGTCGCGCTTATGGCACGAACACGTCTTCCGATCGAACCTACTCGTCCATCGCCTATGACCGTTGATTCACCTCCTAGAGAACCCTCGCAACCTAAACGCCGATCTAAATCAACCCACCCTTCGTCGTCTTCGCCTCCTCTTAAGAAGAAGAGGACGACGACCGCCAAGCCTAGATTCCAATCTCAGTCTCAACCCAAGCCAAAACCCAAGCTTAAGAAGCAGACTGTGTCTCCCTCCTCTTTTCGTACACCCACTCCCGGTGCTTCAGATTCCGACACGAAATATATCCCTGAGACCGAGACCCATAGGGATCCTACTCATCCACCCCGTTCTAGAACCCGACAGCCTAAGGGGAAGGGTCCGATGCCAGTTGGCGGTGTCGATATTTCATTATGTCGCGATGACCCGATGTGTCTCGTGGCATATAACCATATCGAACACTGTCTGCTGCTGTTGGAGCATTTCGTACAGTTTTCCGACTTCCCAGGCGTTACTGATCTTCTATCGTCTAGCGGTCTTATCGATTATCTTCGGTATGACCCTAAGGCGAATCCCCATCCATACCCTCGCCTTGTCAAACTATTCTACGCCAATAGGGTTCGCAGTCAGTACGACGAGACCCACTCTATTGAGACTACTGTCTTGGGGACACCGATAGTCCTCACAGTAGAAATCTTAGGAGAGTTGATAGGTGTCTCCTCGTCTGGCCTTCTTCCTTCGGATATTTCTATCGATGATATTTCTGAGCTTGATCAGGTGATGCTCGCCGAGATCTTTCATGAGATTCCTCCTGCCATGATTGGCGTTCCCTCGAAGTCCTTCAAGCCGAATGCTTGGGTACTTAATCTGATCTTGAAGTCGTGCCTCCTCCCGAAGTACGGCTCTTCTTCATTGCCATCCCAGCCATTCCTGAAGCTCATTTATGCCATCTTCATGGGGAGCGAGATTAACTGGGCTCGGATCATTCTCGATAAGATGGATTCTTTCGAGTGTATCCGAAAGTCCACGAAATCTGCTCATATCCCATATCCGTGCCTGTTGACACTTGTTTTCCGTCACTTTCGTGTCACTCTGCCTCCTGATGATGAGCGTCCCCTCGGTCTCCCTCTGAATGCGATGGCCGTCAAGAAGTCTCTTGCGGCGCTTCGTCATGTTTAGAGGACGACCCCGTCTGCTTCAGCCTCTGCTTCAGCTACTCCTGCTCCCTCTCCTACTCTTGCTGACTTCACACGTATGTTGAAACATGTGGAGTCTTGCTGTGCTCGATCTGAGGAGATTCTTGCTTGTATCGCCTCTCGTTTGGGTATTGATATCCCTCCGTCAGTTTCTGACGAGGAGGAGTTGGATGAGGATAAGATCGATGAGCTTGTTCGTTCTGCTGCTGCTCGTGCCCCTGTGGGTACGTCTTCGGGTGCTGTTGCTGCTTCTGCCGGTGATCCCGAGAGCACACCTGCTGCCACCGTTCCTCCGGTGGATGCTTCTTCTGTTGCTGCTCCCGAGACAACTTCTGTCGTGCCAGAGATTTTCACTCCAGCTGACCCAGTGACCACCTCACCTCCTGCAGAGCCTGCTGCTGCTGCAGATCCTCCCGCTGCCTCCTGAGCTTCTTTGAGGACTCTCCCGATGCACATTGGATGATAGATCTAGTTGTGAGAGTGTTGGGTAGGATAGAGGGTGGTTGTGGAATTTTGATATTTTTGGATATATTTTGATGTATCTCTGATGATGTTGTGATATTTTTGTATGTTTTGTGATACTTCTATATATGTTGTGTTGTGAGATACATGATGTTGTATTTTGTGCTTCGATCTGAGGATCGTTTATGTATGTCGGCAATGTATCTTTTTGATGTACTCATGTTTCACATATATATATACATCGATGTTGACATTTATTCTCTTGTGCACATTATATTCTTTTTATGTCTCTGATGTTTGATATCGTCGCTCGACGATAATAACTTGGTTAAATAGAAATTATTTCTACGAAAACATAGAATTGTTTTCCATGCACTAAATTAACCAAGAATGTTGATATTGGAGAGTATATTCCATAACTCAATCCGTAAAATTGATTTGAGTTTTGATGATTTTATTTATCGACTTTCGACTTTGGTCTCATTGACACGCTTTGATTTAATTCGTTAATTTCCTTTGGTGTCATTTGGACCGTGGTCGTATTCTATGACTCCCATGCTTTTATTTGAAGCCATTGTTGTTGTCATTGTTCTCCTCCCGCTCTTTTTGCTTATGCCAAAGGGGGAGAGATATAATAATGACGATGAGCTAAATGATAATTTAAAGCATTTTTCCAAGAATCTAATTTGATATGTTAGATTCAGGGGGAGTTAAGACATATAAATGGATTTTCAAATCCGATATTTCAATAATCGATTAACATTTTGTACTTTACTCGTCTGCTTGATGCGTATGATTAATATATATTCTGGAGCTAACGTGTCATCAATGCAGGGGGAGTAAGTAAATTTCATTTGAATCGTTATTTTTGATTATTATTTATGTTGGTTTGTCATCACCAAAA
Source organism: Scilla litardierei (assembly GCA_030789695.1). Taxonomy (NCBI): domain Eukaryota; kingdom Viridiplantae; phylum Streptophyta; class Magnoliopsida; order Asparagales; family Asparagaceae; genus Scilla; species Scilla litardierei. Next base: position 270,877,131 of record CM061141.1, on the reverse strand, counting down.
AGGGGGAGAATGTTGAGTATTGACTCCCCGGATTTGGTTTCGAATGATGAACAAACATAAATATATCGTGAACTAACACTTTGTGAGCGCAGTTATAGAGATCGTCGCCAAATTCATATGAACACCCAAAGCGACGTCTCAAGACTTCTCAAAGCGCATGATCGTATGCCTAAAGCTTCGTTGAAGCTCAAGGACCTTTATTGAAGTCATGAAGATTCGATTGAAGCTTTTGAAGACGGTTCGTCATAGTTTATTTATAGTCTTCTAGCTTCATTTTCATAGAATGTTAAGCCTTGAGTAGGTCTTACGTTTTAATCTTCATAACGCTCATATCTTAGAGCTAGGATCTTAGTAGAAGTCCATACAAACTTTCCCGAAGCTTCGCGCTTCGATTCGCGACTTCTTGTGCATGTTAGTTGGTTCAAGAAGAAGAACCAACCAACTAGATGGTGATCTAGTCGGTCGGAAAAGCTTCTTGGACCGACTAGTTTGCCTCCTTCAATTCATAGCTCTTTACTGTTTATAGTTGGTCGGTCTATGTTGAATCACCGATCGACTAGTTGGTGAACTAGTCGGTCAGTGATCCTTCTTAGACCGACTAGTTGAGCCTCTACTGTACATGCCTAGTTACTGTTTATCGTTAGTCGGTCAAAGAACGTTTGTCGACCGACTAGTTGATGAACTAGTCGGTCAACATTTGTTCTTGGACCGACTAAATCAATTTGTACTCAGACTATTTGTTTTATCTCTTAGTCGGTCTAAGTGCACTCACCGACCGACTAGTTGTGAAACTAGTCGGTTGGCAAGTCTTCTTGGACCGACTAGTTCTGAAAGTCTGAACTTCGACCTTTTGGCTGTTCTACCATTAGTCGGTCTACGTTGTATCACCGACCGACTAGTTGATGAACTAGTCGGTCATTGATCCTTCTTTGACCGACTAGTCTGGTTCAGAATAGAGCCGTTGGAGCTTTAATTGAAACGTTTTTCTCTCTCTTTCCTCTAACCTATAAATACTTGATGTGCTGCATTCATTGCACTCAAGGCTGATATTAATAGAAGTTTAGAGATCAAAAGAGAAGCATTAAATCTCATTCAAAGCTCATTCATTTCCATTCAAGAATCTCTCCCTCACTCTTATTTCAAAAGAGAGATTCATTGATTGTGAGCCTTCCAAGCCAAGTGCTTGATTCTAGGTCACAAACATCCACCTAGGACTCCATTGCTGGTCATCTACTTGGAGCTAGGGTTTGGTGCCTCTTCATCTTCCCCAAAATCCGTTTTGCCCTAAATCATAAGTTTACTCAAGGCATAGGATTTTGTCGGTAAGAATTTCTATTTCAATTTACTTTGATATTGCAAGTGATACACTCTCGGTTGTGAGAGTTTGTTTGTGATCCCGGATTGTGGGAGTCACAATTTCATTTGTGTATGATTTGACTTTGTGAAGGTTTTTCACAAGTATTTCATAGTGCTAAATCTTGAGTTAGGGTTTCTATCTCAAGTATCCGGAGGGGATTCGGGTGTTTGGGACGTAGGATCACCGGGAACAAGTCGGGGAGACTTGGGTGGATCCGAACCCGTTAAATTGCTTATTTGCGATTGTTTTCTTTGTTGTCTAATATTTACATTTCCGTATTTCCGCATTATTGGTAGAGTTTGCAAGATAATTAGGAATTATCCTCTTAATTATTTTAAAGTACTATTCACCCCCCCTCTAGTACTTGTGCAGTAGCTTAGCAGGGCATTACAATTTCATATGCTACAGGGTGAGAAGATGAAGAAGTACTATGCTCGCTTCGTCGACATCACCAACGAGTTGGAGGCTCTTGGTAAGACCTACACCCAAAAGGAGAAAGTCTCGAAGATCATCGATGGACTTCCTTCTTGTTGGGAGAAACGTACCTTCGCCATCGAGGAAGGTAATGACATGAAAACATATATTGTCGTACAACTAATGGGTACCTTAATGTCTTATGAGGTACGCAAGGATAGCAAGCTAAAGTTACAGGACAAGATGAAGTCCTACTTGAAGCAAGACGAGCCAAAGAAAAAGGCTATTGCTTTCAAGGCCGCTCCATCAACATCTACATCGACCGATGATGAAGACTCGGAAGACGAGTTGGACTTGGAGTCCATGGCTCTCATGGCAAAGAAGTTCAACCGGTTCTTCCGGAAAGGTAATTTCAAGAACAAATCCAAGTTTAGTTCTTCTAACGCCTCCTCTCCTTTGTGTTTCAAATGAAACAAGCCAGGACATATGAAAGCGGATTGTCCTCAAAACAAGCAAAAGGAGAAGTGGAAGGCACCAAAATTCGACAAGTCCAAGAAGTACAAGAAAGGGTACAAGAAGGGACTTGTCAGGACATTCACCGACTCCGAGGATTCCTCAAGTGGAGAATCGGATGATGAGCAAGTGGAGCAAGCACACATGTGCTTCATGGCTAGAGAGGAGCATGATCAAGGATCTTCCTCCTCTGATGATAGCGACAATGAAGGCGATGAGGTAACCATGGTTGACCTTAGACATGCTAATGAGCAAATATGGTTTAAATACACTAAATTAGTAAATAGGTATACTAAAGTAAACGATGATTTAGCTAGCATCCAAACCTCGCCTAAACCTATCATCACCAACAACGACACCGTTGTTGAAGAGTTGAAGAATGAGATTGTAAATCTCAAATCTCAACTTGAACATGTTCACATTGAGGATCCGGAGGAACATTTTGACTTCTCAAAACTCGACTTTGAGTATTGAGAATGAAAATCTCAAATCTCGTGTTTATGTGCTTACATCGCAAGTATCCACTTTGGATGCTTCTATGTGTTCTCTCACCGAGAAATATGAGTGCACATTAGGCCGAATTAACAAATCAATAAGGGTAAGGACCATTTGAATAAAATCCTAAATGACTTACTTCCGGCCAATCACCACATTGGCTTGGGGTATACGATGGGAAATTCATCCAAAGCGGCCACTACCTTTGTTAGGCCAACTCCCGATGCCTCAACGAGTGGTAGCAAACACTCTATTGGTAGTTCATCTTCCAATGGTGCTTCCACCTCGTACACACCCTCGTTTGGAAAGAAACCCACTTTGGGTGGACCTCCAAAGAAGGGTCATGCTTACATGTACACAAATACCATGCCACCTAGGAGCACACATCCTACTCCACATGCTCACACGTATGATGATTTTTATGCACCACATCCACGGGCACGTGCACACCATGTGAGACACCCTCACGCACGTGTTCCTCCACGTGCATATGTTCACCCACATCATCATATGAATAATTCTCATCATGCACCATTTCATCATGTTCCTTATGCCTATCCACGACATGCATCACGTAGAAATCAACAACGCATGCATGCTCCCAATAGGAATAGGGCTCCCAAAATCTTCACTATTTGGAGCCCAAAGGACACAAGCATGAATGAAAAACAAGTTTATATGAATTCGTATTTTATGAATGTCGTGCATAGTGATAATTATGTGGGGAAGTCTAAGTCCAATTGGACTTGGCTTCCAAAGGTCTAATCGTTTGGACCCAATGACCTTGGGTACCATAATACGATATTACCATAATACGATATTTTCTATCTTTAGGTACTCAAGAAAAAGAAACGGAGCAACAAATTTAAATTTAGCTCCAAGAGGAATTGGATACTCGATAGCGGGTGTTCAAAACACATGACGGGTGACGCTCAATTGCTCTCCGGAGTGGTGCCCATTGCAAATGGGAACCGGGTAGTCTTTGGAGGCAACGAGAGTGGAACCATCATAGGTGTTGGAAAAGTGGGTAATCCTTCTAAACCACTTATAAGTGATGTTTACCTTGTTAAAGGATTAAACCACAATCTTATTTCAATAAGCCAACTTTGTGACAAAGGTTACAAAGTTAGCTTTGCGAAAGGAATGTGCCATATTTTAAGAAAAGATAATAATGATTTATTATTTTCCGGCACACGCCATAATGATATATATATCCTAGATCTTCCAAGATCACATGAACAATGTCTCATTGCCAACACAAGTGAACAACACTTATGGCATCGACGTTTTGGTCATGTGAACTTTGGAACACTATTTAAGCTTTCCAAGTTAAACTCTATTAGAGGCTTCCCTAAGCTTGTCTTTCAAAAGAAATTCTTTTGTGACTCATGTCAACGAGGCAAGCTTCCTAAATCGTCTTTTAAACCTAAGAAAAGCATTTCTTCTAAGCAGCCACTAGAGCTATTACATCTAGATTTATTTTGCCCAACTAGAGTTGATTCATTTGGTAATGCTAGATATGGACTTGTCATCGTTGATGACTTTTCTAGATTTACTTGGGTATTTTCCTTAAGTAATAAAAATGATGTTTTTGAAAACTTCACAATATTTGTCAAGAAAGTACAAAATCTCATTGGAACCACCATTGTCACTATTCGTAGTGATCATGGAGGGGAATTTTAGAATGAGTCTTTTGAGAACTTTTATGATGAAGTTGGTATTACACACACCTTTTCATTCCCTCGTGCACCTCCTCAAAATGGTGTTGTTGAGAGAAATAATTGGACGCTAGTGGAGTGTGCTCGCACTATGCTTGATGATAGACAACTTGGTCATCAATTTTGGGCGAAAGCGGTACATACCGCTTGCTATGTGTTTAATAGAATACTTTTGAGGCCCGGCACTAAAAAAACTTGTTATGAATTTTTGTTTGGTAGATTGCCTCAAGTTAAACATTTTCGAGTTTTTGGTTCAAAATGTTTTATTAAGAACACGTATGGTAGTTTGGACAAATTTGATCCAAGATCCGATGAGGGGATATTTGTTGGATATTCCTTACGTAGCAAAGCCTACCGAATATACAACAAACGAACCTCAACGATCGAGGAATCACTTCATGATTCATTTAATGAAGGCTTTGTCCCGACCAGAATTACTAATGATGATGACTCCATGGATGTCTTATGTGATTCAATTGGTAATTCAAATTCTATTGATTCTATTGATACTAACCTTACTAATGAATCTTTTGAGAATGTTCCTAGTGATCAGGGAATTCCCAAACGGCTTCATACCATTCGTGACGATCCTCATGAGCAAGTCATTGGCAATATCCTTGATAGTGTCAAGACGAGATCTCAAGTCAACTACTTCGCTCATTGTGCCTTTACCTCCTCGATAGAGCCAAAGAATATTAATGAAGCGTGCGAAGATGGTGCTTGGATCTTAGCCATGGAGGAGGAACTCATTCAATTCGAGAGGAATGAGGTTTGGGAGCTTGTTCCATTGCCTTCGAAGAACCACACCGTCATAGGGACGAAGTGGATTTTCAAGAACAAGACCGACAAGAACCAAATCGTCGTCCGGAACAAAGCTTGGTTAGTAGCTCAAGGCTACCGACAAGAGGAAGGTATCGATTTAGAAGAATCCTTTGCTTCGGTAGCTAGATTAGAATCTATTAGATTATTGTTATCTTTTGCATTCCATAAAGATTTTAAACTCTTTCAAATGGATGTAAAAGTGCATTTTTAAACGGAGATGTTGTTGAGGAAGTTTATGTTTCTCAACCTCCGGGTTTTATAAATGAAAAATTTCCAAATCATGTTTTCAAACTTAAGAAAGCACTTTACGGTTTGAGACAAGCTCCTTGAGCTTGGTATGACCGTTTAAAGAATTTTCTTTTGGATTTGGGTTTTAAAATGGGAGAAGTTGATTCTACATTATTTGTTAAGTATTCGAATAAGGATATAATTTTAGTTCAAATTTATGTTGATGATATCATTTTCAGTGCTACTAACTTCACTCTTTGCGAAGAGTTTTCTAATGTGATGAAGGATCAATTTGAGATGAGCCACATGGGTGAGCTCAAATATTTCTTAGGTCTCCAAATTCGCCAAATGAACGATGCAATCTTCATCCACCAAACAAAGTACACGGTGGAGTTGCTAAAGCGATTTGGAATGGAGAATGCCTCCGGGAAGAAGACTCCAATGAGCACGACTACACATCTTGATAAAGATGCGGGCCGAAAAGATGTAGACATTCGTCTATATCGAGGTATGATAGGTAGTTTACTATATCTTACCGCAAGTGACGTGCCCCCGGTTTGCAAGCTGCAAATGGCCGGGGACCCGGTGGAGGTTTAGATATTTGTAACCGCAAGCGCACGGTGTTGTAGTGTGGCTTGGGGGTCGAACACAGGGAGGCGAGGATGTGCTTGTGTCAAAGAGGATCAAAATCACCCCATGGGTGAGCTAGCCCAGATCGGATGATGGGTTGTCACGGTAAAGGAATGCAAGGTATAGACAATATGAAGGAAAACCCCGGGACTCTGGTTTCGACCCCAACGAGCGACTCTCACCGATACAGCCTACGGGTAGGATGGCGATCGGAATTAGGGTCTAATGGTGAGACGTTGCCTCTAAAAGTGGTACCGGCATCCCATGGGCCCGATATTCCGGTCGGTGCCCAGGATGATACGCCGGACTTCCCGGGTTCGATCAGTGGGCACTCCCGTGTCCATTAACACTGATCGACTCCGGGAGCACTAAGCTCGCAACGATAACTCCCAACGTCTCATCCTGTCGCTCCCGCGCGCTAGGATTTGGCGTCTACGCTAAGGGCGTGAGCTATGGCTAGGGAGTCAACCGCCAAGTTTATTCCCCCTTGGCCCAATAGTCAAAGGCGGTCTTTTTCCCGCCGATGACAATAAAACACCCCGCGTAACCGTTAGATTCCTAATCCCTATCGATTTCCTAACCCTATGGACGCATCGGGAAGAGCCCCCGAAGGGGTTTCCGCCAAAATCCCAGATTTGGGAACTACTCACAAATATTCATTAAAAAGCGATCTAAACGAAAATGAACCGTTAAAATCATAATCTGACAATAGAAATGCAATGGTAGTAAAGCAATTAAGATAATACTAAAGTTTTACAAAGATCCGAAAACTTACAAAAACTGGAAAATTACAGCCGTCACAAAATGAAGAAAACAGTAAAAAATAACCCACCCCCGAATCTGGGAAACCTAGGGTTCTATTTATAGAAAACGACATCACCTGATCGGTTGACAAGTCAACCGGTCAGGTGAGCCGCTTCACAAAATCACAGCGCAAAGCGGGGTTTCACCCGGTCAGAATGAACCGGTCGGTTGGAACTCGGTGCGGTCGGTTGGATCTTGGTGCCGACCGGTTGGATCTTCGTGCGGACCGGGTGAGGAGACCGGTTGGATCTTCGCGTCTTGGCTGTTGAAATTCATCTACAGGTGAACCGATCGGGTGAAGGTCACCCGATCGGTTGGCAATCAGCTTCGAATTTCCAGAGACTTTGAGCTTTTGACCCGGTCACTGAACCGACCGGGTGACTTCTCGTGAGCTCCAAACTGCGCCCGGGTGGTGCACGCGTGCATCACCCGATCGGTTGGAGATGACCAACCGATCGGGTGAGGGGCTGAAAGATGCAATCTTCGTCGTTTGACCCCCTGGATCACGCGTGACTCCTCCCGTTGCTCCGGGGACACATGATATCATCGTTTTATGCCCCAAATGCCAGTAATCTCCTGCAAAACACGGAAAAACACGGAAAAGTGAAAGAAAACAAGAAAACACAAGAAAACACGAGAAAACGAATAAAAGACGGCGGTAAAATACGGAAAAACACGGAAGAAAACATGCGTAAATATATGAAATATAAACGCACGTCAAAATCCCCCAAGCCGAACTCTTCCTCGTCCTCGAGGAAGACGAGTGAGAGTAGGAGCTCGGAGGGGAAAAATAGAGAGAAAGAGAGAAAAAGAAAACTCTATATCCTAAATCACCCGTCAGGGCCAACAAAATCAAAAACAACACACCAAGCAAGCAAACGCCAAATCACATCACTAAACCAAGGAGTACGAGTCCAAGCAAGTGCCGTGGGTCCACGCGGTGAAGCGCGAGTGAGTGTGGTCGTGCGCTAGCAGACGGTGTCACTATCTACGATGTGCAATAAAGCTCGATATACACAAATCCTGGAAACGACCCAAATATCAATTCGAATTGAATAGAGCGGTGAATATATAGTTCAAGCATGCATGAGAATAGAGAGAATCGAAACATATCATGCGTCGGGGACTCCACAACTAGGGTTAAGGCAATCACCACACTAAAGCCTAGATAATAGCTTAAAAAGTTCCTAAGCCAAGTGTTTTTGAAACCGATGGGGGTTGAGATGATGTGGAGAAGAACACTCGGTGCAAATTCTCGCCTTCCCTTTATTCTCGGCAAGTAGGAAAAATATTCACACGGAATTTTTTTTGGGTTTTGGGTATTTGTATTATTTTTTTGCTTTTTGGCTATACAATTTTTTCTTTTCTTTTCTTTTTGGGTTTTTCTTATCTTTTCTCTTTTTTTGGATTTTTTTGGATATTGGGGTATATACATGTGTACTCTCCCAAGTGGGAGAACGGTACACGACGAGGGGATTTACACCAAGTAAAACAAAAAAAGAAGTCGGAATCTAAACATTTGGGCAAAGGAAACTATTCTCGCTAATTAGAGCATGGGCTAAATGGGTTATCCTAGTCCTTAATTGTGGAATCCCGACACATGCGAAATGAAGCGTACGATATATATATAGCATGCAGAAGAAGCAGACAGTAGAAACAAATACCGCATATTCAAATCGAAGCATGATAATCTAGGGGGTCATTCCTGGACAGGTATATAAAGTAGAATCACAAAGCAGAAGCACACCAAACAGATAGGCACGACACACGACCCACAAAAAGCTAAGTGGACCCACGATGCGTGAAATGCAAGAGAACTCGAAATCATAGGGTTAGTGAGTGTGATTATCGATGCTATGCTATGTGTGTGTGATTTTGTGGCAATTCATCATAGGGTTCATCTCTAGGAGAAAGAGATAAAAAGAAGAAAAGAAAAATTAAAAACACGATGAAAACGGCACAAAAACAAAAAAGAAAGACTCAAATGGCGCACAAAGTGCGACTCCCCAAGCTGAAGCTTGCATTGCCCTCAATGCAATAAGAGTGAGTGCCGGAGGGCAATGATAATGGGGGGGAATACACACCGACAAAAAGAAATGAAAAACATGGAAAACACAGATACGAAACTGAAAATAAAGAAAAATCACGGTCGAACCACACGACACGAAAATAGAAAAAGAAAGAAGGAAAATGAACAAACTAGACGACACGACACGACTAAAAGTAAAACAAGCATGCGCACACAAAGAAAATAAAACACGACATCACAGCAAAATAGACTTCCCCCAAGCTAGTCATGACAATGCTAGCAATGAAATATGGACGTGAAAGTGCAGAAATATGCAAGGGGGATGTCAAAAAAACAAAGTGAAATCAAAAATCTGGAGAAGGCGAATCCTCACCCTCCTCAGAAGAGGGTGTGAATGGGTGGGTGGGGGAAACAGGGGGTGTGCGGAGAAGCGGGGAAAGAGGTGGAGGAATAGGTGCAGTGGTGGTGTGAACGATGGGAGGAGTGTCGGTGGAGGTGGGTGGTGGTGGAGGGACATCGATCAAGGCGGTGGTGAAAGGAATAGAAATGGGGGGAGAAGATGTGATGGTGACGGTAGTGAGTGGAGGTGGGAGGGATTTGGAGCGCACCGGTAATTTCCTGCGGCGCACATATGATGTGACGGTGGAGGAGGTAGAAGGTGGTGTGGGCGCGACGGAGGTGGTCGTGAGAGGAGAAGTGGATACATGGATGGGAATGGATGTGGGTGGGGGAGATGATCGCCGAGGTGGGGGTGGGGGTGGTGAGGATGGGTGGGATGGTGGAGGAGAAGAATGTCGAGGTGGTGAAGGTGGAGGTGGTCCATGGATGTGAGTGAGAAGGCGAAGAATGGCGGCCACGTTCCTCTCAAGTGCGAGGAACCGTGGGTGAGAGAGAAAGGAGGACAGAGATGGGTCCGAGGGGGCCGAGGACATGGCGAGATCACAGAGGGCTACGACCTCCCTCTCTAGAGCAAGACGGGCAGAGACCTGGCGGTGACCAAAGGAAGTGGACTGACGTGAGGCGGAAGTGGTGCCGGCAGGTGATGTGGAAGTAGTGCCGGTGGCAGTGGTCATGCTGGCACTGGATACAAGGCCAGAGATGGCCGCAAAGAGATGCTCAGAAGTGATGGGGCCAGGGGCAGAAACAGGGTGACTTGGGCCAGCCCCAATATCTCCCCGGGACGCAGGAATATCCTGCTCGCCTAAGTGGGCGGCAGGGGAAGGTGGTCTGCGTGCGTCCGGGGGAAAGAAAGGAAGGTGCAACCCCACAAAGAACTCGGGATCGGGTGGAAAAGTCCAATCCGCTACGATAGTAACAGTCATGCGAGCGGGGTTGGGGAGAATGGTGTAGGGGCGAGGGGGGTGGTCGTGATTGAATTCGAAGCGACCGTCGGGGCCGGGCTTAATCATATGAATGTGCCGCAGGACGTCAAGATCTAGACGTGAGGGTCCTGCGGCGATGGGAAGACCACGGGGGATATGGATATTAAACGGGGGGTAAGAAGTAATAATAGTGATAATGCCCCCAGAACAGATCTTGCCCTTCCCGACCCTGCTAATCTCGAGAAGCTTGTAAACAAACCAATCGCCAGCATGAACAGGGACAGTAGGGGCCCGAAAGCTAACTCCATCATCGTCACGAACAAAGGGGAAGGTCATGGCCCAGAGAATAAAAAGATCGGGGATAGTCACGGTGCCTGACTCATCCTGCGGGAAAAATGCTGAGGATATGGTCCTATGGGCCAGACGAAATATGGGATGGATGATGGAGGAGGCCTTGGCCTTACCCCGGGGATAGCGAGGGAGGATGGTGAGGCAGAACCAAAAGTTATCAACGTCAAATTCCGGGGGGTATCCGTAGTGTCGGATAGCGTCATTCCCTAGAATAGGGAAACCAAATATACGATTGATGGTATCCAGGTTGGTGCGTATGGTTTGGTTACGCACCCGGAAAGTGACAGTCGACCCCGACTCACAAACGAGGGAGGAAATGAATTCTAGGGTGAGCGACGGGTAAGATACCGCAGAGGCATTCAGGAAGGCCAACCAACCAAGGTTAGCGAAAAGAGTCTCGACATCGGTGAAGACACCGAGGTCGACGAGTGATTGGGTGTGGGCAAACTTGGTTGACAAATGCCCCCGAGCATCTAGTCTGCGGTAGAAGTCTTTCTGCTCTTGGTTCCTAAATAGGTACCCATGCGGGCCCAACATGGGGTCCACAGGGGGGATGATAGGCGGGGGAGGGGCTAGTGTCAGCTCACATGTGTGGGGAGGAGGGCGTGTTTTTTTATGTCTCTTTCGAGACGGTTCCTCCTCCCGCATGATACTCTTCCCTTTATCTCTCTCCCGGGCTATGTGTGTGTGAGTGGTGCAAATGGGTGCAAAGTACTATCAAAGTGCACACACACGAAAACCAAGCAAATCAAATATCTAGGGTAAAAATTGAAATTTGAGAAGTGGAGCGAAGTTACCCCGCAGAAATTAGAGCTCCTCGCTTGTAGATGACCCCAATGCCGTGCAATGGGAGAAGTGTGGAGCCGCGGCACTCTTCTTCAGCAAAAAATTCGAAAGTGGGGGTTGGTGTTGGGAATTAGGGCTAGAGAAATGCGAAATAGGAGAGGCAGAGAGAGAAATAGACGGAGAGATGCAAGGGGGAGGTGGAGAGAGAGGTTAATGGAGGATTTGAGGTTGTGGGAGAGGGGTTTTTGGCAGTCGGGTGGTTGGAGGAGACGAAACGACGGCGAGACGACGAGATCGGGCGAGGGTTTGTGAACGGGTGGGTCGGGGGTTATTTATAGATTTTAAGTCGAACCGGCCGTGTGATTTTTCACCCGATCGGTTGACCTTAGGTCGAAAATTTGATGCTGAAGAAACGCTACAGGCGACCCGATCGGTTGAGAACTCAACCGATCGGTTCGCCACTCCACACATTTTCCCGAGAACTCAGAGTTTCTCACCCGGTCCCTCACCCGGTCTCGCATATTTTCACCCAGTCGGTTGATGAATGTTGAAATTTTCCCGAGAGTTTCCCCAGGTCACCCGGTCTGCTCACCCGGTCTCATCATTCTCCACCCGGTCGGTTCATTTGGTGACAGACACGGACAATAGCTGATACATCCCAACCGATCGGTTCAGTTATCACCCGATCGGTTGGGGCCTTGTTTCCTGCAAAACCCATAAATCGCCTAAGTTTCACTACGGGAGTTCTTCCGGCTGGATTTATTTATAAAAATAGATAAAATAAAGTTAAGAAAAAGTCCTAAAAAGCGGAAGTAAAAGTTTAGAACATGGGTTGCCTCCCATGAAGCGCTTTTGTTTAACGTCGTTAGCTCGACGCCCGTTGATGATGTTCATGGTGGGCGATATGGGTGATGCCCAAAATTCGGCATCTCTTTAACTCCAGAGCTTATGGCTATTAGTGTAGTCGGCGGCTGTAAAAAGATTTGCTCAACTACCCTCCCTTTGTCCACAGGATCCGGGGGCTTCTCCCTCAAATTGGCGTCTACCACCATCTTTTTCAAGATCCGGACCTCATCACCGGTGAGGTCCATAGGTTCTTTCCCTTTTCTCCTCGTAGGAGGAGGCTTAGGAAATCTTGGAGGGATCACATGTCGTGTGACCGTCTCATTAGCAACTTCATTCTTTGGGGAGTCAACTTGCTCTCCAAGGTCCCCTAAGCTATCGGGGGGATTCCTCGAGAGCACTTCCCAGGCACTTGTTTCAATAACTCTATCTTCTTAATTCTCCAGCATATTGATAATAGGATCATCCGTGGGATTTGGATGCTTCATCGACAAGCCTAAGTCAAATTCGACTCTTTCTAGGCCCACATTGAGGGAAAGCTTCCCATTCTTCACGTCTATCAACACTCCGGCTGTTGCCATAAAGGGTCGTCCAAGAATAATTGGGGTATGCTTGTCTTCCGGCATGTCCATCACCACGAAATCAACCGGTACATGTACTCCTTTCACATCGACGGGGAGGTCGTCCACTACTCCCACCGGGTACTTGACTGAACGGTCAGCAAGTTGTAATGTCATGCCGGTGGGCTCCAAGTCTCCCATCCCTATTCTCTTGTACAACGATAGGGGCATCAAGCTGACGCTCGCGCCAAGATCGACGAGCGCCCTCTGGATTCACACTTTCCCAATAGAGCAAGGGATGGAGAAACTTCCTGGGTCCTTGAGCTTGGGCGGATTTGCGCGCTGAATGAGTGCGCTGCATTCCGCCGTTAACATGACCTTTTCTTTTCTAGATCCCCATGTCACCAAGTCTTTCAAGAATTTTGCATAGGAGGGGATCGTCTCTATAGCTTCTAGGAAGGGATTTGAAGGCTTAAATCCTTGACCATGGCAAAAAATTTGCCATACTTCTCGTCGATTTTCGCTTGGGCCAAACGTTGTGGAAAGGGCACAACGGGCTTGAAAACCTTCAAATTCCCTTCTTCTTTCTTCTTCCCTTCTTCGGGGGTTCCCTCCGGAGCCACAATTTTTGGCGACGGGGTGCCGTCGTCATTAGCTTTTTCAATTGGCCGCTCAACGGCCAGTGGTGCTTCCGGTTCCCTGGGTGGCACTCTAGTAGGAATTTGTGTCCCGCTCCTCAAGACTATGGCGGACACGTTCTCATGCTCATGTGTGAGCGCCAAGGTCCGATTTACCCCCCTATGGTTCACCTCAGGCTGTGGCGGTAACAAATTCTGTGGTCTTTGCAGGTTCGCCACTTGCAACCCCAGCTGGGTCACCTGATCAGTGAGCACTCTTTGTCCCATCTCCAGCTTCAGATTGATCTTCTCTTGGTTGGCTATGTATTGAGTCAAGAGGGACTCAACCAGAGAAATGGCCCTCTGCTGGCCGTATTGCTGCTGGGTGGGCTGCTGATTCCTAGGAGCATACTGTTGATACTGTGGTGGTGGTTGTTGCTGCTGAAATTGCTGCTGCTGAAACTGCTGCTGAGGCCTAGCCGGCTGATAAATCTGTTGTTGTTACTGAGCTGGCTGTTGGTAAGGCGCCCGGTAACTAAGGTTCGGATGATTCCGGTTGTTGGGAGAGTAGGCCGGGTTTGAGTTGGTTCGTGGTGGAAACGGCGCATTCCCCGTAGGATTGTAAAACAATGCGCTCACCTGATCCAACGGTGGTGAGATGTCACCTCCGTCGAACTCTCCAAATACTTCAGATTCTACCGCAGCAATCTACTGTGAACCGGCGCCACCGGCGCCTACCATCAATGCGAAAATCTGGGTTTACAGTAAGTCAAACTTGCTTGACAATTTGTCGATGTCTTCCACTCTATGGATGCCCCCAGATTTTGGTGTGGCCCTCTCGGCACACCACCGTTCATTGTTGGATGCCATATTTTCCAAAATTTGCCCGGCATCTTCTTCGCTTCTTGACATGAAGGACCCCCCAGCCGCGGCGTCCATGGAAGATTTTAAATCGTCCCTCAACCCATTATAAAACAGATTAATGATCTGCCACTTGGGGAGCTCATGGTGGGGACATCTTCTCTGCATCTCCTTGTATCTCGTCCAAGCTTCATGCAAGGACTCGTGGCTGGCCTGGGAGAAGGAGGAGATCTCTCTCCTCAGCTTCATGGTCTTCCCCGGGGGAAAGAACTTTGTCAGGAAAGCATTGGAGAGCTTCTCCCAGGTGTTGAATGTATTCGGGTCCTTCCTCCTAAGCCACAGCTTGGCCTTATCTCGCAAGGAAAAGGGGAACAGCTTCAGTCGGATCGCCTCAGTTGTGACACCATTTATCCGGAAGGTGTCACATTTCTCCAAGAAGGAGTCTAGATGCTCAATCGGGCTCTCCATGGGTGCACCCGAAAATTGATCCTGCTGGATCCACGTCACCAAAGATGGCTTAAGCTCAAAGCTTTGGGCCGTAATAGCTGGAGGACGGATGGCAGAGGTGGACTCGATGGAAGGCATCGAGTACTCCAACAGGGACTTGTGAGGCGGGGTGTTCTCCCCTATGGCTTCAGGATCCTCTCTTCTTCGCTTCTCGGCGGCCAAACGCCTAAGGGTGACGTTTATCTCTGGATCAACGGGGATCAAGTCGTCGAGACTTCTTGAACTCATGCGCATGAAAAACAACAAACACCCGTGAAGCGACAAGTGGGAAAGAAACAGATAAGATAAGAAATAAAAATAAAAAATAAAAATGAAAAATGAAAAATGAAAAGGAAAAAGAAGAATGCGAAAATTATCGCGAGGTAGGGATAGGAGCTAGACACTAGGGTTCATGAGATCCAAAAATAACAAGCACGTTGCCTCCCCGGCAACGGCACCATAAACTTGACGTGCCCCCGGTTTGCAAGCCGCAAATGGCCGGGGGACCCGGTGGAGGTTTAGATATTTGTAACCGCAAGCGCACGGTGTTGTAGTGTGGCTTGGGGGTCGAACACAGGGAGGCGAGGATGTGCTTGTGTCAAAGAGGATCAAAATCACCCCGTGGGCGAGCTAGCCCAGATCAGATGATGGGTTGTCACGGTAAAGGAATGCAAGGTATAGACAATATGAAGGAAAAACCCGGGACTCTGGTTTCGACCCCAATGAGTGACTCTCGCCGATACGGCCTACGGGTAGGATGGCGATCGGAATTAGGGTCTAATGGTGAGACGTTGCCTCTAAAAGTGGTACCGGCATCCCATTGGCCCGATATTCCAGTCGGTGCCCAGGATGATACGCCAGACTTCCTGGGTTCGATCAGTGGGCACTCCCATGTCCATTAACACTGATCGACTCCAGGAGCACTAAGCTCGCAACGATAACTCCCAACGTCTCATCCTGCCGCTCCCGCACGCTAGGATTCGGCGTCTACGCTAAGGGCGTGAGCTATGGTTAGGGAGTCAACCGCCAAGTTTATTCCCCCTTGGCCCAACGGTCAAAGGCGGTCTTTTTCCCGCCGATGACAATAAAACATCCCGCGTAACCGTTAGATTCCTAATCCCTATCGATTTCCTAACCCTATGGACGCATCGGGAAGAGCCCCCGAAGGGGTTTCCGCCAAAATCCCAGATTTGGGAACTACTCACAAATATTCATTAAAAAGCGATCTAAACGAAAATGAACCGTTAAAATCATAATCTGACAATAGAAATGCAATGGTAGTAAAGCAATTAAGATAATACTAAAGTTTTACAAAGATCCGAAAACTTACAAAAACTGGAAAATTACAGCCGTCACAAAATGAAGAAAACAGTAAAAAATAACCCACCCCCGAATCTGGGAAACCTAGGGTTCTATTTATAGAAAACGACATCACCCGATCGGTTGACAAGTCAACCGGTCGGGTGAGCCGCTTCACAAAATCACAGCGCAAAGCGGGGTTTCACCCGGTCAGGATGAACCGGTCGGTTGGAACTCGGTGCGGTCGGTTGGATCTTGGTGCCGACCGGTTGGATCTTCGTGCGGACCGGGTGAGGAGACCGGTTGGATCTTCGAGTCTTGGCTGTTGAAATTCAGCTACAGGTGAACCGATCGGGTGAAGGTCACCCGATCGGTTGGCGATCAGCTTCGAATTTCCAGAGACTTTGAGCTTTTGACCCGGTCACTGAACCGACCGGGTGACTTCTCGTGAGCTCCAAACTGCGCACGGGTGGTACACGCGTGCAACACCCGATCAGTTGGAGATGACCAACCGATCGGGTGAGGGGCTGAAAGATGCCATCTTCGTCGTTTGACCCCCTGGATCACGCGTGACTCCTCCCGTTGCTCTGGGGACACATGATATCATCGTTTTATGCCCCAAATGCCAGTAATCTCCTGCAAAACACGGAAAACACGGAAAAGTGAAAAGAAAACAAGAAAACACGAGAAAACGAATAAAAGACGACGGTAAAATACGGAAAAACACGGAAGAAAACGTGCGTAAATATATGAAATATAAACGCACGTCAGCAAGTAGGCCCGATATTATGTTTGTCGTATGTGTATGTGCTCGTTATCAGTCTCAACTTAAGGAATCACACTTAGTAGCGGTAAAACGTATTTTCCGTTATTTAAGTTACACACTTGATTTTGGATTACTTTATCCAAAATCTAGCACGTATGAGTTAATCTCATATAGTGACGCAGATTATGCGGGATGCAAATCCGACAGGAAAAGTACTAGTGGCACTTGCCATTTTATAGGAAATTCTCTTGTCTCTTGGTTTTTCAAGAAGTAGAATTCCGTATCACTTTCAACCACCGAGGCAGAATATATTGTCGACGGTGTCGCGTGTGCTCGGGTTCTTTGGATGAGACACACTCTTAAAGACTTTGGTATAAACTGTGATACTTGTCCTATCATGGTGGACAACCAAAGTGCAATTTGTCTCTCTAAGAATCCGGTACACCATTCCCGTTCTAAACACATAGATGTTCGTCACCATTTCTTAGATGATCATCTTTCTAAAAAGGACATCATATTAGTGTACGTTGAAACCCAGAAGCAAATCGCCGATATTTTCACGAAACCACTCAAGGAAGACTCCTTTGTGCGGTTGCGTCGAGAATTGGAGATTATGGGTGAATCCAAGATTTAGGATTCATATGTTCAATAATCTTGCATGATATTCAATTTCATTATATTTGCACATGCTAGATTTATTGGAATTTTCTGGAATTTTCGTTGAATTTCCTGAATTTATGCTCGATTTATTCATGAACATCAAATTTAAGATTTTCGATGTTTAATGCGGTAGTATAATCATTAATGAGAGTATTACGATGTTTCGTCCAAGTGCGATTAGGAGAGAACTCAAAATTTCGAAATTTCAAATTTTTTTAACTCTGTTAGTCGGTTCATGTTCATTGACCGACCGACTAGATCGTCATCTAGTCGATCAGTGAATGAACTCAGACCGACTAACTCAAGCCCTAATTTTTGGCTTCAGTTACTGTTTGCACTTAGTCGGTTCAAGCTCATTTGCCGACCGACTAGATCGTCATCTAGTCGGTCAGCGCTTGAACTGTGACCGACTAAATGCAACAGGGACAGTTGCGTCTTTTCGACTTCCAATCGTTTTTAACTCCATCTAACTGACCTATTCTTCTTCTAGTTGGTTCGATACTCTCTCTCAACCCCCAAAACCCCGTCATTTCCTCTCCCTCCTCCGTCGAGTTCATCGTTCTCCGGCCGTTTTCCGGCCAACTCTGACCTAGGCTGCCATCGATCTTCCTCCTAGGGTATAGCTTCCACTCTCCTCTAGCTCCTAGGGTTTGATTTCAGCATTTAGGGCTAGGGTTTCACTCGTTTTCAGTTCGGCTAGGGTTTGTTCTAGGGTTTCTTTGATTTGTGTCGATCTCGTTTCATTGCTCGTGTCTCGTCGCGCTTATGGCGAGAACACGTATCCTGATCGATACCACTCGTCCGTCACCCATGACCATCGATTCTCCACCTACGGACCCCCAGCAACCCAAACGAACTCCACCCAAACGTCGATCGAAATCCACTCATCCATCGTCGTCTTCGCCTCCTCTTAAGAAGAAGAGGACGGCGACCGCAAATCCCCGATCTCAACCTAAGCCTAGGAAGCAACCCGTTTCACCAGCTTCATTCCGTGCCCCCACTCCTCCATCTGATTCTGACATGGAATACATTCCGGAGACCGAGCATACCGCTCGGGATCCTACCCCTCCACCCCGTTCTTCCACTCGTCAGCCTAAGGGAAAGGGTCCGATGCCAGTTGGGGGTGTCGATATTTCGTTGTGTCGCGACGACCCGTTGTGTCTCGCGGCTTACAACTGTATCGAACACTACCCACTGTTATTGGAGCATTTCGTACAGTTCTCTGACTTCCCACACTTAGCTGATCTTCTGTCGTCTAGCGGTCTTATCGATTATCTTCGGTATGACCCTAAGGCGAATCCACATCCATACCCTCGCCTTGTCAAGCTTTTCTACGCCAATAGGGTTCGCGGTCAGTACGACGAGACCCATTCGATTGAGACTACTGTCTTGGGGACACCGATAGTCCTCACGGCAGAAATCTTAGGAGATTTGATAGGTGTCTCCTCTTCTGGCCTTCTTCCTTCTGATATTTCAGTCGATGATAATTCTGAGCTTGATCAGGTGATGCTCGCCGAGATCTTTCATGAGATTCCTCCTGCCATGATTGGCGTGCCTTCGAAGTCTTTCAAGCCGAATGCTTGGGTGCTTAATCTTATTCTGAAGTCGTGCCTCCTTCCGAAGTACGGCTCTTCTTCATTGTCATCCCAGCCATTCCTGAAACTCATTTACGCTCTTTTCATGGGGAGCGAGATCAATTGGGCACGGATCATTCTCGACAAGATGGACTCTTTTGAATGTATTCGAAAGTCCACCAAGTCGGCCCACATTCCGTATCCATGCCTATTGACTCTCGTCTTCTGTCACTTTCGAGTCCCTCTCCCACCTGATGATGAGCGTCCCCTCGGTCACCCTCTGAATGCGACGGTCGTCAAGAAGTCTCTTGCGGCGCTTCGTCATGTTCAGAGGATGACCCCGTCTGCTTCAGCCTCTGCTTCAGCTGCTTCTGCTCCCTCTCCTACTCTTGCTGACCTCGCACGTTCGTTGAAACGTGTGGAGTCTCGCTGTGCTCGATCTGAGGAGATTCTTGCTCGTATCGCTTCTCATTTGGGTATTGATATCCCTCCATCAGTTTCTGACTAGGAGGAGTTGGATAAGGATGAGATCGAGGAGCTTGTTCGCTCTGCTGTTGCTCGTGCCCCTGAGGGTACGTCTTCTGGTGCTGTTGCTGCTTCTGCCGGTGATCCCGAGAGCACACCGGCTGCCACCATTCCTCCGGTGGATGCTTCGTCTGTTGCTGCTCCCGAGACCACTCCTGTCGTGACAGAGACCTCCACTCCTGCAGAGCCTGCTGCTGCTGTAGATCCTCCCGCTGCCTCCTGAGCTTCTTTGGAGGACTCTCCTAGTGCACCTTGGATGATATATGTCATGTGAGAGAGTTGGGTAGGATAGATGGTGGTTATAACATTTTGTGATGTATTTTGATGTGTCTCTGATGATGTTTTTGATATTTTTGTATGTTTTGTGATAATTCGCGATATGCTGTGATGTGAGATATATGATGTTGTATTTTGTGCTTCGATCTGATGATCGATTTTATGTATGTTGGCGATGTATGATTTTGATGTACTCATGTTTCATATATATATATATTTATATATATATACATCGATGTTGACATTTCATTCTCTTGTGCACATTATATTTCTGTCTCTGATATTGCTTTCGTCGCTCGACGATTAGCTTGGTTAAATAGAATTCTTTTTATGAAAACATAGAATTGTTTTCCATGCACTAAATTAACCAAGAATGTTGAAATTGGAGAGTATATTCCATAACTCAATCCGTAAAATTGATTTGAGTTTTGATGATTTTATTTATCGACTTTCGACTTTGGTCTCATTGACACGCTTTGATTTAATTCATATTTTCATTTGGTGTCATTTGGACCGTGGTCGTATTCTACGACTCCCGTGCTTTTATTTGAAGCCATTGTTGTTGTTGTTGTTCTCCTCCCGCTCTTTTTGCTTATGCCAAAGGGGGAGAGATATAATAATGACGATGAGCTAAATGATAATTTAAAGCATTTTTCCAAGAATCTAATTTGATATGTTAGATTCAGGGGGAGTTAAGATATATAAATGGATTTTCAAATCCGATATTTCAATAATCGATTCACATTTTATACTTTACTCGTCTGCTTGATGCGTATGATTAATATATATTTTGGAACTAACGTGTCATCAATGCAGGGGGAGTAAGAAAATTTCATTTGAATCATTATTTTTTATTATTATTTATGTTGGTTTGTCATCACCAAAAAGGGGGAGAATGTTGAGTATTGACTCCCCGGATTTGGTTTTGGATGATGAACAAACATACATATATCGTGAACTAACTCTTTGTGAGCGCAGTTATGGAGATCGTCGCCAAACTTCTATGAACATCAAAAGCGACGTCTCAAGACTTCTCAAAGCACGTGATCGTATGCCTAAAGCTTCGTTGAAGCTCAAGGACCATTATTGAAGTCATGAAGATTCTAAAGCTTTTGAAGACGGTTCGTCATAGTTTATTTAATGTCTTCTAGCTTCATTTTCGTAGAATGTTAAGCCTTGAGTAGGTCTTACGTTTTAATCTTCATAACGCTCATACCTTAGAGCTAGGATCTTAGTAGAAGTCCATACAAACTTTCCCGAAGTTTCGCGCTTCGATTCGCGACTTCTTGTGCATGTTAGTTGGTTTAAGAAGAAGAACCAACCGACTAGATGGTGATCTAGTCGGTCGGAAAAGCTTCTTGGACCGACTAGTTTGCCTCCTTCAATTCCAAGCTCTTTACTGTTTACAGTTAGTCGGTCCAAGTTGAATTACCGACCGACTAGTTGATGAACTAGTCAGTCAGTGATCCTTCTTAGACCGACTAGTTGATGAACTAGTCGGTCAGTGATCCTTCTTAGACCGACTAGTTGAGCCTCTACTGTACATGCCTAGTTACTGTTTATCGTTAGTCGGTCAAAGACCGTTTGTCGACTGACTAGTTGATGAACTAGTCGGTCAGCATTTGTTCTTGGACCGACTAAATCAATTTGTACTCAGACTATTTGTTTTATCTCTTAGTCGGTCTAAGTTCACTCACCGACCGACTAGTTGTGAAACTAGTCGGTCGGCAAGTCTTCTTAGACTGACTAGTTGTCATCTCCTATACTTCGACCTTTTGGCTGTTCAACCATTAGTCGGTCTACGTTGTATCACCGACCGACTAGTTGATGCACTAGTCGGTCAGTGATCCTTCTTTGACCGACTAGTCTGGTTCAGAATAGAGCCGTTGGAGCTTTAATTGAAACGTTTTTCTCTCTCTCTTTCCTCTATCCTATATATGCTTGGAGTGATGCATTCATTGCACTCAAGGCTGATATTAAGTGAACTTTAGAGATCAAAAGAGAAGCATTAAATCTCATTCAAAGCTCATTCATTTCTCATCTTGAATCTCTCCCTCACTCTTATTTCAAAAGAGAGACTCATTGATTGTGAGCCTTCCAAGCCAAGTGCTTGATTCTAGGTCACCAACATCCACCTAGGACTCCATTGCTGGTCATCTACTTGGAGCTAGGGTTTGGTGCCCTTTCATCTTCCCCAAAATCCGTTTTGCCCTAATTCGTAAGTATACTCAAGGCATAGGGTTTTGTCGGTAAGAATTTCGTATTTCATTTACTTTCATATTGTAAGTGTTTTACTCTCGGTTGTGAGAGTTTGTTTGTGATCCCGGGTTGTGGGAGTCACAATTTTCATTTGTGTATGGTTTGACTTTGTGAAGGTTTTTCACAAGTATTTCATAGTGCAAATTTGAGTTAGAGGATTCTAACTTAAGTATCCGGAGGGGATCCGGGTGTTTGAGACGTATGATCACCGGGAACAAGTCAGGGAGACTTGGGTGGATCCGAACCCGTTAAATTGCTTGTTTGTGATTGTTTTATTTGTTGTCAATATTTACATTTCCGCATTTCCGCATTATTGGTAGAGTTTGCAAGATAATTAGGAATTATCCTCTTAATTATTTTAAAGTACTATTCACCCCCTCTAGTACTTGTGCAGTAGCTTAGTAGGGCATTACACCTATTGGGTATGTTAATGATAATCACTGTGTCGAGGTATATCTTATGGATGGAAGCCCAATACCACTAGTTGCGTCATGCTGGGAACAAAACCATCACCCTGGGCAAATGGATGGGATGAAGCTTATGGAAAAAAGTGTGAAGAAATTCAGGGTATAGTCAGCAAAGATGTGGCAACAAGAGATAGAATCATTATTGAAGATAATTGAAGGGTATGCACATATTACAAATCAATTCATCCTTTGTCTCCATGCAATTTTCATGTTTATTCATACATGGCATTACTGCATTTTCTTAGCTATAATACCGCTTGTATATTCAGGCATGCGTGCATCCACATATGCACTTTTCACTTGATATGGATTTTTTATTGCTAAGATTTCGCTTGTGTTTTCTTAGCTATCATATACTGAATCCTTCCACTCATTTGCCCTCGCCCATTGGCTATAAATTCTATTTACTTTCTTTATTCCAAGCTTATATGAAAGAAGCCTACAATAAAGGGCACTATTTGTCATCTATTTCAATACAGTAGTACCATACTACCATATTTAATTGCAAATCTGTTGTTGGAGCTAGTATAGAGCCCCTATTATATACACTTCAATGGAAAAATATTCTTAGGTCTCGAAGCTTACTGTGATCCCCCCATGCCATTGTTAGAGAATCCTTAATACATTACTCAAAATTGCATATTTTGATGTTCTTAGGGGTAGGCTAGAAGTAAGTAATTGATTTGATTAACCTGCAGATCGTCAAGTTACTCTAGAATGGCTATTCTGTTAGATGAAAGGGAATGAGTGTGACATTGTTGGAGAATCTTTAATTAGACACTGCACTGCAAATTCTGAAGTTCTAAAGATTTTTAGTGCAGAATTAATTAATGTGCATCTGAGAAACCTGCAGAGTTATCGAGTTACACGGGGATGGCTGATATGACATATTAATTTAACTACAATAGTCTCATTTATGTTCTTTAACAAAATTGGCAGTATACATCTCTCAATGGCTTTTATATTTCATCCATATAAAAATTTGGCAATATACACTATAATACAAAAAGTATACATATATCTTATTCTGACCATGTTTAGACCATGTTTTTTCCCATGTAGGTGGCTCAAGTTCTGGAATTTGTTGTCATTCAAAACTTGGATACCTAAAGCACCTTGAAATTTTTGGGAACCTAGAGCCTGAAGCAACCTGAGTGCTTGAAGCTTGAAGCAACTTGAAGCAACCTGAAACAACCTGCACCAACCATGATGCTTGGTGTCATTGAAGTTTGAATGATAAATTTCGTGTTGAACTTAGTTGTTTACTTTGTTTGATGCCATGTATGTTGTGAACATGATGAAATGTTATATGAGAGATATGACATTGGAATGCTGATACTGAAAAATGGCTTCATGAAATGGATTTAAGCAACATAAGTCAGGTCTCATATACTGGAATTTGATCTAATGCGCTATTTCTTTCTGTTCACCTTTTTCGGTTATGCTCTGGGCAAATACTATCTCTGCACGCCTCAAGGATTCAGCAAGAACACAACTACCTCTCCTCTTCAATTTGTTGTAAACAAAAAATGCACAATCTGCAATTTGCCTTTATGATATCTGCATTTTTGAATCTGCAATTTTGAATCTACAATTTTTTCCCCTGGTTGTGCTTCCAATTCTGGATGAATATGTTTGTATTCTGGAATTTTTTGGCAGTATTTGCAAATTGATTCTTGCAGGAACTTGCAAATTGATACATAATACATATGGAAATTGTCACGCCCCGCTTCCCAAAACTACGGAGGCGAAGCGTCACTAAGGCCCGCTTGGACCGGAGCTGTGAAGCTCGGACCCAATAAGCATCTGTAGGGGTACCATTTTAAAAGATTCCAGGTTCTTACATTTATAAAATTCGAAACAACATAAAGTACAGAAAGGGAGTTGCATTCATTAATATAAAGAGATAATATCCAGCGAGTACAAAAGTCTAAAAAGAGAAGCCTAAGCATGGCAACAAACTACCGAAAGAGAGTAAACTAATAGTAGTAACCTCTGAAAGGCAGCGACGGAAAAGACCTCTAGGTCTGGTCCTCGTCTGGAACGTACTCTGGGTCGTCGTCCTCTGGCTCCACGTACTCCGGTATGTCCGACTCGTCCACGTGCTCTGGCTCAACACCTGACGTACAACACCCAAGAGAAAAGGAACTGTACGTCAGGTAAAGTCTACAAGAAAGGGTTAGACTCTACTGCAAGTGTAATATAATTTTGAACAACATTTTACTGGTTGATTAACATGCTGGGTTATGACATGGTAGAAAGTAAAACGGTGCTGGAAGGTAAACGTGACAGACAGTAGCCGTAGCGTCTGCTACCAGCTACGGGACTAGCCTAGACGGGACAAGACAAACAAGACAAGACGTACCGTGTGTGTCACGAAGGTTCACGCCTTTCGGTCTGTACCGAGGGAACGCTCAACCCAAGTGCACGGGACAAGACAAGACAAGAAGTGTGTCACTAAGGTTCACGCCTTTCGGTTAGAAGGTGGCCAGCACCTTCTCAACCGAGGGAACGCTCAACCTAGTGCATGTGACAAGACAAGACAAGAAGTGTGTCACTGAGGTTCACACCTTTCGGTTAGAAGGTGGCTAGCACATTCTCAACCGAGGGAACGCTCAACTTAGTGCACGGGACAAGACAAGACTAAGGGTGACAAGAGAGATTCACGCCTTTCTGGGTGGAAAAACCCGCCAAGCCGAGTGAACGCTCAACCTTCCTCCACCCTAAGTGCTCAAGACAAGACAACCAGAGATCACCCTCGCATGGAGGGCACCTGAAACGCCCGTAGGATTTTGTGACATGACATGACAGAATTGAGAAGTTGTTCATTCTAGGGTGTCCACACGCAACAGAATAAACCTAAGGTGTCAGTTATTATTGTTGTTGTGCTTAGACTTCTTCGTCAAGTCTAAGCTATCAAGGGGGTGTTCGGACACTATCATTTCACGTCCGGTTCTCTTTAAATGTACTCTAACATTCTAAGTAAGATATGGCCAAAACGTGGCCGTACGAGTACAAGTGTAAACACTTGCCTGCGGTGGCGAGTGCGTCGTCTGTCCGGAGCGTCCCGTCGAAGCGTTATGTCGGCGATGGTCCGTCTGAAACAGGTCAACGGCGATATTAGATCACGCTATTCGTCAAACCTATTATGGTTTGTTTCTAAATTTGGCGGGACTACCCTAACAGTCAAAAAGTCACGTATTTTTGATGATTTGTTCGGCCTAGATCGACGTCTATCCTATTTGCACAGAAATTCAGTTCGTTCGTCGATTTTCTACGGTGGACAACGTTTTAAAAATGCAGAAAATAACTTTAGTTCACGTTGACCAATTTTAGATTAGGCTTTGATGAGCTACTGTGTGGGTTTTACTACTCGTTAGGGGAACTAACCTCTAGACGTCGTTCAAAAAGCGGAAGTCGGGTCTGAACGGCGAAGCGTTGGCGTCGTCTGGAACTCCTCGGCCGTGGGTAGCGTAGCGAGGCACCTCTGGACATCGAGGCGATGGCAAGAAAATAGCGAGCTAGTGGCGATCTCCTTCCCGTTGCTGGTAGCGCTACGGATCTTCACGACGACGGCGACGGCGGGTAAAAACACGCGTGTACGGTGATGTAGGTGTACTCCGAGGGTCCAAGGGGGATGTCGGTAGGTGAAGTAGGATCAGTGGAAGATGCTCGGCCTGGTGGGTGGCCGTAGGGATGAGAATGGGCAGGCCCAAAGCCCGTTTGGGCTTCCAATTGGGCATGCCACATCATCATCCCTACAAACTCCTTCACAAATCCTTCTAGGATTTGTGAAGGAGTTTGTAGGGATGATGATGTGGCATGCCCAATTGGAAGCCCAAACGGGCTTTGGGCCTGCCCATTCTCATCCCTAGGTGGCCGACGGCATGAGCGTACAGCGGTGGGTGGCCGTGAGAAGTCGAAGGGGATAGATTCGGGCAACGTTCGTTGTCGCGCGTCTCAGTGGAAAACCAGCGAGGAACAGCGACAACGGAAAATTGTAGAAGCTAAAAGACTTCAAGAGGAAGAAAACTGTGGTGGAGTTGTCTCCGAAAGTGGTCGGAGGTAGTCGTGTGCCGGCGTTGAAGTTCAGCACCCAGATCTGTCAAAAACAGCCAATACGGCTTGTTCCGACGAGTTTTCAAGTAGCTACAGGTGGGATATGAGCGTGAGGGAAATTGCAGAGGGTAGAGGGGTTCGATAGGAGTCCAACGGTGGTAGGGTGGTCATCGTAGGTGGCCGGATGACCGGTGGGCGCGAGTTTGAAGCGACGGCGCGCAAACTGTCAAAAACAGTGGCTAGATCTGAGTTCCACGGGGTTTTCGAGGAGATCGAGACGTGGGAAAAGGGTAAGGGGAGTTGGAGATGGTCGGGGGTCAGAGAGGAGTTGATCGGGGGTGGTGACTGCCGGCGACGGCGGCGGCGGCGGGCCGGCCGTGGGTTGTTTCCGGCGGGCTGCTGTGCAAGAAATTTCGGCCAAAAAGCTTGGTTTAATGGGGTTTTTTGAGAGCTTGGAGAGTTGGAGATGGAGGAGAAGAGGTGGCCGGAGTTGGGGGCTTGGGGGCGGCCTTGGGTGGCCGGAGAAGGAGAGGAAAAATTTTGCGGCTAGGGTTTGCGTGAGCCTCTTATGTTTCGGCCAAAATTTCATTTTGAAGATGATGGGTGTTATTTGCCTTTATGTTTTGGGTTAATGAGGGAGAGAGATAAAGATATGGGGAGTAGAGTTGGAGAAAAGAGGGGATGACAATAGGGGCTGATGCATGATTCCATCATACGTTGGAGAGATTTGAGGGATTGATTAGGATTTGGTTTAAATTTGGATTTGAAAAAGTCAAATGCTAATTAAGGGATGGAAATTGATTCGGGGATAATTCTCGCTACGGGCATCGGAAAAATAATCCAAAAATACCAGGACGATCTCAGAGGCGAGAAGTACGGGGCTACTGGGGCTGGCCGCATGCTAATCCTACCGAAAATTATTGAGAACTGAGCGTTGAAGCCAAAAGACCGAACGCCCTTCCATTCAGAGATGTTCTGCAAAAGAACGATCCGTGAAATGACGTGTCCAAAATTTCTATAAAATACTACACTTCCATACGGTGACAACGACATATTACATCGTATATACCGAAACCAAAAAAGAGTCAAATAAAATACGCGTACGAAAAGAGCGTACACACAGAAAAACACATGAGGTCGGAAAGTGGCCGTTACAGAAATTGCAGCACAACAAATCGATTAGCAAGTTTGATATTGAAGCACTTGTTTTTGAACTTGTAGCACTACGAAATGACACCAATCTGGAAATTGCAGCATTTGTTTTGAACTTGCAGAATCTTATAGGAATCCTGATGAGAAATATATCATCATCATTGTTCATATTCTTCTACTTCATTATTCAACACGAATGTCATTTTAGAGCCTGATGGTTTCTTTACAACACCAAAAAGTTTGTTGTGATACAAATGTTTGAGGAGGCTGCCAATAATCATGTTGTGTTCTGCCTGTGTTATTTAGCTCACAAGAATGCATTTCATTGCATTTGGGTACATGCTCTTGTATCTTTTGTAGACCAAATATTTCTTGAAACATTTTTCAAAGAGATAACCAACATCTCTTATTGATATTTCAATGATTAAAAAGTTTCAAAATATTACATGACTTTGGCAAGTTCTCAGACTTTGATTCAACAAACTTTGATCCAACATGAAATATAAAATGAAAAAATAAATAAAGAGAAGAATAACAAAGTCACAACATGTTTAACTACTCCTTCCTTCTTTGATTTCAGAACGTGCAGATGCTCATCTGAGTAATATTTCGATTATCAACATACTCATTCACCAATATCTTTAGAACTGGGATGTTGACAGCACATCAAATTGACACATGCAGATTTCTGAGGAATATTTCGATCTAGATTTCCATCTCTACACATGAAATCAACACATGTATCGGATCAGGTTTAATTTTTGGGATTCAACAAATAATCAAATGCAATACATAATCAAATAGAACTGGGGTTGCAGGAAACGAGTACTAGCCAACACACTATTTGGAATTCAAATGCAATACAAAATCAAATAGAATCAAATTGAACTGGGATTAATAATGACGGCATATGATTGAATGCAAGCTAATTCTTGATTTGTATTAGCTGTCATAAGCCAGAATAATGCAAGATAATTCTTGATTTTGTGTTAACCTTGAAATGTTTGATTCTAATAAAATGTTATGTGCAACCGAGAAATGTCCATAAGCAAGAATAAAGCTAAAAACATTTGGCTTAATCGTAACTTAAGTGTTACTGACTGTACTATTATTAAATGTAAAAGCATAAAAAATTTATTACCATGTCTACTAATGTACATGGCAAGTAAAATGATTAAATCAACACCACGAGACAAAGTTGTAGGAATGTAGCAAAATATGGCTAATCCTGTTGGTTTAATTTCAGGAATGAAAGGAGTAATATGCAGGAATCTGTATGAGTTCCCACTGGAAGCAGTAAGAAATGAAAGGATCACTAAACATGGTGCCAAAATAACTCAAGTTGTTAACAAATCCACATACTTGTGACAAATTCGGGAGGAGACACGTAAACTTTAAAAATAAGCCAAGAAAAAGGGGTGTAACGATAGAATTGAACCCTGCAAAAATAGAGAAAAGAGATCTTCCAATTATTCAAATATACATGATTCACAATAATAGAATGTTTAGGGCATAAATGAAATAACAATACTAATGAATCATAAACTTATATCTGGCATATCTTAAATACATGTACTCTATGTTAAAAAATAACTCAAAATGTAATTGAACCCTAAAACTAGTTATAGAGAAAGGTATAGAAATACATATACTCTACTTTCAAAAACATGTGCTTTGTTTCTGATTTTAAGGCTCTGAAACTGCCAAATTCCCCTACTTGACTCTCCAATTTCAAAAACATGGAATTTGCAACACATTTGAGCAGTTTCAACATTCTGAACTATTTGAAATGAAGTTATTAATGCACTCTAGCTAGGTTATCCAAAAATACCTGCAGGAGAATTTAACCCATCAAGGTGGAACAAAGAGCAAGAATAGCTCCAGTAGCGACTACATACCCAGAGGCTCAATAAAAATAAAAGAGAACTTGAAACAAGATCATTAGTCATAGAAATTACTTGAAATACACTATACAAAATGCAACTTACACTGCCCACTGCATCCCATTTCTGGCAAATGCAGATGAAATAGGGGTGTCTGCAACCCATTTCTGGCCAGCAACGACAACAATGAATGCATGAAAATATGCAACATTGTCCAAATTTGCATATATTCATTCTAGAATGTAAATTGTAATGAGATTCACATACATTATGTTGTCCAAATTGATTCATCCAAAATAGTATACCGATTCACATAAACTTCAGTTATCGTCTTCTTGCAAATTTAGGGAAGAAAAATCACAGATAAAATGATCTTGTGTATATCAGGCTATTGTCTTCTTCCAAAATAGTATACCGATTCACATAACAAAGAACTCCATTGCCTCAGCTTGCAGCACCTCACCTAGAGAATCACAAAGCAGATCAATTTGTGCCCACAATTAAACCCCACCATCACCCACACAAAGAATAAATAAAATTTAAAATTGAACAAAATGAATTGGGGAATGCTGATGACGGACCTAGCATATGTCGGAGCTAGGGATGTGAACGAGCTGGGAGTCGCCGCGAAATGAACTGAAGGGACGATGGCGTCTTTCACAATCCAAGAGTTTTTTTGGGAGGAGGGCTTCTTTCACGATCTGGGAGGAGACGAGAGAGACGATGGCTCTCTCGCGCGAGGGGAAGGGAAATGACTTGGAGCCATGGCTTCACCTAGGGGGGAAGGAAGAGGTCGTTGAATTCAACAATTTTTACCGCGTCTTCGGTCTGTGTAGGTCTGTGGAATGAGCGATTTGTAGGGTATTTTTGGGGTTTTTGGTATTCATCAGGAAATGATATTTTTGTCATTTTTTAGGGGAAAAAACGGCGGTCTGTGAACTCAGCAGTTTGGTATGTTCCAATAGCAATTCCCACAGAGATATCCATTTAATCACTACAGTAGCTCTCCAGGTTTTTCGTAAACGCAACAAGAGACAGCACACGACGGAAAAAACACTACAAACTGAAAAAACAAACGAAACAAACCAGAGAAGATTTAGGATCAGGAGGAAGGGGTCCTACATTCATTCTTCATCCTTCAACGTTTGCTCGCTTTCATCCTTTTCCCGCTATCACGCCATTAAAACTCTCCACAACAAGCTTCGCTTCGATCTTAATCAAAGACCCCAGATTTAACCGATGTGAAGCAATGGAATCGCAAAAATCCGAAGAAAAAGAAGAAGAGTTACCATCATTATCATCGCAATCATCGTCTCCAACTCCACCGCCCACATCGACGACGACGAATCATAAGCCAACTCTACGCAAGGAGCCCTCATTCTCCCGCTGGTGCGGCGACGCCGTCGGACCGGCCCCTCGTTTGGGCCACTCACCTGCGCGACCTTTCGACGCAAACTCATCCACCGATGGGTTCGCCCCTCTTCTCGGCCACTCGCCCACCGAATCCTTCGACGGGATCTCCATCGACGATACCGGCGTCCTCTCCGAGATCCCCCTCCTCCACGCCGACGGATCGCAGGAGGTCGAGGCGCATCTTTCCAACCTCTTCCGGCAGCGGAGCACGGCCGCCGAGCTCAAGCGGTGGGCCCGCCCGGACATCGAGATCGGGCTCCGGCCGAGCGAATCCAGGGCGAAGCTCGATCTGCTCGAGCACTCCGGCCACCATCACCACCATCACCACCACTACTTGTCGGCCGTGGCCGTGCTCAAGACCGCGTTCTACATTGTGATTTGGTACACGATTAGCACTTGCTTGACCCTGTGAGTCTTTCACATTTCTTGAAACTTGGACGAATTTCGACTCAATTTCTAACATTTATTCTATTGGATTTGTTGTGGTACCGCTTTGTTGATTTGTTTACATTTAGGTATAATAAGTCATTGTTAGGGGATAAAATGGGGAAGTTTCCGGCTCCCTTGCTAATGAATACGTTTCATTTTGGGCTGCAAGCGGTTTTGTCGAACGCCATTGCTTGCTTTCAGCATCAAGGAACTGAGGGAATTACTCTAATGAGCTGGAGGGATTACCTTGTCAAAGGTACATGCTTTGTCATTGGAGTGGAACCTTTCTTGTTTCATTATGTGCTCAGAATTGGATCGCATTACGTTAGATTTAGTGTTAAGGATTTAATGAATTGCTTAAAGATTAAATCTTTTTGGCCAAGTTAAATAACTCTTCATGGAGGAACTCCACAGTACTATTTCTAATTATATAACTATTGTCACTTATAGATGAGCCAAAGTTTGCATAGTCGATCGAGTGGGAAATTGCTAGTTTTATATATACTGTTATTGGCAGCCTCTGCCTTCAATGTGCGCCAATTTAAGTCTACTCCTCTCTTTTTGGTTATTCAATAATGTGAATATATCATTTATGGTTTATTTCTTCATTAATTAAAACCAACTTATCTCTATTGGTAACAGATCAATAGAAACCACGTGGGGTTTCTTTGTTTTTTTGTCAGTTTGCATTCTTCTATTGATTCTCCTGGCAGTAAAAATAGCACCATTTTTCATTTATCCGTACATAAATGCACATCCATGGTTAAATACTGAAACTATTTTTTTCTAAATACGTTTACTGTCATGGTCAGCTACAACAGATAGCACGGTTTGGAAATTTCCTATTGTTGACGGATAGGTTTCGGCCTATAGTAAAATGGACGGACTCGGACGCCTCAGATGATGTGGAGCGTCGTCAGCTGTTGAGTGGGACCTGCAGTGGATGAAATACGGGTCAAGAAGGGCCGAGTTCGAGCCTCATGGATGAAGCTTGACCCTACTCTGAAGATTCTGGACGAGATACGACCGAACCTTGGGTCGTTCTGATCGACCCTTCGAGCTGCTTCTTGGGTCATTTCTCGAGTTACCTGCAACACAGACACTCGTCCGGGGTCGGATCTGGGTTCCGACCAAAACCCCCTCCGATGCTTAAGTTAGTATTGACTTAAGATGGCTCAGGGCAGTCAAGGTCGACCCAAGGGTGATCGTCTTGATCTAGTCACGCCGAGCTTTTGGAAGAAGACATATTAAAGTGGAAAGTGAGAGAATAGTAATGTCAGAGTACCTACTATTCAGTACCTCTGGAGTCTGAACCTTTTTTCTGTCGTCGTCGTCTTTATTTATAGGTTATCCTTTTCCTTACCAGTTCGTTACAACTTTTCATTTATGATGGTGATATCCTCTCCGGGAATGAGGATAACCGGTGTTCATTTATTCCGCCATTATTTACCAATCCCGTGGAGTTAGCGGGATCCAACGTACAAATGAGCTATCTTTTTGACGGGGTAAGAGTTTGCCCTCATCGATGAGCTTTTGGTTAGTGGGCCGAGACATCCTATTTCGAGCGGGCATCACTTTTCAGGTAGAATATATTTCTCCGTTTTGTGGGCCGGGTCCATGTATCAACAATGGCCCCCATCATTCAGGCTCAAACAAGACGCTGCTTGAGAATGAGTGATGTGAAATCTCATTAAATGGGCACGACATTCGAAGCGGGAACGTTTGATTTTGATTGCCAAAACTCTACTTTCTTGCTTCGGTTATTGCCCCGGTTCGAGGTTCAGAGCACTAATTGCACCAGATTTGGACACATGCATTTTATCGAACGGCCCAGCCAGACTTGGAGGCTGACTCTTTGATATACATAGAATAGAGGAAACTACGCGGTAAACTCTTTTGACTTCATCTTTGAGAAAACTTGCTTTTGCTTCAGCTTCTTCCGCTCTTCATCAACCTTAACTAAGGTATCCTTTCCTCCCTCGTCTACTCTCTCTTTTGGCTTCCAATGTTGATAATCAGGGAAGTATCCACACCAGAAATTCTCAGCAATCACCGACCCTCTCAATATGATTTGGTCGCTAGAAAGGACAAAAGAATACTCATGGAGCCTAGGGTTCCCATATTTCGGGCTGGCAAATCGCCTGATGTTCTTCAAGAGATCTTGGATTTGATTACTGAACTATCCTTTCCATTAACCGATAAGATCCGAACGGATTACCTCGCTTATCCTTACAAATTTCGGATACTCGAGTTGAATGAAAGGATTTGCTTCTCCAAAAGTATGAAGTTGGGGTTTATGTGAAAGCCTTTCAATTCGGCCTTCGCTTCCCCTTTTATCCATATGTCCTTGAAGTTTTGGGATATCTGGAACTCTCTTGTCAGTTTGCGTCCTTAGCTATCTCCCCGGTGTAGGCTTTATCCTGTTATGCTTGATGAACAGGATAAAACCCTCCATTCCGCTTTTTAGATTCTTTTTCCAAATTAAGCCTGACTCTCGGGGTGTGTGGCTTCACATTGTCGCTGGGGAAGATATTAAACTTCTTTGAGACTTCCCTAGTTCTGCTCACAACTGGAGAGATACCTTCGTTTTGTTGCTTTCCCGAAGTTAGCCATGTTTCTTACCCATTGAGGTAAACCCAATCCGTACATATATGAGGAAATTAAGCCATCTCTGGTCAAAGTCAGAGCAGCTAAATATTTGCTGATTTGCTTAGAATTAGAGAGGTTGACCAAGCATTTATTAGACAATAGCTTGATGAAGATCGTACCGTGAAAGCCTGGTAATGCTTATTATTCCGATACCTCTAATATGATTGCTTACATTAATCGTTACTATCCTTGCAGAGATGGTCGGTCAAGAATTCGAGGGGTTGCCCCCCACTGCTGAAGCCTCGTCAATAACAATGAAGAAAAAGACGGTATGTAGCGCTTCCAGTCGCCCTCCACTCAAACGTAGACAGGGCTCATCTGAAGGAGGAGAAATTGAAACGACCCCCCCAAGTCGATGTCTCAGGCTTCTTTGCCGGCATTTTCCACCCCTGATATCCTTTGCGCATGCCTGTCCTCATCTTCGACCATCGCTTCAGACGTTCTTGTGTCGAACGTCCCTCCACCAGTCATGGTTCCGAAGCATGCAGAGCCCCTGCACAAGAAAAGGAGCCTCCCCTTAACAGAGAAGGGGAGTATTGAGAAGAGGAACAAGGCAGGGGGTATAGCTTTCCATGTCCTAGTTTCTTCGAAGGGTAGTGCACCTTTGGCTTAGGCTCTTTAGACCCCAGTGATAGCTCAAAGTAGCTCTCAGATGGAAACCTCGTCACCTCCTAACCACCCCAAGGACAAAATGTCCATGTGGCTGTTGGAAACAACGATTGACGGACTTTTGTTTGATGATGACAAACATGTCTGGACTGTTTTAACATGTTTGATAAGTGTGTTTCAGGTCCGTATCTGAGTCAAAGCATGTTGGAATTGATTATGCGAAGGAATACGATGATATACCCTTGAATACGAAAGGAGCAATGAGCCTTGAAAGGGGATTTCGTAGCAAACATCGAAGAACTGAAGTGAAACTTTTCAAGACAGTGAAGAACAAGTCAAGGATGCTGGCGAATTTTTTGGTGGATTTAGGAATTTTTTCGGCACATGAAATGTGGCGTTACAGACAAAATACGTGAAGTTATGAAGTCTTTACAAAGGGAATTTGATCTACAGTTGAATAAAGGGGCTGAGAAAATTCTACAAGGTGAAGAATGGGCTCTGTGAATTTTGGTGAATTTTTTCAGGAATTTACGATTTTTTTGGAGGCCAAAATATACTCAAATACGGCTGAAATACACATGGTTTTTGGATTTGAGCAAATCTCTTGGACACGTGTCATCACCTCAGCCAATCCCGCATTTGTCAAGCAGATCCAACGGCTGAAGTTTGCTATGGGTATGCATTGGGTTTAAATACGGGGTTTGAGAGGAGTTTGAACCCCAATAAGAGTTCTAAACCCACTAGGACTCTACCCTATATACGTCAATGAGATACCTAAGTTATTTTGCTGATTTCAAGAGATCCAGAAGTCCGATTGACGAGCCGTCTTCTCCTGTGCGTCCCTGACGAGTTGAGGAACAACCTGAGACCAAGGTTTTAGGTCTCGGTTTCGGTCTCGATTTCGCTCTTCCTGAAATTTAGGTTTCGGTATCCGTATCCGTCCGTTTCGATGGTTTCGGACGCAAGTTTCGGTTTCGTCCTTATTGGATAATTTTCCCTTCACTTTGTTAATGTAACATATGTTAACATTATTTGCTCACCTTTGCAGGTCACTGTTGAGTAATCTGAAGTAGACTTCACACTGCCCATTATCAGCTCCTCTTAGTGTTGCTAGTCACATTGCACATTTTGCTAAACATTTTGCATTAATTTACAAGTTAGCCATTAAAATGGTAAATGACAATGGCAAACATGTAAATAAATAAATTATGGTTAGAAAAATGAGTAATGCAACTAGTGGCCCCTCCAACCAGCACGTGGTGAACCGAGCTCAAAGATAGCTGTTTGTATAAAACAGACAGCTGGCTTGGCTCATATGTATCAGAAAAAAGGACAATTGGCTCTCATGTTCTGTGTTTTTGTACATCAGACATGACAACTTCGAACCACGTGAAGGCTCAGCCTCTCTCCCGTCTCCACTGCTCCACTGACCCATCTGAATGCTCAGACTCTCCTCTCTACTGCTCCACCTCTTACCTCATCTCTTCTTCTTTTTCTTACCTCATCTCTTCTTCTTCTTCTTCTTAACGTGGAATGAAAAAATTATCATCCAAGAGCAACATCATCTCTGAAGAGGAGGAATAGCTGCACCGGAAGCTTCGGAAGCTGCATCGGAAGAAGATGGATGGAGTGACAGGTTAGTAATTTTTAAAATATTTCTTTTTGAATTTTTCTCCTATTTCTTCATTCACCCTTTTTTGGTTTCGGACGAAACCGAACTCCGACCATCCGAAACAACCCGAAACCATCCGAAACCGCCCGAAACCGCCCGATACTGAGAAAATATGCTGGGTTTCGTACCACTTTACACAGAAACCGAGACGAAACGGCCGAAGCCAAATGGTTTCGGCCGAAACCTCAAATCATGCCTGAGACAGAGAAATCACTTATCAGATCCCGAAAATCAGGGGGCTCTTCATAGCTAAAGAAGGAGATGATATGACGATCAAACTTGGGATACATATAACTTTCTGCACAATCATCCAAACGACAAACGACCAGTCATTGGGAAGCTGTGCACACGCAGAAGGACGAAGACAGCGCAACAACTCAATCTAAGCATTTCTAAACTCTGAATCTATTATTGAGTCATTACTTTGATCTTTGTACATCTTATTTTTACAAACTTTTGTGCAAGCTACGTGTTGTAGTTTGGGGGATTCTCGATGCATGGGATTCGAGACATGGTCTAGCTTTTTGGTTAGTTCAGTTTAGCAAAGGGAGTTGCGAGTCTAGAGAGCTATTGGGCATGGAGCAAAGGGCGTTGCGAGTTCATAGTGTCTTGTAGGCGTGGAGAAACTGATTAATCAAAGAGTAGATCTTGGGGGTTGTTTGAGTAGGTCAAGGTTGACCGAACCAGTGTATATTTTGGTGTCATCTGTGATTGGTTGTCTATTATTTTCTACATATCTTTTGTTTGCATATGATTATTTCTGCAAATCATATTAATTGAACGTCCTTGCATCGTTAAATATTTTTAATTCCGCATTCACCCTATTCATCCCCCTCTAGGGTGTCTTATCGATCCTAACAAGTGGTATCAGAGCCTATGTTGATCATTTTTACAACTAGAGGTTAGTGTTTCACACAGAGTCATGGGTATTTCAGATGGTGCTTTTGCTGAGCGGCAATCCGTAGTTAGGCCACCTTTATTTAATGGAACTGATTATGTTTATTGAAAAGCTCACATAAAAATTTATTTGAGTTCTGTTGACTATGATGTTTGGGACATGGTTGAGTTTGGTTTCACACCTCCTATAGTTAAAATTGAGCGAGTAGATGTTCCTAAGCCTAGAGACAAGTGGGATGCTAATGATAAAAAATTGTATACTTTGAATGCTAAAGTTATGATGCTCTTATTTGTGCTTTGGAAAAAACTGAATATAATCGTGTTTTTCATTGTTCTACAACTAAGGAGATCTGGCATACTTTGGTGGTTACCCACGAAGGAACATCGCAAGTAAAGGAAACTCGCTTCACTTTGCTGTACCATGAGTACGAGAGCTTCAGGATGGCGAACAATGAAACGATTCATCGCTCTCATTTACAACAACTCCACGGTTCTTGGAAAAGTCTATTCAACTAAGGATTTGTTGAGGAAAATTTTAGGAGTGTTGCCAAAAGGCTTTGAGGCCAATGTTACTGTGATTCAGGAGTCTAAAGATCTTAGCACATATAGCATGGATGAGCTCATTGGAAACTTGATGACATATGAGCTTGAGCTTAATGCGAGGGAAGAAAGAGATGCTAAAGATGCCACATAACCAAGGAAGAAGTCCATTGCTTTGAAGAGTTCACATGATAGCGATGATGACGTAGCTTTTGTGGTAAAAGGATTCAAGAAATATCTGAAGATTAGACAGGGAAGACAATTTCTTTTAAATAAACGTAATGCTTCTATGTCTAAAAATATGTTTGCTGATTCTAATGATGAAATTATCTGTCATAATTGCAGGAAACTTGGACATATCAAAGCTAATTGTCCACGTCTGAAGGATGAAAAGAAAAAGGGTAAGTCTTCTTTTAATGATGGCGAATTTGATGATGAGGTGATTTGCTACAATTGCAGACAGCGGGGGCATATTAAACCAGAATGTCCATTGTTGAAGAAGGAAAAAGCGAAGGAAAAGAAAAAGTCTTTGGTGACTACGTGGGATGATGACAGTGAGGATGATGAAAACCATGTAGCAGGACTTTGTTTGATGACACATACAGATTCTAGCACCGATGATTCAAGCGATAAGGTACCTGAACTTCCTTATAAAGTATTAGCTAAACTATGTGATTACATGACCGAAGAAATTGAAATTTTAGAAGCTAAAATCAAGACATTAAAAATAGAAAAGAAACAATTGCTTAAAAGACGTGTGATAATTGTTTGATTTTACAAAAAGAAGTGCATGGTCTAAAAACTGAAAAAGAAAAGCTTGAAAAAGATTGTGATGCCTTAAATAAAAACATAAAAGAAAAAGATGATAGTTTTGTAACCCATTGTTCTATGCGTGTAAATGAAAATTTGTTCCTAAAATCCGAAGTCCAAGAGATTGAAACATGTGTGAAAAAGTTTGCTACTAGTGATAAATCATTGAAGATACTTCTTAATAATCAAATCTTTGCAAACAATAGAAAAGGACTTGGTTTTGGAAAAATTGAACATGAGAACAATTGTTTTGGTAAGGGAAAAAATGTCTTTCCTAAATGTATTGGATGTGGTAAAATTGGTCATACATTTAATCATTGTTGGAATAGGAACAAGAACAAAAAGGTTAAACAAAGTTGGGTTCTTAAAGGCACTTTCACTAATATTGGTGGACTTATATGGGTTAGTAGGTCACACATAACATCTTTCTTATATGTACTTAAGATGGAGGGATAAAGAACCATGGTTTTGACATAGGATATCAATAGAGTTCCTTGCCCAAACGGTGATGTGAAGGTATGATTTCTTGCTTGAGCTTATTGTGTACCTTCATAGAATAGAATAGTTTTTTGTGCTTTCTGTTTCATTTTTTGTGTGCTTTCTTTTTCATTTTGGTGTGCTTTTTCTTTTTAGGTGTGATTTTCTTTGGTGTGCTAGAAAAATAGAAAATAAAAAAATATGAAAAAGTAAAGAGAAAAAAAGAAAAAGTGAAATTAAAAAAAATGAAAAGAGAAAAATAATAAAAAGTAAGCTTAATGGATATCTTTCTTTTGTTTATTGGAAAAAGGCACTTTGGATGAAAAATCATATTTTGTATAGGATTCTAGTATTACTTTCTTGACTATGTTTGCATGGTTGACTTTATGAATAGTTAAGATATGTTTGATAACGAATAACTAGATTTCTACATTTTCAACTTACACTTTCACGTTATCAATTGTAATTGTTATATAATGTTGTTTTCATGAATATTGGAAAATATGTCAAGGTGAATTAAAAATGCAAAGTATGTTACTTGTAGGGATATGTAGTGTCATGCCGTGGATGAAAAACAAAGCTCATGAAAAATAAAAATATGTTGAAAAGAAAAAGAAAAATTTTATGAAAAGAAAAAGAAACGAGGTTCGTATGAAAAATGGATACGGTACATGGTTATGATACGATCCATGGGCATCCAACTTATGCTATATAGATTTATATCTTTTAGTGTTGGTGTTATGTTCGTCAAGCAATGCTACCACTTGTCTAAGAGTCCTTCTAAGCTATATATGTGTGTTGGTATTTTGAACTCATGTTTCATGAGGTGGGAAAATGCAATCATTGTTAAAGTACATACAAATTTGGGTAGTTGGTTTGAACGGTTGAATTTCATGATTCCTTCTCCCTATGATCCTAACTTTTGATCATCACACGAGCTCGAAGATGTTTTAATCATAGTTATGAATTATTGAATATCGATCGGCTATTCGTGATTGTCATAATGTAATCATATGTCTTGTTTAATAATGCTCTCATTTCTATATGGCATATGACATTTTTATCTTGTGTGTTCTTTTGATGATAACAAGGGGGAGAAAATTGAAGATTTGATGTTTTACGATGTGTTAAGATTTAATAATAAAGTACTCGTTACCTTTGAGTGTAATATGGCCATGTCCACTTCTCGGCTTATCCATTGAGATGTAGGTGTTATAGGTATGAGGTAAGTAAACTCGATGAAGCACCATGCGTTGTTATTGAATGACTCAATGTGGCTTGTAACGGTCGGTTTTCACTATTCGTAATACGTCTGTGCGTATTGCAATTTCGGGTACCTGGTTTGTTTTGTTGCTTTTTATGTGGGTCGTGTTGTTGAGTCGATAGGGCCGTAGCACCTTGGTTGCATCCTTAGCAAGCCAACCCCGACAAGTGCCCAACTTGGAATTAATATCGCCTTTGGGTCCCGTATCCTTTATACGCTTTACGTGCACGTAGTCTTGTTCGTGCACGTATTTATTTTAGACCTTGTCTGTAATGTATACGAATCCTATGGTGTGATATGTCGTTGTGACCCTCTCTGAGAGCATTAAAATTGTGATGTTGATTGGGAACGTCATTTCACGGGTCGTTCTCCCACGATTTGACCTTATTTGACGAGACGTCACGATTTTCACTTTTATCGTGAGGCCTTTTTATTTTTAATTTCGTTTCTCGTTGTCGAAATTATGATCCGTCTTCTCTGCCTTCTTTCTCTCGTCGTCCCGGTCACCCCAATATTTATCTTACGATTTTTGGGATTCGTTAGGTCTAATTTCACTTTTTGGCCAACCTATTATATTTTAACCCTAAGTTTCACCTAGTATTTTTGTCCCCTAATATATTTTTATTAATAATAATATCATCCTAATATTATTTTGACCTACTCCCATGCCTTGGCCGCATACAAACACAGGTGAGAGAGAGGGAGTGAGAATTTGGGCTTTTATTAATTTATAATAACAAACTCTTTTATCAAACAACTCCAACCTATTAGCCCAAGCCCACGTTCTAACCCCTAACCCACGTACTACACCCTATACCCTAGAGCCCTAGCCCACGAGCCCTAGCCCCACGTTCAGCTTCTCCTGTTTAATAGCCTTTAGGGTTATTATAGTTTAAAACCCTATTCTATTTGTTACACAGCAACCAAAACAACACACAGCCGCCGCCAGCTCAAAGAAACCCACGCAACGCCTCAACTACGGAGCCGCCGCCTCAAAACTTTCGAGCGCAGCACCTATCTCCCCGCGCGCGCTCTTCATCCCCAGACCGCCGGAGGTCCGTTCGAAAGCCTCGCAGCGCTCGTCTCCTCCGCCTGCAGGCGAACTCGCAGCCTCCCTTCGCCGGCGACGACGGCCAATACCCAAGATCAGCCGCCACCCATCTTCAACAACCCATGTCCCCGATCACCGAACCTAGATCGCCGGATTTTGATACGATCCGGTGGATCGAATCAATAAAGTTCAGATTTTTAAAAGAGGAAAATATAAAAAGAGGAATTTTATAGAGAATGATTTGCGAAGAACACAAGATAAATGGATCTCCTTCGAGACGAGATCCTGTCTCCTAGCTTTGAATGAACGGATCAAAGCCTAAAAACCCTCACAATTGATAACTCAAAGTGTTTTCACAAATCAAGCATAAAAATAAAATAAAGACGGCTAGCCCTAATTTATAGAAAAGTGGGGAATTACTAATCTAGTCTAAAATGACTAGAATACCCCTAACTAACCCACCTACGTGCTACCGCGCCTCCTACGGCGCACGTAAGTGACTAAAGGTGGGTGGGTCCCCCTAGATAGCCGCCGGCCTCCTGTGGTGGGTGCGGGCTCGGGTCCGCATCAATACCGCCCCCTAAAAGAGCCACCTTGTCCTCAAGGTGGAGATCTGGCTTTGAAGGCCCCCGAGGGAAAACAGAGGCTAGGGTCACCTGTCAGAACCACCGTGCGACCCCCCTCCTGGAATTCCATCCTAAGCTGCTTCCAATTCATCTTCACCTCGCCCAACCCCCTCAGCCACTGCACGCCCAAAATCACATCGATATTGTCCAACTCTAGGGGCAGGAAGTCTTCCACGATCTGCACTCCTTGTAGGGTCAGACTCAGCCCCTTGCACATCCCACTGGTCTCCTCCCTCCTTCCTGTCCCGGAGAGGACCGTAAACGTCTCCAAGGTGCTCACCTGCAGCCTATGTCGATCCACCAAATGTCGAGAGATGAAGTTGTGGGTAGCCCCACTGTCTATGAGTATCGTCACCGGCGCGTCGTCCAATCGCCCTGACAACTTCATGGTATGGTTCGTGGTTACCCCTACCAAGGAGTTCAGGGACACCTCCGCCACATCCAGATGTGCGTGCTCAGCCTCGCTCTCTTCCGTCATCACTGGCTCTCTCTCTCCTCTGCATACTCCCCCTCGTCCGGCATTATCACGATCTGCATCAGCCTGCTCGCACACCGATGACCGGGACTGAACTTCTCATCGCATCTGAAATAGAGGCCTGCGGCACGCCTTGTCCTCATATCAGCCTCAGTCATCCGCCTACCAGGGATCACTGGTCGGGTTTCCTCTTTCTTCATTTCCGCGTCCCCTGGTGCTACCGTGACCCCCGGAGGTGGGACCGGTGCCGTCTGACTACGTTGGCTCTGGCCTCCCCAAGTTCCCCGAGTGCTCCTCTCCTCCGCATGCTTCTCCTCCGCCTTGTGGGCCAGGCGAAGGACATCCTCCAGTGTCCCCGGGCTCTGCATCCTCAGCTCTGCTCGTATGGAGGGCTTCAGTCCCCTCATGAAATTCCCGATCATCACCTCGTCGGTCACCCCCTTCACCCTACTATTCAGCATCTCGAACTTCTCTACATAATCCCTGACCGTTCCCTCCTGCCTCAGAGCAGATAACTGCTCGTAGAAATCTCCCCCTGGAGTATCCTGGAATCGATCCACGATCATCGCTGACAACTCCTCCCAGGTCCGAAAGGGGGACCGTGCTATCTTCCACCGGTACCAGGCCAGAGCCTTCCCCTCAAAGTAGATCCCGATGGCCTTCAGGACCTCCTGCTCCGTCAGACCCATCACCTGGAAATACCTCTCTGCTCGGTATATCCACCCATCAGGGTCGGTGCCATCAAAGGTCGGCATCTTCAGCTTCATCAACCTCCGATCTGCGTTGATGTCGCCTAGCTGCCCCTATCTCCGCCCCGGTCACCTCCCCGGACCACCTCGCCACCCCGAGCCTCCCTCGGGCCTCCCCCGTCAGCTCCGTACAACTCCTCTGGCCATGCCGGTCTCTCCCACGCCTCGGGCTGGTAGTAGTGTCCCGGAAACTCTGGGGGTCGTGCCAAATTGGGCCTCGGCCCAGGCGCAAGGGTCTCTGCTCTCCAAAACTGGCCCGCCGGGGCCCCAATAGCTGCTCCCGAGGCCCATCCGCCTCCCGCCATTCCCGGAGTTCCTCCGGAGTGGGGTACGATCCCTGCCACACCCCCAAAGGGCTGGAACGTCGTCATCGGGCCCCCGAATGGGCCGGCCCTACTCGTCGGCCCCCCAGATGGGCCTGTCGACCAAGCCGGACCCCCGCCTGGGGTCGCCGAGCCTCCCGCACCCCCGAAAGGGGGTGCTGCCGCCGAAACGAGGCCCCCAGGGCCTGTCGTCGCTCGAAACAGGCCCTGCGGCCTGTTCGCACCCTCGGATGGGGGTGCCGAGGCCTCCCCGCCCCCGTAGGGGTCTGCCGTCATGTCCAAACCCCCTCCGGGGTTCGCCCAGTGCTCCCCGCCCCCGGAGGGGCTCGCCGGTGGCCGCAGGGGGCCTGGCGGCCTCGCCCAGGCCTGGGAAGGGCCGGGCGGGGCCGCCGAAGCCCTGACAGGCCC
Source organism: Scilla litardierei (assembly GCA_030789695.1). Classification (NCBI taxonomy): domain Eukaryota; kingdom Viridiplantae; phylum Streptophyta; class Magnoliopsida; order Asparagales; family Asparagaceae; genus Scilla; species Scilla litardierei. The sequence goes on along the minus strand of CM061141.1, from coordinate 270,832,983 downwards.
AGGCGGCCCTGTCGACGTGTTTCCCGACCCGCGCGGGTCTGCCGGCACCCACACGGACTCGCGCGACCCTAGGGTTGGCCCCACCGGCCCTCCTTGCTCCCTCGGGTGGCCGTCTTGTGTTGGAAATCCGCTGGGGGCTGATTCTAGGGTAGAATCCCCCCTTCTTGGATCCCCTTGCCTCGATCTCCCCCTTTCGCCACCGTGAGGGCTTGAATCATCTCTTTCAATTCTCGGAGATCTCGGCCTTGTTGCGCGGCATCCGTCCTCATCCCCCGAAGTTCGATTTGGATATCTTCTTGTGAATGGGCGTAATCCTTGAGTGAATCTCCCATCGTTTTCTTCAATCCCTCGAACCTCTCTTCGATCTCCCGATTGAGATCCTCCCGTAGCCCTTGAATCTTTTCTTCAACCGCATCCGCCTTCGATCGAGTATTTGCCGCCATTTGGATCTAGCGCTCTGATACCAATTTGATACGATCCGGTGGATCGAATCAATAAAGTTCAGATTTTTAAAAGAGGAAAATATAAAAAGAGGAATTTTATAGAGAATGATTTGCGAAGAACACAAGATAAATGGATCTCCTTCGAGACGAGATCCTGTCTCCTAGCTTTGAATGAACGGATCAAAGCCTAAAAACCCTCACAATTGATAACTCAAAGTGTTTTCACAAATCAAGCATAAAAATAAAATAAAGACGGCTAGCCCTAATTTATAGAAAAGTGGGGAATTACTAATCTAGTCTAAAATGACTAGAATACCCCTAACTAACCCACCTACGTGCTACCGCGCCTCCTACGGCGCACGTAAGTGACTAAAGGTGGGTGGGTCCCCCTAGATAGCCGCCGGCCTCCTGTGGTGGGTGCGGGCTCGGGTCCGCATCAGATTCCCTCATCTTCACGCAGCGGCGACACCTAGCTCCGACCAACGTCGGCGCAGTCCTACCCTTACATCACCTGCAACAGATGAGGATCACTCTAAGAAGTTAGTTTTTGCTTGGTTAGAGTCAGCTGATGATTTTTAACTGGGTTTTGGTTCATATGATGACCATTAGTTACTAATAGGATTAGTTGCTGCCATGTTGTTATGGTTTTAAATATTATATTAGCTAGGGTTTAGAAATCATATGTAATTAAGAAATAGCTTGCATGATGCCAGATTTTATAAAGTACTGCCTTTGCTTAATAACACGAATATTTGTAACTGTTTTCATCTTATAAATCAACTCATGTTATCACATAAGTTAGGTGTTTTATTAATACTATATTATCATATATGTATTAGGGTTAATTAGATTTACAAACTGTGTGTGTGTGTGTGTGTGTTTAATGTATGCACCATGTTAGATGATATCAAATTCTTACCTTGGGATTTGCTAAAGTTAGAGTTATTTTATTAACTAACTCTGTAGCTATTCTTTAGGGTTAGCTGCATATGGTTTATAATAGGGTTAGGTTCTTATATATATGGCTAGTTGGTATTGGGTTTTAAGTAACTGTGTATTTCTTTTATAAAGGCCATGCTAGGATCCGTTATTTCTTATAGTTTGCTCTAGCTAGAGTTCTTTCATAAAATAAGCTGTACCTTGTTGTTTTTAACTGTGTAAAACCTTAGGGTATATTAGGGTATCAAATTGTGTTTGTTTAACACCATGATAATGTCAAATGTTAACCTTATGAACTTATGTTAATTTTAAGCCAGAGATTGTTTAACCCTATGTTGTATGCAAATCTTTTATGTAAGTAGCTATAAGTTAGTTAACCAATATAATTAAATTAGAAGTTGGTTTGATAGGTGTGCAGTACCCCCTAGATAATGGAGTAAATGGGTTAGTTGATTAATAAGTTTCTTCTTCATTTAAACTGATATCGAAATCCGATAACGCAGAAAACGTACGCGCTTTCTATACGGACTCGTCGACACCAAGAACTCCAGGAACATGCAAGTGAAACTTGCCAACTTGTGCTCTAGGCCATGTTTTAGGCCATTTCCTTGCTTAGCGTAAAAGAGACTAGACATTGAAATGATAGCCGTCTAGACGCAATTTTAAGATCTAGCTTGACAACGAAGCTAGATCTGTCACCCTGCCATGCCATTCATGCATATCTGCCTGTCACGTTTAATTTTCGTAACCACATGCTTTTTACTTGTACTCTGCCTGTCACGTTTAAATTCCTTAACTGTACGCATTTAAATTACAACTTGCTATGCCATGTCATCCATGTTTGAGTGTCGCATTCGTAGCACACGCTACTATACTTGTATATCCTTGTTCAGGCTAGGCACCTGCGTTGCAGGCACAACCCTATGCCGAATACACTTCCTGGCTCGTGATTCAGAAGCGAGCATTCCATGTTCGGGGGTAAAGCCCTGGCTCGATACACGTGGAGGGGTAGGGATAAGCGATCACTTGAGCTTAGGAGTTGGCCCGTACAGCCACTCTAGCCAAAAGGCGTAATCTCTGAGCACGACGTGTTTACTTGACTTGTGAATTCCATGTGTTTGTTTAGTAGCTTTGCTACCCATGCCTTGATGTACTTGTGCCTTGTTAAACTTGCTGCCATGTCGTACTTGTTGCATTTATTTAATTGTTGCATCCATTCAGTAAAATGCCATGTCATCACACTTTTAGAACTGCTAGGTTGCTTTACTTTCCTTTTAGTTTCCTTGCACAAAGTCTTGTAGACTTTGCTGACATGCACCCTCGTCTCTTTGGGTGTCGCATGTTAGTTGCTGAGCCAGAGTCCGTTGCTGAGGACGAGGAGTTCGTGGACTTTGAGCCTGGGTCCACAACTGACGTGGAGTACGAGGGCACCGGTGACCAGTCGTAGAGTTTTCCTTCGTCGTTACTTTTGCTTAGTCTGTTGTTAGGTTGTCGGTGAGTAGCACCTTTCTTTCTGTACGTTGTTTACTTTTGTTGGCCATGCTGGGGTCTTTTAGACTCTTTTCTTTAGCCTGGTGGCTTTTCTGGGATGTTGAAATTTATTGTGGACATTCTGAGATTGGTTATTGTACGTCTCTTTCTTTATTATTATTTTTGTTCCGTATCGCACTTGCAGTGACCTCTACTCGGTTTAAATCCAGACGCTTTACAGACTGGAGCCTCACAGCTCCAAGTCTGAGCGGACCTCATCACGCCTCGCCTCCATTTTTGGGAAGCGGGTCGTGACAGGTTTTGTTGGTGGCCCATGCAGGTCTCTCTTGCAACTGCGAATTATTGGAACAACGATAATAAAAATAGAATGTCCATTAAATAAATTAAAACATCCAAATCATTAGCCTTGAGTCTAATGGTAGACGAGTTGTCCGAACATCTGTCTCAGCTTAGTAGGGGATCCATTAGATCAGGACTTTAGAAAGACTTAGTTAGATGCCTGTGCTTGCTAGTTAGAAGTCCCTGATTGTTAGCTAGACTCCATGCTAGAAGTTGATATAATCGTCTTAGGAGTTACCGTAGTGATTCCTGTCCAGCTCTGACCATGATGGACTTTTAGAATTCCTTTAGTCGTTCGCTTGGGTTCATCGATTTCGGGCCCGGCAGAACATAATTTTAATTTCTCTTAGGACCCTTTCCTGAGATCTCTATGAAAGTTTAGTTCATTAGAGAGCCTTAATGTTGAGTTTTCTCTTGATCTTCAGTCGACCTGGTAATTAGAACCCTGCTTCCACCATTTTCCCTGACCATTACACTTTCGTGTCATCGGCCGTAGAACTCCATCGTAGCAATTTCACTAAATTATTTCCCTTCAGATTTACGTTTTATTTGATTCACTTCCTTTCGTTTCGAATCACGTGAATCTACATGTCACCATCGTCAATCGTTCAAACTTCTCCATTACTATCCTGACCATTCGATGAATATTTTCAATGTTATCTATTTTGAATTTCTTTTCCGGTTTAAGTGATTTGAAAACATTCAACATGCATTTAAGACTCCATACATTCTTTGAATTTCGAAAATTTTCGCTGAAATCTTTAAAATTATTATCTTATCATATTTACTCACCTATGTCTTCCACACTCGCGTAAATATCTTAATTTCTTCATATAATGACATTTCGATAATTCAAAATACCATTTCCTCCTCTACTATATATAAATTACACAAGTTTAATTCAACAACTTATTTTACCGACTCCTAAATATTTTTCTATGCAAAAGAGAACTCCAACTTTTCAAGTATGACCGTTTTATACTTTTAGTGTTTTAACTTGTACCATTTACGTCCTATTTCCGGTAACATATAAGGGTAATATTACATCTTTCTTCTCCACCTAAACGTTCACAAATATATCCCAGTTTCACTTGATCAATTTATCTCCTTATCCTCGCCCTACCTGAACCCATTCTTCCCGATCTTATTTCGTTACACTATCTAATCTTGGTTTCCTTTCCCTTGCTTAGTCATCCCACTAGTGCTTGCCGTTGTTTACGTCACACCAGTTTAGTAGCGAGCCCATTGATTTTATTGCGATGTCGTTGTGGTGCACGAATAAGTAGAGTGTGTGGACCCGTGTGTGTAAACTCGGCGTGTCACTCACGTATGAGTGTACTCCCCTGTAGTATATTAATGTTTGCCTATTGTGTGATATATACATACTCAATGTTATGCATGATGTATATGAAGTTGTATGGATGATATTAGTTATATATGTGTGGGTAGCTATAACACTTTAGGTATGTCTGTATATATATTGGAAATTGTATTGGAGCATAGACTAGTAGTGTATGTAGTTTGAAGATACTTGTGAATGCTTGGTATGTATATATATATATATATATATAAGTCAGGTGAATGTTAGGTGTAGTGATAATAGGTGTTCTTATAGTTAAGTGAGTAGGCCTATTATATGACCTATATATTAGTACGTGTGAGTATGTGCTCGTACGTAGATATGTATTGTGCTTAACCGTAAGTAGTTATATATTTGCTGCATGAGTATATATGATATACGTATGGTAGTAGGATTATAATTTTGATTGGTATTGCTTGCTTTTATGGGATGTTGTGTGCGTGTATACCATGAGGTATACACGATTATCGCATATCTTAACTATGTATGGATAAGTAGATGTGTTAGTATACTAATTATCGGTAGATGGATATGGTTTGAACATATATGTTACATGTGTGTGACTATACTATACGATGAATACATGTATTAGGGAGTGTATTATAAGTATACGTGTGCTGATGTCTGTAATATTATTATGGTATATAAAGTGATTGAATTATGGGGGTGTTACTTGACTAAATATTAAGTGTGATTGATATTATGGTATGTTTATGGTTATGTTGGTAGATGTGTATGCATTGAAGTGGTATTGGTATAGGTATAGGTACCCTGTTACGTATATAGAGTATTCTGATATGTGTTTTGAGTCTCACTCAAGCTTGAGTGAGTATACTCTAAGTATATTGTTACATGTCTGTGGTTTGCGTGTAGTACCATGTGTATAGCGATGGATGATGTATGTATAGTGATAGGATTGTTTGTGCCTGGTTGTGTTACGCACATGATTGTGGGTCGCTATACCAGTATATAGTTATAGGTGTTGGTCTTGTGGTATAGTTATTTACTAAGGACTTGCCTGTGTGAACGTATGTGTGCTAGCTAAACTAGGTGTGTAGATGTGCTGAGTATATATCGGTATGATTAGTATGTATGAATGGAATGTTAGTGTGTGTGGATGTGCACCATGCACGGGTAAGTATGTGCTTAGTTATAGGTTGGTGACTATGGTATGTGTGGCTTGTCGTGGGTATAGTTATAGGACCGTATGTGAGGTGAATATAAGGTGAAATATTTGCATGCATTTGAATGACTATATATTTGTGAAATTCTAGCAATGGTGAATGTACATTAGATATAGCAGACTTGATTTAATAATGGTATGATGAGATTACATGTGTTGATGTGTTTGGTATTGAATGTATACTAGGAACTATTAGGGAGTAGTATACCCATGTTTGTTTTGTGTATATGTAGTTATCTATACGTGAAGTACTACGAATGTATTTGCTGGTGTGAACTATTTAATTGAGTGTGAGTATGTGCACCATGGAATATAATTAGTGTTTAATAGTTATATAGGGATGTATGTGACTATATAAATGATTGAAATAGGTGTATGAATTTGACTGGCTATGATAGGTGTAAGTGTGTAATGTGTGTGAATATATACAGGTTAGTAGAGTTATGGTTTGACTACCTAGTGCATATATAAGCACTTGTAATGACTATATCTGGTTGAATTATAGTGTGAGGTGATTGGGATAGCTACTATTCTGGCTTGAGTTATATTTATAGTTAGAAAGTCCGAGGACGGACTTTATTCTAAGGTGGGTAGGATGTAACGGTCGGTTTTCACTATTCGTAATACGGCTGTGCGTATAGCAATTTCGGGTACCTGGTTTGTTTTGTTGCTTTTTATGTGGGTCGTGTTGTTGAGTCGATAGGGCCGTAGCACCTTGGTTGCATACTTAGCAAGCCAACCCCGACGAGTGCCCAACTTGGAATTAATGTCGCCTTTGGGTCCTGTATCCTTTATACGCTTTACGTGCACGTAGTTTTATTCTTGCACGTATTTATTTTAGACCTTGTCTGTATACGAACCCTATGGTGTGATATGTCGTTGTGACCTTTTCTGAGAGCATTAAAATTGTGGTGTTGATTGGGAACGTCATTTCACGGATCGTTCTCCCACGATTTGACCTTATTTGACGAGACGTCACGATTTTCACTTTTGTCGCGATGCCTTTTTATTTTTAATTTCGTTTCTCGTTGTCGAAATTATGATCCGTCTTCTTTGCCTTCTTTCTCTCGGCGTCCCGGTCACCCCAATATTTATCTTACGATTTTTGGGATTCGTTAGGTCTAATTTCACTTTTTGGCCAACCTATTATATTTTAACCCTAAGTTTCACCTAGTATTTTTGTCCCCTAATATATTTTTATTAATAATAATATCATCCTAATATTATTTTGACCTACTCCCATGCCTTGGCCGCATACAAACACAGGTGAGAGAGAGGGAGTGAGAATTTGGGCTTTTATTAATTTATAATAACAAACTCTTTTATCAAACAACTCCAACCTATTAGCCCAAGCCCACGTTCTAACCCCTAACCCACGTACTACACCCTATACCCTAGAGCCCTAGCCCACGAGCCCTAGCCCCACGTTCAGCTTCTCCTGTTTAATAGCCTTTAGGGTTATTATAGTTTAAAACCCTATTCTATTTGTTACACAGCAACCAAAACAACACACAGCCGCTGCCAGCTCAAAGAAACCCACGCAACGCCTCAACTACGGAGCCGCCACCTCAAAACTTTCGAGCGCATCACCTATCTCCCCGCGCGCTCTTCATCCCCAGACCGCCGGAGGTCCGTTCGAAAGCCTCGCAGCGCTCGTCTCCTCCGCCAGCAGGCGAACTCGCAGCCTCCCATCGCCGGCGACGGCGGCCAACACCCAAGATCAGCGCCGCCCATCTTCAACAACCCATGTCCCCGATCACCGAACCCAGATCGTCGGATTCCCTCATCTTCACGTAGCGGCGACACCTAGCTCCGACCAACGTCGGCGCAGTCCTACCCCGACATCACCTGCAACAGATGAGGAGCACTCTAAGAGGTTACTTTTTGCTTGGTTAGAGTCAGCTGATGATTTTTAACTGGGTTTTGGTTCATATGATGACCATTAGTTACTAATAGGATTAGTTGCTGTCATGTTGTTATGGTTTTAAATATTATATTAGTTAGGGTTTAGAAATCATATGTAATTAAGAAATAGCTTGCATGATGCCAGATTTTATAAAGTACTGCCTTTGCTTAATAACACGAATATTTGTAACTGTTTTCATCTTATAAATCAACTCATGTTATCACATAAGTTAGGTGTTTTATTAATACTCCATTATCATATATGTATTAGGGTTAATTAGATTTACAAACTGTGTGTGTGTGTTTTTAATGTATGCACCATGTTAGATGATATCAAATTCTTACCTTGGGATTTGCTAAAGTTAGAGTTATTTTATTAACTAACTCTGTAGCTATTCTTTAGGGTTAGCTGCATATGGTTTATAATAGGGTTATGTTCTTATATATATGGCTAGTTGGTATTGGGTTTTAAGTAACTGTGTATTTCTTTTATAAAGGCCATGCTAGGATCCGTTATTTCTTATAGTTTGCTCTAGCTAAAGTTCTTTCATAAAACAAGCTGTACCTTGTTGTTTTTAACTGTGTAAAACCTTTGGGTATATTAGGGTATCAAATTGTGTTTGTTTAACACCATGATAATGTCACATGTTAACCTTATGAACTTATGTTAATTTTAAGCCAGAGATTGTTTAACCCTATGTTGTATGCAAGTCTTTTATGTAAGCAGCTATAAGTTAGTTAACCAATATAATTAAATTAGAAGTTGGTTTGATAGGTGTGCAGTACCCCCTAGATAATGGAGTAAATGGGTTAGTTGATTAATAAGTTTCTTCTTCATTTAAACTGATATCGAAATCCGATAACGCAGAAAACGTACGCGCTTTCTATACGGACTCGTCGACACCAAGAACTCCAGGAACAGGCAAGTGAAACTTGCCAACTTGTGCTCTAGGCCATGTTTTAGGCCATTTCCTTAGCGTAAAAGAGACTAGACAGTGAAATGATAGCTGTCTAGACGCAATTTTAAGATCTAGCTTGACAACGAAGCTAGATCTGTCACCCTGCCATGCCATTCATGCATATCTGCCTGTCACGTTTAATTTTCGTAACCGCATGCTTTTTTACTTGTACTCTGCCTGTCACGTTTAAATTCCTTAACTGTACGCATTTAAATTACAACTTGCTATGTCATGTCATCCATGTTTGAGTGTCGCATTCGTAGCACACGCTACTATACTTGTACATCCTTGTTCAGGCTAGGCACCTGCGTTGCAGGCACAACCCTATGCCGAATACACTTCCTGGCTCGTGATCCAGAAGCGAGCATTCCATGTTCGGGGGTAAAGCCCTGGCTCGATACATGTGGAGGGGTAGGGATAAGCGATCACTTGAGCTTAGGAGTTGGCCCGTACAGCCACTCTAGCCAAAAGGCGTAATCTCTGAGCACGACGTGTTTACTTGACTTGTGAATTCCATGTGTTTGTTTAGTAGCTTCGCTACCCATGCCTTGATGTACTTGTGCCTTGTTAAACTTGCTGCCATGTCGTACTTGTTGCATTTATTTAATTGTTGCATCCATTCAGTAAAATGCCATGTCCTCGCACTTTTAGAACTGCTAGGTTGCTTTACTTTCCTTTTAGTTTCTTTGCACAAAGTCTTGTAGACTTTGCTGATATGCGCCCTCGTCTCTTTGAGTGTCGCATGTTAGTTGCTGAGCCAGAGTCCGTTGCTGAGGACGAGGAGTTCGTGGACTTTGAGCCTGGGTCCATAGCTGACGTGGAGTACGAGGACACCGGTGACCAGTCGTAGAGTTTTCCTTCGTCGTTACTTTTGCTTAGTCTGTTGTTAGGTTGTCGGTGAGTAGCACCTTTCTTTCTGTACGTTGTTTACTTTTGTTGGCGATGCTGGGGCCTTTTAGACTCTTCTTTACCCTGGTGGCTTTTCTGGGATGTTGAAATTTATTGTGGACATTCTGAGATTGGTTATTTTACGTCTCTTTCTTTATTATTATTTTTGTTCCGTATCGCACTTGCAGGGGACCTCTACTCGGTTTAAATCCAGACGATTTACAGACTGGAGCCTCACAGCTCCAAGTCTGAGCGGACCTCATCACGCCTCGCCTCCATCTTAGGGAAGCGGGTCGTGACTTGTCTCGTTATGCTTCTCCTCCAACATGAATAATTTGATTGATCAAACCTCGAGAGAGGTCTCATCTCAATTGTTGATGCCATTTATTCTTTCTCGATCACGTTCGACTAGAGGTACACTTACTCTGATACCGCGTGTTAGTATTCTATAGATGGCAAGCAATACTAGACGGTGGGTTGAATAGTATTGCCAGAAATTAAGTGCTAATTAACATTATCAAACCCTTCTATTAAATCACTCATACGAGTGTGACCTCACTAGGTACATAGTCAATTACTCATTTACCTATAATCAAGAGTCAGTGCATAGCGAAAACAAACAACAATTGCAAGTAAATAGTAATGAGAGTAATAGTGGCACAAGACAATCACAAATACATGGAATTTATACTGGTTCACCCGCCTGTAGTTCCAAGCACCGCTTAGATTTTCCATGAATAACTCTTAAGTGAGAGCAACCTTGCCTCAAATATGAGTGCTTCTTACAACTGTGCATCTTCTCTAACAAGAGTGCTTCTACAACCAAATAACCTCTTTACCGAGAGAACCTCGAATAAGTGGGGTTTCACAAGTGCAACAACCAATACAACTTACAACTTACCAACAAACCTTGTGGTTTTATTTATACTTTCGCTTTTGAAGAAGATGGGGTACAACCTTCTTATAGCCAAAGAATTGAAGCTTTTGTGTATACGTGGCTAAGGAAAATCTTTTGATTTCAAGAAAGAATAGAAAATTGAAATGATTGATAATAAAAAACAACTTGATCTAATCTTAAAATGATAGAGATTTAGATCAAAGAAGGTCAGAAATTGTTTAAAAGATCTAGAAAGAAAATTAAAACAATTTGCCTTTGAAAATAATAGAGAGCAAGAGAGATGAAAAGCTGTGAAACACTTGAAAATTAGCTTTGAAAATGCTTAATAATTCTTATAAAATTGTTTTATTGATGTCTAAAACTCTTGCAAAAGCTCTTTATATAGAGATGATTTTCTCACAAAATAGATCCACAAATCATCTCCCAACGGCTAGAATCGACAAATTCACGTCAATCAAGGAAGCAGTCAATTTCTGACTTTTGGAGCCTAAGAGTCGACTCTTGTACACCAGAGAGTTGACTACTGCCTCAGGAGTCGACTACCCTGGCTGCAGGAGTCGATTACCCTGGCAGAGTCAGAAACTACTCGGAAGTTGTTAAACTCCAGTAGTCGACTTCTTTAGAATGGAGAGTCGAGTACTTTTCTGCTACATGAATTTGTATCAAAAGAGAGTATAATACTCTTTCTAAAAGCTTTCAAAATATTTTCAAAATAAATTTTTGGCTTCACAATGGTTTTCTAAATAGTAAAAGTGTTTTTACGTGTGTGCAAGCTTCGTACTTTTGGCTTTACAATTCTAAGACAACCACAAAGACACCACTCACACAAATCTTGGAATCTTGGAATCTTCATTGGCTTTTGGCTTGTCTTAAGAAGCTTTGTGCACATCACTAAGTCCTTGGAGATACGCTTTGTATCCATTGATTTTTTATCATCAAGCTTTGACTCCATGTCATCACTTTTGTAACTTAGGACCATGTTGACTTTGTTTCCTACACTAGTAACATAATTTGTTTGCATAGCATCAAAACTAATCTAGGGGTGATGCAATATCAATCAGAGAGTTGTTTTAGGAGGGGATTTGGAAGGATGTCGCGGAGATGGCGACGAAATATGATGTCTGCCAGCGTCACAAATATATGACGATAGATCATGGGGGTTTGCTACAGCCCCTATCCTTGCCAGGCCAGGTCTGGAAAGAGGCGACAATGAATTTTATTGATGCACTGTTAATATCCGAAGGGTATTCAGTCATCTTTGTGGTGGTGGACCGACTGAGCAAGTAAACACATTTTATGGCACTATGACATCCTTACACCGCGATGACAATGGTGGCGGCCTTTTATCAGGAAGGTGGTGAGGCTGCATGGGGTCTCGAAGTCCATCATGTTTGATCGGGATTGTGTTTTCTTGAGCCATTTCTAGAGTGAGTTATTTAGCATGCATGTGACACTGTTGAAAGAGTATCGCTTACCATCCCCAGACAGACGGTCAGACGTAGGTAGTCAACAAGAAGCATTGAGACCTATTTATGATGCTTTGTTTCAAAGACACCGAAGCATTGGGCGAAGTAGCTGGCGTGGGTGGAGTATTGATACAACACATCTTTTCACTGCTGCTCAGACCACTCCCTTTCCAGTTTTGTACGGACGTGACCCTCCACATTTACTTCACTGTGGCTACAACTCCACACCAGTTTCTCAGGTGGATTAATATTTGGAAGAGAGGGACAATATACTGAAAGAGTTGAAGCGCCGTATGACGAGGGCCTAACAGATTATGAAGACTTAGGCCTGTAGACATAGGCGAGAGGAACAATTCGAGGTGAATGACATGGTATATTTAACGTTGAGACCCTATCGGCAGTGATCCTTGACGCATCTGATGCACGAGAAGATGTCACCTCGCTACTTTGGTCCTTATAAGATTGAGGTTAGGATTGGCCGAGTCGCCCATAAATTGAAGTTGCCACCAAAGTCTGCCATCCATCCAGTTTTCCACGTATCGCAGCTTCGCTAAGCAATTGGAGATCACACCACTTCTTCATCACTACCACAGACACTAACCGATGAGATGGAGGTGATCTTGGAGCCGACAGATCAATGCAGGGACACGGGAGGTGTTGATTCAGTAGAATGGCCTTCCTGACCATGAGGCCACTTGGGAGCCGTTTGGAGTTATTGCCAACGATTTTCAGATTTCCACATTGAGGATAAGGTGGTTCTTTTGAATGGAGTAATGATGAAGATCCTAACATATTAGAGGTGGTGGCGCAAATCAAATTCTAGAGTGCCTAATTAGCCAGTGGCGTTTTTTGAAGTTTTGAGCGTTTTTTGTGAATTTTGGGGTTTCGGGAGATCTTTTTGTAAAACTGGACATATCTGTCCCTATATATATTTGGAGGTGAGAGTTATTGTTTTTCATGTTGAAATTGAGAAGATTAACCCTAGTTTACGAGTAGAACCCCTAGAAAGTGAGAGTTAAGCTTTGTCTCTTAGTTCAAAGGCTTGGAGAGCGGGTTCCTCTCGAAAGAAACCATTTATCTCTGTATTCCTCATCTAAGTTATAAAAAATCTGAACTTCTCATCTTCAAAACCCTAGCTTTTCCTATTAGAATCACGAACATATCATCTATGCGTTAGATTTTTAACCTTTTTTGTCTAGGAAACGTTTCTGTTACATGTTCTATGTATATGTGACATTATCAATTGTTCGATACATGACAGTGTTATCCAGCACGCATCCAACGCATCCAAGGTTTGGATGCATATTGTAGTAGTTCTCCCTGATTGAAGTATTCATGCAACATACTCATTGAATTACCATCTTTCTCCACTTGTCATGCTGGGGTAATATTTAATATGCATACATGAGATTCATGTACAACTAAGTAGGTTTTCTAAAATTTCATTACAATGTTCTGTATCTTACAGCCTAAAGCATGTATTCTATTTTTGAACCACATTTGTTTTGATAACTAGACAACCAAACCAACTACTTGTTGAAACTCACTCCTCCTAACTCACATCTACATTTTAATGATGTAACTTTTGACTGTTTTTCCTTCAATATTGATGCTTTAACTGGTTTTTTAAAAAACATTTGCAGTTGTGCCAACGGCTCTTGGAAATGCATTGGATGTGAACCTGAGCAATGCTTCTCTTGTTTTCATATCGGTTACATTTGCTACAATGGTTTGTTCTTATTCCTTTGAAAACCATCCCTTACTCATTTGGATCTGTTAGTGATTTTCACTTTTCTAATATTTTTTCTTTTCTTTCATAACTTATCCCTGCCTTTTGCAGTGCAAATCTGCCTCTCCAATATTTCTTCTTCTGTTTGCTTTTGCATTTAGGTGAGCTTTGACATGAATTCACTTGTTACTCTACTAGCTTATTTAGTCTACTTTTTTTCCACTTATTAAGTATACTATGATTTCTAACTGTCATTAGGTGATGTAATAGTTGAGCACATCATGCAATCTTCAAACAGATGTTATACTTTTCTATTTTTTATTATTTAAAGAACTTTTTTATGCGACTTTCTAGATTAAATTTTTGCAGATATACTTGTAGTTTACCATGACATTCTTGAATTGTCATCATTTGGCAATCGACTAATTTTTATTAGAGTTTGTTTTTTCATTAGTCATCAGCGAGGAATATTGAATGCAATCTTGCAGTTTTTTTCATGGTACGAAATTGCAAATATATTGTTAAACACTTGAACTGACATTTAAACAACATAAGAAAAGATGCGAGCCTTTTATCACCAACATAGATTGTATCATTGGTTGTCCCAATAAATTCATCGACCTTATTTTTGTTAACTAGGTATAGATGTAGATATTACTTATTAGTTAGTATCTAGCCAATATATTTTCCATCTAAACAGATATGGGCCTGGCTATGGTGAACAACCATCTAGTTCAGATGGTTTCCTAAAAAGTGTAAAAAGCCACTGGTTATGAACCTCTTGTCGACCCACATATAGCTGTTACCTAGAGAAGAGAGCTATATGCAACAATATGTTTGCATTGAAGCCTATAAGGCCAGTTGGATGGTGGATAATCTGCTGTCAACTTCATGCAGTCTAAGGCTCCAAAACAAATTCCAAGGTTAGTAAATAGTATAAACCATGGATTAAGGTTTCGGCCGAAACCGAGAGGTTTCGGCCGAAACCGAGAGGTTTCGGCCGTTTCGGATCGGTCTCGGAGGGGACCGATCCGAAACCCTCACTCGTTTCTCGGTATCGTCCGAAACCGCCCAGTTTCGGCTAGTATCGGTCGGGTATCGGCCGAAACTGGACGGTTTCGGACAACACCGGCATATATTTTCGAGCAACAACAAATTAAAAAAAGAAAAGAAGAATAAGAAGAAGAAACCGGAAGAAACCCAACATCAAAACAAAAAAGAAGAAGAAAACGAAGAGGAATAGCGGTGGTACTTACCTGGGCGCCCGCCACCGCCCTCCCGCCACCGCCATCCAGCCGCCCTTCCGCCACCGCCATCCACACGCCCTCCCGCCGCCCTTCTTTCGATTGCTAGAGATAGATGACCAAATAGAAACTGCTGGAGCCCTTCTTTCGATCGAAGGAGAGAGAGGAAGAGGGGAGATAAGTATGTGGGCTTTTGTTTTCATAAGAAAGATCGAATTTAGAAAATGAATGCATTGATAGTATAAAGGCTACAACAACAATATGAATATGAACTGAAACTTATTCAAGTTTCAGCAAAATAAGTTCGCAAAAAAATTCATGAGTACACAACAAGCTTCAAAGGTATAAGACAGTGTGGGAGTCTGTGAGCCCATGTGAGAACCCACGTGAGTGTCAGTACTAATGGTGTACTTTACATGAGTGTAGGTGCAAAACCCATGTGAGAACCCACTTCAATTTAATGATTCGGTACAGTAGGTGCAGGGCACCATTGGTGCTCCTACTCACACCACACATTTTGCTAAACATATTCCATTTATTTACAAGTTTGCCATTCAATGGCAAACTTGTAAATAAATGGAATATGTTTAGCAAAATGTGTGGTGTGAGGAGCACTAATCGAGGTTGGTATGAAAGTTTTTTTGGGTCCTCTTAATTTATTTTACAGAAGTTTTTTGGGTTCTCTTAATTTTTTTAGAAAGTTTTCAATTAAATTAAAATTCTATTTTCTTTCTAAAATATTCTAAACAATAATGGTATATATTATACTTGGAATCAGTTTATTTGGAAGAACGTTTATCCTGTTGGAGTAAAAAAAATTAGTATTTGATATTTAAAAAATTAGTTTATTTGGAAGAACATATTCTTTAGGTATTTAGTATTTGATATGATTACGAATTCAAATTTAGTTTATCTATTTAGTATTTAGTAATTGATAGTACATGATTAATATTTTAGTTTTTAAGTATTTAATAGTTTTTGATATGTTTAGATTTAAAAATCTCCGAAACCTTCACTGTGTGTATATAGTATATACATATTTAAAGTATCTCCGAAACCGAAACTGAAACCCGAAACGAAACTACCGAAACTAGCGATACGGATGAAACCGAAACTTTTTCTTCCGATACCGCCGAAACGGCCGATACCGATACTGATACCGAAACCTAAAATTTGGGAAGAGCGATACCGAGACCAAAACCTAGACCTAAAACCTTGGTATAAACAATAGTAGAAGATGTCAATGGTTGCTTTTTCAGACTGTTTCATCTAAATGGATAAAAATGCTTGGATTAAACTTTACACAAACAGATTACTGTCTGATTTATGAAAGGAAAACGATATAAAGAGACCAAAGCAGAGAATCACTTTACACATAGACATGATGAATACGGGTTTTAGCTTAACGGATTCCATCGGTCAGTGGTGATGGATAAATAATCCCATTAAATGTCGACAACAATCCCAAAAAAAAGAAGATGGAAGGATATAGTTTCACAATTCATAACTCTCAAATCTTAATCCCAAATGCTCATGACGGACATAAATCATATGATAGAGGTACCTAAAGGTCCTAAGGCTTTATAGATTGGACCCACATTCATCGGCACACTTCCAAAAAAGGAACCTATTGTGTGCCATTGAAAGGAACCCTAACAGTCGGATTTATACACAATCTTGTATGATATAATTTATCACATACACATCAAATTTGAGAAATTGTAGTATGGGTTTAGTATCACATATGACTGAATGGACAATGGATACGTACTTAAAAAGCTGTACCAAAAACTTTGTTGGGGCTTTTTGCTTTTTGTCATATATTTCCAAGCCTTTTAACAATTTTTTCATGGGCCTGGTTCCTACTGTTGGGCTAACACACCAAAATATTGGTATCAAAGTCGATGGTTGAAAGAGGCCTCTTCACAGGATGCGTCTATGCTTCTTTAAGACTCTGCCAAGTCACAAGGTACGATGGAAAGCCGAGTTATCCAACTTGATTGGCAGTTGCACTTGATGCCACACTTTATATCTGTGTGTAACATTGAATGTCATAAACCACTTTTGTTTATGACGTATGTTGAAACACTATGCATATCCAGTTTCAATTGGGCCTTATTGGATATGAAAGAAGGTGCGGGTTTGTTAAGCTTGGTGTCTCTAGTCATTTGTGGTCTAAATTGGTGAGATGATGTGTAGAGAGCGACTCTAGTTCCGAACTGGACAGAACGAAATAGGGATAAACAGTTGATAAGTCAGCACCAAGACTTCATTATGGGTTTCCCCTTTTGAATCATATGGGTTCCAAGGATATTAGCCAATCAATCCCAGGGGGGCAGTTCCTTTAGTTTGGCCCTATGCCACAAACAATAAATCTTAACTATGTATAGAAGATATTGTTGTCAAAATTTCAGAAAAGCACTTATGGTTATTCATTACGAGATTCCCCCTTTTATTTCTCACAAATCCGCCCTTTTTGCCTCCTCCTTACTCATACTGAAACCCTTGGCCGAAAAAGAATAGAAATGAAAGGAAAACTGTAACAACTTGACTCTTGAAAAGCACACTTCCACTCTGCTATAGAACCTTCCAAAACTCCACCAAAGATGGTTTTTCTTCTCACTGAGGATTCAGTCCATACATACTTATACTTTCATCAGAACCATAACACCTGTTGTTATCTTTAGTGGCTAAACACAGCCACAGGCATTCAGAAATCAAGCATAATTCTTATGATCTTGTGGAAGAACCTTACTCCCCAACAGAGTTTAATCAAACATTTTGATTTTCACTGCTTGGCCCCAGCAATCTCACAAATAGAATCATCGTTGAACTTGACTGTGCCACAGTTTCGGTCTAAGGAATCTAACAAAGCTTACTTGGAGCATGGTGTAGGAAGATAGTGAAGCCATAATTCTCCTGTTCACAAGGTATCTAGTGGAGACTTTTATGCTGCAGCGCATTCCATCCTTTTTTAAAATCACAAACTGATAATTTTTCTGCATCCAAGGTACATCTACCGTCGTCGTTATGTAAATGCTGCTGACAGTCTGATGTGACCCAGTTCCTTGGAATGATAACATTCATTGCCCTTTTATCTTAAGCACTTTCCTAGGAAGTTACATGTATAGTTTAGCAATCCCAGATATTAGAACAAGTCATCAGTTAATTCTCAACCAGCATAGAAACAAATCCAGAACCGTTGCTGAGCTAGCTTTCCTAGCACTGATGCTTTATTTTCTCCTCTTATCTCACTTAATAATTATTTCATCTCTAAATTCTCATAAGTATTTTACACCTAATTTAACCTTCCACTCTTGCTCAGCTGGTAAGTTCAAGTGTTAGGAATAAAGCTTAATGCAATTTTCTGCTCTACAAATTTGGCAGAACTGTATACATGTCTGCTCTAATTCTATAATATTCAACATTATTTCATCTTAACGATTCTTTTTCAATATTTTGGCTTTTATTGTTCCTCAAATCTTATGATGTCTTACATTGTTGCCCATCTGTAATGACCACATTCTTCATTCTAAGGTCTTGTGAAGTTATGTCTTGCGGTGTTGCTCATCTATATATGAGCTCGTTTCTTTATTCCATCTATCTATAATGAAATTTTGTTACTTTATTCTTTCTTTCTATCTCTAATTCAGTTTTGATATCAATGTATGTCTCCTTTAATTTTGAAGGTTGGAGAGTCCTAGCATTAAGCTTCTTGGTATCATATTAGTCATCTCCGTTGGAGTTCTATTAACAGGTATCTTGTCTCAGTTGTTGGATTTTGCAACTTATTGTTTATGTGAAAGCTACAAGATGTTCGTTTACTCTATTTGATGTTGACCAATATATTCATTGTGGGTGCCAATTATTGGATTCTGGTCACTGCCTCACTTGCTGTTTGGTCACAAGATCTGAAATGATGTCTTTGTTTTAAAATGTTCTTGGGGTGATTATATCTAGTGAATAATTTATTGGGAAATAGGATTATTTATGTCTATATTCATTTGAAATTTGTCTTGCCAATATTCATGTTATCGAGCAAAAACTGAATGGTAAAATACTAGCATTATCAAGTAAAGCGTTAAGTATTTCTGAACTCTCTGCAATTGTAGCAGAAAAAATGAGGTAGACAATAAATGTTATCTTACTACCTTTAATTCTCGTTTGATATGCTGCTCTGTATTGCTTCACAATCTACATCTTCTGAGACTAGGCATTAGGCCCTTACTCGAAATCTTGCAATTAATGTTACAAATAGCAAGTAGGAAACTTATGGAACTAAGTCTCCTCAATAGTTTGCAAATGTCATTTGTTTCTTATTGTTTTGAGATTTTTTTTCTTTTTCTCTTTTGGGCTAGAATGTTCCCTAGTAATTGGCGATGTCTTTTTTCAGAAAGGCGCGTAGGCTTTCTGATGTGGAATGAGCTATGGGCATGTGTAAAATTGTAAATTATTTTGGAACTTGGAGCGAACCCTACTCAATGGAGGACTTATTATCTAAGGATAAAGAATTAGAATTTGTTTATGATTTCCTTTTTGAGTCTTAGGACATCTTTCATGACATAAGTAATAAAAAAATATAATAGCTAAGAAAATAACATTCAATAAGTATTTAACGTAAGTCATAAGTTCATAGTAAATGAAAGAAGTATGTAATATAAGAATAGAATAATAGGTATCTGATACGATCCAGTTGATCGTATAATCAAATCAACGATTAAAAGGTGGCAAAATATAAAAAGTGGAATTTTTATAGAAAAATTAGCGAAGAACAAAAGATAATTGGATCACCTTCGAGACGAAATCCTATCTCCTAATTTTGGATGAACGGACTAAAGCCCAAGCACTTTCACAAAGATACCTAATTGTTCTTCACAAATAAGCATAAAAACACAAGACGGCTAGCCCTAGACTAAATAGAAAAGGAGAATTACTAATCTAGTCTGAAAAGACTAGAATACCCCTAGACCCACTAAACCCACTAAGTCATGTCTCCCCTTCTTCTGTGCCGGCAATAAGTCCTCCAAGGTGGACTCGAGTCGTGGCGGGGTGGACCCGCCTGTGCGGGTTGGGTGTCTGCATCAATACCCCCTTAAAAGAGCCATATTGTCCTCAAGGTGGAAATCTGGAAACTGCTTCCTGACTACATCGTACGCCTCCCAAGGAGCGTCACAGTCTAGTAACCCCACCCAGTGAATCAACACCTCCTTCCGCCGTCCCGCCCTCGACGAACCGTCCTCACCGTCAGTGCCTCCAACAGTACCTCCATGTCCTCAGTGAGTGTCAGTGGCAGAGTGGAAGAGGCTGCCTGATCCCCAATCACTCTCCGGAGCTATGACACATGAAACACCGGGTGTATCGTCGAAGAGGGTGGCAACCTCAGTCGGTACGTCACTTGGCCAATCTTTGCCTCAACCTGATAATGGCCGTAGTATCGAGCTGCCAGCTTCTCGTTCCGCCTGTGTGCCAATGACTTCTGTCGGTAAGGACACAGCTTCAGGTACAACATATCGTCCTCCTGAAAGTGCACATCCCGACGATGCCCATCTGCTCTAGTCTTCATCACCTGCTACGCCATCAACAGATGCTTCCTCAACTCTTCCAGCAGACCATCCCTCTCACCCATATACTCCACCTGCGACATCGGGGTCTGCCTGTCTCCAAACCGCAACAATGGTGGAGGATCACGCCCATATAAGACCCTAAAAGGTGTCATCCTGGCTGTCGAGTGGTACGATGTGTTGTACCAATACTCAGTCCAGACCAACCACCTGTACCACTGACGATGTGTCTCCGAAGCGAAACACAGCAGATAAGTCTCT
This sequence comes from Scilla litardierei, assembly GCA_030789695.1. Classification (NCBI taxonomy): domain Eukaryota; kingdom Viridiplantae; phylum Streptophyta; class Magnoliopsida; order Asparagales; family Asparagaceae; genus Scilla; species Scilla litardierei. The sequence goes on along the minus strand of CM061141.1, from coordinate 270,812,317 downwards.
ATACTACGGTTCACCACCTTCGGCTGACCATCCGTTTGTGGATGATACGCTGTACTCCTCTTCAGGACCGTACCCTGCACTCGAAAAAGCTCCCTCCAGAATCCGCTCATGAAGACCTGGTACGTGTCGGACACTATGGAAGCCGGTACCCCATGCAGCCTGATCACCTCCCGAGTAAAGGCTGCATCCACTGAGACGGCAGTATAAGGATGCCGCAGAGGGATGAAGTGGGCGTACTTGCTCAGTCGATCCACCACTACGAATATCACCGAGTATCCCTCTGACCATGGTAACCCGTCAATGAAGTCCATCGTGACCTCCTCCCAGACCCTCTCCGGTAAAGCCAACGGCTGTAATAACCCTGCTGGCGCCATGACCATATACTTATGACGCTGGCAAACGTCACAAGCTGCCACCAAACGTGCGATACACCTCCGCATCCCTGGCCAGAACACCTCACGGGCCATCCTCGTGTAAGTCTGCTGCACGCCCGAGTGGCCCCCCGTCACCGAGCTGTAGAACTCCTGGAAAAGGACTGGAATAAAAACCGAGGTCCACGGCAACACCAACCTCCCCTGGTATAACAGCCTGCGTCCTGCCAACGGATAACCCGTCGGTTCCTCATCCCTGCTCTGTAGCCCTGACGTGCGTTTATATTTCATATATTCACGCACGTTTTCTTTTGTGTTTCTCCGTGTTTTTCCGCCGTCTCTTATTCGTTTTCGTATATTTTCCCGTTTTCTTTCACTTCTCTTTGTTTATCCATGATCGCAGGGGTTCGACCACGTAGGGGACGTTTAATGATGATATCCAAAGTCCCCGGAGCAACGGGAGAAGTCACGCGTGATCCAGGGGGTCAAACGTCGAAGAATTCATCTTTCAGCCCCTCACCCGATCGGTTGGTCATCTTCAACCGATCGGGTGATGCACGCGTGCACCACCCGGTCTCTGCCGCAGCTCACAAAGAAGTCACCCGACCGGTTCACAGACCGGTTCTGCGGGCGGCTGTTCTCTGTTTTTTCGAGCAGAATTCCAACCGATCGGGTGACTCTCACCCGATCGGTTCATCTGTAGCTGAAGAAGAAGAGCTGAAGACACGGGCGTCGAACCGATCGGTTCACCCGACTGCTCCAAGATCCAACCGGTCGCTCAAGAACTCACCCGACCGGTTCATGAGATCGGGTGAAAACTCGCTGTTTTCTGTTATTTATTTGTAACGGATCAACCGATCGGTTGACTTGTCAACCGATCGGTTGATGCGAAGTTCTATATATAGAACCCCTAGGGTTCCAGAAACGGGAGTTGCTGTTTTTCTACTGTTTTATTTCCTTGTGACGGCTGTAATTGTTACTCTTTAGTAAGTTTTCAGATCTTTCTAAAATTTTAGTATTGTCTTTATTACTCTATTACTTCCGCATTGCAATTGTCCGATTATGATTTCAACGGTTAAATTTCATTTAGATTGCTTTTTCATGAATTTTTGTGAGTAGTTCCCAAATCTGGGATTTTGGTGGAAACCCCTTCGGGGGCTCTTCCCGATGCGTCCATAGGGTTAGGAAATCGATAGGGAGTAGGAATCTAACGGTTACGCGGGGTGTTTCATTGTCATTGGCGGGAAAAAGACCGTCTTTGACCGTCGGGCCAAGGGGGAATAAACCTGGCGGTTGACTCCCTAGCCATAGCTCACGCCCTTAGCGTAGACGCCGAATCCTAGCACGCGGGAGCGGCAGGATGAGACGTTGGGAGATATCGTTGCGGGCTTAGTGCTCCCGGGATCGATCAGTGTTAATGGACACGGGAGTGCCCACTGATCGAATCCGGGAAGTCCGGTGTATCATCCTGGGCACCGACCGGAATATCGGGCCCATGGGACGCCGGTACCACTTTCAGAGGCAACGTCTCACCATTAGACCCTAATCCCGATCGCTATCCATACCTGTAGGCCGTATCGGCGAGAGTCTCTCGTCGGGTTGGAAACCAAAGTCCCGGGTTTACTTTCTTTTCGTTCACACCCTTTTATTTTCTTTCGTGACAACCATCTGTCGATTCGGGCTAGCTCGCCCCTCGGGGTGATTTAGGTCCTACCTGACCCAAGCACAACCTCGCCTCCCTGAGTTCGATATTCCCGCACCCTACACTAACCGTGAAACTTGCGGTAAACGACACTGCGACGCCGCGACGCAAGCGGGGCGCCGGTCAAGTTTATGGCGCCGTTGCCGGGGAGGCAACGTGCTTGTTATTTTAGGATCTCTTGAACCCTCGTGTCTAGCTCACATCCCTACCTCGCGATAATTTTCGCATTCTCCTTTTTCTTTTTTATTTTTCTTATTTTTATTTCTTATTTTATCTGTTTCTTTCCCACTTGTCGCTTCACGGGTGTTTGTTGTTTTTCATGCGCAGGAGTTCAAGGAGTCTTGACGACTTGATTCCTCTCGATCCAGAGATTAACGCCACCCTTAGGCGTTTGGCCGCCGAGAAGCGAAGAAGAGAAGATCCCGAATCCATGGAGGAGAACACCCCACCTCAAAAGTCTCTGCTGGAGTACTCGATGCCATCTATCGAGTCCACTTCCGCCATCCGTCCTCCAGCTATTGCGGCTCAAAGCTTTGAGCTGAAGCCGTCTCTAGTGACATGGATCCAGCAGGATCAGTTCGCGGGTGCACCCATGGAGAGCCCGATCGAGCACCTAGACTCCTTCTTGGAGAAGTGTGACACCTTCCGGATTAATGGTGTCACGACAGAGGCTATCCGTCTGAAGCTGTTCCCCTTCTCTTTGCGAGATAAAGCCAAGCAATGGCTAAGGGGGAAGGACCCCAACACTTTCAACGCCTGGGAGAAGCTCTCCAACGCTTTTCTGACAAAGTTCTTTCCTCCGGGGAAGACCATGAAGTTGAGGAGTGAGATCTCCTCCTTCTCCCAGGCCAGCCACGAGTCCTTGCATGAAGCTTGGACGAGATATAAAGAGATGCAAAGAAGATGCCCTCACCATGAGCTTCCGAAGTGACAGATTATTAATCTGTTCTACAATGGGTTGAGGGATGACCTGAAATCTTCTATGGACGCCGCGGCTGGGGGTTCCTTCATGTCTAGGAGTGAGGAGGATGCCGGGCATATTCTGGAAAATATGGCATCCAACAATGAGCGGTGGTGTGACGAGAGAGCCACACCAAGATCCGGGGGTATACACAGAGTCGAGGACGTCGACAAACTTTCAAGCAAGTTTGACTTGCTTTCGACCCAGATCTCCGCACTAATGGTAGGAGCCGGTGGGGCCGGTACACAGCAAATTTCTGCGGTAGAGTCCGAATTCTTTGGGGAATTCGACGGTGGTGACATCTCGCCACCGTTGGATCAGGCGAGCGCACTATTTTACAACCCTACGGGAAATGCGCCGTATCCGCCAAGGACAAATTCCAACCCGGCCTACTCTCCAAACAACCGGAACCACCCGAACTTCAGTTACCGGCCACCATTTCAGCCCTCACCGCCTCAGCAGCCGCAACAACAAACTTATCAGCCGGCTAGGCCACAACAGCAACCATTTCAGCAACAATCTTACGCCCCCAGGAATCAGCAGCCGTTCCAGCAGCAGCAGCAGCAGTATGGCCAACAGAGGGCCGTCTCTCCGGTTGAGTCTCTCTTGACTCAATATATTACCAACCAGGAGAGGATCAACCAAAAGCTGGAAATGGGTCAGCGGACCCTCACGGACCAAGTAACCCAGCTGGGGTTACAAGTGGCGAACCTTGCAAGGTCACAAAACCAATTACCGCCACAACCGGAGGTGAACCCGAGGGGAGCAACCCAAACATCGGCACTCGTGCACGAGCACGCAAATGTGTCCGCTATCGTTCTGAGAAGCGGGACACAAATTCCTACTAGAGTGCCCCCTAGCAACCCGGAAGCACCATTGGTCGTTGAGAAACCGATCGAAAAATCAAACGACACCGGTGCTTCGTCATCAAATCCTATGACTCCGGAGGGAGTCTCTGAAGAAGAGAAGGAGAAGAGGGGGGAAGAGAGCCCTAAAGTGTATAAACCCGTTGTGCCATTTCCACAACGGTTGGCTCAGGCAAAAATTGATGAGAAATATGACAAGTTCTTCGCCATGGTCAAGGACCTGAGTTTGCAGATCCCCTTCCTAGAAGCAATCGAAACAATCCCCTCCTATGCAAAATTCTTGAAAGATTTGGTGACTAGAGGGTCTAGAAAAGAGAAAGTAGTGTTGACGGCGGAGTGTAGCGCTCTTATCCAGAGGGCAAATCCGTCGAAACTTAAAGACCCGGGGAGCTTCTCTATTCCTTGCACGATCGGGGCAGTGAAGATTCATCGCGCACTCGTCGATCTCGGAGCGAGTGTTAGTTTGATGCCCTTGTCAATGTACAGAAGGATAGGGATGGGCGATTTGGAGCCCACCGGTATGACCCTACAACTAGCTGACCGATCGGTCAAATATCCGGTGGGAGTTGTGGATGACCTCCCCGTGAATGTGAGAGGGGTGCATGTGCCTGTGGACTTTGTAGTCATGGACATGCCCGAAGACGCACACACCCCCATTATCCTGGGACGGCCTTTCATGGCCACTGCTGGCGTTCTAATAGATGTGAAGAACGGAAAACTATCTTTGAACGTCAGCGGAGAGAAAGTTGAGTTTGATCTGGGATTATCCATGAAGCACCCCGATCCCCCTGATGACCCTGGATGCAATTTGCTTGAGATAGAAGAAGAAAAAGCTGTAGAGGAGAGCTCCTGGGAGATTCTCCTGAGAAACCCCCCCGATGACTTGGGGGATTCAGAAGATGGAGACGGCCCCGAGAACAAAGAAGCTGCTGGAGAACCGAGTGCAGCAAGAACGACCCCTCCCGGGTTCCCCAAGGCTCCTCCTGTGAGGAGAACGGGGAAAGAGCCCATGGACCTCACTAAAGACGAGGTCCGGATCCTGAAGAAGATGGCGGGAAGCGCCAACACCAAGGAAAAGCCCCCGGATCCCAAGAACAAGGGGAGGGTAGTCGAGCAAGTATTTTTCCAGCCGCTGACTACTCCAAGTTCCTTCAGCTCCAATGAAGAAGAGATGCCGAACTTTGGGCATCACCCGTACCAACCACCATGAGCATCTCTTGCGGGCGTCGAGCCAACGACGTTAAACAAGTGCGCTTCATGGGAGGCAACCCATGTTCTAAACTTTTTCTCCAATTTTTAGCGTTATTTTTTTACTTTATTTTATCTATTTTTATAAATAAAATCAGCCGCGAGAGCATCCGTTCGGGGACTTAAACAAATCTATTGGTTTTTGCAGGAAACAAGCCCCAACCGATCGGTTGACAACTCACCCGATCGATTGGGATGTATCAGATACATGCCGAGATCTGTCCCCATATGACCCGATCGGTTGAGTAATGAAGAGACCGGGTGGCAGACCGGGTGAGCTGGGAAGAACTCTCGGGAAATTTTGGGGAATATCAACCGATCGGTTGAGTTCGAGCGCGATCGGTTGACGCGACCGGGTGAGCAGCCCTAAGCTCTCGGGAAAATGAGTGGAGCGGCCAACCGGTCGGTTGAAAAGTCAACCGACCGGTTCGCCTGTAGCATTTCTTCGGCAAGATTTTCGACCTAACCGTCAACCGATCGGGTGACAAGTCACCCGATCGGTTCGACTTAAAACCCTATATAAACCCCCCCGACACCCGCTCGTTTTCACCCTCGCCCGATCGCAAATCTCGCCGTCGTTTCGCCTTCCCCTCTCTCCCAACAACCGATCTTCCTCCCCCACGACCTCTACTCCTCCATTACTCCTTCTCCCCACCACCTCCATCAATCCCCCCATCCCAGCATCCACTTCACCCCTCCCGACCACTTCCACCGCACCCACGCTACCTCACTCCTCCTCCGTCACTCCATACGTGCGCCGGAGGAAATTGCCGGTGCGCTCCAGATCCCTCCCACCACCTCCCATTACCGTCACCACCGCATCTACTTCCTCCACTTCTATTCCTCTCACCACCGCCTTGATCGCCTTCCTACCACCACCACCCACCACCACCGACACTCCTCCCATTGTTCACACCACCACTGCCCCTACTCCTTCGCCTCTTTCCCCACTTCTCAGCACACCCCCAGCCTCCCCCGACCACCCATCCACACCCTCTTCCGAGGAGGACGAGGACCCAGCTCCTCCTGCTTTCTGACTTCACCTCTTTTGTTTTTAACTCCCCCTTGCACATCTCTGCATTTCATTGATCACATCTTTTCGCTAGCACTTTCTGGTCTAGCTTGGGGGACGTCTACTTTGGCGTGGTGTCGTGTTTTGTTTGTTTTTCTCATCTTTTGTGTGTGTGTGCTTGTTTTTCATTTTTTGAGTGTCGTGTCGTGTGCCTTTTATTTTTATTTTTTATTTTCGTATTATTTTGATTTTGATTTTAATCTTTCTTTCTTTTTTAATTTTATCTATGTGTTTTCCTCGTTTTCATTTCTTTTTGTGTCAGTGCGTATTCCCCCCATTTTCATTGCCCTCCCGTACTCACTCATATTGCATTGAGGGCAATGCAAACTTCAGCTTGGGGGAGTCGCACTGTGTGCGTCGTTTGAGTTTTTCTTTTTTTCGTTTTTGTGTCGTTTTCATCGTGTTTTTATTTTTTTTATTTTTTTCTTCTCTTTTAGCTCTTTCTCCTAGAGATGAATCCTATGATGAATCGCCACAAAGTCACACACACCTAGCATTGCATCGATAATCACACTCACTAACCCTAGGATTTTGAGTCCTCTTGCATTTCACGCATCGCGGGTACACTTAGCTTTTTGTGAGTCGTGTGTCGTGACTAGCATTGGTGTGCTTCTGCCTTGTGATTTTACTTTATATACCTGTCCAGGAATGACCCCTAGATTATCATGCTCCGATTTGAATATGCGGTATTTGTTTCCAGTGTTTGCATGCTATATTTATATCGTATACTTCAATTCGCATGCATCGGGATTCCACAACTAAGGATTAGGATAACCCATTTAGCTACGCTCTATTTAGCGAGAATAGTTTCCTTTGCCCAAGTGTTTAGATTTCGACTTCCTTTTTTGTTTTACTTGGTGCAAATCCCCTCGTCGTGTACCGTTCTCCCACTTGGGAGAGTACACATGTGTATAGCCAATATCCCAAAAATCAAAAAAAAGAGAAAAGAAAAGAAAAACCCAAAAAGAAAAGAAAAGAAAAATCTTGTATAGCCCAAAATCCAAAAAAAATACAAATACCCAAAACCCAAAAAAAAATTTCCGTGTGAATATTTTTTCATACTTGCCAAGAATAAAGGGAAGGCGAGAATTTGCACCGAGTGTTCTTCTCCACATCATCTCAACCCCCGTCGTTATCGAAAACACTTGGCTTAGGAACTTTTTAGCTAGTATCTAGGCTATAGTGTCGTGATTTCCTTAACCCTAGTCGTGGAGTCCCCGATGCATGATACGCTTCTATTCTAACTCTTCTTATGCATGCTTGAACTTATATTCGCCGCTTATTTCAATTCGGATCGATATTTTGGGTCATATCTTGGATTTGTGTATATCGAGCCTCATAGCACATCGTAGAAAGCATCACCATTTGCTAGCACACGACGACGCTCACTTGCGCTTCACCGCGTAGACCCACGACACTTATTTGGACTCGCTTTCCTAGGTTTAGTGGTGTGATTTGGCGTTTGCTTGCTTGGTGTGTCGTTTCTGATTTTGGTGGCTCTGATGGACGATCTAGGGTTTAGAGTTTTCTTTTCCTTTCTTCCTCTCTATTTTTCCCTTCCGAGCTCCTACTCTCACTCGTCTTCCTCGATGACGAGGAAGAGTTCAGCTTGGGGGATTTTGACGTGCGTTTATATTTCATATATTCACGCACGTTTTCTTTTGTGTTTCTCCGTGTTTTTCCGCCGTCTCTTATTCGTTTTCGTATATTTTCCCGTTTTCTTTCACTTTTCTTTGTTTATCCATGATCGCAGGGGTTCGACCACGTAGGGGACGTTTAACGATGATATCCCAAGTCCCCGGAGCAACGGGAGAAGTCACGCGTGATCCAGGGGGTCAAACGTCGAAGAATTCATCTTTCAGCCCCTCACCCGATCGGTTGGTCATCTTCAACCGATCGGGTGATGCACGCGTGCACCACCCGGTCTCTGCCGCAGCTCACAAAGAAGTCACCCGACCGGTTCACAGACCGATTCTGCGGGCGGCTGTTCTCTGTTTTTTCGAGCAGAATTCCAACCGATCGGGTGACTCTCACCCGATCGGTTCATCTGTAGCTGAAGAAGAAGAGCTGAAGACACGGGCGTCGAACCGATCGGTTCACCCGACTGCTCCAAGATCCAACCGGTCGCTCAAGAACTCACCCGATCGGTTCATGAGATCGGGTGAAAACTCGCTGTTTTCTATTATTTATTTGTAACGGATCAACCGATCGGTTGACTTGTCAACCGATCGGTTGATGCGAAGTTCTATATATAGAACCCCTAGGGTTCCAGAAACGGGAGTTGCTGTTTTTCTACTGTTTTATTTCCTTGTGACGGCTGTAATTGTTACTCTTTAGTAAGTTTTCAGATCTTTCTAAAATTTTAGTATTGTCTTTATTACTCTATTACTTCCGCATTGCAATTGTCCGATTATGATTTCAACGGTTAAATTTCATTTAGATTGCTTTTTCATGAATTTTTGTGAGTAGTTCCCAAATCTGGGATTTTGGTGGAAACCCCTTCGGGGGCTCTTCCCGATGCGTCCATAGGGTTAGGAAATCGATAGGGAGTAGGAATCTAACGGTTACGCGGGGTGTTTCATTGTCATTGGCGGGAAAAAGACCGTCTTTGACCGTCGGGCCAAGGGGGAATAAACCTGGCGGTTGACTCCCTAGCCATAGCTCACGCCCTTAGCGTAGACGCCGAATCCTAGCACGCGGGAGCGGCAGGATGAGACGTTGGGAGATATCGTTGCGGGCTTAGTGCTCCCGGGATCGATCAGTGTTAATGGACACGGGAGTGCCCACTGATCGAATCCGGGAAGTCCGGTGTATCATCCTGGGCACCGACCGGAATATCGGGCCCATGGGACGCCGGTACCACTTTCAGAGGCAACGTCTCACCATTAGACCCTAATCCCGATCGCTATCCATACCCGTAGGCCGTATCGGCGAGAGTCTCTCGTCGGGTTGGAAACCAAAGTTCCGGGTTTACTTTCTTTTCGTTCACACCCTTTTATTTTCTTTCGTGACAACCATCTGCCGATTCGGGCTAGCTCGCCCCTCGGGGTGATTTAGGTCCTACCTGACTCAAGCACAACCTCGCCTTCCTGAGTTCGATATTCCCGCACCCTACACTAACCGTGAAACTTGCGGTAAACGACACCGCGCCGCCGCGACGCAAGCGGGGCGCCGGTCAAGCCCCTCGTGGATCTGTCGCAGCTCTACGTCCTCCTCTGCCTCCCGTAACATCGGCTCCTCGTCCAGCCACATAGGTAGAGATAGAGCACTCAAGTCGGCCCCCGCCTCTCTGCGGGACAAGGCATCAGCGGCCTTGTTCTCCAGTCCGGGTCGGTACTCGATGTTAAAGCGGTATCCTACCAGTTTGGATAGTCACCGCTGATGCTCCTCAGTCATCAACCTCTGCTCCAACCGATATTTTAGACTCCGCTGGTCCGTCCTGACCCCTCCCCAACAGATATGGCCGCCACTTCTGCACCACCAAGACTATAACCATAAGCTCACTCTCATATACCGACTTCAGCTGTGCTCGAGCTGACAGCACCTGACTGAAATAGGCTACCGGTCGCCCTTCCTGCATCAACACAACTCCCAATCCATACCCCGACGCATCTGTCTCTACCACGAAGGACACGCTGAAGTCAGGTAAAGGCAGCACTGGTGCTGTCGTCATTGCCACCTTCAAGGCCTCAAAAGCCTTGGTGGCGTTCTCCCCCCACTTGAAACCATCATTCTTCAGCTGTTCGGTAAGGGGCCAGGCTATGGTGCTGTACCCCTTAACGAACTTCCTGTAGTAGCCTGTCAGCCCAAGGAATCCTTGAAGTGCCTTCAGTGTCGTCGGTACCGGCCAATCCAGCATCGCCTCTATCTTCGACCGATCGGCCTCTACCCCTGCCGCTGACACAACATGCCCCAGGTACTCGATTCGTGTCTGGTCAAAACTGCACTTCTTCCGGTTGGCAAACAACTGGTGCGCCAACAGCTCCTGGAAAACCACCTCCAAGTGGCCCACGTGCTCCTCCATGCTCCTGCTATAGACCAGTATGTCGTCAAAGAAAACAAGGGTTTAGTTCTCGGTTTCGGTCTCGGTATCGTTCTTTCCAAAATTGAGGTTTCGGTATCGGTATCGCACATTTCCACTGTTTCGAAATCAAGTTTCGGTTTCGTCTATATCGCTAGTTTCGACCGTTTCGTTTCAGGTATCGGTTTCGGTTTCAGAGATACTTTAAATATGTATATACTATATACACACAGTGATGGGTTTGGAGATTCTTAAATCTAACTTATCAAATACTATTAAATACTTAACAAACTAAAATATTAATCATATACTATCAAATATTAAATACTAAATAGATAAACTAAATTTGAGTTTGTAATTATATCAAATACTAAATACCTTAAGTTTTATACCTAAATACTAAATATTAGAAAAAGGAATAGATCCTAAAGCTTGCCTTGCGCACCCACCCGTTTTACCTTGCGCACAAACCACTTATTTATAAGTTTGCCAAAAAAATCGCTGGGCGTTGCTTTGCGCACCCACCATTTTGCTTTGCGCACATACCACTTATTTACAGGGTTGCCACAAAAAATCTGCTTGCTATGTGCACCGACTGTTTTACTCTACGCACATACCACTTATTTACAAGTTTGCCTTTTTAAAAACACAGCCTCTCATGAAAGGTGACTCGGGCTTCTCCATCTTTGCTCTGTCTCTCTCACGCTACATGGTTGAGGTGGGGCGGTGACGCAGGAGGCGGGTTTGGCGAGGCGGCGACGCGATGCAGTAAGTTCAATTATTTCATCATCTTCCTTTTTTACTTTTCTTCTTTTTTCAGCAATTTTTTCTTGGTTTTGTCATTTTCAATCCGAAACCCTAGAGTTTTCTCATCTCTTTTAACTGAGCTTTCTATGCAACATACTGATTCACAATTTTTTTGGGTTTTTAGAGAATTTTTATTTAATTATACATTTTTCTTCGGGGAAATCACACAAAAATACCCCAACGTTTGGGGCCTCTTTCATATTAATACCCTGAACTTTTAAGTCATACATAACAGTACCTTTTTTGGTTTTTTGTTTAATTTATACCCGTTTTGCCCTTTACCATATTCAGAAAAAATAATACCTAAGTTTGGGGTATCTTCCAAAAAATACCCAAATCCAACTAATACCCAAATCACAGGGGGAGGGGGCGGCACCGCCTCCCTCCTCCGCCTCAGTAGAGGTATTGGAGGGAGGGGGAGGGGCGCCGCCCCCTCCACATCCCTCCTCTACAGAGGCGGAGGGGGAGGGGTGTAGAGGAGGGATGGGGAGGGGGCGGCGCCCCCTCCCCTCCCCCTGTTTTCGTGGGGGGAGGGGCCGGCCTCCTCTGCCTCAGTAGACCCCCTCCCCCCCTCTGTTTTCGTGGGGGAGGGGGCCGCCCCCTCCCCATCAGCCTCAGGCGAGGAGGGGGGAGGGGGTGGCGCCCCCTCCCCCTCCGCCTCAGTAGAGGAGGGAGAGGGAGGGGGAGGGGCGCCGCCCCCTCCCCTCCCCATGTTTTCGGGGGAGGGGTGGCGCCCCCTCCCCCTCCGCCTCAGCCGAGGAGGGAGGGGGACGGAGCGCCCCTCCCCATGTTTTCGGGGGGAGGGGGCGTGCCCCCTCTCCCTCCGCCTTAATCGAGGAGGGGGGGGGGGGGGGCGGCGCCGCCCTCTCCCCTTGTGATTTGGGTTTTAGTGGGATTTGGGTATTTTTTGAATGATACCTCAAACGTTAGGGTATTATTTTTTGTGAATATGGTAAATGACAAAACGGGTATAAATAAAAAAACCAAAAAGGTGTTACGACCTAAAGATCGTGATAGTCCGACCTTCCATCGAAACCCGTCAGATGCCTAGCCAGCACGCCCCTCCTTCACGGAGCTTACCTAGACCAGCGGCAAGGTGCTCCTCGCCTTGACTTCGTAGGCTGCTCACTTATTCCCCCAGGTCCGCTAGGCGCCCGACGACCCTAAAGTCCACCTCGACTGGTGGAAAGGGCGCACTCCGCCTCGACTGATGGGCAGGATGCACTGCGCTATGGTCACAGCCGGTTGCGCGTCCGTTCCCCTCCGAGCTCGCCGGGCATAGCGAGCAAGGCGCGCGACCGATCGCTCATCATCAGTTAGGAGCGACTTAGCGACACATCTGCGGCCGCGCTTCCCAAACGCACTCCGACGACTCTTCGCCATGTCAGACACGACAAACAACCTAGTACAAGGACGCTACTGACATTTTCGCCGCTCGACAACCTGACAAAGTGTCCCCTGGCCGCTGCGCCCCTGACACTCGGTGCTTTCGGTTCTGACACCTTGACAAAGATACCCCTGCCGTTGCACTGTCTGACAAAAGCATGTCTGACGCGTCAGATCCTGACATCCTCGTCCGAAGCTTCCGCTGACAGCTCAGCACGTCGAGTCAGTACGCCAGATTAGCCTCACCTAACCGCCTCCATCAGGTATAATTACCCCTTTCCCTCCGCCGGAAAAGGGGTTGGCAAATTAACTTCGAAACTGATCACTCACACACAAGGGCAAATGTCTCCCATATCTTTGTTCTTCCTCAACCAATAGCTCATCACGTACGGTCGACTCACTCTTAGTCCGACCTGCGTGCCTAGCCACCGCTTTAAGTCCTATTACTAATTTAGGCATCTGAGAGGCCAAGGGTGGGATCCCAACCCGGCCTTTCTGACGAGCTGCTCCTTGTGCAGGCAAGCCCGTCGTCACAGATTGCGCTCGGCTCTCACCTCCGGCAGTGCGGTCGTGGAGCAAAGTCCTTGCGGAATCGAGTCCGTGGTCGGCTTTTGTAGGGTGTCCAGCCTCGTCACTACACTCAGTACCTGTCAAATAGCCTACCTTAATCACCTCCTAATCATAACCACAGTGTCCTTGGTTCCCTCTGATACAAATTCATTGTACGCGAGTTCTACCCCGCAACAAAAGGTACTGTTGCGTATGACTTAAAAGTTCAGGGTATTAATATGAAAGAGGCCCCAAACGTTGGTGTATATTTGTGTGATTTCCCCTTTTTCTTCCTCTGGCTTCGACCGATACTGAACGATATCGGTCAGTTTCGGCCGGTACGGAACGGTATCGGTCAGTTTCGGCTGGTATCTGCCGAAACTGACCGATACCGTTTAGTATCGGCCGATACCGAAACTAACCCATAGTTTCGGTCTCGTTACCCACTGATACTAATATGAAACGGGCGATATGCAGGGGTATCGGCCGAAACCTCAAACCTTGAAGAAAACCAGTATAAACCTCCGCAGGAATGGCTGGAAGACCTTGTTCATCTAGGACTGGAATGTCGAAGGGGCATTCGTCAAGCCAAAAGTCATGACCAAGAACTTGTACTGCCACTCGTGGATGCGAAATGCGGTCTTCGGCACATCCTTTGGCCTCATCAAGATCTGGTGGTACCCCGCCCTCAGGTCGATCTTCGAAAAGACCACAGCTCCGTGCAGCTTATCCAGCAACTCGTCGATCACCGGAATGGGAAACTTGTCTGCGACAGTTTCCTTATTCAGCGTCCGGTAATCAACGCAGAATCACCAACTCCCGTCCTTCACCAGCAGCACTAGGCAGAAAAATGGCTCACACTGGGTTGGATCATCCCAGCCTACAGCATCTCCCGCATCATCCGCTCGATCTCATCCTTCTGCACATGCGGGTACATGTATGGCCGCACACTGATTGGTGCGGCCCCATCACGCATCACGATCGCGTGTTCGTGTCCTCTCGCTGGAGGTAACCCCTGCGGACTCTTAAACACCTCCTGATACTGCTCCAGCACTGGCTCCACCTCCCCTGGGGTCTCCTCCCGCTGCTCATCCCCCTCTGTCGCCATCGTCGGAAACTCCACCAGGAACCCCTCATCCTCATCCCGTAACGCCCAAGTGATTGCCTTAAAGGCCACCACTGAAAAACACAGAGTCGGGTCCCCAGTCAGCACAACCGTCCGCTCCCCATCCTGGAACTCCATCCCGAGGAGTTTCTAATTGACATTCACTCCCCCAGCTTCTTCAGCCACTGTACCCCAAGGATAATGTCGACGTTGCCCACCTCCGACGGCAAGAAATCCTCTATCACTTGTAGCCCCTGCAACCTCAGACACACCCCCTTGCACATCCCCTTACTCGCCTCCATCTTTTCCGTACCCAGTAGTACAATGAACTTCTCCATCGTACTCAACTCTAGCCCATGACGCTCCACAATCCTCTCTGAGATGGAAATTGTGGGTCGCCCTACTATCAATGAGCACCGTCATTGCCTCCTCTGCTAACAGCCCTGATAACTTCATGGTATGATTCGGGGTGAATCCTACCACGGAGTTCAGGGATACCTCCGCCACGTCCATGTGCACGCGCTCAGCCTTGCTCTCCTCTATCATCACGGGCTCTCTCTCATCAGCATACTCCTCGTCTGGCACTATCAATCTGCAGCAGCTTGCTCGCACATCGATGACCAGGACTGAATTTCTCATCACATCTGAAACAGAGGCTGTAGCTCGCCTCGCCCTCATATCGGCCTCAGTCAGCCGCCTCCCTGGTATCACTGGTCGTGCCTCCCCTCTTCTCCCCCCGCGACCTCTGGTGCTACTGTGATCCCCTTCGGTGGGACCGGTGCTGTCTGGCTGCGCTGGCCTGGACCCTCCAAGCCACTCGAATGCGTCTCTCCTCTACATGCTTCTCCTCCGCCTTGTGGGCCAGGCGAAGGACATCCTCCAAGGTCCCCGGGCTCTGCATCCGCAACTCCGCTCGTATAGAAGGCTTCAATTCTCTCATGAAATTCCCAATCATGACCTCATCCGTCGCCCCCTTCACCCTGCTATTCAGCATCTTAAACTTCTCCACGAAGTCTCTCATCGTACCCTCCTGCCTCAGAGCTGAAAGCTGCTCATAAAAGTCGCCCTTTGTGGTCTCCTGAAATCGATCGACGATATGTGCCGACAGCTCCTCCCACGTGCGAAAAGGGGTCCGCGCCACCTTCCCTCTGTACCAGGCCAGGGTCTTGCCCTCGAAATAGATCCTGATGGCTCTCAAGACCTCCTCCGTCAATCTCATCACCTGAAAGTAGTGTTTCGTCCGGTAGATCCAACCGTCAGGATCTGTGTCATCAAATATTGGCATCCGCAGCTTCATCAATCGGCGATCAGCATTGATGTCCCCACTCTGCCCCCATCTCTGCCACGACCACCACCCCAGTCCACTCCTCCACCCAGTGCGTCCACTGGGCCTCCATCACCCCCTCCGTACAGCTCCTCAGGCCACCTAGGCCTATCTAGAGCCTCAGTCTGGTAGTAGTACCCTGGAAACTCCGTTGGTCGCGCAAAAGTAAGCTCTCCGGCCCCTCCGTAATGCTGGGTAGGCGCTGTTCGGCCTCCCAAAAAGCCCCGGACCTTGCATACGTCCCGGAAAGCCCTCAAAAGCATATCTGGGGTCAACCGCTGGCCTCAGCCAATGTGGAAAAGTCTCTGGTCTCCAGAATTGGCCCGCAGGGGCCCCGATGGTGGCGACCCGGGCCCATCCTTCTCCGCCGTGCCCCGACGTCCCTCTCGGAAAGGGGGCGAACCCCGCAACTTCCCCGGAGCACCCTGCTGTGTTCGTCGCGCCCCAGGGAGGGGCCGCCCATGCCGCATCACCCCCGACAGCAGGCGCTGATCCCCCAGCACCCCCGCAAGGGGGTGCAGTCGCTGTCGCAGGCCCCGAAGGGCCTGCCAAGGCTGCCGCAGGCCCGGATGGGCCTGACGATGCTGGCGCAGGCCCGGATGGGCCTGCCACCTGGAAAATATGCCCGGGTGGGCCTGTCAATTGCCGGACAGGCCCGGGAGGGTTTGCCGAGGGTGTGGCAAACTCTAGGGGGCCTGTCGTAGCCGTCGTAGCCCCCGACTGGCCTTGGTTCGCTGATTCGAGCGTGGAATCGCCCTGATTCTCCACCACTTGGATCTCCTTACCCCGATCTCCTCCTTTTCCAGCTGTTAGGGTTTGTAATATCACCATCATCACCGGAATTGACGCCGTGGTGTCTCTTAAAAATTTAGATCCGACGTGGCTTCTTTTAACCCTTGGAGATCACGACTTGCTTGCACGGCCTCCCTCCTCATGGCCCGGAGTTCAACCTGGATGTCTTCTTGCGAGTGGGCGTGATCCTTGATTGAATCCGACATAGTTTTCTTCATCCCTTCAATCTCACGATTGAGATCTTCTCGGAGCACTTGAATCTTCTCGTCTATCAGATCCGTCTTCCCTCTCGTATTTGCCGCCATCAGATCTCATCGATCTGATACCAATTTGATACGATCCGGTTGATCGTATAATCAAATCAGCGATTAAAAGGTGGAAAAATATAAAAAGTGGAATTTTTATAGAAAAGTTAGCGAAAAACAAAAGATAATTGGATCTTCTTTGAGACGAAATCCTATCTCCTAGCTTTGGATGAACGGACCAAAGCCTAAGCACCTTCACAAAGATACCTAATTGGTCTTCACAAATAAGCATAAAAACACAAGACGGCTAGCCCTAGATTAAATAGAAAAGAGGAATTACTAATCTAGTCTGCAAAGACTAGAATACCCCTAGACCCACTAAACCCACTAAGTCATGTCTTCCCTTCTCCTGCGCCGGTAATAAGTCCTTCAAGGTGGGCTCGAGTCGTGGCGGGGTGGACCCGCTTGTGTGGGTTGGGTGTCCGCATCAGTATCATATAACATATGAGCTAATGCCTCATATCCGACCTAGAAAATTTCACCTTTTGATATTTTTCGGACCATCAGAACTGATCATTTCGATTTCATATTCTAAAAACGCAAAAAATCAAAATACTGTATGAACATACATGGATTTTCTTATTCACCTAAAAAGTTCTATTCTCGTAGAATAGTTAAATTAGCGACGGATGGATAAAAAACAAAATCCATTGGGTTTCACTCAATATTTCATTTTTTTGAGGTTTTAGAATACGAAGATAAAGATGAATAGTTTCGATCTTCCAAAAAATATGGGATGATCGAATTTTATAGGTTGCACATGAGACTTTAGTTCATATGTCATACGATACTTATTATTCTCTATAAGAAAAGAAACACCACCTAATTAATAAGTAACATATTATGAGCAACATGTGGGTAAATATTAGTACTTGTGTAATACACACACTAAATCCTCTTTCACATGTCTTAAGTATTAAAAATATATTAGGAAACAAAATCTATAAGTTTCTAAAATATATAATAATTGAGTAATACAACGATAAGTAAACGAGTGATGAATGAGTAATAAGAATGACTAGTATGTAACATAAATGATAACAGTGTAGATAAATGGGTAACATAAATATTAAGTATGTGCATTCCCACAACTAAGGTAATATAATCAAGAAATATGTAATTTTATTATGTAAGTAATGATAAGTGAGTATTAGAAGTGGTAAGCAAACTGTGTCTAACTTAAACCATAACCGTGCATACACAAATTAAGTAAAATAAAATATGTAATAGAAGTAGTCATAAGTGTGCAATAGGAGTGACAAGTATGTAAATGTAATGGAATTTATATGTAGGTTAAATAAACCGTAAGTATGTAACATGCATAATAACTGAGTAACAAAATAAATATATAACATGTAATAAGTATGTAACATGAGTGACATGTGTGTAACAAATAGTAAGCGACATGTGTGTAACAAATAGTAAGTGTGTAATGTGTGTAACAAGTAGGTAATATGAGTAGTAAATGTAGGGACGGAGCCGGGAATTCATTTTTGGCAGGAGCAAAAGGGAAAAATCAAAGTTATATGCGTGTGATTATAAAGATACCAAAAGAATTCTTCGTTTTGCATGCATGTGAAGCAAGCATAAATTGATTAGTTCCTCAAATAATGAGAGAAATCTTAGGGATAGTTATTAAAAAAAAATCAGTGGGTGAAATATAGGTTTCCTTGCATACTTAATGAGAAATTATGGGGTAAAGTTGAGGAAAACAGTTATGGGACAAAATCAACGAGGGTATATTAGGATTTTAATTCGATTTTTGGTGGGACATGGCCCCCCATTGCAGTATATTGCTCTACAACTGAGTATATGTATACTCAATATATAATGTGTAATAGAAATATATGAAATAAGGAAAACTTGTACAACAAATGAAATAAGTATTAGAAAAAACATGTGCACGTAGTGCACGACGCAAAAAACCCCACGAACAGGATGATGTATGCGCGCAACTGCAAAGAAGTGAAAAGTGTGGGTGTGTGTGTCGGTATCGTCGGGAGGTAAAAGGGGTAAAAATCAATGGCAAACATGTAAATAATAGGGGATCAAAGGGGGGAAATGGCAATGGCACACTTGTAAATAAAGGGAGGCTTTTGTGTGGTTTTTGTGTTTGGGGGTGATGTGGAGGAGTGGCCCACCTTTGTCCTAGTCATATTTTAGCCTCCACTTAGGACAACTTCACCAATTGTATAAAGGATATTAGACTTGCAATAAAAAGAAGAAGAGAAGAATGCAAGGGAAAGACAATGAGTAAAGTTATGATTTAAAAGAATCATGTGGATGCGAGATTTAAATTATAAGGACTCAAATAAAATTAATGTTCTATTTGAAACATGATTAAAAATTGTGATTTTAAGATTATCTACTTAAAAAAAATACAGTATCGGGCTTTGGACCCATAAATAATGAATTGGTCAAAAGGGATGTTAAATAATTCCCCTATTATAAATTATTGTTTCCCCAAAAGCTATATTTTTGCTGATTATCATTAGCCTTGAAACATGGATTGTTCAATTTTGCTCTAGTTTATATTTGCACTTCACTTGACTGCTTATGTGTTTCCTTAACATAATGTTAGCTGAACTTGCAGGTAAGAATGTTACTTTACGTCTGTCGTATCAACTACCTTCCCATAATAGCATGTTGACTGACACAGAACTTGTCAGTTGCCAAGGAGACAGAATTTGATTTCTGGGGATTTGTGTTAGTTATGCTTGCTGCTGTTATGTCAGGTTTTCGCTGGTCAATGACTCAGATCCTTTTGCAGGTATTGCTAAAAGTTTTGTTTGACTTCAATTTTAGTTGATTCAGTGTATAGGTTCCTTGGTACACATCTTGTGGAAACATAGTTAAGATGCTTGTGCAGTCATTCTCAGCAACTCCTCTTCTCTTATTTGACCTGACACTTGTTTTCTTTGTATATTGGGTTTCAAACTCGGCACGAAGAAAGATGCCTATGGTAAGCATCTTGTCATGCGTTTTCTTAATAAAATACTACAAAATCGTAATTTTAGAAGGCACGTCCTTATCATTTGAGTGGGCATGCACAACATTTTGTTCCTCTTTTACTATAGTTGAAAACTATTCTTTATGCACACTGGATTTTCCACATGAATTTTCTTAACTTTTTTTTGTAAATTTTCAACCTGTCTAAATGTTTTGCAGGTCTGAAGAATCCAATTACTTTGATGAGTTGTGTTTCTCCTCTCATGACCATAATAACTGCAATCTTCTCCCTTGCTATGGACCCTTGGCATGAGTTTCATAAGAATGTATATTTTGATAACACATGGCACATAATGCGGAGTTGCTTATTAATGCTTATAGGAGGGTCTTTGGCATTTTTTATGGTAAGTTCTAATCTATAGTTTGTTTGTATAGCATACTTATAATGCTTCATAATAAATTATAGCTCAGACTTTATTAATTTAGTTTTTGTAGTTACATGAATTCTGATGTGTTGTTCTTTTAGCATTATCTACTTTAAGCAGTTGCTTTATTTTTCATGTTGCAGGTATTAACTGAATATATTCTCATTTCAGCAACCAGTGCTGTGACGGTCACAATAGCAGGTGTTGCAAAGGAGGCTGTCACTATATTGGTACTTTTCTTAGTTATGACACTTAATAGGTCTTTAAATCTAATTGCCACTGTTAATTTAATTAAATTACTGACACTCTGAGTTCATAGTCTCATTCTAACTCTTTCATTACTTAATATGTTGTAATGCCCCAAGTTCGGGTGCCGTTATAATTTCCAAGTAAATGCAGGTCTTGCAGGTACAAGTGAAAACAATATAGAGAAAAAACAAGAAATAGTTCTAAAATAAAATACTCATTTATTCATCATCCTTCAACGAGGGTACATCATCAAGAAAAGAAACCACAAGCTCTCTACCACGAAAGACTAAAAGAAAATAGACGAAGAAAACTATATAGTACTATCGTCCTAATCCTGAAGCTCAAAACTCCACGTTCTCCACGGGAAATTCAGAATCATCGTACGCAAGTGCCTCCTGTATGCCTGTTTGTCATTTAGCGGAGACAACAAGAATTGCACCACTATTTAATAAAGTAGATATAATTTAAACTAAGCATTCAGTTAGGTAACAGACAAGCATGCAACTGAAAGCTACTAACAGATGAATAACCAGCTATGTACAGTCTAAACAACAGGTAAAGTAGTCTACTTAGTAACATGATATGTTTTTTCTATGACATTAATTTTTAAAGTTTATTAAAAGTTTAGTTAACAGTTTTGTGTTGTGACATAATAGAGAGTTATATATGTAACCTGAAGACCACCTTGAACCACGAGAAGCTACTCTGGGCCGAGTCCAAAACAAGAAACAAGAGGAGACTCAGGATCCTTAAGACAAGAAACTAGAAGAGGATCCGCCCAGATAGCCCAATTCATTTGGGCCAGTTTATTTTAAACCCCCCATTTGTTTTTCTCTCGCCGGCCCCTTTCGATGTGAAAGCCCAGCAGGGGCATTTTTCCTTCGTTTTGCTCAATCTCGTCTCTCTCTCTCTCTCTTTCTCTCGACAAAGCCCGCTAGGGTTTTCTTTTGTCGATCCGTCCTCTCCCTCACTCGCGCCTTACCGTGGGGCCCTCGATAGGGCATCCGAGCCCCTCTCTGTCCTTCGTCCTTGTCGACGACACCCGCAGTCTCCTCTCTCCTCTCAGTGGCTCTGCGGAGGCCCTGCTGGCCTTACTGTGACTGTGGCTCCTTGGGTGATTTCTATGGCTATTTAACTCTCCTCTCCTCATTCTCTCGGTTACATGCTCTGTAAGTCTCTTTCCACATGCCTTCGAGCTGCTAGTTGATTTTTGCGGCTTTTAGGGTTGATTTCTGTGGCAATTTCCTTGGACTTGCCGTGGCTTTCATTTTATAATTATCGTGGGTTCTTCGGCTTCAATTTCGGTAGACTTATCTTCCGTTATGTTCAGTTTTTCGGTCGTTTGCTCGCTTACTTTAACTGAGTTAAATCTTTGGGGGTTTAAGAGGAAAATGGGGTTTTTATCGAACGGGATAGGATGATTTTGGGGAGTGGAGTAGTGTTTGAGTCCCTACGGTAGTTTAGTTGGGTTGGTTTCCTTTGCCTACTTGTTGTGAGGTCCCGGGGTCCCCGCTTGGAGCTGCGCTGGCTGCGGTCTGTCCTTTTGCTTGCTAGTTTGGGGGTTTAGTGGCTCCTTGCTTGCGGATTCTTCATTGCTTGCTGAATTGGGGGTGTTGCGGCTCCCCTCTTGCTTGCAGTTTGTGGTCCCTTGCTGATTGAGGTTGCGATTGGCTGTTTCCTGCTGTTGTTTGGGTTCGGCTGAGAGTTATGTTCGCTATTTTGGGGTTTCGTTGAGGTTTACTTGGGATATAAGGCCAGTTTCTCCGTTATCTTGACCATTAGCTCTTAGTCACTTGCTAGAAACCCCGTGGATTTTGCCGTAGGCACGGGTTCCCCCACCACGTGATGAAACGACCACCGATCTGATCCCAATGACTTAGAGCCTTTAGCGACATTATGAGTTGACTTTTGAGTTTTTCTTTATCAAACAAATGTGGTGTTTTCTTGTTTACTGGTTCATTGAATGAAACGGTTGGGTGCTTTATTATCAGTTCAGTTTGGAATATCATGCCATGATAAAGACCCATGCCTTCATTTTTCAAATGCCAGTTTTATTATCATGTCATCTCTTGAGCTTGCTAGTACGATGAAGTTTAATATTGTGATTAAATTGTGTAGTCCCTGGGTTATTACATGTACAGTAGTGAACTAGCTTGAGGTTGACTCATGACATGACATGTTACTATTTCTTGTATACAGTAGACTTTCTTGACTACGCAGTTTAACTAATATTAAAATTGAGACACATCACGACACAATAATTAATAAATGGTTATTTCTGCTTGACTCACCGGGTTTTGGAAAACTTGTGATCGTCGGGGTGCGGGAGCGACTGGGACTTGTTCTATAGCCCCTGTGGTTAGGGAGATGTCCATCTTTCGATGGGTCCTTGAGTCCGAAAGGCAGACCGGGACGGCCATCATGATGGGTTCTGGAGCCCACGTCACAGTGTTATAGCTCTTACAATACGATACTTTCTTCTTTTAGACTCGGCCTGGGTCGCACCCTCCGGTACAGAAAGCTCCTCATTGCAGACCGTGCTCCCATTCATAAGTCACGACCTAAGATTGATTTACTTAGTAGTTACCCTCTTACAGTAGTTGAGATATTAAATGCTTATCACATGCTTCATTTCAGTACCACGTCATTATAACTGTCTGATTGTGTTTCCTTTTTGCACTATTGTTATCATGCTGTCCTTTGGCTAGATATTGTCTACTCCTCTGAGCTGTGGTACAACTTCCGTTGTCCACTTAGGTGACGTACATGATTACCCTGAGGCGTTGGAATCGGAGTTTCCGATTCGGGACGCCAGGCCTTGTGTTTTGTCTGCTCGTGAGTGCCCTCGTGGCCCTCATTTTGTATTTTTGGTTTTAGGCTTGGAGCGGGCTCGTGAGTTGTACTTTTTGTTTCCATGCATTTAAATTCAGTTATCATATATGGAGTTTTATTGAGTATCTCTTTTTCTTTCTGTCTGTTCTCTTTATTTTCACTGGCACATGTGGGACCTGTACTACACTTGTACAATTGTGACGGCACCCGGAAGCGGGGCGTTACAAAATGGTGGCCCATGCAGGTTTGCGCAATCGCCTAGTGAACAGTGTGGAACAGGCAGAAAAGTACGTGCTTGAGATACTCATTGACTTAATCTTGGCTTATGATTAATGTGTATGAAAGTGTACATATGCAAGAGACATAGACCATCCAGGAGAGCGTTATGGCTGCAAACACTTCAGGATCAGGATCTGGGTTAGGCGGCGTCGGGTCGAACACGGTGCACCAGATTTCTGACCTGGCCTTGCGAGAGATGGTCCAGGCGATTCAGAGGGAACATTGTGAAGGTGAAGTGCAACAGTTTCGATCGCAGCGACCGCCGACTTTTACAGGACGGGAGGACGCTCTGACTGCAGAGGAGTGGATGCGCTCGATTACAGATATGCTGAAGGCAGTAGAGGCGTCCCCATCATTGTGGGTTAACATGGCGAAGCTCCAGCTGACTAGAGAGGCCAGAAACTGGTGGGATGCTGTAGAAGACTGGATGGTGCGGCTGATCTCTCGGGTTACCTTTAAGGAGTTCAATGCCCAGTATTTCTCACCAGACACAGATGGAGCTGGAGGCACAGTTCATGAGCCTGAAGCCGGGCTCCATGACAGTGGAGAATGGTGCTGAGTTTTCTAAGCACATCAAGTGCGTATTTCGAAGCATAGCAGTTAACTATGCATTGTGTGTATATTTGCTGACAATTGGCGTTCCAGGTTCGCCAAGGACGTGGTGACCACCCCTCAGGCTTGGGCCAAGAGATTTCAGCAGGGGCTGGACATCGATATTCTCGACAAGCTGTTGGGTTTCAAACTGACGACCCACGCGGACGTACTCTCCACTGCTCGAGAGTATGAGTACGTACAACGTGAGCATGAACGAGGGCGACAGGCATGGCTCCCTCAGAGACGACCACCACCACCTTTAGCAGCTTATGCAGGAATATGGATGGCAGTAATGACCCGCCCCGACCCGATCCGGTTTTAACCCGACCCGCCCCGGCCCGCAGACGGGTCGGGGCAAGCTTGGGCTTTGTATGCAACCCGTCCCGTTCCGGCTCGTCCCGATAAACTATAGAGGTTCTAAAAAACCTTACTATTTTGATGTGGACCATGCGGTCTGTCCATATCTCATAATTTATACTATGTTCCAATGTTCTCTCAATTGGGCCAACTCTCAATTCTAAATTACCAAATAAATCACAATTCTCCTAATTTCCAAATAAAACTTTTATTTGGGATTCATAGAGATGATAGTAATGACTTGGCCCGACCCGACCAGACCCGGTTTTGGTAAGCAATTACCCGCCCCGCCCCGGTCCGAGACCTGTCATGCCCCGGCCTGTAGACGGGTTGGGCAAGCTTGGGTAGTTAAATACCCGCCCCGACCTTCAATATTGCCATTCCTATGCTATGCAGGAACCAGTCGCCGGCCACCTGCCTATACCAGACAGTTCCACCGACCCATCCAGCAGTCTCACTTCAAGAGACTAGCGCCACAACAGTAGCACAAGCAGTATCAGCAGCAGCAGCCGTGACGCCCTGCCCTGAGCTGTCATCATTGCGGTAAGTGTGGGCACGTCAATTCAGAGTGCAGGTTGCTCCTAAACATGTGTCTCATTTGCGGGGCTCCGGACCATACTGCCAGAGACTGTCCACGGAGAGGACAGAGACCTCCAGCCCCAGCTTCGACGTCTACACCTGCTTCAGCTGGGGCACTCAGTGTGGACCTCAACTTCCAACTAAGCAGAGTGTGTTCCAGCAGGGCAGACCACGGGTTCCACATTTAAGGCGTCAGACGCTCACTATGACCGCTGCTGAGGTCGACGCTACCGACCAGGTCATCACATATATATCTCTTTTATTTTCAGTAATTGTTTTATTTCATGCATTAGTCACGGTATGCTTATACCTATTGTCTATCGCCTTAGGTACCATGCTAGTAGCTAGCAAGCCTGCCCTTGCATTGTTCGACTCAGGGGCTTCACACTGCTTCATGTCAAGACGTTTCGTCGACCAACATGGAGTTCATGAGACACCCCTTACCTCTGATTGGGATGTCAACACGAGTGGAGGAGTGCTGAACACGTCCAGTGGATGTTCCTCTTGTCCCGTGGTGATATGCGGACGAGAGCTTAATGCGGATTTTCTGATTATTAAGATACCAAGCTTTGAAGCTTTCTTTGGGATGGACTGGCTGTGATCATTCTACGCCACTATTGACTGCCGTTGGGAAGTGGTGATGTTCGAGATGCCTGATCACCCGATGTTCGAGTTTGTCAGAGGAACCAGGTCAACATGACCGATCAAGTTCAGAGCCAGACTGACGGAGGCAGTGGCAACTGATGTGGATGCTGAGCCAGAGAAGCCAGAGGTTGTACGAGAATTCTTAGATGTGTTTCCGGAATAGCTTGCAGGTTTGCCCCCGGATCGCGGCATTGAATTTTCGATTGATTTGTTGCTAGGAGTTCATCCCATATCTAAGAAACTGTGTCGCATGGTGCCGTCGGAGTTAGAAGAAGTGCGGGCCCAGTTGGAGGATCTTTTACAGAAGGGATGGATACATGATAGTGTATCATCATGGGGTGTGCCAGTGTTGGTGAAGGAGGACGGGACCAGACGTATGTGCATCGACTACAAGGAACTCAACAAGGTTACGCTGAAGAACAAGTACCATCTTCGTATTGATGATTTGTTTGACCAACTTTGTGGGTCAGGTGTCTATTCCAAGTTGGATCTCAGAACTGGTTTCACCAAGTGAGGGTTAGGAATGAGGATGTGCCCAAGACCGCATTTCGGACCAGATACGGACACTGAGTTTTTGGTAATGCCGTTTGGTGTTACGAATGCATCAGCAGTGTTCATGAGTCTGATGAACCTGGTGTTGTACGAGTATCTGGATAAATTTGTGATTGTATACATTGATGATATCCTGGTGTACTCGAAGGACAGATAGGAGCATGCTGAGCATTTGAGGAAGGTACTTGAGACCTTGAGGCGTCACCGTCTGTATGCCAAGCGCAAGAAGTGTGAGTTTTGGTTGAGCAATGTGACCTTCCTAGGCCACATGGTGTCTGGAGAAGGGATCTCCGTGGATCCAGAGAAAGTGTCAGTAGTTCAGAAGTGGCCAAACCCTACGTCTATGACGGAGATTCGGAGCTTCTTGGGACTCGCTGGATATTATCGGAGATTCATTCAAGACTTCTCAAAGATCGCGGAGTCGATGACGCGGTTGACGAGGAATGATGTGGTGTGTGTGGACCAAGGCATGCAACGATGTTTTTGAGGAGCTAAAGAGGAGGTTGACTTCTGCGCTGATATTGATTATTCCAGTTCAGATGGGAGGATTTGAACTATTCTGCGATGCATCTGGCAAGGGTCTCGGCTATGTGTTACACCGGCATGGCCGAGTCGGGGAATATGCGTCCAGACAGCTGAAGGTCCATGAGAGGAATTACCCCACTCATGATCTTGAGTTGGCGGTATTTATTTTTGCCTTGAAGATCTGGTGGCACTTCTTGTTGGGGGAGCAAGTGAAGGTGTTCACTAACCATAAGTATCTGAAGTACCTTTTTACTCAGAAGGAGCTAAACAGACGACAACATCGGTGGGTCGAGCTTATGGCAGACTACCATATTGACATTCAGTACCATCTTGGGAAGGTCAATGTTGTACCTGATGCGCTGTGTCGTCTACCTGCAGTGGTGACCCTTACGACTCAGTGGAAGCTTCAGCAGGAGATCATGGAGATGATGATAGAAGTGGTATCGCCAGGAATGACTGCTTCCTTGATGAATCTTCAGATACAGTCAACCTTGGTGGACAGGATTAAGGCCGCTCAGGCAGGGGATGCAAAGCTGTGGAGGATCATGGAGTTAGTGTTGGCTGGGTAGAGACCAGAGTTTCAGATTCATGAGGACAAGTTCTTGAGGTATGGCAGTAGGATATGTGTGCCGTCTGGAGACATCAGGGATGAACTGTTGAGGGAGGCTCATAGTTCTCCATATTCCATTAATCCAGGCGGGACAAAGATGTACAAGGACTTGATGTAGCATTATTAGTGGTATGTGATGAAGAGGAGTGTAGCACGGAGTGTCGCGAAGTGTATGGTGTGCCAACATGTGATGGCTTATTGGGGGTTTTTGGACCCTTAGGGCATAAAATCTACACCTGTCCTACGTCGGACGGACGATAGAAGCATAAAAGGCAGCAGAATAAAATACATTAAACTATTTAATGTCAGCCCTAAGAGTTTCATGAACCATAGCCAGGAAAATCTACTGTCTGTGGGGTGGGTCTGACCAACCCCAAATAAAGATCTAAACTACTGCAACATATATGAAAACATATCAAAAGAAAACATACCCGAAACTTCGTTTCTACAGAATACGAAGCGTCGTTTTCAGCAACATTTCCTTAACCAGCGAACTGATGTCCTGCGTTGGGTCTGAGCCGCTTCTCCCAAGCCGAAACACGTCCCGGGCTGAATCGTGTCCCCAGGCGAGCCAACACCGTGCCTCCGAGCCAACCACTTGTCAAAGAAAGTTTTACTTGAGCAAGACCCGCGTCTAAGACTTTGGATCCGATGCAAAACTCCTCGCCGTCTTGCTAGGACTCGAACAGAGGAACAGAAGAATTTTAGGAGGGAATAATTGTTTGTCTAAGTTCGGGCGTGCTTAAAACTTTTTGGAGCCACCCGAAGTGAAGACCTGGCACATGTTTTCAAGGGGGTTAGCCCTTATTTATATTGGGAGCCGGCCCCACTTCCTCGTCTCATGAGCAATGTGGGACTAAAGTTAATGGAGGAAAAAACAATTTCAAGTTTGCCTTCTAGAAAGGACAAACTATAACGAAGTATTCCTCCCTCACCGTTGAGCTTCGCCAGTGATAACATATATCAAATCGAAGAGCACTGAACGTGGAATGAATAGAAACAAACGAGGCTCAATTCCTACGTCGTTTGACTCCTCAAATGTCGTCTCAAAGTTGGACCAAAAACTGCAAAAAGCTGAATCTGGACAGATTTGAGTCCAGGTTCATTCTTTCTTTGAGCAATTGTTTCTCCCTCACCAGCGA
This sequence comes from Scilla litardierei, assembly GCA_030789695.1. Lineage (NCBI taxonomy): Eukaryota > Viridiplantae > Streptophyta > Magnoliopsida > Asparagales > Asparagaceae > Scilla > Scilla litardierei. The sequence continues at coordinate 270,784,070 of CM061141.1, read as the reverse complement.
TCCCCCGAAGGCATATAATATGTCGTTTCGAAGGGGCTTTACATGGTGAACGCATAGAAAAACACTTTGTGCACTTTCGAGGTCGTTTGACCCCTCAAATGCGTCGTCAAAGTTAACCCCTTTCCAAAAACCGAATCTGGAAATTTCCAGCCGTTTTTGACTATGGTAACCCCAAGCTAAGCCGCCCCCATTCCCAAATGGGTTGCACCGAACCCAAGCTTGTGCAGCCAGTCTGGGACATTCCTCGACCTCTGTTTTGTCGAATGGATCCTTTTTATTCGTTTGTGCGTACCGCATCATATGCGATCTAAAGTATGTTTGCAAACATTTTGTGACATATTTAATTTATTTGCATCATAGCAATAATCCCACATCATTAATAACTTTTAGGCTATATCGCAACCTTGTGTGATATAATTAATTTCCATACATCCGATGTATTATTTTAGACGTTATTATCACAAACTTTTTGTGACACTAATTATTCTTCTGCAATCGAGTGCACTCCTCCTTAATTTTTCCTATTAGTAAGGCGTAAATCCTACTCGGTAAGACCCTACAGCCTGACCCCACTATAGGTTGGGGCTCGAAACCGTTAGACGACAATGACCACGAGCAGCAGGTGTCGTCACTGTTTCGGCATCATAATTACGTGATTGACCCATTGACTAAAGTGTCGTCGGGATCACTCTGACTGTGTCCGTGATGAATACCTCTGTTTTAGTCCATTCGTAATAACATGTCGCTTAGCCAAACCTATGGTATGGTCAACTTTCAACCCAATAGCTCGAAACCGGTTAGTCTCCATCGATCTTTAGTCAAATAATGTTGGATTTCTTCCAACATACTCTGGCCGGAGTTTTTACTAAAGACCGAACTAACACGTGCGACACTAACTCCCTATAAACGGTAGAGACGAATCCTCTCTTGGTCATACTCTCCTCGCACGCTTCAAGTGTCACCCAACCAAAGACCATTCGACAGGCCTTGCCTCGAAACTAGGTCAGAGATCTAAGTGACACCGTTCACGTACATGTTCGTACAATGACCTCAAGTCCGAGGACCAACTTGCCTATCACTACTGTGAGTTATCATCGACATATTAGTTAATATTAACCATATGATAACTCTCGTGGGGTCGTTCAGTGAACTCATTCTCCAATAAGCACCTGTGTCTCGTCTCCGACTTCGCCAAGTTGAACGACCATGAGATCATCGTCACCACTCCATGGTGAAGACAAAGACACAATGGTCTATCTGATGTATCGAGATCATTTTCTCGAAACATCTACGACCACGAACGATTTTAGACTTATACTATAAATGGTGAAGACAAAGACACAATGGTCTATCTGATGTATCAGATTCTCATCTCGATACTTGTTTGACCTCGCATCAAGTCATAGAACTTTAACTAAGTTCTAATGTAGACTACATTATTATTAACATAGATATATTCTTACTAAACAGCTTCTGTCATTACGACCAAGATGTTTGTACGCATACACATAGATAAATAGCCTCGAGGGTATACACATCTCCCAACAATGCTGAGCATCACCGATCTGCTGGATTATTGCAGCCTTTGTCTATTTCAGAGTGAAAGTGGCGGCACATCACAATCGACTTCGTGACTGGGTTACCTCGGAATGCGAGACATAATGATGCTGTTTGGATAATCATTAACCAAGTCGGCTCATTTCATACCATTTAGAGGAGGCCGGTCGATGGAGACGCTTGCCAAGAGTTACATGGAGGAAGTTGTGAGACTACTTGGGGTTCCTGTCAGCATTGTTTCAGACAGGGATACTCAATTCACGTCTTACTTTTGGAAAAGCTTTCAAGGACGCCTGTGCACGCAATTAAGTTTTAGCACGACGTATCATCCCAAACGGACGGGCAGTCAGACCACACAATTCAGATTTTGGAAGACATGCTGCGTGCTTGTATGTTAGACCGGGGTCGTGGAAAGGTCACCTACATCTCGTTGAGTTTGCATCAAACAACAGTTACCAAGCCAATATTAGGATGGCCCCATTTGCCGTATTGTACGGGAGAAAGTGCCGATCACCACTAAGCTGGGATGATGTGGGTGATCGAGAACTTGTTGGGCCTGAGATGATTGTAAAGGCAGTCAATGTGGTGCAGATTATCATGGAGAAGTTACAGCTGGTGTAGCACCGATACAAGCATTGGGTGGATTCGAAGCGGCGACATCTTGAGTTTCAGCCAGCCGATCATATCTTCTTGAAGATCTCACCTAACAGAGGAATGATTCGGTTTGGTCGGAGAGGAAAACTCAGCCCACAGTACATTGGGCATTTCGATGTACTAGAACGAGTGGGAGAAGTGGCTTACAGACTTGCATTGCCTCCATCTCTAAAAGGGATGCATAATGTATTCTACATATCCCAGTTATGGAGGTACGTGGGTGACCCGATTGACGTAGTTGATCATTCAGATATTACCGTGCGGCCAAACTTGTCATATGAGCAGCAACCTGAGAGAATCATTGATTGGCAGCAGAAGGCTATCAGGAACAAGACCGTCCACCTGGTGAAGGTGATGTGGCACATAGACTCGCCTGGAGAGTCTACTTGGAAGGGAGAAGATGAGATGATGGAGCGTTATCCCTATTTATTTGATGTATCTTAGTTTGTTGTAATTCCGAGTATGTAATTTTTTGTAAGGTGGGTAGAGTGTAACGGGACCAATTCTTTTGGGCCCGTTTATTTAAAACCCCCCTTTGTTTTTCTCTCACCGGCCCCTTTCGATGCGAAAGCCCACGCGGGGGCTTCTTTCCTTCGTTTCGCTCGATCTCGTTTCTCTCTCTCTCTCTCGACAAAGCCCGATAGGGTTTTCTTTTGTCGATCCGTCCTCTCCATCACTCACGCCTCACCGTGGGGCCCTCGATGGTGCTTTCGAGCCCCTTTCTGTCCTTCGTCCTTGTTGACGACACCTGCAGTTCTCGGTCTCCTCTCTGTGGCTCTGCGGGGGCCATGTTGTGACTATGGCTTCTTGGAGTGATTTCTATGGCTATTTAACTCTCCTCTCCTCCCCATTCTCTCGGTTATATGCTCTGTAAGTATCTTTTCACATTTCTTCGAGGCGGCTGTTGATTTCTGCGTCTTTTAGGGTTGATTTCTGCGGCGATTTCCTCGGATTTGCTGTGGCTTTCGTTTCTTAATTATCGTGGGTTCTTCGGCTTCAATTTCAGTATATTTATCTTCCATTATATTCATTTTTTCGGTCGTTTGCTCGCATGCTTTTACTGAGTTAAATCTTTGGGATTTTACGAGGAAAATGGGATTTTTATCGAACGTGATAGAATGATTTTGAGGAGTGGAGTAGGGTTTGAGTCCATACAGTAGTTTAGTTGGGTTGGTTTCCCTTGCCTACTTGTCGTGGGGTCCCGGGGTCTTCGCTTTAGGTTGCGTTGGCTGCGGTCTGTCCCTTTGCTTGCTGTTTTGGGGGTTCAGTGGCTCCTTTCTTGTGGATTGTTCCTTGCTGAATTGGAGGTGCTATGGCTCCCTTCTTGCTTGTGGTTTGTGGTTCCCTGCTGACTGATGTTGTGGCTGGCTGTTTCCTGCCGTTGTTTGAGTTCAGCTGAGAGTTATGTTCGCTGTTTTGGGTTGACATTGGGGTTTGCTTGGGATATGAGGTCAGTTCCCAGGTATCTTGACCATTAATCCCTAGTCCATTGCTAGAAACCCCGTGGATTTTGTCGTAGGCATGGGTCCCCCCACCACGTGATGAAAAAGACCCCGATCTGATCCCAATGGCCTAGAGCCTCAAGCGCTATTATGAGTTGACTTTTGACTTTTTCTTTATCAAACAGATGTGTTTTCTTGTTTACTGGTTCATAACATGAAACATTTGGGTGCTTTATCTGTTCAGTTTGGAATATCATGCCATGAGAAACATCCATGCCTTTACTTTATCACATGCCAGTTTTATTATCATATTATCTCTTTAGCTTGCTAGTACCATGAAGTTTAATATTGTGATTAAATTGCGTAGTGTCTGGGTTATTACATGTACGGTAGTGGACTAGCTTGAGGTTGACTCATGACATGACATGTTACTATTACATGTATGCAGTGGACTTTCTTAACTACACAATTTAACTAATATTAAAATTGAGACACATCAAAGCACAATAATTAATAAATGGTTATTTCTGCTTGACTCACCGGGTTTTGGAAAACTAATGATCGTGCGAGTGCGTGAGCGACTGGGACCTGTTCTATAGCCCCTTGGTTCGGGGGACGTCCATCTTTCGATGGGTCTTTGAGTTCAGGGGCAGACATGGATGGCCATCATGATGGGTTCCAGAGCCATCGTCACAGTGTTACAGTTCTTACAGTACGGTACTTTCTTCTTTTGGACTCGGCTCGGGGTCGCACCCTCGCGGTCCAGGATGCTCCTCGTTGCAGACCGTGCTCCCCTTTGTAAGTCACGACCTAGAATTGGTTTACTTAGCAGTTACACCCTTACAGTAGTTGAGATATTAAATGCTTATCACATGCTTAATTTCAATACCGTGTCATTATAACTGTCTTCTCGTATTTCCTTTTTGCACTATTGTTATCATGGTGTCGTTTGGCTAGATATTGTCTACTCCTCTGAGCTGTGGTACAACTTCTGTTGTCCATTTAGGTGACACATAATTACTCTGAGGCGTTGGAGTCAGAGTTTTCGATTCGAGAGCCAGGCCTTGAGTTCTGTTTGCTCATAAGTGCTCTTGTGGCCCTCCTTTTGTACTTTTGGTTTTAGGCTTGGAGCGGGCTCGTGAGTTGTACTTTTTGTTTCCATGCATTTAAATTCAGTTATCATCTGTGGAGTTTTATATGAGTATCTCTTTATCTTTCTGTCTGTTCTCCTTCTTTTCACTGACACATCTGGGACCTACACTATACTTGCACAATTGTGACGGCACCCGTGGAGCGGGGCGTTACATATGAGCTGAAAGCATTGCTCCAATCGCTCTCGCACTCTCTCAATTTTAAGTTTTCCAAATCCCATCGAGTTTAGTGTATATTTCAATTTCTAGTTTTGTGTCAGGTGTCATGTCAGGTTCTGTAACAGTTTTCTAGTCATCTAGCGTTCTCTAAGTTTCATGTCAAAAGTTGTCAATGTCAGGTATCATCAATATTATGAGAAAATGCCCATGTCTTAATCACCTTAAATTACGCAGCTATGGTGTTATGGAAAAGTTCAATGGTCCAGCTGTAGCATGTTATGTGTGAAGTATAAGTGCCAAGGCATAAAGCGGTTATATTAGTATCATGTTGCATAGCCCCTAAATACAATAAAAGGTTTTAACATTTCAGGCATGCGATGTAAACAAGCTCATGTTTCAAAGGTAATTCTCTATTTAACAATTTTCAAAATTAAATTGAACAAAATACATAAATTAATTTAATACTAAAGATTTTAATTAAATTAAAGGAAAGTGAATAAAACATATCATCAGATTCATGTCTGGTACCCTAACTGATTTGCAGTTTACCAGCTTAGAGGGGATTGCCTTAGCCCTAAAATATACAAACAATCATCCATAAGTCTAGCAATAGTGCCGCCAATCGAAACATATTCTTAAAACATAAAGCCTAAACATTGCAAAACACGATGAAACCCAAAGGGTATTTTTTGGCAAAAGCCCAAAAGAAGAACAATGCCATCAAACTCATGGAAATGCTTTGGCAGCCCAAGAATCGAAACCCCAAACACCTAACAGTGAACACATTAGAACCATAGCCGACTGCAAAAGAACCCAAAACAACCTACGACGAGCCTCCACCCTTGGCGGCCAACAACAATCAGAAAAACCCACCAACCAATATGATCTAGAGAAGGTAGTGGCGAAGGTCGCAGGAACCCTATAGGAAGGGTGTCAAAAATTTAATTCATCAGGGGAAAAATCCCTCTAAGCGAATCCATGAATCATCATCGCCCTCCAACAACACAACGAAGCACCAAATACAACAAAATTAACAATAAGAAAAATTAACTGCAGCTTAGAGAAGATTGAATCTTCTGTTCACCGAATTTATGCAAGGAAACTCCAAGAAATCCGAATGCCCAAGATAAACGGAAAATCCCAAAATTCGCAGCAATAGAATTTTGAAAAATAGAGAAAAGTTTTTCGAATAATTAAACCCCTAATTTAACCATGCTTAAATAGAGAAGAAGAGGCGTAGAGATGGAAAAATCTAATCCGATGTCGCAGCGATTTCGGAGCTACAATCCGATCGAAACTCTTAACAAGCTAGTGATTTAGAATTCACATGAGAGCCGGCGACTGCTATGTCGAAGGGGAAGAAATCCCCGAGGGTTTCTCTCTTCTCACAGTAGAGAGTAGGCAGATTGGTTAAGTAAAGGGAGAGGCCTACGGGCTTTGTGGGCTTCATTAGAGGGAGAGAGTTAAGGAGAAACGAGTGTGTTTGGGCTGGGCTGGGCCGAGCGGCCATAAGAAAGAAGAGGGGTAAGGAAGTGAAGTGTTGGCTGGATAGTTTAAGCGGGCAAAATGGGCTTAATTCTTGGGTTTTAATTAAAGAAAGAAAAGAATTTAGAAGAGATGAGGAGGAGGAGAAAATATGTAGGCAGTTGGGCTTGGGTCTACGGGCTTGGAGTAAAGGAAAGAAAATAAATAAGAAAAGAAGGAGAGAATGTCTAACTGGGCCGTGAACTTGGCGTTGGGGCCTTGTGAAAAGAATATAATATAAGAGAAGAAATAATTTGAAAGAGTTAAGAAAAGTTTTAGAAAAATGATAGAGAATTCCTACTACTACTATAAAAATTCTGGACCGTTACATATGTCATCTATTTCCATTCTTTTAATGTGTTAATTCTTGTGCATTATGCTTCAGAGAGATTCCATTGGGGGTAGTTAACATGTAAACTTTGAAACCGCTAGGGGCTGGTTTGGGAGGCTTAGCTTTATACTTCGTTCCCTTGCTTTTTTCTGATTGGAGCCTTAACCAAAATTAATGACATAAAAATGGTTAAATATTTCAAGTAACATGATGTCTACATGTTTGCTCATACTACTTTTACTGATCACTACTCATTCCCTATGTGCCGGCTACAAATGTTATCATCATTAGTTTAGTTTAGCCATTACCTTTGGCAATAACCTTGTTTAAAATTCCATGCGTTGCTGACAGCCATTTCCTCGTGATCAGCTATAAAATGCAAACGAGGCGATTTCTTACAGGTTGGCTTATACAACTTAATACGGCTAATTCTCAAAATAAATCCTATGAAGTCCAAACCTAGAGATATTTTTTAGAAACATTCTTTGACTTCTTTTTTCTTTCTTTTATGTATACAACATGAAAACACACTAACACCGTTACAGTGAAAAAAAAATCTTAAATGCCCTTAGGTTGTTGAAAGTAAAATAATTTCTGAAAGAAAAATAATACACACACATAAAATAATGGGTATCATTTGACATAAGGTTAAGCCCATATACAACCTCGAAATTTACACACTTGGTTATTTTTTTGGATGTCGGAACTATTCATTTTGTCTTCATATTCTAAACATCAAAACGCTGAATATCGAGTGAACTTAATGAGTTTTGATGATTTCATCATTTATCATAAACTTAACAGTTTATATCACGCCTCACTCTTCAGAATGGCAGTGGCGCGAGACAAGTCACAATGCATTTTGAATGTAAAGGAAACACGTCATGATTTTTTCCTCTAAACTCAAAATACACTAAGCGTACGAAAGACATGTCTTACAGATCATTAGAGAACGGTATAGACAAAATTAATATACCAAAAGCAAATATTCATAAACTTCTCCTTACAAAAAGGAGTGACAACATGTTCAGATTCAAAAGCAATGAAAAACTTACTTTGGCCAATGGCCTTACATTTTTGAAACAACTCTATAAACCCATAAAGTGACCTAACAAACTAGAACTTTGGGTCTTGATCGACAAACTCTGGATCGTCAAAATCGAAACTATCTCTAAAATCTGCTCCAGAACCTAACAAGAGCAAACATGGAACCATCAGGTTAGTTGTAGATCCCAAAACTATAAAATAAGACAAGTTAGATCTATATATAAAACATGATAACATATCATGGTTTCTAACATAGTAAGAATAAACGAGTAGCAAGTAGCATGCCAATATGTAACGTGAAAAACAGTATGATATATTATTACTGTCTATGTGACTATGTAGGTGGACAATGAATCAATACTAACACTGTGACTCATACTGGAGGGCACAACATGCAACATACAAGATCACCTGTCTCAACAGGGACGCTCATCCGAGTCGGATCCAAATATATGCATTAGTATGAACGATCAAATACAATAGTGGATCCAGTAGATATATGAACAAGAACAATCAGATACAGTAAAGGTGGTTCCAATCGCTCTCGTACCCTCTCTAATTTGAGTTACCCATCCACAGTGAACATACATAGTCATGTGTGTTATATATATTATGTAATACTTATTATCATGTACAAGTATCATCGGAAGATGTCTCTAGTGTACAACTGCATGTAAACAAAAGTGTATCATGTAAATGATCATGTATAAGGTATTTGTTTCATATACCAATTGAAAATGCAATTGTTTCAATGTATTATTATTAGTTGTATTGTGGGATATACTTGGCATATATCATACATGTAAAAGAGACTAAGTCTCGGAAATAAGCCTGAATGCAATATTATGGAACAATCCATAAAGTAAAGGGCATATGCAGTCATGGTTAATGCTTGTATAACATCAATACCAAGACAATACAATATCCACAAGATTAGGACCAATCAATCCAAGTATATAATTATATCATGACCTGAAACTTGACTATAGGGATTGATCAGAAATCAAATCTAATGTATAATCATCTATGCGCCTTAAGTAATTTCCACAATAATTAATCATCATCAATTTCAATTTTCAATCATCAGGTTTATATATTTCAGAAACAATCTCATCGTTGCTAATTATAAACTTCAACTCATGCCATGATTACAAGAGCCTACAATTAAGCCTAACAAATTATGTAAAATGGGTCCAATAAATATCATCAGAAGTGCCCAACACCAGTCCTAAATAATCAGCTAATTAAGGCCCAGTTCAGTCATCAATAACAGGCTAGAAACAAACCCAACTCAAGATCAAAGAGGATAGCATCGGGGGCTGCAATCAGAGCCAAAAGGACAACATGAAAATGCTGCAAATCTAAGTCAATAGAATTGCATGAAAACAACAGCCTGGGACCAAAAAGAGCAACATGAAGCTGCAAAAACCGAGACCTAGAGGAGCATTAAAATACTTCAACCTGAGAGCAACACAACACAGGACCTGAGAACACATCCAGCAGAGCACCAGAGAGCAGTAAAGCAGGGAGCAAAGCACTCGAGAGCAGCAGCCAGAAGCCAGAGCACTCGAGAGCAGCAGCCAGGGAGCCAGAGCACCCAAGAGCAACAAGAGGGATCGTAGGCACCCAAGAGCATGCAAGGCCACATGGACACAATAATGGGCACCCTAGAGCAAGAAGCAGTGAGAGGGGCACTTGTGAGCAAGTTGGGGAATATGGGAAAGCAAACTGAGGACAATAATGGGCACCCTAGAGCAAGAAGTAGTAAGAGGGGCACTTGTGAGCAAGTTGGGGAATATGGTAAAGCAAACTGAGGACACATGGCAATAAGGGAAGCATACTCGAGAGCACATGGCAACATGGGAGGTACACCCGAGAGCACAATATAGCATGTGATGCACACCCGAGCTCACAGGGCAGCAAGGGACACACACGAGAGCGCTAGGCAGCATGAGAGGCACACCCGAGAGCCCATGGCAGCATGGGAGGCACCCAAGGCCAAGTAACCCATTGCAACTCATAATAATCACACAAAATAACAAGGTCTCAAGAAACACCCATCAATTTCATGTCCAGCTAATAATATTCATCGCAAAATAATTTTTTCTGACTAAGACCACCATCGATTAATCATGAATATAATTTGTAACACAATCAAGGGAAGAATTTTCATAGTCCATTTTATCAAATAATGTCATTTTATCGAGGCCTTAAATTGTAGTTAAGGAGATGTACTATTCACCGAAGACAAAGGAGCATCAGAAAATCTCTCCGGGCCTCACTACCTCATCGCACACCACAGCTGTGGTTGTCTCAAGTGATGAATGGACTTCTGGGTAAAATCAAAAGGTTAGGGACGTGATTTGAGCTCTGGCAACACTGATCGAGGAGTGAAAAAAACCTCGCAAAGAATTTTTGATGCAACTAGGGGTTGGGCGAGCGGAGTGAGATTAAGCTAGAAGAGTGGAGGAAATGGGGAGAGATGTTGCTCATGTCTGGAGAGAGGCTGGCAGCATAGGCCATGCCCGCTCCTACGCCGCATAGTGGTTACGTTGATCACCACACAGACAGGGAGATGAAACAAATAGGTAGGGAAAAAAGATCGGGCATATGAGAGAGAGAGAGAGGTTTTAATGTTATGAGGTTTTAAAATCGGTTTGGGTCGGATTTTACTTAAATGGGTTTAGTTAAAAACGGGTTACAAGTTCAATATAAAAGGGGTTAATGGGTTTAAAAGAAAAACAATCAAATTTATACGGAAAAAGTCCAAAAATATTTCAAATTTCTTTAATAAAAATAATGTTTATATACATATAATTTTTCAGGCCATTACAGTTTCGTAAGAATAGACCTTTTTGCAACGGTGAATGAATGATCAAACTCTCTTAGGTTCACCCACTATTCGGTATTTTGGTGTTTTAGAATATAAAAATCAAAATGAATGTTTTTGATGATTCAACGAAAATGTGGGAGGGTGGAGTTTTCATGACGCATATGTGGTCTTAGCTCATATGTCGTATGATACCTATTATACGTATATATATACACATGTAAATATGAGTGTTTGTGTATTTTAATGAAATGGTTAGATTGAGTTAGTTAATCTCTTATCACACTTAGATATATTATTTATAGTATTATATTAGTCATAACACATGACCATAGGTCACGGGGCATTCAAAATATTCAACCAATTTTTTTAACTCATTCAAAATCTCCGTCCATAACAAAATTTACAGACTCATTTAAAATACCCACAACAAATTTTTTTAAATACATTCGAACTATTATTGAGGTCATCCCGAGAGATTTAGTTTTCCGAAAAATTTTAGTTCCAAAAAATTTAGTTCACTTCAGATTTAGATCTCCTAAAATTTAAAAGTTTAGTTCAACCTAAAATTTAGTTATTTACCGATTTAGTTCACTCCAAAATTTGTTCTCCTAGAGAATTTAGTTTCTCCCAAAAATTTTAGCCCCACTAAATTTAGTTCTCTCGAAATTTAGTTTCCCCAAAATTTAAAATTTTAGTTTCATTCAACATTTAGTTCCCTCAAGATTTAGGTCTTCCTAAAATTTTAGGGTTTTCACTTACAAAATTTTCACAAACTCTTATCGTAAATATTGATTCCTTAAGATTAAATCTTAACCGTCTTTTTACCCACCTCTGTTTTAGTCAGCACACCCATTCAAAAACACACCTCGATTGTATAATATATAGAGTGGTGTTTTTACATAAAGCTTCCCCCAACCATATTCATTATTACATCGTGACACCCCCTCAAGTTGAAGCATATAAAAAGCATGCTTCATCTCTCCGTTTACAAAGACTTGGTAAATATATCTGCTAGCTGGTTTATGGACCCACTGAATCTTGTTGTCTTCTTGTCACAATGATGCCTCTGTATGTAACAATCAATCTCAATAATTTTTTCTTATGAAAGCTAGGGCTGTTACTTGTTAGCGATGTATATAGTCGTTTTGTTACAGTAATACAATATCATATTGCTCGGTATCATGAACTCTAACTCAAAGACTAATCGCTAAATCCACACCAACTTATATGCGGAGTTAGCTATAGCTCTATATTCGGACTCCGCGTTGCAAGAAAAATTTGAATGTTTCTTTCCTTTTCAAGAAATCAAATTATCTTCTATGAAAATACAATAACTTATCATCGATCACCGATTAAAAGGTGATCTAGCCAAATTCACATCTGAAGAAGCTACAACTCTACAATAGCCACAAGTGAAGCACAAGACCTTTACCCGATGTAATTTTCAGGTACATTGACCTGTATCACAGCATTCAAAGATGTACTTAGAATGGATATGAACATCTTATCACATTAACTAGAAAGACAATATTAGGACATGTCATGATGAGATAGTTTAGCTTATCAGCGAAGATTTTGTATTTCCTTGGATCATGTACTGGACCCCCTGATCTGTTACAAATTTGGATATGATCCATAAATAAAGAAAATTAGCTTATATTCCGACATCACTATCTCTATTAACACATCCAATACATACTTTTACTGGGAAAATTTTATGCATTTTCTGCGTATCAACCCTATACCGAGAAAATATCCGAGAGGACCAGAAACTCATTTTGAATGAACTGCGAACTGCTTCAATCTCTAAATTCTGGAGGCATCATATGCAATGATCATAATATTATCAATATATACCATCAGAAGAATCCTTTTCTCTTGATGGGGTCAATGGAATACCAATAGATCACTCTAGCACTGTGTGAGGCTAAACTGTCCCATGAAATTTGCAAAATGCCTAAACCAAGCTATTGATTGCTTAAGATCATTATAAGATTTCTTTCGTTTGTATACTTTTTTGACTCCCTATGAGCAACAAAGCTTAACGGTTGCGTCATGTATTTTTTTTCTTCAAACACACCATTAATAAACATATTTTTCATATCCAATTGATGCAAAAGCTAATGATGAGTGGTAGGCAAGGAAATCAATAGACATACCAACGTTATATTTGCAACCGAACAAAACTTTTATCGGTAGTCATTGCCATACGTTTGCTTGTAGCCTTTAGCAATTAGTCTGACATTCAACCGAGTAAGGAGACCATTAAGGTTCAATTTCATAGTGTAAACCTATTTACAACCAACCACCTTCATGTCGGGTGAAATAGGTACACGATCTTAAGTTTAATTAAGCTCAAATATGTTCATTTCTTCTAACATTATAACATGACAACTAGATGTGATAGACATGGGGGTTTGATAAGAAGCAATGGAAGAACAAAAAGCTAAATATGTTTGAGAAAGATGAGTATACAATACATATTTGTAAAGATGATGGAGCATCCATTAACGCGTAGTCTTTCAGCAAGCAATAGAAATATTCAAATTAGAAACCAGCTTACTTTCACTTAGGAGGTTTCAGAAGGACCCAACGAGGAAGATGTCATATGATCTTGAAGTAAGGAGACATGAGCACCGACAGCTGAGAAATGATTTGAATGCCGAGTTCTAGTTGATCCCTGACGCTAATATACATGCATAATGTCAGTGTTTCTTGGGGGCAATAGATAAAACAAATTAACATCACTAATGTCAGAACTTAGCAATTGATTAATGTCTACCTTTGTAGTGAAATATGATTAGACTTTAAAAAATTTACATTGGTAGACAAAAGATTGCTTGGTCGTGAGACAATAGCATTTATAGCCTTTCTGAGTGTGAGAATACCCTAAAAACACAATTTAAAGAATATGGATCAAGTTTGGAAACATCAGGAATATAATTATGCATAATATAACAACATTCCAAAAGCCTTATGTGATAAAGGAAACAACTTCGCTTCAGGAAACAAAAGTGACAAGGAATGTCATCATCAAGCATAGTAGAATGCATGTGATTAATAAGATAAGGAGCAATCAATACATCATCCGACTGAATTTTTTTTAACTTTCACATGTAGAAGTGTCCATGCTACCTCTAACAGATGTTTGTTTTTATGCTCAGCTATCCTATTTTGTTCGAGCACGGTAGCATAAGAAGATTGATGAATAATTTCAACTTTAGACATAAAAGATGTTAACTTATTACAAAAATATTACTTTGCATTATCACTTAATCTTCACAAAAATACTAAATTGATTTTTTAGTTCAATTTAAAAGCTCTTAAAAAGACAAATACTTCAGATATATTTTTTAATAAATAAACCTAGATCAAACATAAAAAAATCATCGTCAAATGTGACAGAATACCTAAATTCAGATCTAGACTCGACACAATATGGTTTCACATTCATGTAAATGACTAAGATCAAAAGGTTTCTGATCATATTTATTGACTTGTGTTTATTAAGACAGTGGTATTTTCATAAATGACAGAGGTCACACTCTAGGCTAGACAAATCATGAAATTTGGGATTCAAAAATTTTAAATTTTAAAGGTATAGAACTATAGATGACATAAGATACTGTGTGTGATGAATAAGTAACTTCAAAGACATTGATCCGATCTCCACATCCAGATGATATAAACATCTAGATTCACATTCACATACTGTACTAATTGTCCTATTTGTTCCAATCTTTTGAAACATGCAATAATTAGGAAAAAATGTTATGGAGCAATTCAACGATCATATCAATTGACCAAAATTTAGATAGATATTGAACAAATGTTAAAGACATCATTGGCATTGACAGAGCCAATACCGTTAATTGTATATGTTGAGCTATCTGTTAGTGTCACTACTTGTCTACAAGTAGATGAACACAAAGAAGACAATATGATTGACTTACTATTCCTTAGGTCAAAAGCTACTAGGTTTATAGTTCAAGTTTGAGAACTTGATGTGGAAATGCATGGAGTCGAGTTACTTGATCTGGCTACTATTACCGTGGTGATGATGACTGCAACTAAATCTTATGAAATCTATGAAACATTTGGTACTAGCTTCCTTATCATCAGATATCTGAGCACTTTTGGATTGGAAAGAGTCATCTTGGATAGCACAGTGTTGTCCCTAAAACCTTTCCCATGTAGCCCTTCCAGCTTGTATCAAGGGAACTTCATATTCTCAAACTCCTTGCAATAATGAGAAATCAGGCAGTTTGAAGATGCAACACCCGCGTACACACATCTGCCTCCTGAATCTGGCACTCTGCCTCTAGCACGAGTACCAATACGTTCATATTCTCTACCTCTTTTGCTAGTTCCTACCCATGCCTCTTAATGGTTACCTATGTTGCCAAAAGATCGTTGTGTAGCTAGCATATATCACTCACCCATACTCCATATATCAGAACTCCAATTGCTCTTTGGAAAAATCTGCCACAGGGTGTGTAAAAACTTGGATAAAGATATTATATAACCTCCACCTATGATTTGGGACCTAGCTGCTGCATACTCTGGACATATTTTTTTAAAATGCTAGGACTGTCAACTCCTCTTTTTGATCTTTCATCTTTTTCTTATCTGTTGAAATAAGAAAGATGAAATTCAGCTCCTTATATAGCCTGTAAAAGTCTACATAATGCTGTGAGAATAGCTTCTCTTCTTGCTAGCTTTTCAAAAGATACTGAGATACATCATATGCACTGAAACCGTCGTCAGAGCACTGACAACACGATCTCCGATACCACCCAAATATTCTTCTCAGTCTTTTACTCAATTACAAAGTCCTGATTCTCGTGCTGGAGAGAGTTCAGTAGCTAAATCTTTATTTGAACATTCTCCTAATTCCAGTCAATTGCACCCGCAGTTAGAATCATCAGTCAAATACCTTTCATTGCCTCTGCCCTTTAGATGGACCTTCATTAACACGTTCATTGCTTATAATTTGTTCGATTCAATTCAATTTTCGATCTGTGATTCTTATGGACACAAATCTGGTGACCATAGGTTCCAATTCTGATTTTGTTTCTACCGTATCTATCACCTTTTTAGTCCGCCAAATGACAAATCACCAATCAGCAAATCTAAATGCTCAACGTCAAGTCACAAACACCAATCAAATGCCAAATGTTAAATATGAAACTATCAATGCCAAATCATAACTATCATCCTACCAACTTTCCACCACATGAAGGAAGGACTATACCTAATTTTTATGGTATACTATTCCATGTATTTACAATGTAATTTTATACGATTATTTTAATATTTTGGCTGAAACAATAAAGTTATAAAATAATTTAAAGAACAAGAAGTTGAATGAAGAGAAAATAAAAGAAGGAATAGAAGAAGAGGTGAAGGGGAGGTGGTGTCATGCCTCATTTCCCATTAATAAGGGAATGGTACGTGACAAGACACATTGTATCCTAAACCAAGGGAGAGAATCATATATATATTTTTTCTTGATTCAACCTACACAAACCGTCACACTAAGATGATCCTACAAGTCTATTGAGAATGATGCAGACGTACACATCGATAACGAAAGAAGTCAATTTAAAAATTAAATTAAAATAGTTTGTCCAAAATTCAATAAGTAAAACAGTAATGTTCAGACATACCGTCTTTACAATTATTAGAATAGAAGGACAGCAACATGAAAACATTGATATCGTAATATGTTTAGTTAACCTCCTATTTTTGGTCCTCTAAACATGTCTCCGCTGGGGACCCATCCCCTACACCTAATGGTCAACAAAGCAACTGTTAGAGCATGCTTGTAAGTTCCTAAAACCATGAGCAAATATGTAAGCTCTGCATAAACTTAATAAGCATGAATAAAAGAAACAATGTTAATGCATGACAAGATACATGCATGTACAGTAAATACATGATATCAATAAAATACAGTAATCATGAAGATTCTATGTCTAGCAGTGTATGCATAGCTATACAATGATCATAATATTGTGAATGTGACTTTTGTTTGAGGGTATATTATACAACATACGAGCTCATCCTTGCCACATGGCACTCACTGAGGCAAATACAGTTAAATATATTAAACAATTTCAGTGAAGTACAGTATAAAAGTCTGTCAAGATCAGTAAATGGGTGATTCCAGTCATTCCTCCACTCTTACTAACACGAGTTTTCCAAACCCTATAATCTAATGCAGTCTTATGATCATGTATGATGTAATATCAGGTTTTGGTATTAGTGTCTAGTAAGAAGTTCAGTAGCATTTGCAGTATTAAATTTTAGTACATGCATCAAGTACAATAATTTTTTGTTGAACATTATCAGTGCGGGGTGATGTATAAGGAATCAATGCTATGTTAAATAGTGTACTCAGGGGCAGTATAAGTTGTATATACATGGAGTAAATGTAGCAAGCACAATGAACCATATTTAACCATGTGACAATTTCATGGTAATAAAAATTTAATAATGTGAGTATGTTTTGCGTGCGTGCGCGATCACACGTGAGACCGAGTCTCAGTGTTTAACCTGAGATGGATATAAATCATGAGAAAATCTGTATGGTTATGGATTGGGCTTCTGCTTATGTAATTGCAACTGTAAATAGCATACTAGTTTATAAAAATAATCGAAACCACCATCCATTATTAATATCATGGACGTAAACCGAATAATTAATATAACCAATATAATCATTGAGGCCACACTAGTATGGGCCAACAACACAACCACAATGGGTTAACCCAAAAGTCAGCTATACAGTCTAATTATCTATGTACATATCTTACTGTTTCAATTTAAACATATCTCCGTGGGTTTCATGTTTTACTTATTTTCTACCAATCATATGAATAGTGTTCTCATAAATGGGGTTATCATCACCAAATATGGGGCAAATATTTATATAAGCGGATAGTTCATTAATCAGATGCATCTCAGTCAATACAGTATCCAAAATAGTGGCTCACATGGTCAAACAGACCTGCATAGAAACATCCAAAGGTAACATAGATTTTGGGCCAAAACAGACTTGAATGAGGGGCTCTCATAGTCAGAACATACCCGAATGGCTATGTATATAATGAACAGCAGTATACTGAATCAGGATCAAAATAAACCCGAAACAAGGGGTCTATGGGTCAAAATAGATCCGAATATCATCATATAAAGCAAGCAGCTGCAGTGTGTAGATTCAGGGTCAAAACAAAACTGAATTAAGGGTTCTCAGAGTCAAAACAGACCCGAATACCCGAATAACGCAGCAACATAGCACAAGGGTCCAAACAGACCAAAATAAGGTTCTCAGGGTAAAAACAGACCTGAACAGCATGATATAAAGCTATCAACAGCAAGATAGAATATCATGGTCAAAACAGACCCATGATAGGATTATCAGATTCAAAATAGGCCCTCATAGCATTATATAAAACAAGCCGTAGCAGACCCCAACATCAGGAGCAAAAGCAGACATGAAGTAATGGTTCACTAGGGGTTCACGACCAAAAAGGTAACCGGACAACATCATAGGAATCAAGCACCGAATCAAAATATACCTGTTTCAGGTTCTCACTTAAAGAATAAATGCTGATTTTTTCAAGGCCACAGGATAGTTAGGGGTACCTACGTGTCACTAAAAATCCAAGATAAGAAGAAAAACATGCCACTGTCGTCTTAGCCTCGTCACCCAAAATTGACTACATCTGCTCAAATCGATAAAGATGGAGATAAATCTCAATGTAAAAATTTAGATCTGAACATCAGGGAGAAGATCAATGAATTTTGTAACCCAAAAATATCAAATCTAAGGGTTTAAATAGAAAATAAAGAAATATAATGGTTAGAAGATGAAGAGATGGAGAACATGTGATGACGGGGGTAAATGGAGGAAGAAAATTGTGAATTCATGGAGAAATGGCCGACGGTTGCGCTGAGGGAGAAAGAGCCGTGAGGAGATCGGTTGAGGGGATCCACCGTATAAGGAGAATGAAGAGAGGGGAAAAGAGAAAGGGGTTAGGTTTTTAAATAATACGTATATGTATATATGAGTAATATGGATATGTGTTGTCAGCGCATGAAATTTCCGGCGCTGACAGTTCATGTATTTAAAAATAAATTTTTGAAATTTTTTGGGTTTGTACACATTCTAAAAATCCCAAAACCCCAAATACTGGTGAGCCCTAGCGGTATTTGACCATCGATCCATCCGTTGTAAAAAATTCTATCTTTCGAAACCGTTGAATTTGTAACATGTAGATCGAGGGTCAAATAACGTTGGTTTCACTTGATTTTTTGGTATGGTGAATATCCATGATGTGTACAAAAAAAATTTCAAATTTTTTAATGCAAACCGAGCTGTCAGTGTAGGAATTTCCTACGTTAGTAGCACCCATCCATTTTTCACTATATATTGAGGGTTGAGTAATGGGTCGGGTATAAAGGGTAAATGGGGTTTGGGTATTAAAAGAAAAGAATAGAGTTTGGGTAAGAAGTAGGTTAGCAGGTTTAAGAATAGGTTTAAATTAAAAGGTTACAAGTTTAGGCTTAAATGAGCGTAAATTTTTTGAAATAATACAAAAGCACAACAATTTAGAAAACAATTATTTTAATATTTTAAAACACTTTATCTAAGAAAAATATGAATACAAAATCAGAACCATTATGGGTGGCAGGTCATCAAAGGAGTCCAATGTCATTGACCAGGCCTTGTCAAGATCAATGCGGTAACAACCTTGTCAGCATTAAATCAATGCGGACGTGGCTTCTTTGTCATATGCCTTTGTCATTGACGATCTCGCCAAAACTGCATTGTTGATGCTAGAGCAGCTTTATAATTGCCTCGTTATCATCGGAGGTGCCTCAATGTTATCAAAGCAGGGTCGGAATCAGTTCGTTATCATATAAGAGATCTAGATCTTATTGATATTTGTGAGATCACCAGCATCAGACCCTCTCTGCGATGAGGTATTTGTCATTGGGCCGAGATTGGTGGGGGTGGAATGAGGTTGTGTTGGGCTAGGTTTAGGATTATGGGTCAGTGGTGGTTAGTTATGGACAAAAAATTAATTAGGCTGGGCAGATGAGAGAAATTTAAGGTTTAGAGTGGTGGCATGAGGATGGAAGATTAGTATTAGGATTCGACTAATCTCCCATTTAACTAATTTTAATCTAATCTCTCATTTTTGTTTATATCAATCTTTTTTCCCCATCCTTCCACATCTGAATGCATTTTTCACTTCTCTGATTTGCACACATTATGGGAGATGATGCTGTGGGTGGCGCTGGCCTCGTCTCCTTGTTTGCTGCTAAGGTTGATTCGACTTTCTTCCACTGTCAGGGCTGCTGATGAGTATATTCTCCTGTCTCTATTTTGGCTAGGGTTAAGAAGGGAAGTAAAGTGGGAGAGGAAGGCAAAAAAGGTTATGGTTATGATTGAGGGTGGAATTAACATGATGGTGAGGAGAAAAAGGAGGGTTAAGTTCAGGTTTAAGGTTATGGCGAGCATCTGGATGAGTGGCTTATAAACTAGGTCCTTAACTTAGTGTTTGAAGGTCATATCCTATATTTTTTTACTGTATTCACATACAGATATCCTCTTTACCACCTGAAATTTTAAGTTGTGTATGCTTTGTACATTATTGTCATCCTACCAAAACAAAATTGGTTCCAGCGGCTCTGAGGTATGTGTGTTTAGGACCTTTAGGGTGTTGTAGGGCTCAAGAAGGGTGTTAGCCTGTTGGTTCATTATCCAATTCAAAAAAATTCATTATTTCTGTAGATTTTACATTTTTTGAGTCCAAACTCTAATTTGAAAATGAATACTCTTCTTTCTGAAGATGATAAAATGTTTTTCATTGTGTGAATTATTATCGGTCTTCCATTGAGTCATTATACCTCTCTATAGATTTAAATTCTTTTCTCTACTGAAACACAGCAAACAAACAAAAGTGTCTACACAATAAAGTTTTGAAATCTCAGCCAGTACCGATACATATCACTCGTATTGTATCAGATTTCAAGTATGCTGATTCTATTTGACTGAAATTGGCAGTTACCACTGATAATAACTAATAGTTATTATATCACTGATAATAACTAATAACAAATACAACTAATAACAATTAATAGCAGCTTGGCTGATAATAACTAATAACAACTAATATAAGAGGATATTCAAGGCTTTAACTAGAAAAGTTCGAAGTTCTCTGTTGTTTCATATTAAGGTTAAAAAAATTTCATTTCACAATTAAAATTATGGGTTAAATATTGGTCCATGATTGAATGTGTTAAAAAGTAAAAATGATGCCATGGATGATAGAAATTATTTATGGATAAATGAAACACTCATTGAAGATGAAGATGTATGTAAGACTAACAACTATTTTTAGCTGATGCAATCGCTACATAAAGTCTGATACATCCACCACGTATCACCGATAATTCTGATAAACTGATACTAATACCACAAACTACCAGCCAATACCAAAACCAAAACTGAGATTTTGAACCTTGATATACAGCATGCTCAAAGCAAAATGCAACCTGATATTGTACCAAATTAATCTGCAGGTCTAGCTTTTTAGTCATATTCCAGTGAGAATGCTATTTTATTTCTTGTCAGAATACAGCTTCAGGTTCTCTTCATTCATGATTTGATCATGATCTTCCAGTTGCTTTTCGTGAGAGCAACAAAATTATACTTATTCATGTTTTAACTTTGTATCTGATGCTCATCTATCTAAATCACTTAGCTCTTTCGTGTTCCTAAGTATGTGTCAGTAGATCTGTCAAGTCAGGTACATGCTCTTAATCAACTATATATCCCCATTATACCTTTTGTTTTTAAGAAAAGGAAAATACCAAAAGAAGTTCGCAGAAACTGTGCCTCTTAACCTGTTTAGTGGAAGATTTCTTTCTTTTTTCACTTGCATTTTGTGTTCATTAAGCTTCACATGCCATGTCCGATGTACTGATATGTCTCATTCTTATCCATTCTGTTTGTGGAGTTACCTTTATCTTTGGGATATTTTTATATTGTTCTGTCTCTTTCTTGCTAAACCGTAAGCTACGATGCTGTTGCTGCTTGAATCTCATTTATCACACTGCATTTCTTCTTGTCTGCAAATTTATGTATTGGGTTCCTTATTACTTGATAGACAGTAATTAAAAAGACATGATTTATTGTTGAATTGTTGAGCTGAGGTTATATATATAATAAGCCATTTAAGTTTTGATCAGGTTGCAGTGTTCTATTTCCACGATCAGTTTACCTTGTTAAAGGGTATTGGGCTTTTCACAATTATGGTTGGTGTTAGTTTATTCAACTGGTACAAGTAAGCAATAATTCTCTTTAGTAATTTCAAAGGCATTCATATTTTTGCTAATTTTTGTACTTGAAGACAGCTTTATTCAAAAGAATATTCTTTAATTTATGCGTTTATCGATGAAGACCTTGGGAAAAACCAACTGCGGCGTTGGTGTTATCCATATCTTGTTTATTTGTTCTTTTCGTTCATTGTCTTGCCTTTTCCTGTTCTCCCTTTTGTGACTGTGTTTAATAAAAATTGATCTTACTGCTAGTGTTGCGTAGACATGAGACATAAGTATCATGTGTCTGGATCTCATGTAAGTGTTCAGGATGGGAATCTTCCAAAAATTAATTTCGGGAAGACGACTATATTTCTGAGATGTGCATACAAATATGTGCATAGACATGTGTTTGAATCAAAGGGCTTGCATCTGAGTTTGAAAGATACCCTAGACATTCATGCGAAGGAATCGAGTAATTATAATGTAGCATACAAAAGCTCCAAGGTTGATATGAACTTGTACTGCTGTGATACTTTTATTACTTAAAGGATCATCAGAGTGTTGGAGAAGTGACCACACACATCCGACTCTTCAAAAATCTGAAATCTGAAGCGTCCGGGTGCTCAGGTGATGGTTTGATGATAAAGTATCACTCTGAACACATTAACTGCAAAAATGTTGGTATCAAGTCTGACATATTATTGGTTTAATGGTCTAACGTTTATCTTAATTGTGTGACATAACCTATGCTATTTTCTTGTTTATGTGCTACCTATATTCGTATATTTTAACTCATAACCAATACATAGCTTACTGTTAATTGATTGCTGTTCGGAGATATAATCTGTAACTATGTTAGATACTGGTTTATCGACCATAGCTCTCTTGGCCCTGGCTTGCATTGTGTCATTAAAAGTTAAACATGTCCCTTTCGAGGTTGGATTGAGCTTTCTCGTTGGTTCCGGGCGATTAAGTCCTTGAGAAGTCTGACACTTTGAAGAGAATTTCAATTTGAAAACTAAAATCTAAACACCTAACTATTAAGGCTATCTCTAGCATGTTCTTTTTACAAAATATATGTTTCTTAAAGTCCTAAATTGATCCTTGGGATTGGGATTAAGTAGTTGATCTTCGACAGTGGTGTTATGAATGGTTGTTATGTGGCCATCTGCTAGAGGAAAAAACATCCACACAAGGCCACCCAAACTGTAACCAATAATATGAAGCATTCTTGTGCAATATCTTCTAATATCAAATTTCATGCAAGATAATCAATTCCAAAGAACATCTACACTACAAGTTTCTTATTTAACAACATTTGTGCATTCTATGTGCCTTAGGGTTAATTTAGTTGAATGTAATTTCATGTAGCAAATCTATCATTTGTCACCGTCTTCCCATTCTTTTCGCTAAGGAGAATATAGAGGATGCCAATCGTCATGTAGCATTATGGGATTACAGAATGTAGTCTATAGTTTATAGTTTTCATGGATAGGAATTTGAGACTAGCTGAGAAAGTAGACGTTAGGTTGACGGTTATAAAAATTTGTCAAATCCTTCGTGAAGTCTTGCGACATACGTCTTACTGCGGAACCCATTTTGATTGGAAAAGGCGTAGATTATTATTAGATAATGATATATCTTTTTACTTAATATTATTGTTACACCATGCTTC
Organism: Scilla litardierei; assembly: GCA_030789695.1. Lineage (NCBI taxonomy): Eukaryota > Viridiplantae > Streptophyta > Magnoliopsida > Asparagales > Asparagaceae > Scilla > Scilla litardierei. Next base: position 270,760,360 of record CM061141.1, on the reverse strand, counting down.
CCAAACTAATAAAGTAAACAGAAATGCAACAAGATTGTGACGTATTTAGGCCAACATACATAAATCATCCCATTGACCTTAAATACGCTGAGCATCTGTGATAAACTGATGGTTCTTTTCCATACTTAAAAAAATTAATAATGAGCACTACATAAGTGTAACGACCTATATTTTTATATATGATTTATTGGAGATTTTCACCGAATTTTTCTCGATTTATTCCTCTTTTCTGTTTTGTGTCGCTTATTTTACTTTGGCCCAGTTTCGGAAGCCCAGCTACAAGCTTACGGCCTGCATCTTTCTTTGAGTTGGAGAGCTTAGCCCACATCCCGACTTTCGCTTATTCACATGCAGACCGACCTGCTTCTTCAATTGACCCGACCCGACCCGATCTTTGTTCGATTGACCTGACCCGACCCGATCTTTGCTTCATACATTTGATTAGTCGGCCTTCCTCATCTCATGCTAGCAGAGATCCTAACCTAACCCTAGCTTTCGTTTGGAGCCGCCGCCCTCGGCTATTACGTGAGATGTCCGCCATGATACCTCGCATTTATTACCCACAATTTCCTCCAATGGCACGATCCAGTGTCTGTATCTCGTTCTTCCGCTTCGTGCCATTCTTTATGTGAACATAGTAATTCTCTGAATATTTATTGAGGTCCAATTTCGATTCTCTCTTTGGGCTTTCGGTTCCGATCTGTTCGGTTGTTTCGATCTCCATCCTCTTTCTTAAGCAACCAACGGCGATTGAAAGGCTTGAACGAGTAGAATACGAGGATTAGCCATCGTTGGTGAATAGTAGACTATATTTGCTTTAGTTCTCAGTTAATTCATTTTCGTGCATTGTTAGAATACACTTCAAATCGTAAATGCTATAGATCAGACTGTGCTTGAAATTGAGAATTGTTGGTTTATGATTGGAAATGATGATTCATGTAGATCTCTCGAACGACTTGTCTCTCTGAGGATCCCTATAGGTATCCCTATGATTTCTGGCGACCCTCGCCGTTCTACGTATTTCACTTGATCTGAACATACTGTGTGTCGCTTAGATGTGTAGCTTTAGCCCATTTTAGTTCGTCAGTGGCTGTTGATTAGTGATTTGTATCTACTGACTTGTTTTGTATTACCATCAATCTATCTTGTTAACTCTTACGGTAGGTTATCGATCTGATCAGTTATTGCTCATCGGCCGACCTAATTGCTAACAAATTGGTCTATTTGTTATTTCCGATCTGTTTTGAACAACTTATTGCAGGCACCGACCTAACTAGTATTATATAATCGGTCTGTGTTACTTGTCTAATTGATCTACTATTATTGACGACCTAACTTGATTGCTTACCGATCTGTTTCATATCTCTCGACTTGTTTGAGATACTGATCCGACCTATCGACCTGTTTTATTTTGATGATGCGAACAGTTCTGTCTATGGGTTTGTTCTGAATATTGCCTTGACTCGTTTAACGAGATGTTCTGTTGGCCAACCTATTCTGTTACTGAACTGTACTGCCGACCTGACGGCTGACCTGACTTATTATTGCTGTTTTGACCTGGTTCTGATCTGTGTTGTTTGCCTACCTGATCTGTTACCGATCGACTATCACCGACCTGACTTGTTGTTATATGTTTGAACCATTGATTACCGAACTATCTCTTGAGCTGCCGACTTGTTTTCAGGGCTATCCTTATAGGATTTGCTGAATGGTAACGTCTGATAGATTAAGTGTCGACCTTGTATCTTAACCCGAGTTGTGTTTTCATTTACTTTTCTGTATCTTTTAGCTCTGCATTGTTTAAACTGCTTGTTAAAGATTTGTTTTAGTATAAACTGCGTAGCTATGTTATGCATGTTGACCAAACTATTGTATAGTGGAAATTGACCGAACTGTTTTCAACTGAACTGCTAGATACTGACTAAGTTATGTAGAAGGGTCGTGCATACTGATACTGATACTGAACTACTGAACTACTGATACACTGAACCGATTGTTATGGACACCGATCTACTGAACGCACGACTCTACATATATAACTTAGGTCGGATAGACAACCGACTGTGTAACCGAACTGAGATAGAACTCAAACTAATCACACGAGGTTCAGGAGCTCATAATTAAAGGATGGATGAGGCGACTGAGACCATTGTGTGGATAAATGATCGATTGATACTGGACTTGACTGGTCCCTTTCTGAACTTGTTTTGGCCTGGGTGAGCTCGCCCATAGTACGAGGTGGCTCCCAGTTCACCCTCCACTCTTTTAATTATGAGTTAATAAAAAGAACAGACTTTAGTAACGTAATATTTAAAAATCTGACCTGGCTTTTATACGTTAGCTCGGCTTACATACTGCTCTGTTAGGTCGTATGTTAAGGTTTTGACTGACTGCTATTGTATTTATTGTCTATTTCATTCTTTCTATGCTGTGGTTTTCCATAGGTGACAAGCCGACCTGCGAGGTAGTACTGACCTATGAAGAGATCGAGTTTTTCGTAGAAACTGCAGACTTTTGAGATCAGATTTTCTTAAGAGCCATTATTTCTACTAGCTTGTTATTGTATTTTCGGTTTGAGTGAGAGAAATGAGATTTACTTCACTGTTTAATGTGTATTTATGTAATGATGGATACTGAGTATTGATTTTTATATGGCATTTTATGTTGTGCATCTATTCTGTTTTCAATGGTACTTGCAGGACCTGCACTTATATAGATTCTGTAACGGCCTCCGGACACGTGGTGTTAAAGGTTTTGGTGCCCAATGCAGGTCCGCGCAACCATCCCATAAACAGTATAGAGCAGACGAGGAATACATATAAAATACTCCTTCAAACTAACAGTATCCTTTGTAATACCAGATGTCAAGAGCTAACACCCGTCACGGATGTGCCAATGGGAGCAACACAATCATCATTGGCAAAAACATGACAAGAGACCAAGGCGATGTGAGTGGATCTGACACTCTTAATGACGCCGACAACAGCATTAACAACAATCTCAACAATGTCGACAACGGTAATGGTAGCAACGACAACAATGGCAACAATTACGTTGAGCAGACTTCGTTGGTAGTCCAAATCTCGGATCAGACTTTACGAGAGATAATCCCGGTCATACAGAGAGAGCCGAAGTGTGAAGGAGGAGTACAATAGTTTCGTTCACTACGACCACCGATCTTCAAGAAAACAGAAGACCCTCTTGTAGCAGAGGAGTGGTTACGCTGCACTGCTGATATGTTGAAAGATGCACGAATTACAGCAGACTTGTAGGTGGACATGGCCAAGCTGCAACGGACTCTGGACGCCAGAGCTGTTGGAAACTCACAACTCCTCATATGGTTTTGATGATACAAACATATTATCTTTGTACTAACTTTATCTATACAGATGTTAAACAACAATCAACTCAGACAATCGTCAAGTATACAAATTACAAGAAGCATCCATTACAAGACGAAGCTTATCGATGATACTTTGTATCTCGTAAATGAGATGTAATCTTATTTTTTATCTTGCATTTACTTAGAATGTAAAAGACTTGATGATAATCTCTCTTAGTCGTTTAGGATTTATCTTCAAAAAATTACGTCAAAAATCCAATTAGTCGACCAACCCTTAGTGCTAGTCGACTAATTTCGATATTAAAATATTTCTGTCCTAAAACTTCGTCAGACCTATTTTAGAGTCTCTATGATCATTTTCCTACAAATTTCTAACTTTCAAATTTCTAGTCGACTAACAGACTTTGTTAGTCTACCAGTATATTTTCAAATCAGTTTTTTTAAATGATTTATCATTTAAATAATTTCTAGAAGTTAGAACTGCCATAAACGGATAGTTCTTGTCAGTTTATATCCGTTTACAGAAGTTACTTTCCGTTTTCGGAAGTTACTTTGTCACGCCCCGCTTCCCTAATATGAAAGGCGAGACGTGAGGAGGTCCGCTCAGACGTGGAGCTGTGAAGCTGCAGTCTGATAAGCGTCTGTAAATTTTTTTTGAAAAGTAGCAGGTCCTTACATTGCGACGAAACAACAACATTAATGAAGCAGATAAGAAGATATCCACCAATAACATCCAACAAATATTACAACATCACAGAATAGTCACAAAAATACAAGTCTGAACAATAGGCCTAAAGCATGGCCAAACAAAACAAAGAGAGATAGGTGCTAACAGCAACTAAGGAAAAGTAACAACTAAGGGGAGACTCCAAACGAGTCTAGGACTGGTCACCCGTGTCCTCGAACTCGGTCTCTGCAGGGACCTCAAACTCAGCGTCCACGAACTGCTCGTCTCCTACTACCTGCTCTGTCTCAAAACCTAACATGTGACACCCAAAGAGAAAAGGGCACATATCAGCAAAAGTCTCCCAAGGGAAGCGGAGAACTTTTGTGCAAGGATATAATAAACTGAAACAACTAACAGTTCTAATATAATGAGGTGATATGTCATTTTAAGGATGCATCAATTTTAATATGACATGAAGCATGCAATACAAGTAATAGAAACACGAAACATTATCCATTCACTTTGTGCACAGGGTTTACGCCTTTTGGCTGAAGTGGCTGTACGGGCACACTTCTACGCTCAAGTGATCGCTTAACCCTACCCCTCCACGTGTATCGAGCTTTGGTTTCCCAACAACACTGTGCTCACTTCTGGATCACGAGCTAGGAAGTGTTTTTCAATATGGCATAGGGTTGTGCTCGCAAAAGCAGGTGCCTAGCCTCAATAGCAATAACATTTGTAGCGTGTGCTACTCAATCACGAAGAACACATGATGCATGACATGATATGAGATGAGCAGTTAAAGTGCGTACCGTTAATTGAAAATTAAACATGGCATGGCAACATGAATGAAAGCAGGTAAAGTGTCGGATCTAGCTTCGTTGTCAAGCTAGATCAAGTGGGGTGTCGGATCTAGTTTCGTTGTCAAACTAGATCAAATAGGGTGTCTAGACAGCTATCATTTCACTGTCTAGTCTCTTTTACGCTAACAACAAATTGGCCGAAAAACGTGGCCTAAACATTTACTGGCAAGTATCACTTGCCTATTTCTGGTGATATCGGTTGTCGCGGGTTCGCCTCGACGAGCGTTATGCTATAGAACGACTGGTTCTCTGTTTTGGTTAAACAAGTTAACGAATTAGGTCCATTGCAAGATAAGCACAAAATTAAGTTAATCCCCAACTTAGGTTCGTCAGATTTTTATTGGGGTCTCAGGCTAGGGTGGTGTTTATATTGGGTTATATAAATAGGGTACGCCTTATTTTATTCAAATATTATCAACCTAACATTATTTAACAACACTAAATTGCTGAATTTAAATGACACTAACAAATTCACATATAAACCTATTGTTAACAACCTATTAATATTAATCTAATACTAGCTAATGATAGGGCTAATGGTAATGTTAACATCATGTATAATATTCTTACTTACTCTACACCTGCTACACCTACTAGTTTGACTTAGGGTAAAAGTTAGCATGTTAATAGTATAACCCTAACATTTTTTTAATACCAAAAAATAACTCTATCTCATATCATAGTAATAAGGCTGTCAACCAACTTATTAAATATATTTGTATACATTTAAACCCATTCTTATCTAAACCTATCTCTCTCTATTCTTTCTTTGTTCTTTTAATAAGCTGACACTCTCTCTTACACTCTGTCCCCATTTCTCATTTACCACTTCTTACTATTATTAGCTATAGGATGTTTTTAATTCTTTCTTACTGTCACTCCATCTCCTTTATTCTTCCGTCTGTGTTCTTTTGCTTTCCTTCTTTTTTTTGTTTACAAACAATGGCAGCAAGAGATCCGCGCGTAACAAAGGGAAGGGGCTCACCTGCGTGCGAGGGGAGAAGGGGCGGGCGGCGCTGGACGGCTGCGTGGGCGGCGCTCCGGCGCGTTCTCCGGCGAGCGGCGACGGGCTCCCGGATGACAGGGCGGCGGCGGCGGCTTTTGCAGGCGGCTCCGGTGACTTCCGCGGCGTTCACGCGCGCAAGGTGGCGCAGGGAGCATGGCAGGGGGGTTCCTGCGTTGGGCGCGGGGAGAGGGTGGAGGCCGGTTAGGGGAGAGGGGAAGGAGAAGAGGAAGAAGAAGATCTGAAAATGGGTTTGGGTTCAGTTTAGATCTGAAGTTTTGTTGATCTCTGAAATTGGTTTCAGATCTGAGATTATCCTTAAGATTTTGATTTCTGATTTCAAAAAAATCGGGTTGGGTTGTGTTTGAGAATTTGATTCTTGGAAGGAAATTATGGGGAAGCTGATTCTGTGGCTGATTTGATGATTTGGGGAAAGTTTTAAGACTCTGAAGTTGTTTCAGATTTGTGTTTCATCCCTCTTCTAATTTCTGGTATCAAAATCAGTGTGGGTTTTGGGTTTGTTATGGCTGATTTGATGATTTGGGGAAAGGGAGAAACTGATGGGTTTGATTTGGGGGAATGATGATCAATCTTGCATAAAATTTTGGTGAAATGGGTTTGGGCTGATGGTGGAGTTTCTGGTTTGTGAAATACTTGAGAAGTGGTTTACAGGATGGTTCAGCAGAGGAGATTACGGGCTTAAGAAGATGGGCAGGGGAACAAACTTTTGCATTTGTCAAAGCAGTTTTAATACGATTAGGATAGGTGTTTAATGAAGTCTTTATACTAAGGGTTTTGTAGAGACGTGTTGTCTGCTCAAATGAAAAAGAACGCCAACTTAGACTAATTTTATGAAACGTGTTCATTTGAGTAAGCGGGATATGAATGCTAGTACCAATCTTGACTAATTGTTTTTAGGGGGAAAACCTGGTTATATCAACGTGTTGGTTGTTTTTAGTGGTAGGTAGAGTTCATGTAAGAGTGAGAGGGATTTAAGTGAATCTAAAAGTAATTAGTAAAATAAATAAAGTAATTTGTAACTTAATTAAAGTGATTTAACAATTGTGATTAGTAAGACAATTAAGTTAAAGTGATTTGTTAAACTTGTTAGTCAATTAACGACGACACGGTAAAAACGAAATCGGAGATGCGCTCACGTTGACACATAGCAGAGAACATATGGACTAAAAATATTATCCGGACGACAGAAGTGAAATACTGGTATGCACGATCGAAAAATACGTGTAAAAGATACATGCCGTTACATTCTACACACCTTAAGAAAAATTCCGTCCTCGGAATTCTTATCGACTAATGAGCAGGAAACAAAGATGGATAATGCTTTCCTATTTCTATGAGGTAAATCATGACCTGAAATACTTCGAGACGAAGAAATGAAATTGATTAGGAAAAAGACACAAGTGATGCGGTTAAGATTGAGTTTCAAAAAGAGGTTCGGATGACTAAGCAACATCGATGTCCTTAACCGTCAGTAGGCAAGTGAAAAGGCTAGGGACGGCTATCCAAGATGTGTAGAGATGAGGATAAAAATAATAATGTATATACGTATCCATTTAACAGCCACCCTAATATTCTAACACTCAGGTTGCTAAACTCATAAATCCAAACAAGGGATACTAAAATAAATCATCACTTCTCGTCTCGTCACTGACTAATGTTACAATTGCAAGCATACACTGAACTTAAATACAGGTCCAATACTTCCCTTTTCTGTATTGATTTCTATCTTATAATTCTTGTCTTAAACAATTAATACTTTAACAAAGCAACCTCGGAAGGGAAAATACCGACTATCCTCAATCAATACTTCTTACAAATTTCTCGTTCAATCATTATTGCTATTAAGACAGTAATATCTTCTTGGGAATCTTTACTGTACGATATCCTCTATACCTCTCCCAAAAAATTATTCATTCTCATAGGTTGTCCATCCGTAGTGTATCATAACTTGTAGTACTTTAATTGTGACATCCACAAATCCCAATTCTAATCGTATTCATATATTAATCTATTGATATAACGGTGCTATACCAATTACTAAGATGACAAGTACAAATACGCCTAGTATGCATCACCATCTACCACCAACATTTATCAGGCTCCCAACTCATTCTTCATCGTGACAACTCATAAGTTTTAAACACCTCAATTAACAAATTATTAAATCACATCTAGTCATTTCTTATTGAATCTTATCCCAAGCAACTTAGATCAATTTACGCAACTATCCATTCGTATCAACATACCATATCATTTCTGACGTCTCCATCACCCGATCTGTACGATGAAGTTTTCTTACTTTATATATTCTACTAATCATCATTGTCATCATAAATCATGTAATATCTACAAAGTTACTCTCAGCTGCTACTAATATGAATTCCAAATCCGTAATGTACTCGTCTTCCTGTGCACCATTCATAATATGGAATCCTATTGAAGCCATTATGTATGGGTTTATTCAAATATAACTTTTGAACACATCATTCTATCTCTCTTCTTGTAAATGGATTATTCTAAGTTCGTGATGTTCATATCAACAAATACAACTACACCTTACATCATCTCAACTACACTTATCCGTAATTATAATCACTTAATAACAATAATCATATCTAACATTCTATCAACTTAATGCATACCAAAAATTCAACACTTTTGATGATAGAAATAGGAGAAGTAAACATTTTAAAAGAAAAGGTTATAACGCAAATTTTTAAACTAATCTTGCTAAGAGTGGTAATAAGTAAATAGACGCACTAATGTGGTAACTAAGAGATGGTGTAGGATACAGAGTTGTTTGTTGTAACGAATCAAGTTTGCGACGAATGAGTTCAGGTGCGGCAAGGATATGGATTTAGCTTGATCAGAAAGATGATCTTACAGGTGCAAGAAGTAAGAACAGACTTGCATATACGAGCGGAAAGTAAAGTACTGGTGGTTGTTCAGGTGTGGTAAGTAAGTGCATGTAATGCATAAAGTAAAGGTGACTGTGCAAGTACAGAAGTAACGACGGTGGCATGGCAAATGGTAACAACAATGTTTTAACCAATAGGCAATGTGATGACAATAGTAGGACAACCGGGTAGACGCAATAAGACTGAAAAGACAAGTAATGTGCGAGCATGAGGAAAACAAATGTTGCTTGACTATTTAATAGTGTAGGTTGGCCTAATAATAAGAAGTTTAGCTTAACTTTCAAACCAGCCAGGCAGTCAGGGCTTGAAGGCACATGTCACGTCTATGACTACAAGACAAGTCCTTTGGTTGACCAACCCCCTTCCCATTCCTTTCTAGACACTGATCCAGTAGTAACTTAAGACCGCTTATTATTATACCGTTCTATTACGTTCGAGTAGTCTCGACTTAGTCTGTAGAACAGTGGTATCAAATCAGTAATCGTGACAAGGGTTAGCTTGATCAGGTGGCATAGAGATGGAGAGGAATAATTAAATGGGAGAATGGGAGGCATGTGTAAAATGTGACAATGTCCTAATAACGTATATAAGGATAGTGAATTGGTAGTATAAGTTAAAACAGTAGATAAGCAATAGACGAAAGTGTCATGGGTGTAGTGTTTGTTTCGTAAATGGAGATATATTTTTTTATAAAAAAATTTTAAAGTATAATTACGATGAATTCAGAACTAATACACTGAAATAGTTGAAGTTTTATAAAACGTATTTAAATTAGTATATGGTCGGTTGTTTCGAATCTGTTGTAGTATAGTAAGAAAGAAAATTACATAATCATGACTCACGTCCTTGCGGTCCAGCGGACACGGTCAGGGAAGTGACTAAGCCAGGATCACTTACCCCAAGTCTAGCTAGGGTGATCCAACAAACTTAGCGAAGTACATTGACCGGATCATGGTCCATTGAAGGAAGCCTATCATTTATATGCGCGACATCAACAAAAGAGTTTTAAAGATAAATGTATCATTAAAAATTTAGTGACTAAAAAATTTTCAGCGAAGGAAACTCAAAATCAAAGAGTAATTTTAAGTCAGTTGAAAAATATGAGGCCTATGTAAAAGATTTTTAAAGAAGTTAAACTGGCCGAGAAATTCCATGAAGGAGATTGACAGTAGAATCAGTACAGTAATGTGGATGACTTAAAAAGGAGAATGACGGCTGTCAGGAAGATCATGTGGGTTGAGAGCAAGGATTAGAATCGGATGGTCAAATGTGAATACGGGTAGGAATGACTTGTAAAAAGGCTACGATAGATTCTTAAGGTCAAAAAGTGGAATGTAAAATGAAGGGAGATTAAAAATCAAGGATATATTGATTTGGTTGACTAAGGATTGTAAACTTAGGACTGGAATAATAATCAAAATCAGGGGCCTAATTATTAGGTCGACTAAAGATCAGGAGAACTTAGCACTAAGACTTTCTAATGAACTAGATTGTAATAGAGGTCTCAGGGAAGGGTCCTAAGAGTATCAAAATTTCGTTTTGCTGGTCCGAAATTAATGGACTCAACGAATGACTAAAGGAAAAGCTCTAGAGTCTAATATGGTCAGGGCTGGGTGAGAGACTACTAAGGTAACCTAAGACGAGTACAACTAAGTCTCAACGAAAGTGCCTGACTATCAAACCTGGACGTCCATCTAAGTCTTACTACCATCTAAGACAAGGAAAACCTTCTGATTAGACTCAATTCATGACTTGAATGTTCTGAATATTTAAATGGAAGTTGTTATCATTATTGTTGTTCCGATATTTCGCAGATGCAAAGAGGACCTGCATGGGCCACCACTAAAACCTGTCACGCCCCGCTTCCCTAATATAGAAGGTGAGACGTGAGGAGGTCCGCTCAGACGTGGAGCTGTGAAGCTGCAGTCTGATAAGCGTCTGTAAAATTTTTTTTTGAAAAGTAGTAGGTCCTTGCATTGCGACGAAACAACAACAATAATAAAGCAGATAAGAAGATATCCACCAACAACATCCAACAAATATTACAACATCACAGAATAGTCACAAACATACAAGTCTGAACAATAGGCCTAAAGCATGGCCAAACAAAACAGAGAGATAGGTGCTAACAGCAACTAAAGGAAAGTAATAACTAAGGGGAGACTCCAAACGAGTCTAGGACTGGTCACCCGTGTCCTCGAACTCGGTCTCTGCAGGGACCTCAAACTCAGCGTCCACGAACTGCTCGTCTCCTACTACCTGCTCTGTCTCAAAACCTAACATGTGACACCCAAAGAGAAAAGGGCACATGTCAGCAAAAGTCTCCCAAGGGAAGCGGAGAACTTTTGTGCAAGGATATAATAAAATGAAACAACTAACAGTTCTAATATAATGAGGTGATATGTCATTTTAAGGATGCAGCAATTTTAATATGACATGAAGCATGCAATACAAGTAATAGAAACACGAAACATTATCCATTCACTTTGTGCACAGGGTTTATGCCTTTTGGCTGAAGTGGCTGTACGGGCACACTTCTACGCTCAAGTGATCGCTTAACCCTACCCCTCCACGTGTATCGAGCGTTGGTTTCCCAACAACACTGTGCTCGCTTCTGGATCACGAGCCAGGAAGTGTTTTTCAATATGGCATAGGGTTGTGCCTGCAAAAGCAGGTGCCTAGCCTCAATAGCAATAACATTTGTAGCGTGTGCTACTCAATCACGAAGAACACATGATGCATGACATGATATGAGATGAGCAGTTAAAGTGCGTACCGTTAATTGAAAATTAAACATGGCATGGCAGCATGAATGAAAGCAGGTAAAGTGTCGGATCTAGCTTCGTTGTCAAGCTAGATCAAGTGGGGTGTCGGATCTAGTTTCGTTGTCAAACTAGATCAAATAGGGCGTCTAGACAGCTATCATTTCACTGTCTAGTCTCTTTTACGCTAACAACAAATTGGCCGAAAAACGTGGCCTAAAACATTTACTTGCAAGTATCACTTGCCTGTTTCTGGTGATATCGGTTGTCGCGGGTTCGCCTCGACGAGCGTTATGCTATAGAACGGCTGGTTCTCTGTTTTGGTTAAACAAGTTAACGAATTAGGTCCATTGCAAGATAAGCACAAAATTAAGTTAATCCTCAACTTAGGTTGGTCAGATTTTTATTGGGGTCTCAGGCTAGGGTGGTGTTTATATTGGGTTATATAAATAGGGTACGCCTTATTTTATTCAAATATTATCAACCTAACATTATTTAACAACACTAACTTGCTGAATTTAAATGACACTAACAAATTCACATATAAACCTATTGTTAACAACCTATTAATATTAATCTAATACTAGCTAATGATAGTGCTAATGGTAATGTTAACATCATGTTTAATAATCTTACTTACTCTACACCTACTACACCTACTACACCTACTAGTTTGACTTAGGGTAAAAGTTAGCATGTTAAAAGTATAACCCTAACATTTTTTTAATACCCAAAAATAACTCTCTCTCATATCATAGTAATAAGGCTGTCAACCAACTTATTAAATATATTTGTATACATTTAAACCCATTCTTATCTAAACCTATCTCTCTCTATTCTTTCTTTGTTCTTTTAATAAGCTGACACTCTCTCTTACACTCTGTCCCCATTTCTCATTTACTACTTCTTACTATTATTAGCTATAGGATGTTTTTAATTCTTTCTTACTGTCACTCCATCTCCTTTATTCTTCCGTCTGTGTTCTTTTGCTTTCCTTCTTTTTTTTTGTTTACAAACAATGGCAGCAAGAGATCCGCGCGTAACCAAGGGAAGGGGCTCACCTGTGTGCGAGGGGAGAAGGGGCGGGCGGCGCTCCGGTGCGTTCTCCGGCGAGCGGCGACGGGCTCCCGAATGACAGGGCGGCGGTGGCGGCTTTTGCAGGCGGCTCCGGCGACTTCCGCGGCGTTCACGCGCGCAAGGTGGCGCAGGGAGCATGGCAGGGGGGTTCCTGCGTTGGGCGCGGGGAGAAGGTGGAGGCCGGCTAGGGGAGAGGGGAAGGAGAAGAGGAAGAAGAAGATCTGAAAATGGGGTTGGGTTCAGTTTAGATCTGAAGTTTTGTTGATCTCTGAAATTGGTTTCAGATCTGAGATTATCCTTAACATTTTGATTTCTGATTTCAAAAAAATCGGGTTGGGTTGTGTTTGAGAATTTGATTCTTGGAAGGAAATTATGGGGAAGCTGATTCTGTGGCTGATTTGATGATTTGGGGAAAGGGAGAAACTGATGGGTTTGATTTGGGGGAATGATGATCAATCTTGCATAAAATTTTGGTGAAATGGGTTTGGGCTGATGGTGGAGTTTTTAGTTTGTGAAATACTTGAGAAGTGGTTTACAGGATGGTTCAGCAGAGGAGATTACGGGCTTAAGAAGATGGGCAGGGGAACAAACTTTTGCATTTGTCAAAGCAGTTTTAATACGATTAGGATAGGTGTTTAATGAAATCTTTAGACTAAGGGTTTTGTAGAGACGTGTTGTCTGCTCAAATGAAAAAGAACGCCAACTTAGACTAATTTTATGAAACGTGTTCATTTGAGTAAGCGGGAAATGAATGCTAGTACCAATCTTGACTAATTGTTTTTAGGGGGAAAACCTGGTTATATCAACGTGTTGGTTGTTTTTAGTGGTAGGTAGAGTTCATGTAAGAGTGAAAGGGATTTAAATGAATCTAAAAGTAATTAGTAAAATAAATAAAGTAATTTGTAACTTAATTAAAGTGATTTAACAATTGTGATTAGTAAGACAATTAAGTTAAAGTGATTTGTTAAACTTGTTAGTCAATTAACGACGACACGGTAAAAACGAAATCGGAGATGCGCTCACGTTGACACGTAGCAGAGAACATATGGACTAAAAATATTATCCGGACGACAGAAGTGAAATACTGGTATGCACGATCGAAAAATACGTCTAAAAGATACAGGCCGTTACATACTTTCTGAAAGGACACCTCAACAACCAGAATTCTAGTTAGAAGTTCTAATTAGTCGACCAGTCTCTCCTATTTGTCGACTAATGTGAAAAACTTCCCAGAATTTTTTGAAAATTTAGGCATTTATCCAACGTTCAAAAACTACTTTTTTGGGCTAAAATAGACAGACCACTACCTAAAAACACAAGAATTCACTCTCTCTCTTTTCTTAAGTTTACTTTCTCTCTCTAGAAAGTGAGTGGTTTTTCAGATTTTCTTAGAGGAACATCTGCAGAATTTCTTCCTACACATAGAAAGTCCAATCTTCAAGTTTGTTCTACTACAAGTTTCATCCAGAACCTTGGAGATTCAGTCACCTTCCTTGCACTATAATTCCATCAATTATTAAGGCTATAGGTGATATCGTTTCATACTCTTTCTTTACTTTATTTGGTGAGTCTCTTGTTGAAGAGATTGTACAAGTTTGCAACACGTGGAGTGTTGGCATCTTTGTATGTTGATTGCTTGCGGGGAGCAAGTGTTGTAGTGGATCGAAGTATGATAAATCTCTGTGTTTGCGTTTGGAATATTTTGGATTGTGTTCATTTATTTCCGCACTCTTATTGCAATTTTTTATTAACTTTTAATTTTGCAATATCGTCGTGATTTACACTATTCACCCCCTCTAGTGTATTTGGTGTGTCAGGAGATCCAACATTTCGTATCGGAGCCTTATGGTTAAGATGTCCTACACCTATCCGACGAACAATTCAACGTCTTCATCACAATTTCTAGAAGGGCACTCTATTACAAGGCCTCTACTATTCAATGGTTCCAACTACTCTTATTGGAAGACAAGGATTACGATCTATCTTCAAAGCATCGACTACGAACTTTGGAACATGTTGGAAATTCATTACGAGAAGTCTACAACTCCATATGCCCAATGGACCATTACTGACAAATCTGCTGCAACCCACAACTCTAAATCAATGAATGCACTATTCTACGCCATAGACACGAATGAATTCAATCGTGTCTCCCAGGCTAAATCAACATATGACATCTTGCATACACTCCAGGTAACACATGAAGGAACTAATAAAGTTAAGGAAACTAAAATCTATGTTCTTGTTCACAGGTTTGAGTTATTTAGAATGAAGGAGAATGAACCAATTGGAGAAATGATCACTCGGTTCACCGACATTATCAACTCCTTAATAGCTCTTGGCAAAACCTATTCTCAAACGGAACAAGTAAGGAAGATTCTTCGTGCCTTAACGTCAGAATGGGAGAAGAAGACTACATACATAGAAGAAGCTAATGACTTGTCAACTCTCACCATTGAAAGCTTGGTTGGTAACCTAATGGCCTACGAAGTATAACTTCAAGATCGCAAAGAACAAGCAGATACAAAGAAGAAAACTCTTGCCTTCGCCGCTTCATCAGACACCGATGATTCAGACATGGACGATGATGACATGGCACTTATAACAAGAAACTTTAAAAAGTTTCTACGAAGAGGTAAGTTTAAAAGTTTTAAGCCCAAAACTACTGATGCTTCTTTGTGTTTTCAATATAACAGGCCTGGACATATGAAAAAGGATTGTCCACTTCTTAAGCCAAAAGAAAGGACATTCAACAACTTCAGAAAGGATAAGAAGTTCAAAAAGAAAAAGAATGCACTAGCAGCAAAATGGGACTCTTCATCTTCAGATGAAGAAGAAGAAGTCAACAACCTATCTAATGAAGAGAATGCCCTTATGTGTTTTATGGCACAAAGTGATAATGAGGTAAGTAGTTTAGATAATGAAGAATTACTTGATGCTTTTAATGAATTATATATGCGATTCAAGAAATTGAATTCTCAACACAAGGCATTAGTTTTTACTCATCAAGAACTAACATCTTCTTCTTCTTTATTAGATAGTTTAAAAATTGAGAAGGAAACATTATCTTCTCAAAATGATAAACTGCTTCATGAAAATAAGATTCTCAAATCTGAGAATCATAATATGGTTTAACACATTTCCATTTTAGATAAAGTTATCTCTTCTCTAAAGATGAAATATGATGATATGTCTTCTAACATTAGTAAGTTTAATAAAGGAAAGAATAATCTTGATGATTTACTTAGAGTGCAGCATCCTGCTAATCATAGACAAGGTTTGGGGTATAAGCATACTCCCAAATCCAATATTCTTGGTAATGTTATTTTAGAAAAGAAAAAGCATGTATTTATTAATGCTAAGAAAATTGATTCTTCTAATAGTATGAAAAAGGATACTATTCATATTTCAAACTATTCTTACATCTTCTAAGAAAACAATTATGCATAAAATTTGGGTTCCCAAAGAAATTTGCTTATATGATAATGATTTATATATTTCTAACTTTATGCAAAATGTTATTCTTTCTTCTAATTATTTGAAGAAACCAAATTCCATTTGGGTTTGGTTTCCTAAGGACTAATCATAATGACCCATATAAAAAGGGTACCAATATTTATTGTTTATCTTTCGGGTATCCCTAAAAGAAAGATGGATACTAGATAGTGGATGTTCTAAACACATGACCAGGAACATCAAACTTCTATCAACCGTACAATTTAACAATGGTGGCACCGTTACTTTTGGCAATAACAACAAAGGTAAAGTGATTGGCATCGGAACAGTTGGTGATCCAATTAAGCCAATCATCGAAAACGTGCTCCTCGTTGACGGTTTGAAACATAATCTCTTATCCATTTCTCAATTATGCGAAAAAGACTTTAAAATAATTTTCGAAAAGAATGCATGCATTATATATGATTTTGATATGACCAATATCTTATTTCAAGGTAATCGTAAGAATAATATATATATATATATATATTATGCATGAAAATATCTTTAAATGATCATTATTTACTAGCATCCATAGATAACACTTTATTATGGCATAAACGTTTTGGTCATACTAACTTCAAGTATTTGGCACGTATTTCAAAACAAAAGTTAGTTTCTGGAATGCCTAATATATCTTTTACTCTTACACAATTTTGTGATGCATGTCAACAAGGTAAGATGCATAAATCTTCTTTTAAATTGACAGATGCTATTTCTACTAAAAGACCACTTGAACTTTTACATTTATATTTATTTGGTCCTTCTAGAATAGCTTCTTTAAATGGCAATAAATATGCGTTTGTAATTGTTGATGATTATTCAAGATATAATTGGGTATTATTTTTGAAACATAAAAATGATGCATTTGAAGAATTTACAATATTTTGTAAAAGAATTCAAATGTTAAAGTCTTCATCCATTATTACTATTCATAGTGATCATGGAGGAGAATTTGAAAATGAATTATTTACGAAATTTTGTAATAAACATGGTATAACACATAATTTCTCTTTTCCTCGAGCCGCACCACAAAATGGTGTAGTTAAAAGGAAAAATAGAACTTTACAAGAATGTGCTAGAACCATGTTATGCGATAATAGTCTTCCAAAATATTTTCGGACAGAAGCCGTTGCTACTGCATGTTATGTTTTGAATAGAATTTTGGTAAGACCACAAATGAATAAAACTTGCTTTGAATTGTTTTATGATCGTATACATCGTGTGTTTTATTTTAAAGTATTTGGTTGTAAATGTTTTATTCTTAACACTAAGGATTCATTAGATAAGTTTGATTCTAAATCAGACGAATGTATTTTTGTAGGATATTCTACACGTAGTAAAGCATATAGGATTTATAATAAAAGAACCTTATGTATTAAGGAATCTCTTCATGTAAATTTCAATGAGAATTCTACACCTATCACACATTTAGATGAAGAAGATTCTATACATATCACGGGTTCTTTAGAAAACACTAAGTTATATGACGATGATTCTACTAATTCCATTCCTGAGATTATCCCTGAAAATACAAGTCTTCCTAAAGCATTTGTTGAAGTTCCTAATCTTCCACATGATTTAATTATTGGAGATATTTTTGATAGAGTAAGAACTAGATCTCAAATAGAACAAATGACAAATTGTGCATTTATATCATCCATCGAACCAAATAATGTTATGGAAGCTTGTAAAGATAGTTCATGATTATAGCAATGCAGGATGAACTTAATCAATTCAAAAGGAATGATGTATGTGAATTAGTACATAGAGCTTCAGATCATCCTATTATTGGTACTAAGTGGGTATTTAAGAAAAAATTGGATGAATCTGGGCAAGTGATTAGAAATAAGGCTATGTTAGTTGCACAAGGTTATAATCAGGAAGAAGACAGATTATGATGAAACCTA
Organism: Scilla litardierei; assembly: GCA_030789695.1. Taxonomy (NCBI): domain Eukaryota; kingdom Viridiplantae; phylum Streptophyta; class Magnoliopsida; order Asparagales; family Asparagaceae; genus Scilla; species Scilla litardierei. The sequence continues at coordinate 270,742,301 of CM061141.1, read as the reverse complement.
TGATCCTGTAGTAAGATTAGAATATATTAGAATGCTTTTAGCATATACATGTTACAAAAATTTTAAGTTATATCAAATGGATGTTTCTAAATGGTATTATAAAAGAAGAAGTCTATGTAGAACAACCACCAGGATTTCAACATGAAAGTTTGGATAATCATGTTTTCAAGTTAAAGAAAGAATTATATGGATTAAAACAAGCACCTCGTGCTTGGTATGAAAGATTGAAGAACTTTCTGTTAAAATCTGGTTATTCTATTGGAAAGATAGATTCTACTTCATTTACCAAACATATAGATTCTGATGTTGTCATTATACAAATATATATTGATGACATAATTTTTGGTTCTACTAATGATTCTCTTTGTCAAGAATTTTCTAAGGAAATGCAGAATGAATTTGAGATGAGTCAAATTGGTGAATTGACTTACTTCCTTGGACTTCAAATCAAACAAATGAAGGAAAATATATTTATACATCAGAGTAAATATACAAAGGAACTCATCAAAAGGTTTGGATTAGAGAATTCTGCAGAAAAGCGTACTCCAATGGGTACTTCATCAAATCTTTATAAAGATCCAAATGGTAAGACTGTTGATCAAATATTATATCGAGGTATGATTGGATCATTACTTTATCTTACCGCAAGTAGACCCGATATTATGTTTTCTGTTTATATATGTGCTAGATATCAGTCTGATCCTAAATTATCACATTTGACTGCTATCAAAAGGATAATTAGGTATATCAAACACACATCTGATTTTGGTTTATATTATTCAAAATCAAATTCATTTGATTTAATTTCATATAGTGACGCAGATTTCGCGGTTTGCAAATCTGATCGTTAAAGTACAAGTGGAACTTGTGACCTTTTAGGTTATGCATTAGTATCATGGTTTAGTAAGAAACAAAACTCTGTCTTTTTATCTACTACTGAAGCGGAATACATTGCCACTAATTTAACATGTGCACAGATTTTATGGATGAAACAAACAATACTAGATTATGGCATTAAATGTAATACATGTCCTTATATGTGTGACAACACTGGTGTTATAAATTTATCCAAAAATCCGGTACATCATGCACGCACTAAACACATAGATATACGTCATCATTTCTTGGATGATCATGTCCAAAAAGGTGACATTATTCTTAAGTAAATAGATACTAAGAATCAAATAGCCGATATCCTTACTAAGCCCCTTAAGGAAGAGACTTTTCTAAAACTCAAAAGAGAACTCGACATTATTAGTGAATCGGCATTTTAACTATATATTATAGTTATATATTACGTTAGTATCATTTTATGATTTTTCTGGATTTTTCTGATTTAATTCATATTTCTCTTAGTCGACTAATCCTTGATACTAGTCGACTAATCCTCCAGAATTATTTATTATGCAGATATCGATATTAATCTTAAATATATTTTTCATAAATTTTATTTATTTATTTAATTTTATTCGGTCAAAACCGAACTTCCCCATTCAAATTTTTGAATGTTAAATTTCACTCTCAAAAGTACTTTACAAGTACTAAAGGACTTGATCTCTCACTTACACCCTCTTACACAATAAGTATAATAGTACTTACTTTATGGTCAACCACTTTTATTTGTTCATTTCCAAGGCCATAACTCATAAGTCCTTCTCTTTTGACCGAAATATTATTTTATTATAAATTTTGAACTTTCGACCAATGCCTAAACCGCTCAGAATTTACACACGACTAGTCGACTAATGCCGCAGTGTAGTCGACTAATCGCAAGGGACATCCGAAAAACAGCAGTTTCTGAACGTTGTTTTGCACAATTTCTTGCTAGATTTTCCTCCCAAAAACGTTGCAGAAGTTCCCAAAACATCTTGGGAGTTATTAGGAAATTTTTAATTCAGTTTTTGATTCAAAAATTCGAATTTCCCACTCAAAATTTCTATTTAAACACCATGAGTCTTTCTCCTTCACCATGAGAAAACCCAAGGCACATTATAGCCGAAAATCATCTATTTTCAGAGAGAGATCTCAAAGATTCTCTATTGGAGTCCTTCATCCTTCTTTAATGGCTTCCTCTTCGAATCCTCGCCATCCTCGACGTCCAAATCCGGCCGCAACCGTTGAAAGAGCTTATTTCTTCCCCGAACGCTCCATCAAATTTTCGGATCCGGTCATCATCAACTATAACCTCTTTCACTTTCCCAACACCGTTTCTCTCTTCAACATTTGGAGTGGTCCCATCCCTTACTATCCTATTCTCGTCAAAAAATTTTACTCCAACATGATCACGGAAGAGAAAGGATGTCGTTCCGCTTTTCTTGATACCATCGTTAAAGGAATCCCCATTCATCTCACCTATAACACTCTTGCTCAAAGTATTAATATCACTCGTTTTCCTTCTAAACATCCCGCTTCAACCCCCATGGTGATTCTGAAATCCTCAATCAACTAAGTTCCAATTTTTGGATTAACATGTCCGCCATTGATTTGAAACCAATTCCTCGCCTTCTCCTCAAGATACTCACTTACAATTTGCTTCCTAAGGTTGGTTCCCTCAACTATGTTAATGAGACCCGTAGCCGGCCTCTCCATGCTATAATGGGGGGAATCAAAGTTGATTGACCTATCACCATCATGCATGTTTTGCTCAAACCCATTACTACTCACATTTTTCTTCCATGTACCATCACACGTATCCTTCACCACTTTGGAGTCCCTCGTGATGGTGAAGTTTCCATCGTTAATCCTCAACGATTTGATCGTTTTGTCGTCAATCGCATGGAACTTCCTGCTCCTCCTATTGCCGACGATGAAGAAGAACCCCAAGAACAACCCCAAGTTGAATGTCCTCGCCGTCGCAAAGTCACCGTCAACCGTTACGCTCGACCTCCTCCTTCCTGACCACGCTACAAGATCAAATTGATCAACTCCGCGTTGATGTCAACTCTGGATTTACCGGTGTTCAAGAGCACCTTAGTGGTTTTGAGACTCAACTTGTGAGGATTAATACCGATATGAACACGAGCTTTGGAAATGTGCAAGAGAGTCGAGCACAAATTCTCCCTCCACATCACACCATGCTCCTAGGCCTCCACCACCATATTAGGCTCCGAACGCTTCAGTTTCTGGACGACCAGGGAGATCAGCTGGTCGACTAATGGTCTATGTTGTTAGTTTAGTTGTTTGGATGTTTTTGCTTTATGTTGGTATTGTACTCTTTTAAATTTTGTTTGTACGCGTCCTCTTATGTACTGCTTTTATCCTCTATTAGTGCATTTCACTTTGCTTTCAAACTTTTCCCCTTTGTTTTTCTGCTATCTGCGTTTTTCTGCAGTTAGTCGACCAACACATAATATTAGTCGACTAATATACTAAATTGGCAGATTTACCCCATTTTTGATAATTTCCAAGGGGGAGAATTAATATGCTAATATTCAGAGGGAGATATAATATTTAGGGGGAGATTTGTCTATGCTACATAAGAAATATATATGATGCACTAACATTATTTATTTCACAGTTTCATTATTACTACAGTTTCTGATTATAACATCATATATGGATATACGAATTGTCTCTTCATATATTGTTTAGAAGCCATATATTAAGGGTGAGCAATAGCATCTTTTAGAACTAACATTTTTTTGCAATAACATCGTTTTATAATATTATATTCAATGTTTGTAAAATCATCAAAAAGATGGAGAATGTTGGAAACTCACAAGTCACAACTCTTCATATGGTTTTGATGATACAAACATATTATCTTTGTACTAACTTTATATATGCATATGTTATAGCACAATCAACTAAGACAATCATCAAGTATACAAATTGCGAGAAGCATCCACTACAAGACGAAGCTTATCGATGATACTTTGTATCTTGTAAATGAGATGTAATCTTTATTTTTTCTCTTGCATTTACTTAGAATGTAAAAGCCTTGATGATAATCTCTCTTAGTCGTTTAGGATTTATCTTCAAAAAATTACGTTAAAAATCCAATTAGTCGACCAACCCTTAGTGATAGTCGACTAATTTCAATATTAAAATATTTTTGTCCCAAAACATCGTCAGACCTATTTTAGAGTCTCTAGGATAATTTTCCTAAAAATTTCTGACTTTCAAATTTCTAGTCGACTACAGACTTTGTTAGTCTACCAGTCTATTTTCAAATCAGTTATTTTTAAATGATTTATCATTTAAATAATTTCTGAAAGTTAGAATTGCCATAAACGGCTAGTTCTTGTTAGTTTATATCCGTTTACAGAAGTTACTTTCCGTTTTTGGGAAGTTACTTTCTGAAAGGACACATCAACAAACAGAATCCTAGCCAGCAGTTCTAATTAATCGACCAGTCTCGCCTATTAGTCCACTAATGTGAAAAACTTCTCAGACTTTTTTGAAAATTTAGGCAGTTCAACGTTCAAAAACTACTTTTTGGGCTATAAATTGACCCCCAGACCACTGCCTAAAAACATGAAAATTCACTCTCTTTCTCTTTTCTTAAGTTTACTTTCTCTCTCTAGAAAGTGAGTGGTTTTTCAGATTTTCTTAGAGGAACATCTGCAGAATTTCTTCCTCCATAGAAAGTCCAATCTTCAAGTTTGTTCTACTACAAGTTTCATCCAGAACTTTGGAGATTCAGTCACATTTCTTGCGCTATAATTCCATCAATTATCAAGGCTATATGTGATATTGTTTTATACTCTTTCTTTACCTTATTTGGTGAATCTCTTGTTGAAGAGATTGTACAAGTTTGCAACACTGGGAGTATTGGCATCTTTGTATGTTGATTACTTGCGGGGAGTAAGTGTTTTAGTAGATTCAAATCTCTACGTGGTAAAGGACTGAACGTAGGATCACAAGAATTCGAACCAGGATAAATCTTTGTGTTTGCGTTTTGAATATTCTGGATTGTATTCATTTATTTCCGCACTATTATTGCAATTTTTTATTAACTTTTAATTTTGCAATATCGTCGTGATTTACACTATTCACACCCCCCTCTCGTGTATTTGGTGTGCCAAGAGATCCAACAAGAGCGTGATGGGATTCTGAGGAAGATCGTCTGGTTCAGCAGATCGATGACGTGAAGGACCTTCAAGGAGATATTCAATGCGTCGTACTTCTCATCGGAGGCGAAGAGGAAGCTACAGACGCAGTTCAGGAACCTGAGGCAGGGATCCATGACGGTCGAGCAGTATAACACTGAGTTTTCTAGGCTTAGTAGGTGCGTATTCGACACATGAAGTTGATCTATGCGACGTACCAATTTTGTTAACAAATTGCTTTGTAGGTTTGCGAAGAACATGGCAGCTGATCTGTTGGACCGAGCCCATCGCTTCCAGGCGGGCCTCAACATCAAGATTTAGGAGCAACTAGTTGGATTCAAGTTGAAGACCTCCGATGCACGTTCAGAGGGAAGCAGAGCAAGAGCGACATGCGATTGCACCTCAGAGACGATCATCTCCTCACTGACTGGCACTCCAACTAGTACAACAAATACAATTCAAGAAGTCGGCTCCACAGCGACCACAACGACCACATCAGCACTGAGACCAGACCTTTTGCGACTACTTTGGCAAGACCGTGCACATCAAAGCAGAGTACTGTATCTTCTGAATCAGTGCTTGGTTTGTGGAGCAGCTGACCACACTGCCAGAGACTGCCCACAGAGGGGTCAGAGACCAGCGGCCCTCGCACAAACAGCTGCACCAGTTACGACACCAGTATGAAACACTCAGCGTGGACCACCAATCGCAACAGAGAGGAATTCAGCATGCACGACCTCAAGCCCCACCATTATGCTCCAGACCTTCACCAAGACGGCAGAGGAGGCCGATGCTACTGGCCAATGCATCACATGTACGAGTTTGTAATTTTCATTCGGTTTACTACACTAGATATTGTGTGCTTAGACTTAGTCTTTGCAATCGTAGGCATCTTGTTGGTAGCTAGTAGCCCAGCTCTTGCGCTTTTCGATTCGGAAGCTTCCAATTGTTTTATGGCGTTTTGTTTCGTCAACCAACACACTCGTTCCATTTCACCGTTCTCTTCTAGTTGGGACGTCAAGATCGGCAGCGGAGTGTTGAAGACGACTAGCGGATATCTTGATTGTCATGTCGTGATTTGCGGGCAAAGCTCTATGCCGACTTCCTAGTGACCGAGATGCCTAGGTTCGACGCAGTGTTCGAGATGGATTGGCTAGGAAACTTTCACGCCACAATCGATTGCCCACGCAGGAGAGTAGTGTTCGATATTCCGAACCACCGAGGTTCAAGTTTGCCATCGGGAGCAGATCAGAAGGACCGGTCGAGTACAGAGCCAAATTCACATACACCGTATTGACTGCTATGGATGCTAAGCAGAGAGACCAGAGGTAGTACAACAGTTTCTGGACGTATTTCTAGATGATCTCATGGGATTACCTCTGGATCACGCTGTTGAGTTCGCAATTGATTTAGTGCCGAGTGCTCAACTTTATCCAGGACCCATTATTGTATGGCATTGACCGAGTTGGAAGAAGTCCGGACTCAGCTGAACGACCATTTGCAGGAAGGTTGGATACGACCTAATACATCATCGTGGAGTGCGCCTATATTATTGGTGAAGAGGATGGATCCAGACGAATGTGCAGGGATTATACAGAATTGAATATGATGATGGTAAAGAACAAGTTTCACCTTTCACACATCGATGATTTATTTGACCAGCTTAGGAGATCGAGTGTCTTCTCGAAGCTGGATCTGAGAAATAGTTACCTCAGCTGAAGGTGAAGCAAGAAGAAAGCCCCAAGACAACATTTAACACCCGATATGAACAACACAAGTTCTTAGTAATTTCGTTTGGTGTGACCAATGCCCCAGCGGTATTCATGAGCCTCATGAACCAAGTTTTGTATTAGTACCTAGATAAATTTGTAGTGATTTATCTGGATGACATATTGGTGTATTCGAGGAGCACGTGCCACATTTGAGGATGGTCTTAGACACCTTGACATGACACATGCTATTTGCTAAGTATAGCAAGTGCGAGTTTTGGTTGGACAAGCTGTGTTTTTAGGAAATGTGGTGTCAGGAGAAGGCATTTCAGTTAACTCAGAGAAGGTAGCTGCTATTCAAAAGTGGCTAATTCCTAAGTCTGTGCCAAAGATTCGGAGTTTTCTGGGCTTAGTAGGTTATTACTGGAGGTTCATCCAGGACTTTTTCAAGATTGCAGAGCCCCTGACTCGACCGACCTGGAAGGACGCAATGTACCTTTGGTCAAAGGTTTGCGACCAAGCATTTCAGGAGTGGAAGAGTAGGTTGACTACATTGCCTGTACTTATCGTTCCAGACCGAACATGAGGATTCGAAGTTTTCTGTGACGCGTCTGGTAAAGGTCTTGGATGCGTACTACATCAACATGAACAAGTAGTAGCATATGCTTCAAGATAGCTAAAGAATCATGAGAGGAACTACTCTACTTATGACTTGGAGTTGGCAGCTGTCATCTTTGCTTTGAAGATATATAGAGGCATTTTCTTCTTAGAGAGCATGTGAATATGTTCACGGATCAGAAGAGCTTGAAGTACATCTTCACTCAGAAGGACCTTAATAGCGACATCGGTGATGGATCGAGCTGATGGCAGACTATGGCATTGATCTTCGGTACTACACTGAAAAGGTCAATGTTGTACCGGATGAACTGAGTCGACTTCTGGCTGTGCTTACCCTTACGACTCAGTGGAGACTCCAGCAGAAGATTCGTGAGATGGAGATCGATGTGGTTCTACCAGGGTTGACTTCCTCTTTGATGAGCTTCAGATAGAGTCCACCTTGGTAGACATGATCAAGGCTATGCAGGTAGATGCTGCGAAACTTCAGAAGATCAGGGAGTTGGTGATGGCTAGACGAGACCAGAGTAGCAGATTCATGCGGACGGATCCTTGAGGTTTTGCAACAAACTTTATGTACCATCTGGCAAAGAGCTATTGCAGGAAACTTATAGTTCGTTTTATTCCATCCAGGTGGAACTAAGATGTACAAGGACATGTGGCAACACTACCAGTGGCACTGGATGAAGAGGACTATTGCACGAAGTGTGGCTAAGTGTAAATTGTGCGAGCATGTGAAGGTTGAACACTAACGAGTTGCAGGATTGTTACAGCCTCTGTCTATTCTCGAGTTGAAATGGCAACACATCAAGATGGACTTCATGACCGGTCTACCCAACAGCAAGAAGCAGAATGACGCCATCTAGGTAATTGTAGACCGATTGACAAAGCCAGCACACTTCATACCTTTCAAAGTTGGTCAATCTATGGAGTTTCTTGTCAGACGATATATGAAAGAGATCGTAAGGTTACATGGGTTCCTGTGAGCATAGTTTCAGATAGGGATACTGATCGTGCCCCCAAAGGGGTCGATGATAATAAAACCGCAACGCACGGGTCGTATGTAGTCGCTTACGGGTCGAACACGAGGATGCGGTCTATGAGTATCGGTTTTATGGGTCTTTGAATGAAAGCTACGCGATAGTATCGGTGATTAGTTGGTGAATGGTAGAAAGAGTGTGAATCAAAGGGTAAAAGTTCTAGGGCGTGGGGAATCCCCGCCATTTGACTAGGGTTCGGGTTAAACTAGTAATCAACCGGTTGCCGGGTCCATTGGGACTTGGGGGAGGTCGTGTGACCTAAGGACATTCGCCTATCTCCCACTGTCGTGATGCATGATAGGTTATTCCCTTATGTCGTGTCCTACCACCCACTGTCACGATGCAATGATAGGCCAACCCAACATACACCGATGTCAGTGGTCTCTGATGCATCGGTGTACATTGGGCATATTACGCTCGACGAAAATCCCTAATTTTCCTCTCGTCCACAGTGGCGTTCGGAGATTAGACCTTACATTGGGAGCGCTCTTAATCGATGCCCATTGGTGGTCAGTCCGGATCCCCGGATCGGTCTCGACTTTTGGTCGGCGGCCAATCCGATCATCCCAACGGGAGAGGGTCGAAGCTACAACGATAATAATCGTCCCAATATATCCCTAATCTCAATTAGCCCATCAATTAAATCAATTAGTGAGTTCAACACATGGCCCCAATCCAATGGGGTTTATCCCATTGCCCTAGAAAAAGCTACTCACTACCCATTACATAGAAGGGGTTCCTAGCAATGGGCAGGCATCCAAAGCCATGGATTCAGATTAGAATAGCAATAGATGATAAAACAAAAGAATAACAAGAGGAGAAAATTTATATTAAGCAAAGATAAATTATTACACTAATAAGCAATTAAAACAGCTAAAATAACGAAATAAGAGAGTTTAGAATCCTTACAAACTTGTCCAAAACCTTAGGAAATAACAGAAAATAGCTAAAAGAAGGATTCCTCTCGTAGGAGGATGAAGATGCACTTAAATACGCGCCCAAAAGACCAAAATAACCCCCAGATTCGTCCTAGCTGCCACAGAGAAATGGTCTGACGCGACCATGTCAAGAAACGACAAGGTCGCGTTGATCCTTTGCGCAAGCGGCTCTTGGGGCTTCAGCGACGCAGTCGCGTCAATAGAGACGTGGCCGCATCGAAAACGGTTACGCGGCCGCATCTCTTTTGCCACGACCGCGTCGTTCTGCTCTCGTTGCTGTAAATTCGCGGCCGCGTCATCTTCTTTCGCACGGGCCGCGAAATTATCTGATCTTCCGTCTTTTTCTTCATTCTTTACGTCTTCTGATGCGGCCGTTTGGTGGTAATTGACGCGGCCGCGTAGATGTTGCTTCTTGGGCAGTTTGACGCGGCCGCGTAAGATATGGTGATGCGGCCGCGTGGGTATTAGTTCTTCACAAAATTCTTTCCATTGCACCAATTGACTCTTCGGCTTCGCTCCTTTCGCCTTTTTGCGCTAATATCTCGCCGTATGGTTTCTAATCGGCACATATTTCCTGCAAAGCACGTGAGGGACCACAAAAGCAAAAGAAGAGACAAAAACGGGGAATACGAGGAGTAATGGAGAATGAAACGATGTAAAACGTGAATGAAAAAGAGTGAAAACTATATACAATAAAAACTCATCAAAATCCCCAAGCTAAACTCTTCATTGTCCTCAAGGATGACAAAAGAGAGCGTAGATTGGAGGAATGCAGTCAACATGCAAATGATGCGATGAAATTTCGAGAATTTCCAAAAATCGAGAATTTATACGTGAGTGAAATGAAAACTCGAATTCGAGAAACCAAAATGCTCGGAAATCTTTCTGTCGACAGGAATATGTTCCTAGAACGTTATCCCCACTCAAATCGCCAAGCAATACGCTAGACAATGGCTATACTCACATTCTAAGAAATTTCCCCTAACCCGACTTTAGATTGAGCATGTATGAACCTAAGCTATACAACGGTCGAATAAGGGATAAATATGGGAGAATGTGATATTGGTCGATCGAGGAAGTGGCGCTCACGACACGGTTCCTTGATTCAAGAAATTGCCAAGTTTATCCATGATTTCATATATACAAACATATATAAAAAAGAAATTCTATATACATACATACATACATATATATATATTTCCTTTTTTGGGAATTGCAGTTGGATTGTGTAAGGAGCGTTGGGTCAGTGACTCCCAGATCAGACGACCTTAGGGTACCAGGCCAAAGACCCTTCGGACCTACTTACTCAACCCAAATGAAATCCTTATTCATACGCACTCCCCAAGCTAGGCCTTTTTACGCGAGGCCCCAACGGTTACTATCGTGTGGATTCGGTTACTCCGCCTTGCTGGGGAACGGTGCATATTATTTTTTCTATTCACAATTTTTTCTTTTTGGTTTTTTGAAAAGCATGGGGTAAACTAGGCAGATTCAATCCTCAGTACTAGGTGAAGTATGGTTATCCAAGTCTCGAGGGATTATAAACCATTATACACAACTATCGGCTCTAGGGTCCATGCATATAATGGGTTACTAGGTGTTAATCTAGGTTGGTTTCAAGTAATGCTATCTTAGGGGTTGCAAAGACGGCCAAAGCTAGGGTATTACAAGGGATTTGAGCTAAGGTTACCAACTATTCACATATTCAAATCGACATAATAGAAATCGAGCATTAAAGTTCGGAAAACGAATTTCAAATCAGGATTCAACGCATATAAAATCTCATTTTCGAAAATTTTTCTAGGCAAATGCAAGAATATACAAATGTATGCATGAAGGCGCAAGATGCATGATGCGAATGCGAATATTTTTGGTGCTTTTGATTTTTTTTTCCTTTTTTTGTCTTTTTGAATGCATATATTGATTTTAAACATGATGCATAAGAAAAAGAAAGAAAGAAATATGGAAAAATAAGAAAGAAAAAGTGAAATGAAAACGAAAATGACGATAAAAATAGTAAAATAAGAGGGGAAAATAGAAAATTAGCGTGAAAGATCTCTTCCCCCAAGCTAAACCAAGCGTTGTCCTCAATGCGAATAAAACACAGCAAATGACGTGAGGACAAATAAAATGAGGGGAAGGAAACCCATGAGCATCCCCAAACTATATAAAACAGTGCCAAAAATGATGCAAGTGTGCGATGCATGGGCTAAATGATGAGGGGGTACCAAAAATGTGTGGTGCTCCAATCAGGCTGAGCCACCGTCAGGTGGTGGCTGGATGGATATGATGGTAGAGTGGATGGGATGACAGAATCACCTAATGCTCATCTGCCGTGTCAACGTGTGGTGGGGATGGAGTGGTGTGGACAAGCTCAGATTTTATAGTTGGAGGTGGAGATGGGGTGGTCCAATCGTCGTCGGAGGACGAGGAGAGAATGATAATGGTGCCGCCACGTGGTGGGAAAGTGGGTGGAGGTGGGGGGTGTGTGAAGTGGATGGAATGGGAATGGACTCCATGATGGGTGGTGGGGAAGTGTGTGAAATCACGGGGTCGGGTGGGGTGATGGTGGAGGGGTAGAAGTGTGCCCAATCTTTGAATCAGGCTGTGGGGACGGTGGTTGTGTGGTGATGCGTGGTGTGACGACGGATGTGTCCTCAGGCATCAGAGATGGGTGGGGTGGGACGGATACGTGTAGTGACGTGGAGGGAATATTCTCAAGAGGGGTGGAAATGAATGTGGAAGCTGGAGTCTGAGCAGTCTGAGGGGGGGGCTGAGATGGGTGGGTAGGATGCGGACAGGTAGGGGATGCGGAGCAGCTGAGTAATGACCTTGACTATAGTGATACTGATAGACCTGGTCGAACTGGGACTGGAGCGTCACGACAGCAAGAGTCAGGCCATTTAAAGAAGTCCTGAAATCAGAGAGAGTATCTCTGACATAAGTCAGGGTGCTGACAGTGGAATCTCTAAAAGACCGAAACTCCTCCAAGCGAGCCAGGTGCTCGGTATGGGATCGTGGTGGGGGAGGAGCGATGCTGGTACCCTCGACTTGGGGTCGAGATCTCCTATACTGGCATAGAGTTGGGATGACAACAGGGCCATGGATAGATGTGGAAGCACCAGAAGTGTCAACATGGTCCTGGGGCTGGGGCTGGGGCTGGCGTGGGTCAGTCTGCTGGACTGGGGCCTGGACACCTAAATTAGGGTCGGGTGAGAAAAACCAACTCAAGGTGGTGTCAGGTCCAAAAAGTCCGGGGTTGCGCAGCCTGGTGTAAGGAGTGGAGGCAGGACCATAAAGCCAGAAATAACGCTCTCGGTCAATGGCTCGGATCATACGCATGTTGGTGAGCACCGAGAGGTCAAGAGAGGTAGGGCCAACGACGAGGGTCATGGAATCAGGGATCTTGAGGGATACAGGAGCGAGGGAGGCGATGATAGTGATGAGTCCTCCGCAACAGATAGGTGATTTAGGGTCGGCTATGTTGTGGAGGAATCTCTGCATGAGCCAAGACCCATCGTGAATGATATAGTAGGGGACAATGGTGTTGCCCACACGAAGGACACAGCTCTGTGAAGCGCACCACAAGAAAAATAGCTTATCTTGAGAGACCTGGCATGTCTCGTATCGACAAAATAGTGTGTTCGCGATAATGCGGTGGACGATGCAAAGGCCAAGATGAATGATGCTAGATGCATTCGCTCGAGTCTTGGGAGGACATCGAGCTTGGTGATCTGAAATCAAAAATAATTTGCATCAAACTCTCGGGGGTACTGGTAGTTGTTATGGATGGCTATAGGCTCCAGAGCTTTGGGCCACTTGAAGAGCGGGTTCAATGAGTATTTGGATAGACCGTACTCCTTGTTCATGATGTGAAAAGAAAAACCGGCGGGATAAACTCTAAAAGTGGAGAGGAACTCCAGAGTGAGCCTCCTATATGTCCTAGCCTCACATTCTAAAAATTCCTCACATCCGAGATTTCAGAGGAGGCTGACAATGTCTAGGATGCCTAGGGATGACAAAGCGGGGACGCTTGGGAATTTGGTGGGTACGATCGCACGAGAGTTTAGTGAAATAAACTTCGTGCACTCGTCCTCACTCAAGAAGTGAATGCCAAGCGTGTCCAACTAAGGGGCGTGGTTCACCTCCCCTCTCTTTAATGGTGTGTGCCCGGGCAATTTCGTCATCAAGAGCCTTCGTCTTTCGACGCTTACTCTTGCCCTGGGAGTGACTAGTGGTGGTGGCCTTCTTTTTGCGCTCTCTAGAAGGCATCGTGTGAAGGCGTGAGTGATGCAAAATGTGTGCAATGTGGGTGTGTGCAGGCTCACACAAAAATCGTCGATTTCAGCGATAAAATTTTGAAATTTAATAAGAAAAGGAGCGAAGTTACCCAAGCTAATACTACTTGCTGAGATTGATGCTCCCAAAGCTTGTGGATGACTCCACCCAAGCTATTCCAAGCCAAGCACACGGAGTTTCGCTGGCCGTGTCGTTTGGATGTTCAAAACCCTAAAAATTCCCGATCTAGGGTTTTGCTCGAAGTGGTTGAGAGGTGGAGAGGGTGATGGAGAGGTGAGATGGTGGGGAGACATGCTTTGGAAGTCGATTGGGGGAGTTGGAGAGGGTTTTGGGGGAGATTTGGAAGAGATCGAGTCGGAGGAGGAAGTGAGAATTCGAACCGTTTCGAGAAAAATGAATTAGATCGGGCCGTTTGAAGCGTATATAGGCAATTGACACGGGCCGCGTGAGAAATCGAAACGGCCGCATGAGGTCATTCTGAAATTGGGGGTTGACACAGTCGCGTCATCCAAACGACGAGATCGCGAAAGTTGTATTGCGTTTTAAAGAAATTGGCCTTGGGATATAGAAGGATTCACGTCCGCGTCGTTTAAATTAACACGGCTGCGTCGATTCGTCCAAAAGGGAAATCGGCGCGGCCGCGTCATATAACACGACGCGGTCGTGAAAATCTTCTGAGAAATTGGGATTTTGGCTCAAATTTTCAGTAATTTTCGCGGCCCGTTTGAAAATGAGTTAAACGGCCGTGTGGATTTGGTCAGGACGGAGGATTTTCGCGGTCACGTCGAATGAAACGATGCGGTCGTAAAACCCTTATGAGAATTTGATTTTGGATCGACCTTACAGTAAGTTACGCAGCTCCGTCGACTAAACGACGCGGCCATGTAAAATTGGAAATTTTAGGGGTTAAAGGTTACCCAGATTGACGCGGCTGTTTGCATCTGGCTGACGCCGACACGTCGAGTGTCCCTCCATTTGTCTTCCACTTGGCCATTTGAGTCTGGATGACGCGGTCGCGTGGGTTCCTCTCCTCCATACTTCTTCTTTACCCTGCAATCAAACACTTGGTTAATTTCTTAGGTTTGGGGATTTATTGAAGGACAAAAATCTAAGCTAACCTAGTCTAAAATGAAGATGAAATTTTTTTATGAAAAATCTAAATTGAAATACTTGGGTTGCCTCCCAAGAAGTGCTCGTTTTAAGTCGTGAGCTCGACTCCCTATCAAGATGTCATCACGGGAGATTAAGGGTGGAGAGATCCCGGATGTTACCATCTCCGTGCTCCTTGTTGTTCAACTCATGGTGACCCTCTTCTTGCCTCTTCTTTTCTCTAGGGTCTAGTGGATGCAGTCCCGGTGGTTTCTCCTTCAGATTT
This sequence comes from Scilla litardierei, assembly GCA_030789695.1. Lineage (NCBI taxonomy): Eukaryota > Viridiplantae > Streptophyta > Magnoliopsida > Asparagales > Asparagaceae > Scilla > Scilla litardierei. The sequence goes on along the minus strand of CM061141.1, from coordinate 270,727,274 downwards.
CTCTCGGAGGTTTCCTCGCGATCCTCCTTCGTTGCTTTCTCCTTGAGCTTGGCCGCTCGTCCAATGTGAGGTTCATTGTTGTCGCCCAGAAATAGCTCCTCCAAACTTGTCTCCTCGATTGTTTCTTCGAGGAGGTACACTTGGTCTCGACGGCTGACTTCCGTGAAGTTCCTCATTGACTTCTTAAGGTCGAATTCGACCTTTTCTCTTCCAACATTGAGGGAGAGTCTCCCTCCTTTTACCTCAATAAGGACCCCCGTCGTAGCTGGAAAGGGTCGACCCAGGATAATTGGGATGCGTGCGTCTTCCGGCATTTCCATGACCACGAAGTCACATGGAACTAAAATCTTCACGATCTTCACCAGTACGTCCTTGACTGTTCCAAGGGGATTTCACTGAGCGATGTGCCAACTGGAGTGACATATTCGTGGGTTGGAGCTCCCCGATTCAGCTTCTCGCAAATCCCGATGGGCATCAAGCTAACACTCGTCCCCAAGTCGCACAGTGCACTCTTGATATCCAGATCTCCTATAGCGCATGGGATGAAGAAGCTAACAGGATCCTCCAGCTTTTCCACCATCTTCCTCTGAATAATGGCGCTACACTCCGCAGAGGTACCACCTTCTCCCCTCTACCGCACTTGGTAATTATTTCCTCAAGGAATTTGGCGTAGGTATGGATTTCAGAAATCGCGTCGAGAAAAGGGGATGAAGATGTTCAGTTGTTTCAAACGATCGAAGAACTTCCCATATTTTTCATCCAACTTGGCCTTCACCAATCTCGATGGGAATGGAATCCTCGGTATATATGTCCTGGGAGGCTCATCAGTGGGCTTCCCTAGCTCATTCTCCACTTGTTTCTCCTTGGAGGATCCAGATTGCGGAGGCTCTATCTCACGCTCAACTTCTTTGTCATCCCCAGATTCAAGCTCAACCTAAGCTTCTTCTTCTATTTCAGCTTCCTTTTCCACGACGGGCATGGTGGGACCTTCAAACTTTTCCCACTTCTCAGTGTGATCACATTCACAAATCCTCAGGGGTTCTCTTCTGTTTGCCCCAGCAACTTCCATTGTGCCTTGAAGAGCTGGGAGAGCTGCTGCGCCATCGTGGTCTCCATGGACTTCTGGCCCGTCGCCAGCTGCTGTGAGGTAGACGCAAGTTGTTGCGTCGTCATCATTAGCTGCTGGATAGAGTTTTGAAAGTAGTCATTTATTTGGCCTTTAGTCTGGATGTGACTCTCGATTAGCAATTCCAGACTTTACTTTTGAATGGGAGGTGCGTTCACGGGAGGCCTTTGATTGAAATTCTGAAATTGGCCTTAAGGAGGTGGAGGCTAAAACTCTTGAGGCTGCTGAGGGTATGGTCGGGGAGCATACAATCCTGGGGTCCGGTAAGAGAAATTGGAGTGATTCTTCCACCCCTGATTATATGTGCCGGAATATAGGTTGCTCGACGGCCTCAGATTGTTCCCATATAAAGCGTTTGCTTGTTCGATTGTTCCTATGGGTGATGAACATTCAGGGCTCTGGTTTCCCTGCACACCACAAAATTCGCAAACTGCCGCCATAGGCGGTTTAGCAGCACCGAGTCCAATAAGGGAAAGATGTTTAGTTAAGACATCAGACTTAGCTGAAAGTAATGATACCTCGTCGACGTCATTCTTACCACCCCTCGCGGAGATGCTTCTCTCGTTACTCCAGGAGTCGTTGTTCTCTGCCATGGCTTCTAGCAATCTCTTTGCCTCAGCTGGGGTCTTGCTCATTTTGGTGCCCTTAGCGGCAGCATCTATGGACATCATCACCGACGTCGTTAGCCCGTTGTAGAAGGCCTGAATAAGTAGCCAATCCGGCACGCCGTGGTGAGGGCAGATTTTTTGGAGGTCTTTAAACCTCTTCCAAGCTTCATATAAAGACTCTCGCTCCGACTGCTTGAAGTTGGTGATTTCGTTGCGCAGCTTAGCAGTTTTTCCTGGAGGAAAGTACTTTGTTAGAAAAATAAGAGAAAAACTGTCCTACGTAGTGAATGTGTTGGGACAATGACTCCTATGCCAATCCTTGACTTTATCCATAAGTGAGAAAGGGAAAAGTCTTAGCCTGATGGCATCATTGGTGATGCCATTAATCTTCAGCGTATCCATCTTTTCTACGGTGTTAAGATGGTCATTCAGGTTCTCCATCGGGGCCCCTGAGAATTGGTCCATTTGCACGAAGTCAACCAAAGATGATTTGAGTTCGAAGTTATTTGGCTCCACTGCTGGCCTTTGAACGCTAGAGGTCGATCTATTGCAGGGCATGGAATAGTCGAGGAGTGATCTAGCTGGCGGCGGCGGCGACGGCGGACCATTCTCGGGGTTAAGTATCTTATCCATCGTCTCAAGGGCTTGTCTCCTCCTCTCGGCGTTAAGCCTTCTCGCGGTAGCTTCCGATCTCCGGGTCTAGTCGACGCAAGTCCGCTATGCCTTGAGATCTCATGTGTAAGCAAAAAAGGTCTACACCAAAAAGAAACGTCAAAAGCACCAAGAGACGATGAAAAAGGAAATATGAACAAAAGAAAACAAAGAAAAAGAACAACGTAGTCTCTTGACAAAGACCAAAACCAATATCAATTCGTGCCTCCCGACAACGGCGCCAAAAAGCCGATCGCGCCCCCAAAGGGGTTGTGCTAATAAAACCGCAGCGCACGGGTCGTGTGTAGTCGCTTACTGGTCGAACACGAGGAGGCGGTCAATGAGTATCGGTTTTATGGGCCTTTGAATGAAAGCTACACGATAGTGTCGGTGATTGGTTGGTGAATGGTAGAAAGAGTTTGAATCAAAATGTAAAAGCTCTAGGGCATGGGAAATCCCTGCTATTTGACTAGGGTTAGGGTTAAACTAGTAATCAACCGGTTGCCGGCTTCATTGGGCCTCGTGAGAGGTCGTGTGACCTAAGGGCATTCGCCTATCCTCCACTGTCGTGATGTCGTGTCCTACCCCCAGCTGTCGCGATGCAATGATAGGTTATTCCTGTATGTCGTGTCCTACCCCCGCTGTCCCGATGCAATGATAGGCCAACCCAACATACACCGATGTCAGTGGTCTCCGATGCATCGGTGTACGTTGTGCGTATTACGCTCGACGAATATCCCTAATCTTCCTCCCCCACAGTGGCATTCGGGGATTAGACCTACATTGGGAGCTCTTAATCGATGCCCGTTGGTGATCAGACACACCGATAGTACGGATCGTCGTAGGGATCGGATCCCCGAATCGGTCCCGAATTTTGGTCGGCGGCCAATCCGATCACCCCGAAGGGAGAGGATCGAACCTACAACAATAATAATCGTTCCAATGTACCCAAATCTCAATTAGCCCAGCAATTAAATCAATTAATTAGTTCAACCCATAGTCCCAATCCAATGGGCTTCATCCCATTGCCCTAGAAGAAAACTACTTACTATCCATTACAATAGAACGGGTTTCTAACAATGAGTAGGCATCCAAAGCCATGGATTCAGATTAGAATAGCCATAGATGATAAATCAAAACAATAATAACAAGAGAAAATTTCTATTAAGCAGAGATAAAGTATTACACTAATAAGCAATTAGAATAGCTAAAATAACGAAATAAGAGAGTTTAGAATGCTTACAAACTTGCCCAAAACCCTAGGAAATAACATAAAATAGCTAAAAGAAGGATTTCTTCGTAGGAGGATGAAGATGCGCTTATATACGCGCAACCAAAAGACCAAAATAACCCCCAGATTCGTCCTAGCTGCCACAGAGAAATGGTCTGACGCGACCGCGTTAAGAAACGACGGGGTCGCATCGATCCTTTGCGCAAGCGGCTTTTGGGGCTTCAGCGACGCGGTCACATCAATAGAGACGCAGCCGCATCGAAAACGGTTATGCGGCCACATCGTCTTTTGCCGCGGCCGCGTTGTTCTTCTCTCGTCGACGTAAATTCGCGGTCGCATCATCTTCGTTCGCGCAGGCCGCGAAAGTCTCTGATCTTCAATCTTGTTCTTCACTCTTTACGTCTTCTGACGTGGACGTTTGGTGGTAATTGACGCGGCCGTGTAGAGATGTTGCTTCTGGGAAATTTGACGCGGCCGCGTGAGATATGGTGACGCGGCTGCGTGTGTATCAGTTCTTCACAAAATTCTCTCCATTGCAACAATCGACTCCCTTGCTTTGCTCCTTTCGCCTCTTTGCGCTAAGATCTCGCCATATGGTCCTTAATCAGCAAATATTTCCTGCAAAGCATGTGAGGGACCACAAAAGAAAAAGAAGAGACAAAAACGGGGAAAACATGGAGTAATTGAGAATGAAACGATGTAAAACGTGCATGAAAAAGAGTGGAAAAGTATATACAATAAACACTCGTCAGATACTCGGTTCATATCTCACTTCTGGAAGAGCTTGCAGAAGCATTTGTACACGCACTTGAGCTTCAGTACGGTATATCACCCTCAGACGGATGGTCAATCGAAGCGTACGATTCAGATCTTGTAGAACATTCTACGAGCTTGTATGTTAGACTTGAGAAGATCGTGAGAATGTCATATACATCTTGTAGAGTTTGTGTACAACAATAGTTAACATGCATGTATTGGGATGGCACCATTTGTGACATTATACAGGAGGAAGTGTCGATCACATTTGAGCTGGGACGACATTGGCAACCGTGAGTTGATGGGACCAGAGATGATCGTAGAGGCGGTTGACGTGGTCAGACAATCAGAAAGACTACAGTTGTCACAAGATCGGTACAAGCATTGGACAGATTCGAAACGTCAACATCTGGAGTTTCATCCAGGAGACAAGGTCTTTCTGAAGATATCGCCGAATCGAGATTTGATTCGTTTTGGTCGATGAGGCAAGCTCAGTCCACACTATATTGGACTTTTCGACGTGCTTGAGCGAGTGGGAGAAGTTGCGTACAGAATTGCACTACCTCTATCCTTAGACGGAGTGCCCAATGTATTCCACGTATTGTAGTTGCGCAATTATGTGGGAGATCCAGCGCATGTAGTCGTTCATTTAGAGATTACAGTTCGTCCAGATTTGACGTACGAGCAATAGGTATTAGAGATCATCGATCGACGACAGAAGACTTTGCCGAACAAGATTGTCAATCTGGCGAGAGTCTTGTGTCATCCTAACGTGCGAGGCAAGTTCACTTGGGAGCGAGAAGAAGAGATGCTCGAGTGCTACCCTTGTTCGAAGAGCCTTAGTTCTTCTGATTTCCGAGGACGAAAATTTTTATAATGGGGAAGGATGTAACAACCTATATTTTTATATATGATTTATTGGAGATTTTCGCTGAATTTTTCTCGATTTATTCCTCTCTTTTCTGTTCTCTCTTTTATTTTACTTCGGTCCATTTCCGCCAGCCCAGCCGCAATCCCACGGCCCGCATCTTTCTTTGAGTTAGAGAGATCGGCTCACAGCCCGACTTTCACTTATTCGCATGCATGTCGACCCGCTTCTTCGATTGACCCGACCTAACTCGATCTTTGCTTCATCCATTTCATTAGACGGCATCCCCCATCTCGTGCTAGCGTTGACCCTAACCTAACCCTAACCCTAGCTTTCGATTGGAACCTTCGCCCTCGGCCGTTACGCGAGATTTCCACCATGATACCTCGCATTTATCACCCACGATTTTTTCCAGCGGCATGATCCAACGTCTTTATCTCGTTTTTCTGCTTCGTGCCATTCTTCATGCAAACAGAGCAATTCGCTGAGTATTTCTTGAGTTCCAATTTCGATTCTCTCTTTGGGCTTTCGGTTCCGATCTATTCGGTTGTTTCGGTCTTCATCCTATTTCTTAAGAAACCAATGGCGATTGGAAGGCTTGAGCGAGGAGAATACTAGTATTAGCCATCGTCGGTGAAGGGTAGACTTTATTTGCTTTAGTTCTCATGGAATTCATTTTCATGCATTGTTAGAATACACTTTAAATCGGAAATGATGTAGATCGGACTGTGCTTGAAATTGAGAATTGTTGGTTGTTTATGAATTTAAATGATAATTCATGTAGATCTCTTGACAGACTTGTCTCTTTGAGGATCCCTATCGGCACCCCTATGAATTTCGGTGACCCTCGTTGTTCTACATATTTCACTTAATCTAAACGTACTGTGTGCCGCTTCAATGTGTAGTTTTAGCCCATCTATAGTTCGGCTATGGATGTTGATTCGTGATCTGTACCTACTGACCTGTTTTGTATTACTGCCGATCTATCTTGTTAACTCTTACGGTAGGTTGTCGAGCTGATCAGTTATTGCTCATCGGCCGACCTAATTGCTAAGAAATTGGTCTATTTTTTATTTTTGATCTATTTTGAACAACTTATTACATGAACCGATCTAACTAGTAGTATTAACTTGGTCTTTGTTACTTATCTAATTGATCTACTGTTATTGACGACCTAACTTGATTGCTTGCCGATCTTTATCATAGCTCCCGACTTGTTTGAGATACTGATCCAACCTATCGACCTATTTTATGTTGATGATGTGAACAGTTTCGTCTGTGGGTTTGTTATGAATATTGCCTTGAGTCATTTAACGACCTGTTCTGTTGGCTGACCTATTCTGTTACTGAACTGTACTGCTGACCTGACTGCTGACCTGACTTATTATTCCTATTTTGACCTGTTGTTTATTTGTGTTGTTTGCCTACCCGATCTGTTACCAATCGACTGTCACCGACTTGATTTGTTGTTATTTGTCTGAACCATTGATTGCCAAACTGCCCCCTGAGCTACTGTCATGTTTCCATGGCTGTCCTTGTTGACGAGCTGCCAGTCTCTAGGCTTGGCGGAACAGAAATGTCTGATTGATTAAGTGTCGACCTTTGAATTTGATCCTGAGTTGTATTTGTATTTACTTTTTTGATAAGTTATCGTTTAAACTTCTTGATAAAGATTTGTTTTAGTATGAACTGTGTAGCTATGTTGTGACTATTGACCGAACTATTGTACAGTGAAATTGACCGAACAGTTTTCAACTGAACTGCTTTCAACCGAACTGCTAGATACTGACTATGTATAAGGGTCGTGTAGACTGATACTGATACTTAACTACTGAACTATTGATACATTGAACCGATTGTTATGGACACCGATCAACTAAACACACGACTCTACCTATATAACTTAGGTCGGATAAACAACAGACTGTGTAACCGAACTAATGAATTGAGATAGAACTAGAACTGGACACAGGGTTCAGGAGCTCGTAATTAAAGGATAAACGAGGCGACTGAGGCCATCGTCTGGATAAATGATCGATTGATACTGAACTTGACTGGGTCCCTTACTGAACTTGTTTTGGCCCGGGTGAGCTCGCTCGTGATACGAGGTGGCTCCCGTTTCGCCCTCCACTCTTTTAACTGAGTTAATAAAAAGAACATACCTTAGTAATTAAATGTTTAGAAATCCGACCTGACTTTTATCTGTTAGCTTGGCTGACTGCTCCGATTAGACTATTACTACTCTGTTAGGTCTGCATATTAATGTTTTGATTGACTGCTATTGTAAATATTGTCTACTTCATTTTTTCTATAGTGTGGTTTTCCACAGGTGATGAGCTGACCTACAAGGAAGCACGTCATACGAAAAGACCGAGTTTCCTGTAGAAACTGTAGACTTTTGAGGTCAGACTTGCTAAGGAGCTGTTATTTTTACTAGCTTGTTATTGTAGTTTCGGTTTGAGTGAGAGAAATGAGATGTACTTCACTGTTTAATGTGTATTTATGTAATGATGGATATTGAGTATTGATTTATATATGACATTTTCTGTTGTGTATCTATTCTGTTTTCACTGGTACCTGCAGGGCCTGCACTTATATAGATTCTGTAACAGCATCCGGACATGGGGCGTTACAATAAGTCATATACTGATACGTTTTGCTAGGGTTTTGATGATAAAAGGAGAGATTTTTATTGGAACTCAGATCTGGAATTAAAAAGAAATCCTACTACAACTCATCTACTCGCTAACTAATGACTAGAAGACAATTATTAACCTAGGGGGAAAAGCCAAATCCTAATACAATTAATCTATGTGAATAAATAAAATAACTCTCACAATTTTCGCTAACCCTCTAGGGCCGGCTCAACCCCTTTTAAATAGAAAAAACACCCCTAATTGTTATTTTACCCAATTGCCCATACTCCCAATTACTGGCCGCAACAGTACTCCGCCCCTGAAAACCCACCTTGTCCTCAAGGTGGTGTGTGAAGTGTATGGACAGCTACTCCACGTGCAGGTGCTCCTGATCATCGTCCACGCCGGCTTCCAGCATTACCACACTCTCTCCTCCCTCTTCTTCGTCATTCACTATCAGGATCTGAAGAGTATGATTCCCGCACCGGTGCCCAGGAGTAAACTTCTCGTCGCATTTGAAACACATGCCCTTGGTCCGCTTGTCACGAATCTCTACCTCGGTCATTCTTCGTGTATGTCCTCTAGGTCGTGGTTCCATCCACGTCTCCTTGGTAGCCGATGTGCCGTCAGTGGATGTTGCCCCTCCTGCGGCCCCCTTTTGTCCCCATCCAGGATCCGGCCCTCGAAAAGTGGAGCCTCCCCATGTCCCCCGGGCTCTTCTCTCTGTCTCCTGATGGTCTTCCACCTTCCTAGCCAATGTCATCATCCCGCGCAGACCTATTGGCTCGAACTGCCTCAGTCCTGATCTCACAGTAGGCTTCAACCCCTTCATAAAGCAGCCCTCCAATTATTCCTCAGATACTCCCCGAACTCGGTGGCAGAGCGACTCAAACTTCCTGATGTAATCCCCTACGCTCCCCTCCCGCTTCAGTGAATAGAGTCTCTCAAATACTCTACCAGACTGCCCTGCACCAAATCGCTCCATCAGTAGCGACGTAAACTCCTCCCAAGTCTGAAATGGCTGCTGCTGATCAGTCCACCGATACCAGCCTAAAGCCTCCCCTCCAAACAAACACCTATCACCCGAAGCCACTCCTCTCCTGGGACTGCTGACATCTCCAAGTACCTCTCCACCCGGTACAGCCAGTCATCTGGGTCTCCTCCCTCAAAGATGGGCACCTCGAACGTCCTCAGACGTCTCTCGCCAGTGAATCCACCTCTCTTCTGCTGGTGAAATCCCCCCCTCTGCTGGTACCCTTGTCGTCCGTCTGGAAAATATGGCTCGCCTCGATCTCGGACTCCTCCATCTGTACCATGTCCGTGCCAGTCACCCTGTGGATGCCCATACTCTGTCTGGTGACCTCCCAGTGTGCCCTAGTATGCTCTCTAGTCCCCCGTCACTCCCCCGAAGGGTGGGGGCTGAGTCGACGAACCACCCGTGATCTGGTGGTGGCCTCCAGGCTGTTGAAAATCTCTGTCGGATCCCCCAAATAACTGAAAACCTGGAAATTGTGCTCCTCGGACCTCGGGCGGGGCCCCCGGGGGCCCGGATGTGCTCAGAAAAGTCTGTCGGATGTCCTGGAAGGCCGGCGGGGCCCCCGGGGGGTCCGCCGGGGCTCGGTAGCCTCCCATGGGGTCGGCCGAAGCCCCCAGGGGTTCGTCGGGGGCGGTCGGCCCTGAATTTGGGCTGGCGGGCCCGCCTGGGTTCGCCGAAGGCGCAGAGAGGGGCGGCAGGTGCGGCCGCCCCTTCTGGGAGCCTAGCGGCCCTCCCCTGCGCCTCTGGGGGTTCGCCGGCCCCCAGAGGTCCCTGGGGGTGCGGCGGCCACCCGGAGGGCTGCCGGAGGGGCGGAAAACCCCCTCCGGTGCCCTTATCTTCTTGGCGCGACGGCGCGGGATCGTGATGAGACCCCTACTCCTTGTCTCCTAGATCGACACATCCGTCTTCATCTCGTTCCGGCCCGCCTTCGAAAAAGATCGTCTTTTTGCCCTTGTCCTTCGCCAAAGGTGGCTCCTTTTTGCTTGGATCCACCTTCGGTATGAGATGTGCGGTCAACGCCGCTATAGCCTCCGTTAATTCCGTCAATTTCGCCTCCATTTTCTCTTGGTTCTCTTTCATCTCTCCCCGGATCTCCGCGGCTATCTCGACGTCTTCCCTTCTCAAGTCGATGAAACCCTTGCTGATTTGGGCTTCAATTCGTTCAACATTCTCTTCCAAAACTTCAACGCGCTCTATGGATCGCGTGTTTGCCATAGATCGACCGCTCTGATACCAAGTGATACGTTTTGCTAGGGTTTTGATGATAAAAGGAGTGATTTTTATTGGAACTCAGATCTGGAATTAAAAAGAAATCCTACTACAAGTCATCTACTCGCTAACTAATGACTAGAAGAAAATTATTAACCTAGGGAAAAAGCCAAATCCTAATACAATTAATCTAAGGGATTAAATAAAATAACTCTTACAATTTTCGCATACCCTCTAGGGCCGGCTCAACCCATTTTAAATAGAAAAAATTCCACTAATTGTTATTTTACCCAATTGCCCCTGCTCCCAATTACTGGCCGCAACATATACACTCTACAAGTCAAGTATGAGAGTTGTCAAGAAATGAATACCAAAATATGTTATAAACTCACAACAGAAGGTAGCTACTTGGTAAAGTCTTACTCTAAAACTATCACCCTATATAGTGGACCACCCAGCCTAATGGATATTTTTAAAAAATAAAAGAAACACACCATAGCAAGTGATCGCTCGATAAGTTTCCCAAATATATTAATAATATTGACTAACAAAACAACAAATCAGTAGGTGACCTGATTGATATACAAGCAGTGTAATGAATATTCAAAATATATTGATATAGTAATAGTGTGACAAACTAGGCATGAATAAACAACAAGTACAAAAACTACAAAGGTCACTGACAATAATAGGTAGTAATGCTCAGGCAAATCGATCTTAGTTTCTAATGGTACAGTGTCACTCGGTTATAACATTATCAGTGCAGTGATCCTATTCTAATGTTTAGCTCATCTATGAGGATAGGCTATGTAACTTGGGTATTAGGATCACTGTGCACATGATTGCATATCTGTAAGTGCCAGCAATAAATATCATCGCCTCCATTACTGAAGGGTGAAAAACAAATATGGTAGTATAGCCCCATCTTCATTACTTGATGATGATAAACTGTTAGATTCGGGTGAAAAAATGGTGATTAGCCACTAATGACGGCTATCACTTCTTATTTATATCAACTCTCTCTTTTCTTTACACACACACAATAACACACAATACTCCCCCTCAAGATGAGCAAAAGATATTTATCATTCCCATTTTGTTACAAGCATCCTCTACTCCTTTAGAGTTCAACCCATTTGTAAGGCAATCAGCTAATTGCTGTCCAGAAGTAATGTAGGAGATCTCCAACTGTTTCTTGTCCAATCTTTCTTTAATGAAGAACATGTCAATCTCTATGTGCTTCGTTCTATCATGTTGCACTGGGTTGTTGGCAATGTTAATTGCTGACTTGTTATCACACAACAACCGCAATGGTCATTCTCTCAGCAGACGTAGCTCTTGTAGAAGTGATCTCAACCAGATCATCTCACATGTACTAAGCACCATAGCACGATACTCTGCCTCTGCAGTGGAACGAGCCACCAAATCCTGCTTCTTGCTGCGCCAAGAGACTAAGTTGCCCCCAACAAACACACAGTAGCCCGAGGTCGATCTCCTATCATCCAAGCAACTGGCCCAATCAGCATCACAGTAGCCTGTCACATTCATGTGACCATGACTACCAAATAATATGCCTTTTCCTGGACTATTCTTCAGATACCTCAGTATCCTGAAGACTGCCTCCATATGTCCAGTCCTAGGATCATGCATGTATCTACTTACCACACTGATAGCATAGGCAATGTCAGGTCTGGTATGGCATAAGTAGATAAGGCGTCCAACAAGTCTCTGGTACCTTTCTTTGTCTACTGGCTCCCCTGATTATGAATGCAATCTATGATTCTGATCAATAAGAGTAACTGCTGGACGACACCCCAACATACCAGTCTCAGCCAGTAAATCCAGGGCATACTTCCTCTGTGAGAGAACTATACCCTTCCTGGACCTAGCAATCTCCAGTCCAAGGAAATGCCCCAACTGTCCAAGGTCCTTGACCTCAAATTCTCTCGCCAATCTAGCCTTCAAGTGAGAGATTCCATCTTCATCATCTCCAGTGATAATAATATCATCAACATACACAGCCAGAAGGGTAATCCGCTGTCCTGAATGCCTATAGAATACAGTATGATCACCATTACTCTGCTTGTAGCCCATAGTGATGACTGCACGCCTGAATCTGTCAAACCATGCCCTTGGAGATTGCTTCAGCCCATATAAAGACTTGTCCAGCCTACACACCTTTCCCATCGTCTGTTGTGTGCTAAAGCCAGGTGGAACCTCCATGTATACCTCCTCCTGTAAGTCTCCATGCAAGAAGGCATTTTTTACATCCAACTGATGCAATTTCTATCCAAAATTCGCTGCACAGGATACCAGTACTCTCACAGTACTCATCTTTGCCACTGGGGCAAATGTCTCATCATAATCAATCCGATAAGTCTGACTGTAGCCCTTGGCAACCAGCCTCGCTTTGTACCTGTCCACCTTCCCTTCTGGAGTTTGCTTTATTGTGAATACCCACTTGCAGCCCACAGCTTTCTTCCCTGCTGGAAGTGAGACAAGTCTCCATGTCTTGTTCTTCTCCAGTGCTTCGAGTTCTTCGAGCATTGCTTTCTTCCACTGGGGATGTTGCTTTGTCACTCGCCAATCACTCGGTATAGAGATAGACTGTAAGGATGCAATGATAGCCCTATATGCAGGTGTAAGAGAAGCATATGAGACATGATTAGCAATATCAGTCTCGTATCCATACCGTACAGGAGGCCTGCCGGCATTGATACGAGGCTCCCTACGAGATGCAAGTGGAAGATCTAAACTAGAGGAAGGCAAAGAAAGGTTACCATCCGTGTTAGGAGAGGAAGGCAGTAAGGAAGTCGGGACTCGAGCAGGCGTGATAGACTGATCAATCTCGAAATGTGGCTGTGGAGCTAGTGGTTCTTCAGTAGGGGAGATGTCTTCTTGTTGTTCTCCATCGCCATGATTACCCTTCTGTCTCCTGCTATATTTCTTGCCGTACAACCTGTCTTCCACCAAGGGACTTTCCTCCTCTTCCACCAAGGTCATTTCCTCCTCCCTGCTATCAGTACCAGTACCAGTAGGCCTGACAGGACACGGTATAAGTCCAACCACTACCCTCCTGTCATCAGTCTCCCCCTGTCGACCAACTCCTCCTGTGTTTGGAGAGGCACCAGTATCAAATACTGGTATAGAATCTGTCAGTCCTCCATAAAAAGACTCAGTCTCCCTGAACGTCACATCCATACTCACAAACAGCCTTCTTTCTGAGGGACTCCAACACCTATAACCTTTCTGATTTGAAGGATACCCAACAAATATGTATTTAATTGCCTGAGCATCTAGCTTCCCCACAGAAGGTCTATGATCCCTCACAAAGCATGTGCATCCAAACACTTTTGGTGGAACTACAAAAGTGTTCTTTCCCATAAGAATCTCACATGTGGACTTCATACCAAGCATCCGCGAAGGCATCCTGTTGATGAGATAAGTGGCTGTCATCACTGCTTCACTCCACAATATCTTAGGTACATTCATGGTGAGCATGAGTGACCTAGTTACCTCCAACAAGTGTCTATTTTTCCTTTCAGCAACTCCGTTCTGTTGAGGCGTGTTGGGACAAGTGGTTTGGTGAGTTATCCCACTCTCAGATAGATAAGATGCAAACTCCTTGTTTACATACTCTGTCCCATTGTCCGTTCTCAAGATGCGGATCTTGGCCTCATACACATTTCTGACACTTCTATGGAAGTCCTGGAAACACTTCAACGCTTCGCTTTTGTTTTTCATCATGTAAAGCCATGTCATCCGAGAATGACAGTCTACGAAAGTGATGAACCACCTGAACCCACTTACTGAAGTCACTGGGCAGGGCCCCCAAACATCTGAGTGAATAAGATGGAATCTCTCTACACTCCTCATCCCCACACTAGGATATGATGTCCTAGTGTGTTTCCCAAATTCACACGCATCACACTTCAAATTCATTTTATTCACTCTATTCAAAATCTCAGGATACATTTTATTCAACATATCAACAGGCAAGTGTCCCAACTGACAATGTAATAAAAGTACTTCCCTTTCCTTCTCTTCACCAACGACGGCCAATGCTGCATCCTCACTAGCTCTGTCAAGATACCACAGTCCATCACGCCTGACGCCAGTCCCAAGCCTCCTCCCAGTCTTCCTTTCCTGCAACACACAATGAGTAGAGTCAAAAGTAATGCTACAGTCAAGATCATCAACAATAGAGCCAACAGATAAAAGGTTGACTGGAAAAGATGGGACGTGAAGGACTGAAGAGAGGCATATGGAGGGAGTGCACTGAATAGTGCCAATCCCTTTAATGGGTTGGGATGTGCCATCAGCTCTGAACAGTTTCATGAATGGTAGTGGTTTATATGTGGAAAATTGTCTATATGCACCTGACACATGACTAGATGCACCTGAGTCAATAATCCACTCTATATGATCTCTACATGAAAGAGCTGATTGATTACCTGATCCTGTGTGAGCGAAGTTGGCAAAATTACCGAATGGCGAAGCAACATCTCTAGTCTGGTCTGCATGACTCTCCGAACTCTCAGTAGTAGACCTGGACTGTCTCCGCTGCTCTAGATCTGACGCCTCAGCTGGCGTAGCCTCAATCATCACTGTCTCCTGTCGTCCATCAGCAGTAGCAAAGTTGGCCCGTGGGCCGCCACGACCTCGTCCACGGCCTCCACGGCCCCAACGACCTCCTCCTCTGCCTCCTGTGCCACGTCCTCGTCCACTACCCTTCTGTGGGCAGTTAAAGCTCAGGTGCCCCTTCACCCCACAGGTGTAGCACTCTCGATCCTCGCTCACTGCTGCCACTGCCGGTACAGCCAGTGCAGCCCGAGTGACCTGAGTACCCTCATCCTTCATAACTCTCAGTCTGGTCTCCTCTTGTGCCATTGCAGCTATGGCATCCTCCAGAGATGGGATAGAGGATAAGTGACACATACTTGCCCTCCTGACCTCAAAATCTCCATTCAGGTTCCTCAGAAAATGAGTCACACGCCTACGCTCCACCCACTTCCTGTGTATCGCAGCACTCCTAGGATCAGGCAGATCAATAGGGTCATAGTAGTCTAACTCTGACCATAGCCTTTTAAACTCCGCAGAGTAGGCTAGAATAGACATCTCCCCCTGATTCAAGGTGTCGACCTTGCCCTGAACCTCCATCATAAGCATCACATTCCCTGCTCCAGAATACATTTTCTCCACCATACTCCATATCCCTGCAGCACTCTCTATGGCCTCCACCATCCCAGCAATGGGTGGAACCATCGATGTCATCAACCAAGCAGCCACCAGTGAGTTGGTGGTGCTCCACACTTTCCAATCATCCCTAGTCTTATCCACCGGTTCACTACATGAACCCAGAACATGGCCTTCTAACCCCTTCGACTTCAGGATGAGAAGCACCCTCCTGGACCAACTGAGGTAATTCTTCGTCCCTTCCAATTTCACATCATTGGGCATCAACTCCAGCTTCTGCACTGGTCGTGAAGGCGTCGATCCACTCGAGGATCCCAACTCCTTCGAAGCAAGCAGCTTCGTTATCTCCCCAATGAAGGCCTTCATGTCAGCTGAGGTAAGATTGTCCCCCATCTCTCCAGATCCGCATATCTCTCCTTTCTCCCTCCTTAGATCCGCAGATCTACTTCTCTTCTTCCTCTTCTAGGTCATACCCTAACCGTAAATCTATGGAGTCCTTTTCATGACTCTACCATAGATCTAGGGTTAGGGTTTTGGGGTTCTCTTTTGTGGCTAGTTAGGGCTTTGTGGCGGCTAGAAGAGGACGTGGAAGGGGAGAGGGATCACAAAATGAGGAGCAACGGCAGCGGAGAAGCGTGGGGCAGCAGAAGTGGCAGCGGCAGGGGCTAGCGACGCACGCGCACGCGCAGCGGCAGCGGCTGCGACGCGCGCGCACGCGGTTAGCGGGTGGCGGCGCGCAGCAGCGGCGGGTGGCTGGCGGCGCGCGCAGTTGGCGGCGGTGCGTGGGAGGGCGGCGCGGCGGGGAGGCTAGGGTTTTGGTGTTTTAGGGTTTTTTTGGGGTAGGGTTTAGGTTTGGCTCTGATACCATGTTAGATTCGGGTGAAAAATGGTGATTAGCCACTAATGACGGCTATCACTTCTTATTTATATCAACTCTCTCTTTTCTTTACATACACACAATAACACACAATATAAACACAGTTACAATAGTATAACCCAACATCCATTAGTAAATGATGAAAAACGCAGATACATTAAGTGCCGTTGTCATTCTAGCACCTTCTGAAACTATGAGTTTTCGGGTGTCATGTCATAGTGCAGTGTCCAATGTTCACTACAGTGAATATATACAATATCATGATCCATAACATGTAATCTGGTACAATATTCTGGTACGATGACAGATACATTATCATTATCATGTAATCTGATAGGGTAATTAGGTATAATGACATGAGCAGTGATTACCAGTATGGTAACAGATAAAAAATCGGATTCAATAATCATATAGTAGATACAACATCAGATAATGTGATGTAAACATTGAGTATTATGATATCATGTGCAGTGAACATATGATAGATACGATGTCAGTTATAATAAGTATGCATCGTAAATCAAATTTAGTAAGTATGTATGATTTCCATTTCTAGCATATGCAATGAGTATTAAGATAACAAAGCACAATATAATATGTAAATAATAAAACAACTATCTAAATTGTTACTATTTTCATTTGAGTTTATGTGTCACTTACCCTCGATTATTATCATTTTTATCTTTCAGGTCAACCTATCAAATTAATAAAAAGACAAGATCGGAACATGTAATATGGACAAGACTTGAAACCATGATGAGGGGTATGTTTGTGTATCATAGCATAAGGGGGATAGTTGAATGATTGTATTATATGATGGGCCTATATTTTAAAGGGACTATCAGTAATGATGATAGATAAACTGGGCTATCATGTATATCAAGCATGCAACAATAATAAACAACATGGACATAGTCATATCCATAATTCATTCCAATCATTTATCCAACATAGACCAAAATTGACAATAACATGGCCCACGTCATCTATCTGGGGCATGGCCCCCTCCATAGTCAAGCAATCAGAACTAATCATCTATGCATCTTGCATGTCCCATTAATTGTTAAAAAGGGAAACTAGCAATCATACATGCTATCATTCTCATTCTAAAACATCAAAATAGAGCAAATAGCCCAAGTGGCACCATCTAAACCCCAATCCGGACCAATATCCCTAACAGTAAGCACAACAAGGACGTGCATGTAGTAACTTCTCCAAGGAAGTAAAACAACCATAAGGATTACAAGCCCAACCCAATAAGAAGAAAGACAACCCCAATAAACTATTCAAACCAAATCAATAACCAAACAGTCCCAAAGACGCATACATGGACCAGCATACCCAAAGGAAGGCAAAACCTACCCTTGAAAGGGAGCAACGGGTCCGAAAGAGGCACAACAGAGCCCCAACCAGAAGCAAAACAACCATAAATGGGGCATAATATGAGCCCAAATAGAAGCAACAGGTAATTCATTCATCCAAAAATAACCCATACCGAAGCAACAATATGATCCCGTCAAGCACATGTCCCAAATCAAAACTAAAATCAAGAAATCGGTTGAGTTTATTGAGGCCTAAAATAAAATTAGGAAACCTCCATCTTGATGGTTTTCATGTGATGGCAAATGATGGCAAATGATCACGACAAACTCATGTGGTGGATTTTGGCAATCGAATAAGAGATCGTGTGATCAGTGTGGCTCATGCATGGTCCTAACAGGCGACAGGGCTCCGACATCAGCGAAGGCGAGCGATGCGTCTCAGTGATTATGAAGAAAAAGGAGAAGCGACAGATGATGATGATGCTGATTATGATAACGAGAGTGCATCACTAAGGGGGAGAAAGCTTATTTTTTTTTGTTTTTGATAGAGAAGATAGCATTTTAAGGAGAAGGAGAGGGAGATGTTTGAGGAGGGGGAGGGGTGTGTAAGTTATGTGAAGAGAGAGGGACGTGAGGAGAGGATGTTGGAGATCGTGGGAGATGATGGAGAGAAAAAGGTGCGACAAGACAAGGACATATGGGCGACGGCTTGGGGCTGAAGGTAGAAGAGTTGCGGAAAATTAGGCTAGGTTTTATCGATATTCCTTGGAAGACGTGTAATAACCATCTTTGAAACATATTCGTTGGGTATAGAAGCAAAGCGAACAGACCAGGTTGCAACTCCCAATATATGGCCATCATGCATCTCTGTATCTTTCCATACCAACTGAGCTCACACATCTGTTCTAATAGGGATCACACTGCCCGCTTTAATAGGGCTCCTGTAGTCCGCCCCAGTGGGCCTCTAAAGCCCTATCTACCTCTAGCATGGTTAGGAGTTGAAAATGTACCATGATCTTTCCCGTCCATTTGAATCATGTCTGATGTGCTGCCAAAGCAGTGCGGTTCTGTAACTTCTTTAGTTTAGTAGCGAAGGAATCATCAAGGAAGATCATTCGAAGTAGGTTGAAAGTCTCAGATAAAGAGTTGATTGCTGAGCTCCCAATCACATGTGGTGGTACATACATATGCTCGAATGGTAAGGCTTTAAGAAAACTTGGTACAAAAATTTGTTCCAACTGCTTGTTTATCTCGTGTATATGTGCAGATTGGAAATGGTATCTTTAGCTTCTCACACACTTTTTATAGTTCATGTAGAATTAGGACATGTACCGTTCATCTTTCTTGATTTTCCTGAACAGGTCGCTCCTGTATTACCTTGTAGGATCTATTCAGGTTATTTGATCTTGAATAGAATTCTGTTTAGTACTCCCGCAGCTGCTTGCCTGATTTGGTGTATACCACTATATCCTAGAGCTTCATGTTATTCACCATCTGGAAATTGAGCTTTGTTCTTGTACCAACAGATCGTTATGTGTGGTCTTTCATACTGATTCTGATCATTTACTGAAACTTCTGTTTTAGATATTGGGATCCTTAAGAATCTGCAAAATTTGGTCATTGTTTACCCTCTACAGGCACACCATTCTTTTGGAAAAATCTATCATTACTGGCGCTTGCACATATCCTGTGCCGAATAGATAAGCATACATAAGATGATGTGTGCTGAAAAGGATGGTGTGCAATTTTCTACTATGTGATGAGCATTGGCATGATTTGTGCTTATTCAAATTCTCTAATGTTGTTTCTTCTTTGAAGCTTCCACCAAACGTTTGAATATTGTGGTTTATATATATATTTTCTTTATGATCATCTCAGGTACCATAAGTTTAAGAAGGGTGCACCTAATGAAAATGGAGAATCAGCATCTCCAACTGCTAATTTAACTTCAAAATATGTCATTCTTGATGATATAGATTCCCAAGATGATGATAACTGATTCATTCCTACACAGGGTACATATCAACTAACCAACCTGTAAGTACTCTTTACATATTTCCTAAATGAACATTTTAGACCACAAACATGTGTGGCTTTGTAACCTTGATAAAAAATGTCTTCTAGTTGGCATGTTTTTACTTATTCATCTTGATTGTCCAATTTTTAGATCATGTTGACTACTGCCTAGCAAAGTGCTGCGGTTTTGGATAACCCAATGTAAAAGGAAGTCCAATGTATTTTAATGGTAGCTTTCCCCATGAACCTGCAAGATTTGAGATAACGCATGCACCCGCTACCGAGTAAGACCCTACTTTTCCTCCTGTTTACCTCCCACCCCGTATTCAGCTGCAAAGCACTCATCAATTTATTAATTTGATGCAGTGAAGAGATATTAGCACGGTAAAAAATCAACATGTCATCAGCAAATAATAGATGGGAGTTCCGGATATGTTCTTTTTCTTTGCAATATATTCTTTGGTGCCATAGCAAAATCTATGTGGATTGATAATATCTACATGACAATGACAAATAGGTAAGGAGATAAAGCGTTACCTTGCCGCACTCCCCAATTACTTCCCAAATAAACCGTTGAGCTGTTAATCATGATGGAGAAAGTAGGTCCTGAAATACACTCTTGGATCCTATTGATCCAAATGGGGGAGACGCCCATCTGGTTCATAATGGAGTATATGAACTCAATATAATCATTGCCGAAAGCCTTCTGCAGGTCAAATTTCACACAGCCGTCTGCTAAGTGGCTTGTTGTAATCCTTGATCACCTCATGGACTAGCAAAGTGCAATCACTAATTGATCGGCTCTTCAGAAATACATTCTGATTTAGAAAATTCAGCTCATCGATTAATTGATGCAACCTGTTGCTTAAAAACTTTGCAATGAACTAGTAAAGAACATTTCATCAAGAAATTGGATGAAAATAAAATTACTAGTAAATGATGCCTTTGGAACTGAAGTAAGGAAAGTATGATTAACTTCCATTAATAACTTCACTGACAGGAACAAAGAAACAATAGCTGAAGTTACTTCTGTGCCAATTGGATTCCAATTTTCGTGGAAGAAGCAAGTAAAACCATCTGGACATGTGTTCTTATCACTGTATAGCTGGAACACTGCAACTTTAATATCTATAATACATTTGATGACTTTTTTGAATTGCCTTGCTGACTAGGACAAGCGGATGGATGTTATGCTGATGTATAAAGAGATCGATAGAAGAATGGCTAGGATTTAATCTTGTTAAAAGAAGAGTTGAGATGAACGTTTGTGAAAACCAAAATTAATTATGCTGGTTGAGATAATGGTGGAATTACTTATGAAAAAGAATTAATTATGCGCCCGCCCACGCCGAAGGTACCCGTGAAATTTTTTTCTTTTAAAGGGTGAAATGGAATATTATATGTCCCAAAATTTTGGAGGGGAAATAATTTTTTGGAAAACAAAGATTTTAAATGAACCGTGCCCAAGGGCACGGGTTATGACTAGTATATATATATATATACATACATACATATATATATATATATGGGATTAATGGGCATCATACGCCATATGAGAGGGTGTCGCATATGCTCTCTCACATAAAGGGGGTCAAGTACAACTAGTACAAGCCCATGTGGGCTTGTACTTGCCCCGTTTATGTGAGAGGACATATGAGACACCCTCTCATATGGCGTATGATACCCATTATTCTATATATATATGGAATCATGTAGATCAGGTGACACCAGATCTAATTGATCAGGTGCAAGACACAAAAAGGAGGGCCCCATTGAAAGTATCAGCCCATGTTGGGCTTGTACTTTCCAACTCTATGTGTCTTGGCACCTGATCTATTAGATCAGGTGACACCTTTTCTACATTATTCTCATATATATATATGTGTATATATGTATGTATACTTGTGTGTTTATATATTTATATATATATATATATATATATATATATATAGTAAATGAGTATCTATATTGAATCAGAATACTGTACAAGGGACCTGAATGGGAATGGAAAACCCAGTAAAGAAGGGATACGGCACAAGCGTCGTCACCCTCTATTACTATCTCTTTGCCCCATTTAGAATCACACTATATACATCTCTCCATATAGACAAGGACGGGATTCTCAAGATATCCCATCCATGTCTCCAATAAGCCCCCAATTGATGAGGGGACTAGTGTCGGACGCTTGGTCCCTATCTATGGCACGGAGCGCAATCCTAACGTCAGCAGTGATGTCATCTAATAGCTGGATCATAGTAGAAGATCTATCAAATATCATCATGTTGCGCTCGCTCCAGATATGCCAGACAATCGACGCTAATACAGTTTTAGACTCTTAGCCAGTGTTCCCAAACTATCAGAGCTTCTATATCTGTAAGCGAGTAAGTCGCATACCTCAGAAAGAGTATATGGGCCTTGCTCCAATATGCCCAACCTAAGAAGGCTCCTGCAGAGAATATACCTCGAGTAGCTACAACGAAAGAATATGTGATCAACATTCTCACCCATGCCATCCTGGCAGAGCACACAATCTGTGGGCGTGCCAATCCCCTAATAAGTAAGGACATCTCTTGTAAGAAGCTTTCGATGAATACCACGGAGTAATGTAATTGCCATCTTGGGGATGTTACCCCTGAACCAAACCAGTCTAAAATAAGGGAACCTGGGAAATCTAGATCGTGCCCCATCCCAAGCACTATGTAGGGAGCACGAATGGCCGGCTTTCCATACCCAGTGATCCTCACCTGGAGATAGAGATACATGTGAGAGAAGCGGCAAGATAGTCAGAGTCCTCGCATCATTCACCCAATTTTCACCCTCCCAGTAATCACAGAGTCTTCTCCCTTCCTCCCCCTCAAGCACCTCATAAGAATCACACAGAGGCCCATATGGAAGCCAACTGTCAACCCAAAAAAGAGTAGAGCAGCCATCTCTAACTCTGCGACCAATAAGATTCTGGGAGTATCTGCGACAGTAAAGAAGGAACTTCCAAGTGCCAGAATGTGTAGGAATGCTCTTTTCTCTAAAAAACCCTAAGCCCCTTAGATAGTGATTCCTCATGTAAGAAGCCCACAAACCATCATGTGTAAGAAAACGTCAGGTCAAGCGAATCCCATATACCATATTTAGATCAGCAAGGTGGCGAAGCCCAATACCTCTTTCAGATTTTGGTAAACATATATCCTTCTATGCCCAGAATGAAGCTTTTTCCCAAATGAACCTCCTGTAAAAGGTATTAATCGAGCATAATACTGATTTTGGAATGCGGAGTACCTGCATCCAAAATGATACCATATCATAGACTACAGATTTGATAAGCTCAATACGTCCAGAAATGGAAAGCAATGAGGAAGCCCAACCCTGTAACCTCTTTCTGCACTTATCAACTAACTGCTCAAACATGGAGACTTTGTGATAGTGAGATGAGAGGGGTAAACCCAAATAGGAGGATAGACCATTCATCCTTCTAATCCCCAGAATATCAGCCAAACTTCTAGTGTCCTTGGCCCCTTTGCTGAACATCACAGCACTCTTCTCCCAATTAACATCCAGACCCGTGAACAACTGAAAAGTACCAAGAAGATCTTTTAGCCCCCTCAAAAGATCTAGCATTAGCCCGACAGAAAACCAGAAGATCATCCGCAAACAGAAGATGAACTAACACCCTCCCTCATCTTCATAGGTTGTACCACCCCTCTCGATACACTACTAGCCATCAATAAAGAGAAAGCCGCCATAACCACAACAAACAGATAAGGAGATAAGGATTCCCCTTGCCTTAGTCCCCTATTCGACTGAAACATACCATACGGGGAACCATTAATCATCACTGAAAAAGAGGGGGTGGAGATACATTCGCATATCCAGCCTCTGAATCTCCTTTTGAATCACATCCGATACATCATGTAATAAATGAACTATCTATTCACGCTGTCAAAGGCCTTGTGAAGGTCGAGCTTAAGGCATGCACGACCCCCCCTCAGATTACTAAAGTCACGAATATGCTCATGTGCCAAAAGAGCACAATCAGCCAGCAACCTACCTTTTATAAATGCCGCCTGATAAGGAGATATGAGCTTCAACACCATCGTTTTCAATCTGCTACAAAGAACCTTGCTGATAATTTTGTATAGAATGTTGCAACAAGCAATATGCCTATAATCCCATAACCCAGCAGCATTAGCACCCTTGGGTATAAGAGTTAAAAAAAGTGTGATTAACTTGACAGAGCATTTTGAGGAACTAAAGAAAAGAGGACCGCATCCGTCACCTCCTCGCCAATAATCCCCCAAGATTTGTGATAAAAACAACCATTGAAGCCATCAGGGCCAGGGGCTTTGTCCTCCCCAATGAGGAACACAACTTTCTTAATTTCATCAGCAGCAATAGGTCGTTCAATCCAATCAGAGGCCTCAAGAGATAGCTTCCTAATTGGTGTGATTTTAGGAAAGGTAGACCAACAATGATCTTGATTGTAAAGTTCTTTAAAAACTTGGGGGCCTCAATCTTAAGTTTGTCAATAGTGTCATCCCTAGTACCATCATATCTAATAAGATGACTGAGATTATTGTGACTCTGCTTGGCTTTCATGACTGTGTAAAAGAATCGAGTGTTCCGATCCCCCAGCTGCAACCAATCATGTCTGCTCTTCTGTCTGACAATACACTCCTCGATATCAATAGCATCCACAAGCTTACAAATAAGTTCACGCTCGCGGATTTGGAGCATAGCATCCGACATGATGTTAGGATCGGTTTGGACAAGGGAAAGTTCAGCTTTGATCATCTCAGCATCATTCAATCTACTAACCTCAGCCCCCAACCTTCTAAGGATTGGTTTAAGATGCTTAAGTTTGGACACAAGTTTAAACAGAGGGTTGCCAACAACCTCAACTCTCCAACCAACATCCAAGCTACTGAAATAGTTAGGCAGGGAGTCCCATGAGTTAAAGAATTTGAATGTCTTAGGATCAGAGCTGAGGGTGGAGTGAAAATGTACAATCATCATAGCATGATCGCTCGTTCCAGCTTCAATATATTCACAAAAAGAGGATGGAAGGTCATGTAACCAGTCACTATTGCAAAGAGCTCGATCAAGCATAGCTGCAATACGAAAAGGCCCAACACTCCTATTAGCCCAGATAATTGGATTACCCGTGGTCTTAATCTCAAAGAGAGCACTATCATTAATGCAATTATTAAAGTCTCCTACCGACTTATGATCAATCAGCCTCCCACCAATCTTATCCTTAGCATACTGAACACAGTTAAAGTCACCGCTGATCAGCCAAGGAACCCCATCATACTTCATCTAACGAGCAACAATGGCATCCCATAACTGAATACGATCCTGAGAAATATTGAATGCATAGACAATAGTGATAACCATAGAGAACCCTGCAACATTATCGCATCGAAATGTGATAAATTGAGCAGCCATATCTTGAACCAAGCAAGACCATATAGCTGTGTTAAACATAACCACAATACGACCATTACTATAATGGTCACGATTATCAATAGAGGACCAAGTTTTGGGGAAACATTTAAGGATCCGATGAGTGTTCTCTTCAACAACTTTTGTCTCCAGAAGACCAACCAGTGAAGGATTGTACTTCCTAGTTCTATCCTTGAGCTCACGCCTTCTCACAACATTATTCAGACCACGAGTATTCTAAACAACGATCGTCATATCAACCAATAATATGGGCTCCATTTATTCTGGAGCTATGTTGGGAACCCATCGACGTATTAATAAGATTGGGATTAGTGATATTTCTGTTATTGATCTTCCGCCCTTTGTCACCCTTGCCCACAACGATGTGTTCAATCTGCCTCTATTCTCTAACCGATTCATCATTAAGAATAGTAAGGATTGTTGGCTTATCAGAATTGGACTCAGATGAATCCTCATTATCATCCTCATTGGCCAAGTTACTAATAGGATCGGTGTAAGGGGGTATTAACCCTATTTTATGCCTCGATCCAGCCTCAATGTAGGAGCTCGAGACGGTATTGGGTAGCATGCCCGAGTTACCAAGAGCCCGAGTGGGCTTCTTAGTTTTAATATGGTGAAGGGCCCGATTATGTAGGGGAGCATTAGGATGCACCCCCGTGATGTGCGGTGATGGGGCGAGGGCCTGAGGAGGCACATGGGGCTCGCCACCATCCCGACTTTGCTACCCTTCTCATTAATACATGTTTTACAACCCTCATCCACGCTAGACACCACTAGCCTCATCATACTTCCTGCCTCGCTAGTAGCAACTAGCCCAACATCTCCCTTCTCCATGCTAGTCACAGCTAGCCCAACACTTCTCTCCTTTTTGCAAGACACATCTAGCCCAACATGGCTCTCCTCCCTACTAGTCACAGCTAGCTCAACATCTTTCTCTTCTATACTAGACACAGCTAGCTCCACACATTTATCCTTAGACGGTACCCCTGCGACCTGGTTCCCCATCAGCCTCACATCGCCCACCTCTTTGCTAGACACAGCTAGCCCTGCTACATTACCTTTCTCACTAGCAACAACTAGTCTCTTAGTACATCCCATTTTCATTTTTACATTCCCATTCACTGGGTCCCCCTCCCCTGAAGCCCCTACAACATTTGAATCTCTCATAACATTTGTATCCTCATTCCCCCTTATACACAGACCCGGATCAGCTAGCTCCTCTCTATTAATAGGAAACCCCCCCATAACATTGGTCTCTTCATTTGCCGTCTCCAGCGAACCGCCTTCAGCATCCATCCGCCCCCTTCAACCGATGCCGCCACCTTCTCCCGTGCTTCCGACCCATCAACGAGCTCATCTCCTTCCTGCTGAAAATTTTCCTCCTTTGCCATAGAATCATGCTTCCCAACCACGCCAAATGTAGCTGCCGTACACTGTATGGCTAAATGTCCAAAGCACATACATCGAACACATCGGGGGGGCTTCCCTTCAACATTAACTTTAACTTTGAATGCGTCTTCTCCCTCCACATGCACCATCACGAACTGAGGGATCTTTTCCGCTGCTAAAACCTCCACGAGACATCTTGCATACGCCAGCCTTTCCAACGTTGCCGTGGCTCTATCCAAACAGATTGGATTACTAAGAACGCTAGCGATCCTGTTGAGAATTGGCAGTGACCACAAATTAAGGGGCAGCTGTGGGAACTGGACCCAAACTGGAATAGCTGAAAGCATATCGCGATCATAGCCAAAGCTTGGAGACCACCACTGCAACACAACGAGTCTACCATCAAACAACCAAGGTCTGCCACATAGTACTGCCTCATAATCATCATTGCTTCGAAATCTGAAGAAGAAAAAGCCATTTTCTCTTGAGAAAATTGACATACATTGCTTCTTCCAGCTTCTCTCAGCCCATGCTCTGATCTGCTCGTAGTACGGCAGTCCCCGAGCACGTATCCAACCAACGTATGCTCCCAACTTCTTACGGCATCAGCAAGGAGATCTTCCGACAGCAGCGCTATAGTCGATCCCTCTTGTCAATCGTTGGTGGAACAAAAGCCATTTCCAAGGATTCAGCTATTCTCCTACGATCTGAACAAACATCCAACCAAGTTAGTTTTTTTGATCGCCTGAGGATTGATTTTAATATTCACATTTGGCCTCAGAGCTCTTCTTTCAAACACTTTAACTGCAGCTGAGGGATTCATCACTTCTCTAGAATCTGCACTAGGCTTTTTGTTGAATCTGTGAACCCGTCCACCCTGATGTTCCAGATTCCTTCTCCTATTGTTAGGTATCACAAACTTCCCCTTATCCATAGCGATGGCTCTAGGCTTCATGCGATTCACCACTTGCCACCTCTCAGCAGCTGTTGTCGTCGACACCCCGACATCAGGATCTATTATTTGCTCCACTCCTCTATCACCCAAATTATCAACATGATCAAAATTCATCTGTCATGTAGAGTCTTGATCCAATGTCTTCGATCCTTGAGGGTCTGATCGCTCCTCGAGCCTAGCAGTAGGCTGGTCCATTGCCTCAGTCGCCAACCCAATAGCGCCTTGATCAAGGACCGAACTTGTCTCCAGCTTGCTAGAATTGCTTTCTTCTTAGAAAAGTGCAGCAAAGAAGCTCAGGATATATTTGAAATAGGATCAATATAATCGAGATTATGACGTGACTCACCGGGGATCAAGACCTCAGATTGAGATCTTGATCAACACAATCGAGCTGACTATGAGTCACGATTCAGAAGATCCGATCCTTCTTCCACTAGCAGCAGCTTCCACAGGACAATCGTGCCCTTAACACTCACGCTTGATGGATCTTCAACTCAACCTCAGGGAAAACAAGGAGAGCTCAAGATCTCACCAAAAACAATCTACAATCAATATTCAAGAATCTGAAACGACTCACCGCCGGATCAAGATCTCAGTATGAGATCTTGATCCGCCCGATCATATCTGACTTTGGATCACTCGATCCTACAATGATCTGACTTCTTCTCCACCAATCGCTCAATCTTAGAAGCTGCCAGAATAGCACACGTTAGAAGAAAGCAAGAGGCTCAAAGCTCAAAATCTAAATGAAAGCTATCATCAACCAAAATCAAGAAGAATAGTTGACTCATCAACGGATGAAGATCTCAGATCGAGATCCTGATCCGCCTAATTGATCGAAGTTCTGAGTCAAAAGGACACCAAAGGATCTAAACTCCTTCGCCTCCGCCGCCGGAGGAGCACCAACCGCGTCGAAGTGGAAAACGAATCAAACCGCAACACCAATCCAGATACTCTATGATTGAATCGCCACCAGAGGAGAGCCTACGCTGCTCTGATGAAACCTACCGGCAAGGCACCGGAGCCAGCCGCAACGGCGGCCGACGAAGCACCCCGCACTTCGCTCACCCTCAGAGCTTCTCTCACTAGGTCAATGGAGAGAGAAACAATATATATATATATATATATTGATATATATATGAGAATAATGGGTATCATACGCAGTGTTCTAAATATCGGTCCGATATCCGATATATCGGCCGCAATATCGGTTTTATCAATAGGCCGATACGATATGTGCTTATATATTGCCGTTTCCGATATTTGTGAAAATATCGCCGCAATATCGGGCTGCGGCCGATATTGCGGCCGATATATCCCTTTGAAATATCGGCCGCAATTCATAATTTTTTAAAAACAAAGTTAGCGGATCGGTCTACTTAAAGGTGGATCCTACCAGAGTCACCCGACCCAATCATTTACTTAAAACGACGAGAGGCATTAAGATTTTTGAGAGATAATTGCTGATTTGCCCTAATTCTAGTCACACAGGTCCGCTCCTCTTACCGCTCCACTCCTTACTCCGCTTCGCTCCGCTCCGTCCGGTGAAAATTTCCGACGACAATCGATTGAGCTTCGACGTCTGGCATTCAATCTTTGCAAGGAAGTGTTTTCTGATCAAGATGAGTAGTCGAGCCCTTTTTTCAGTTTTTCGGTTTTTCGGTTTTAATTTTTTTCCCTTCCAGTGTTGGATTTTTTCCATCGATCGAGCTTTTGACATCCGACGTTCGATCTTCACAAGGGATTTTCCGATCAAGATTAGTACTTACTACGTATTTTGTACCTTTTTCATTTTTTTTCATTTTTTCAGTTGGTTTTTTCAGTCTAGCGTTTGTTCTTCTTAAGAGTGTTTTCCGATCAAGGGGTGTATTCTTTCCCTTTTTTACATTTATACATTTTTTCCAATTTTTCGATTTTCATCTTCACATTGGTAATATTGATCAACATGAATCATATATTGTAGGTATTTAACTCGTTTGGTTTGTGACCACTTAGAGAAATATTCCACCAAGTGGATGATCGGTATTCACGTTTAATGAGATAAGTATATACAAAACATACTTTTATTTGAGTTTCTATAGTTTATATTTTCTTAGACTCCTATGCTTTTATTTGACATCATTTTTAGCCTCTGATATGACACTCCGATATTAAGTCAATATCCCCGATAATCATTTTAACGAGATAAGTATAACCAAAACATACTTTTATTTGAGTTAGTATAGTTTATATCTTCTTATATACATATATGCTGACATATGTCATAATTTTTAAGCCTCCGATATGACACTCCGATATTTAGTCAATATCCCCGATATATCTTCGATATCCGCAATCCGATATCAAATTTACAAGGCCGATACGCGACCGATATCCGATATTTAGAACACTGATCATACGCCATATGAGGCACCCCTCATATGGCGTATGATACCCATTATTCTCATATATATATGGGAATCATGTAGATCAGGTGGCACCTGATCTAATAGATCAGGTGTAAGACATAAAAAGGAGGACACCATTGAAAGTACAAGCCCATGTGGGGCTTGTACTTTTCAACTTTATGTGTCTTGGCACCCGATCTATTAGATCAGGTGCCACCTTTTCTACATTATATATATATATATATATATATGACAACCCAGAAAAATCCCCAACCCCCTCCCCCTCGCCTTCGGCTTAGGAGGGTAAGGCGAGAGCCCGGCCGAGACTATGCAAACTGGGGGAAACCGCCGTGCCCCCAACGGCCCACGGGTAAGTCTGAGAGGGGAGATGTAGCCACATGGTAAATAATTCCACAACAAATTCAACAATAATTATCAAGTCACGGCGGCCATAGGCCTCGAACCCCGCACCCCTTCTCTTTGGAGCGGAATGACTTACCACTGGGACACCCTCTCGTGGGCTATATATATATATATATGAGAATAATTGGTATCGTACGTCATATGAGGCACCCCTCATATTTCCTCTCACATAAAGGGGGCGGGTATAAGCCCACATGGGCTTGTACTTGTTGTACCCGCCCCCCTTTATGTGAGATGGCATATGAGGGGTACCTCATATGGCGTATAATACCAATTATTCCGTATATATATGTGTATGTATGTATGAGAATAATGGGTATCATATGACAATGAAGGCTTAGCATCATATACCAAGACACAAAAAGTGGACGGTACAACAAGTACAAGCCCATGTGGGGCTTGTACCTCCCCACTTTTTGTGTCTTGTATATGACGAGATGCCTCCCATGTCATATGATGCTTATTATTCACACACACATACATGTGAGAATAATGAGTATCATATGACATGTGAGGTGTCTCCTCATATACAAGACACAAAAAGTGGGATGGTACAAGCCCCACATGGGCTTGTACTTGTTGTACCGTCCACTTTTTGTGTCTTGGTATATGAGGAGATGTCTCCCATGTCATATGATACACATTATTCTATATGTGTGCGTATGTGAGAAAATAATGTGAGACATATGAGAGATCTCTATCATATATGATGGACGGCGCATTCTCATTTACAAGAGGAACGGGGACAAAAAGTATACCCCATATGACCCCTTGTATTATATGAAGGAGTGCAATGTCATCGTATATGAGAGAGATATCTCACATTTTTATTCATGCACTCTCTACTGAAGAAGATCCTTCCTTTTATCAAGTTTACCTCCAACCCCGTATGTAGTTGCAAAGCATTCAACAATTTATTAAGTTGATGTAGTGAAGATGAATTAGCACGGTAAAAAATCAGCATATCATCGGCGAATACTAGATGGGAGATTTGTTCATGATATGTTCTTTTCAGTTGCAAGAGTTTCTTTGGAGCCATAACGAAATCCATGTGTATCGATAAGAACTCTATGACAATGACAAATATGCAAGGATATAAAGGGCTACCTTACTGCACTTCTCGATCACTTTCAAAATAACTCGATGTTGAGCCGTTGATCATGATGGAGATCCAAATGGAGTAGAAGCCCATCTGGGGAAGTATATGAACTCCCTTTTAACATAGTCAAAAGCTTTTTGCAGGCCAAATTTCACATAGCGATAGCTTGTTGAAATCCCTGATAAGCTCATGGGTTAGTAAAGAGCAATCACTACTTGATCATTCTTACAGAAATGTATTCTGATTCGGAAAAATCAGCTCACTAATTAATTGCTGCAACAATGTGCTTATAATATTTGCGATTAACTTGTAAAGAACATTACATCAAGAACAAAGACGATCATCCAAAATACAACTAGTAAAAGATTACTTTGGAACTAAAGAAAGGAAAGCATGATTAACTTCCTTAATAACTTATCTGGAAGGAAAAAAACAATATCTTATTTCTTAAGTAACATCTTTGCCAATTAGATTCCAATTTTCATGTAAGAAGCAATCATTGAAACCATTTGGAACGGGGCCTTATCACTGTTTAGCTAAAACACTGCAACTTATAGGTATATATTGGGCGGTATTCTTGTGCGAAAATTTTGCACGAGAATACCGTGCAAAAACCTTTTTTTGAAATAGGGTTTTCAATTTTTTCGACATTCAATCAATACAGATATATACATTAGGAAAAATAATAAGTGAATCCTATGGGATTTGATCCTCAATCGACCTATTACAAAATCTAATGATTTTAGAACAGTGGAACTTTTTATAACGGCTTGATCGAGGGTCAAATCCACCTAGGTTTCACCCATTATTTTTCCTGGGATGTATAATTGTATGGCGTGAATGATGAAAAAAATTTAATAATTTTTTTTTCAAAAAACCCTTTTTTGCACCGGTATTTTTGTACGAAATTTTCGCACAAGAATACTGACACATATATATGGAATAATGTGTATCATATGACATATGAGGCAAAGTTTCATATACATCTCCAATCACCTTCTGCTATTTTTTCGGAAGATCGAAACATTGCATTTTGATCACATATTCTAAAACCTTAAAACACTGAATATTGGGTGCACTCAAGGGGCATTGTCCGTTCATCCACCCGCACAAATTTAATTGTTTTGTATAATAGAACTTTTGCGACGGGTGAATGAGCGGGCAAACCCTATAGGTTAAATCGAAATTCAATGTTTTAGAATTTTAGAGTATGCAGATCAAAATAAATGATTCTGATCCTTTGAAAAAAATGACAAACGGTGGGTTTTTGGAGGTCGCATATGAAGCTTAGCCTTCTCCTATGTCACATGATATCCATTATTCTCATATATATGTATCATATGACATATGATGAGGCTAAATCATATGACATATAATGAGGCTAAGCCTCATATGCAACCTCCAAAACTCCATCTTTCGTTATTTTTCAGAGAGGACCGTTCATTTTGATCTACATATTTTAAAATCCTAAAACACCAAATTTCAGGTGAACACATGGACGATATCATGTTTGTCCTCCCGTCGCAAAAGTTCATGCAAAATGGTTAAATTTGTGACGGATGGATGAACAGGCGATACCCTTTGGGTACAACCCATATTTAATGTTTTGGGGTTTTAGAATATGTAGATCAAAATGAACGGTTTTGATCTTTTGAAAAAAACAGGACGGAGTTTCGGTGACGTATACGAGGCTTAGCCTCATATGTCATATGATACCCATTATTCTTATATATGTCTGTGTGAA
Organism: Scilla litardierei; assembly: GCA_030789695.1. Taxonomy (NCBI): domain Eukaryota; kingdom Viridiplantae; phylum Streptophyta; class Magnoliopsida; order Asparagales; family Asparagaceae; genus Scilla; species Scilla litardierei. Next base: position 270,694,288 of record CM061141.1, on the reverse strand, counting down.
AGAATAATGTGTATCATATGACACATGTGGAATCTCTCTCATTTACAATAGCGTAGCGTATACTTTACAAAAGGTAACATGATAAAAAGTATACCCCATATGATCCTTTGTACTATGTGAATGAGAATGTCATGTCATCGTATATGTGAGAGATCTCTCACATGTCATAATACCCTTTATTAAATATATGTATATGTATAAACATGTATATAATGAGCACTATTTTAAATATCTATATCAAATTTAGCATTCTAATGATACAATATGAAGAAATGTATTGATTGTATCTTTTGATGCCGATATTTGTGAGTATATTGGCACAATATGCATCAGTCGAATATTGACAGATATGCTTTCAAAGTTATAAGTGGTTTAGTCCAAATTAAATTTGAAGGCAACCTGCCTATATAGTAATATTCTTTCTTACTATTGACCAACTGATCAAAAATAAAAAAAGGAATGGAATATGGCTGAAGAGAGAGATGATGTCGTGTAGAGCTGTCAATGGTGCGATTGTGTTGGAAGCATTGCCAATGAACTTTTTCAGCTAATTCTTGGCAAAATCTATGTTTTCTGTTCAATTATTATATGAAATAGATCTCCATTCGCTGTTTTTTTTCTTTCTCTTTCAGTTTCTTCTATTTTGCATGCCGTTGCTGCTGCATTCTTCCTTTCATTTTCTTTCTCCTTCCTTTCTTCTCTTTATCCTTCTATTTTTCACTCTTTCTATGCTTTGCTCTCTTTCCTATCTTTAGTAAATGAACATCTTGCTAGCTACTGAAAACAGTTGCTGGTAGTAGAAACAGTTACTGGCACTGACAGTAGCCAGTGTTGCGATCAGAAGCTTCTCTTATACAAAGAAACAAATAAGAAAAAGATAAAAAATAATTATTGTTTGCAATTACCTATCTTGTTATCCTTAAATACTATTTTTCTATTCATTGTATCTATGTTAAATATATGACTTCTAGGATGTTACGACTACCTTTTAATTATATGTATGTATGTATGCATATAAGAGAATAATATGTATCAAATGATGTATGTTAATATGTGGCGTATTTGTTGTTCTTCATGCCTTTAGTAGTGGCGTATCAAATGATGTATGTATGTATGCAACCTAAGTAATCGGCAACTAGCATTTGTTGATGATATTAGCATTTATTGATGACATATTCATTAATTATTTTAAATAGCTAAGTTTTAATAGTAGTTTCATTTTATATTAGCTATAACTATTACCGAATTGATAAAATTATTTCCAAGAACTTTTGACTATACATATTCTTTATGAATTCAATCCTAAAAATAATTTAACAAAGATACCTTTATTTTTTATTCATTTTCAATGAACAACCTAATAAAAGTAATTTACACATTTTCCTTTTAACTTTCTTCCCAATTTCTTTGGTAACAAAAAATGAGAAAGAATCTCATTTCATTTTCATTTTCTTTCTTTTTCTATTTCCTTTTCATTTCATTTTTATTCCTTTCATTTTCTCTCAATCCAAACACACTCTTAAAGTAATGTTTTTATTGGGAAAAACTTTCGTATAATTTGTGATATGATTTTTCACCCCTTACTTGGCTGTTCTACGTGTATCTTTCTAAAAGTAATTTACATGTGTATCTTTCTGCTCAAAAGTACGTTTCTTTTCCTTTTCCATTCAGATTCGACATGCATCTTATTAAACTTGGGGATTTTTAGACATATACCTCATGCATTTGTTGCATTTGAAAAATACCCTCTAAATCATTGCAATTGCCAACTTATCCATCAGCTTATTTAGGATCTTAAAAAATCATCCCCCACTGATATGAATTGCAAATAAAAAGGAATATTCATGTTTTTCTTAATGTTTATGTTAAGTATGTTAATCTTTTTTTAAAGGACTAAACTTGCTCTTGTGAATAACTAAAATGGGGATACTTAGAACAAAAGCTTCTATGAAAAATGAAGCTAAAAAATCTAAGAATAAGACCTGATTGGACGCAGATGTCACCACTAAGATAGTGGAGATAGGATAGGACTATTGAGTTTCCCTTAGTCTTTGCATGCCTGGCACTTGATATACTACTTTTGCTTGATCCCCTTCTCAAATTCATTATAACGGCAGTGGAAGAGAGGGAGAGAGATTCACTTTAGGATATGAATTTGGTTTGGGAGAGGAGATCAACGATTTGATTTTGGATGGGTCTGTTGGAACCTTATTTTGGATACTTATTGAATCTCTTTGCATGCGAATTGCTAGAGTGGGTGAGTAAATTGTGTGAAGCCCGAATTGCTAGAGTGATAATTTCCCCAATTTTCCACCATTCCGTAACACTTGTGTTCCACATCACATAACGCCTTTGAAAAATTAGAAGCAATTAGTAGTTTTTCAATCAAGTGCAAAATATGCGTACAAAGTAATGACAAATGACACATGTAAAATGGTATAATTGAAATATTTATGATAACTTTTTTTTTCATCGTACCTTATAATCACTGTGTGATAATCAAACTGTCGTCTACTTTACAAATAATGCAATATTTCATGAGCAAACAAAACATAAAAAGCTTGATTGTCATTTTGTTGGAGTGAGTTTTGGATAAGGTGATTCAAACATCGTATGTCAAATTGGATGGTCCATTGATCAACTTATTTACCAAAATTTGGGTGGTTATAGGGTAATGTATATTTGCACCTAGCTAGGGGCATATGATATATGTTTTCTATACCGAGGGAGAGCATCAAAGTTATATTAGGGTTAAAATGGACATATTTGTAATTTCGTATCTTTTTTTAATAATGCACACCCAGAGAGTCTCTCGCAAAGTTGAGGGGTTTCGAATAATATTTTGATGGGCCTTCCAGCCCATCTAATGACCTGCGGGTTTACACCCGCAGGAAGGGGATGCGGTCCCAGGCCCGCACCGCACCCCCTTAGCCCTAGCCGTCCCTTTTTGATGGCCGGCCTTCCTCTTAGCCGCATGCCATCCCCTTGCCCTAGTTTTGATTATAAATAGGGGGGCGTAGCCGCTTGTTTACCTATGCTATTTTTGATGATTGATATTTGGTGATTCCTTAGGTAGACGAGTGTGGACGTCCTCTAGGCGTCTGGGAGGAGAGCATACCTCTTTTGTGCTCAATTATCTTTCTATTTTGCTATTTGTTTTCTAATAAAAATTCCATCGTTGTTAGATCCTAACAATTTGGCATCAGAGCACGTGACGATCCATGGCGGCTTCAACAAGATCACAAGACAAATTTGAGGCGTTGGAGGCGAAATTCACGGGCGAAATTGAGGCAATCAAAAAGTCGTTGGCGGAAAACGACGAATCCATGGCGAAATTGACTACTTCCCTCTCCTAATTGGCGTCAAATCAAGTAAAACACGACGATCAATTCGCACAATTAATGGAGCCCTAAATTAATTGGCAACAAACCCCAAAGGCGAAGGGAGCCCTAATCCGGCATCAAAGGCGGCACCTTTGAAGAAGGAGAAGGAAAAAGAGGGGACTTCTGCGCAAAATCAACCCTACTACGTGGAGGAATTGGATGATGAAGACGATGACGAGCCATGGAGGGTGGACTATCGCGAGGAGGTACGGCGGAAGGCATTGGAGAGCCAAAGAAGGGGCGGCGGCACTAGCCGCCCCAACGATGGGGGCCACGCCCATGAGGGAGGCCGGCCAAACCCCCACAGCAATCCGGGGGTCGGCCGGCGCGGGATACAGGCGGGGGGCCTCCCCCCGCCTTCGTCGGACCCCGGCAGGGGCGGCCAAGCTCTACCGGGGCTTGGCAGGGTCCGGCGACCCTGCCGGACCTCCGGCAGGGCCCGTCGGCCCTGCCTGAGGCCCGGCAGGGCCTGCCGCCCCTCCGAGGCCCCCGGAGGGACCCGTTACTAGGCCGCGGATGGCCGGAGGCCCCCTGGCAGCCGCCAGGGGCGGGAACCCCCCGGCAGCCTCCCGAAGGGCAGAGGACGCGCAGACAGCCCCCAGATGACTTCTTTGAGCCCCCGGACAGCGGAAAGCGAACGAGGAGGGCTACGGGCAGTTTTCGGGAGATTTTTGTGACCCTCCGGAGCGTCGACCAGCATCTGATGATCCCTTCTACGGCGACGGACGCGGGAGAGATTATTATTCCGATGGCAGGGGTGGCTACGAGGCAGCCTCCCGAAGGGCAGAGGACGCGCAGACAGCCCCCAGACTTCTTTGAGCCCCCCGGACAGCGAAAAAGCGAACGAGGAGGGCTACGGGCAGTTTTCGGGAGATTTTTGTGACCCTCCGGAGCGTCGACCAGCATCTGATGATCCCTTCTACGGCGACGGACGCGGGAGAGATTATTATTCCGATGGCAGGGGTGGCTACGAGGCGGAGTTCGGAGATGACGTCGGATGGGACGATTTTGAGGGCCGGCGGGGAGATTACCGTGGAGACTACGAGGGCCGCGAGGGAGGGCCACCCAGGCGATACGAGACCATGGACGAGAGGCATCAGCATTACCGGCCGCATCACAGAGAGGAGGGGAAGCCCGAGCAGGGACGCTTTGGAGGAGATTGCCGCGTCCGGAAGCTGAAGATGCCGCTATTTTCTGGGGAGGATCCACACGCTTGGTTGTTTACCGCAGAGAGATACTTCACGGCACATCACATGACCGAGGCCCAGAAGCTAGAGGCGGCGGCCATCTGCATGGAGGGGCGTGTCTTGGGATGGTACCAGTGGAAGGAGAGGCGGCAACAGATCAGGAGCTGGGAGGAGCTAAAAGACTTGGTGCTGGAGATGTTCAGAGACCTCCGCCTGGGGAACCTACACGAGCAGCTGTACGCCCTCAGGCATGAGGGACCGATACGGGATTACATTGAGAAATTTGATACGCTGGCTGGGCGAGTACATGGCGTATCTGACAAGTCACTGGAGGGCACCTTTCTGAAGGGGTTGCGCCCCAGTCTGCGAGCAGCGGTGAGACCGTACAAGCCCAGGGGCTTTCAGAGGTCATAGAGATGGCCCAGATGGTGGAGGATGCGCAGACCGAGGATAGGCGGGTCCGGAGCAGCTACATCAGTCAGACATTGAGAGGCGCCCCATCTGGGGCTGGAGGAGCAGGTACTTCCGCGGGGGTGGTCCAGATGAGCCGGGAGAAGACTGGGGAGAAGGGTAGTGCACCAGTGGCTGGGGGGCAGTTCAGACGCATGACAGACGCGGAGATGAGGGAAAAGAGGCAGAAGTGCTTATGTTTCCGGTGCGATGAGCGGTTTTCACCAGGCCATCGGTGTGCGGGGCGCAAGCTCTAGGTGATCCTGTTGGAGGACGACGACGGCGAGTCTGATGTCGAGGAGGAGGCCGCTGAAGCAGAGGAGCTGGAGGGCCAGCAGTTGGACGTGGCGGAGGTGTCCCTCAACTCCGTGGTAGGGTTCACATCGAACCATACAATGAAGCTGAGGGGAGAGATCGGCGACCAGGAGGTGACTGTGCTTATTGATAGTGGGGATACTCACAATTTCATTTTCAGGAGGGTGGTGGCACAGCAGGGGCTTCAGCTGACAGATTGCGGCAGCTTTAGTGTGATGATGGGGACATGGAAGAAGGAGAGCAGTCGGGGAGTTTGCAGGGGACTGGTGTTGACCATGCAGGGGATACAGATTATTGCAGACTTTTTACCTCTGGACTTGAGAAGCATCGACGTTATTCTCGGCATGACCTGGCTACAGACTTTGAGAGAGATGACCATAAATTGGAAGCTACTGCGGATGGAATTTCAGGAGGCAGGGCGAGCAGTGATACTCCAGGGGGACCCCAGCCTCTGTAGGGTCTTGGTCTCTCTAAAGACCATGGTTAGGACCATCCAGACGGAGGGCGGAGGATATTTAGTAGAACTGTACTCCTTGACAGGTGAGGGAGGCGCCGAGGTCCGTACAGAGCAGCCCATTCCAGGGGAGGTTCAACAGCTGATGGAGCAGTTCGAGGAGATCTTCTAGGAGCCTCGAGGTCTTCCTCCACCGCGGGACCACGAGCACGCCATTGTTCTACGAGAGAGGGTTTCTCCCATTAGCATGCGGCCATACCGATATCACCAGCATCAGAAGGACGAGATCGAGAGGATGGTTTCAGAGATGGTGCAGGCTTTTGTGATCCAGCCGAGTGTGAGCCCGTTCTCTAGCCTAGTAGTATTAGTGAAGAAGAAGGATGGTAGTTGGAGGTTCTGCGTAGACTACCGGGCGCTGAACAAGGAGACGGTCCCTGACAAATTCCATATACCTGTGATTGATAGCTCATGGACGAGCTACACGGAGCAGCCTGGTTCAGCAAGTTAGATTTTAAGTCAGGCTACCACCAGATCCAGATGCGGCGGGAGGATTTGCCCAAGACGACGTTCAGGACGCATGAGGGCCACTATGAGTTTCTGGTCATGCCCTTCGGGTTGACCAACGCACCGGCCACCTTTCAGGCCCTCATGAATAAGGTATTCTGTCCCTATCTCAGACGATTTGTACTGGTTTTCTTCGATGATATTTTGGTGTACAGTCATACTCTGGAGGAGCATTTGGACCACTTACAGGTGGTCTTTCAGGAGTTGCAGTACCACCAGTTATATGTGAACAAAAAAGAAGTGCCTTTTCGGGCAGCCACAGGTGGAGTATCTAGGGCACGTGGTATCTGCTGGAGGGGTGGCTGCAGATAGAGCAAAGATAGCGACCATGCTGGACTGGCCACGCCCCACTACACTCAGAGGACTACGGGGCTTCTTGTGGCTTAAAGATTACTACCGCAGATTCGTGTAGGGGTATGGGACGATTCCCTGGCCATTGACAGGGTTATTAAAAAGGATCAGTTCCACTGGGGAGAGGAGGCGACGGCAGCTTTTGAGGCCCTGAAAAGGGCAATGACCACTGTGCCAGTACTGGCGTTGCCCAACTTCACCAGACCCTTCGTAGTAGAGGCGGACGCATCAGGACATGGGCTGGGAGCAGTACTGATGCAGGAGCAGCGCCCTATAGCTTACTACAGCCAGGTGTTGACCGCGGGGGCCCGATTGCGATCGGTCTATGAGAGGGAACTGATGGCGATAGTATTGTCCATTCAGAAGTGGAGACCATATTTGTTGGGACGGAGCTTCATAGTTCGCACAGATCAGCGGAGCCTGAAGTACCTTCTAGAGCAGCGGATGGTAACGGAGGAATATCAGAAATGGCTGCGAAAGCTGATGGGGTACAGGTTCGAGATTGAGTACCGTCCAGGGTTGGAAAATAAGGCAGCTGATGCGTTATCCCGGAGGGAGGAGGAGGCGGAGTTAGCGGCACTCACAGTGTCTATCCTTGAGGATTGGGGCCCACTGCAGCATGAGGTAGAGCAGGACCCGGAGTTGGCGGCTATACGAGAGGCCCTTTTACAGGGGTCGACTGAGTACCCGGGGTATTCTTTGTAGGGTGGGCGGTTACTATACTGGGATAGGCTCGTGCTACCGAGGACTTCTACATTTTTACTGGGCATATTCAGTGAGTTCCACGGCAGTGCCATTGGAGGACATTCTGGGGTCCTCAAGACCTATCAGCGGCTATCAAGGGAGGTCTACTGGAAGGGGCAGAAGAAGGATGTGGCCAGGATGGTGGCGGAGTGTGATGTGTGCCAGCGGCACAAGTACCAGGCTATGTCTCCAGGGGGACTACTGCAGCCGCTATCCTTACCAGACAGTGTTTGGGAGGACCTCTATATGGATTTCATTGATGGATTGCCCAAGTCGGGTGGATTCAGCGTCATTTTTATTGTGGTTGATCGCCTCAGCAAATATGCACATTTTATTCCGCTTAAGCATCCTTACAGCGCCCTTTCAGTGGCGGGGGTTTTTGTGAGAGGTCATTCGTTTGCATGGCCCGCCGAAGTCCATAGTCTCGGATAGAGACAATGTATTTCAGAGCAAATTTTGGCAGGAACTCTTCCGACTACAGGGGACCGCCTTGAAGCGGAGCACAGCGTATCATCCCCAGACTGACGGTCAGACGGAGGTGGTTAATCGGAGTGTGGAGACTTATCTGCGATGCTTTATCTCAGAGAATCCTAAGTAGTGGGCACGTTGGCTACCGTGGGCGGATTACTGGTACAACACCTCATATCACACAGCGGCGCAAACTACTCCTTTCAGGATTTTGTACGGCAGAGACCCTCCGCACTTACTTCATTATGGTCATGAGACGACTCCGGTTTCTGATGTGGAGCAGTACTTGGCTGAGCTGGACCAGATTTTAGAGGAGCTGAAGCTCCACTTGGCAAGGGCTCGGCAGGTGATGAAGGCACGTGCAGACCTACACCGTCGGGACGTACACTTTGAGGTTGGAGATATGGTATATCTGAAGTTGCGGCCCTACAGGCAGAGGTCGGTGGCTCTTAGGAGGAATGAAAAACTGGCTCCGCGGTATTTTGGACCTTTTGAGGTCGAGGCGAGGATAGGACCAGTGGCCTACATATTGCGCTTACCTCTAGGATCTACCATTCACCTTGTTTTCCATATGTCATAGTTGCGACAGGCCATTGGCGACCATACCCCTTCCCCTACATTACCCGAGACCCTTACTGCAGATATAGAGGTGAGGATGGAGCCCGAATTGCTGAAGGGAGTTCATCAGAGCGACACAGGCGGACGGCAGGTGCTGTTGCAGTGGAGAGGCTTACCAGAGCACGAAAGCACGTGGGAGGACATGGAGGACATGACGGCGCGCTTTCCAGACTTCCACCTTGAGGACGAGGTGGCTCTTTGGGGGGAGTATTGATGGGCCTTCCGGCCCATCTAATGACCTGCGGGTTTACACCCGCAGGAAGGGGGTGCGGGCCCAGGCCCGCACCGCACCCCCTTAGCCCTAGCCGCCCCCTTTTGATGGCCGGCCTTCCTCTTAGCCGCATGCCATCCCCTTGCCCTAGTTTTGATTATAAATAGGGGGCGTAGCCGCTTGTTTACCTATGCTATTTTTGATGATTGATATTTGGTGATTCCTTAGGTAGACGAGTGCGGACGTCCTCTAGGCGTCTTGGGAGGAGAGCACACCTCTTTTGTGCTCAATTATCTTTCTATTTTGCTATTTGTTTTCTAATAAAAATTCCATCTTTGTGAGATCCTTACATATTTCTTCTCTCTTTTGTCAACCATCGAATTTGGGAAAGTGCCAATACCAGTATTAGGATAAGTAATCTCATAGCAATTTTGGCTCATTTAATAGTTTAAGGGGAATCATGTGTATGAGCTATCAACTCATTTTAGCAAAATGAGCTTTTCCGAGGGGAATACGGTGAGGCCCACACTGCTTGATGGGAAAAGTAGGCGGAGCTCGCCATCTTCTCACAAGCTCATTTTTACAATATGAGCTATTAGCTCGTATGCTTTTATTTCATAATTTAAAATATATCCAATTTATACATTAATTTATTCACATTTATATTTGATGCCTTGAGCATATATGTAAGCGTATATGTCTAACCATCAAAATGCGACTGCTCTAAATGTGATTCATAGTGATGAAATTATGTTTTCAAGTGCTATACTACATAATTGATTTTTGTATTATACATCACCTGTAACTGCGTGTAACTTACCATTAGTCTTTTACTAATTCATGCAAGGTAATCTTCCTATTATTATGAATACAGGACATTCCAAAGCCTTATATTCTTTAAAATTATCTCAACACCTGGGATGAGCTCCGCTGGTTTGCCCAAAAGGCGTGGGGCACATGACAGTAGGTTCTTTCATCCTCAATTTGCAAGTTCAACCCTAATGATTCGACGGCCCTTCAGGTTTACTTATTTTGTGTTTATTTTGCTTAGCAGCGCATCCGACTGCAGTTTTATGATATCCTAAATTTTCAGCCGTATGCACATGAGCAAATACCCAAAGAAGCAAAAAAGGAACAAAAAAGAGGAACTTTGTCAAGCCCGTGGTTGTGGGTTTAGTTAAATTCTTTTGGTAATCCCATGTCGTTGGGTCTTACCACAACTCATTGTTATGAAGCTCTGTTCTCCGGCAAATTTTGTAGGTAGAACAGTTGTAAGGTGTACAGTTGATAGCATGATGTAATGCACAGGAAGAAATTGTATCACACGGTTCTTTAATTATTTCATTATATTTCTTGTATAATTATTTTTCAATGAATTAGAGGCTTGAAAGCAGTTGAGCCTTTTGCGACGTGTAATCTGTGAATCATAAGACTTTTGGTCGCCTGTCAAAATGAGAAATGACTGCTTTTGCCCTAAACTATCTTAAATGGGTACAGATAACTCGATATTTTGATTGTATTCCCTTTTGAAGTTTTAAGGAGCCCAGAGGCAGACTAATTTTAGCTCTTCTAGAGTTAAATACACTGTTGGAAGATCTTGCTGGCTTCTAGTGATTGATGACGGAAGATGATCTTGATTTGGATTTACCCAAAGTCTTGCCAATATAAATGCACTAGAAATAATCCGTGCACGGAGTGCACGGAGTAAAAAAAAACTCCATACAAAAGATGCGGTGATGCGTGTGCATCGTTTGAGTGTAAATTGGGAAAAGCGTTAGTTAAAGTGCTTAAAACATAAGAGGTCTATGTGCTAAAACACCGATGACAAACATGTACATAGGGGGAAGATGTATAGACATTTTGGTTTTAGAAAAAAGCAATAGCAAGCTTGCAAATAACGAGAAGTGGGTGGCTTTTATTTGGGATTCTCACAACATCACCCAACTACAAAGAGTGTTGTTATTCGCACAACAGAAATTTATGAATACACCACACTACTTGATTCACTACACCTATATTTTTAAAATCAGATATTCGGATTTGGAGATCCGAACGGCTCTAATACAATACATGTGTAAATCCGAATACAATACATAGTTTATTTTACTGTTCGGCTTTGCAATTCTGAACGGAAGAATAAAAGTATCAGAGCAATTCGGATCTCCAAATGCGAATATCTGATGTTAAAAAATAGGTGTGGTGAATCAAGTAGTGGTGTATTCATAAATTTCTGTTGTGCGAATAACAACACTCAACTACAAATCCAAAACCAAACCCACTCCCAAATGGTCCCCACCATGATGAAGTGGCAAAACCTACACCAATCGTTTGTCTTACTGGGTTTGTCCTAGTAGGACAAACATGAGACCCACATCCCTCATTTGCAATATACTAGATATAACCTGTGCACACAGTGCACGGAGCATAAAAAACACCCACGTAGAGGACGCGATGCATGCGCGAAACTGAAAAGGAGTGAGAAATGTAGGTGTGTGCCAGTATCGTCGAGGGATAAAAGGAGCAAAATCAGGAGGTTAAAATGCCAAAAAATCCTTGGGAGTAGCAAACATATAAATAAGTGGGGTTTTTTGGTTTTTTAGGGTGAATGGCAAACATGTAAATAAGTGAGTTTGGGGGTATTTTTGGGGTTTTTGGGGATGTCAACCATGTAAATAAGTGGCTTGGTGGGGATGATTTTTTGGGAGAGGTGGAGGGCAAGGTGGATGAGGTTGTCCCATGTGGTGATGTGACATTGCCACATGGGACAAACATGTCACATGAGACAACCTACTCTATAATATAATAGATTCTCTTATGGGTGAATTGCAAAAACTCTCTTTTACATGTGCGTAGACGTAGTACTCCATCTAAAAAAGCAGCCTCGAATAGGGAAGGGGTAGATTGCTACTATTTTGGGTACCTTTTGCTATGTTCTTAGATAATGGGGTGTTAGTTCAACTATGGGGAGTTACTTTGCGAACCGCCATTTTGCTCAGCGCACATACCACTTAAATTTTTCGAAAAATAATGAAACTGTTATTTTCTAAAATCCTAAAATTTCCACGTCAAAATTTACTTAGCGACAAACCAAATTACTCACGTGCACAACATGCCAAAAAATTACTCAGCCCACATACCAAATTACTCACCGCGCACAACATGAAAAAAACATTACTCCGCACACATACCAAATTACTCATCACTCAGAACATACTTATAAACTTACCGCGCACATCCCACTTCTTCTTTTAAAAATATTTGCTCATCTTCTATTTTCTTCTTCTTCTTCTTCTTCTTCTTCTCTCTATCAATTAAGAAACACGGGTAGAAAAGGGTTTTCGGCCACGGATTTGTGGCCATGGACATTTCCGTGATTCTGTGGCCGAAGAAAAACAAAGCCAATGGTGTTATGAATGAGACCTTTGGTATGAAAGTCTCTTAGTATCTACCATCTTGTAACATTTAAATCAATTTAATATAAGAGCTATGGCCTCCACCATAGACTATGATTCTCTCAACTCTCAACACGTTATCAGCATGACGATGCTCTCAAGTTTTTTTCCGCGTCGGCTCAAGAGGGAGACGATGCGCGGAAGCGTGCAGAAGCTCTACCGGATCGTGACGGAAATTTTTTTGTAAGACGGCGATGCAAATGCTTCATATGACACGCACAGATCTAGAGGTATTTCTAGATTTGATCAATTTTTTTCTCATGATCATTGATGTCCTAGATCTAGTTTTATTTAGATCAAAAGTATTTTTTAATGCCCTAAATTAAATTTTCTAGATCTAAACCGTGATTTTAAGGATCTAGAAACCTAATCATAATGTAAAAACTTGATTTTTAAAAAAAATCTTGTGCAAAAATCTTGATGCCATTGAGAATAAAAATCTCATTTTTAATATTATATATATGTTTGATAGAAGTGTCCAAAATTGCACGGCATATTATGGTACATGCAGCATTGCCCACAAGGGCTTGCTTGGCATGCAAAAAAATTTTAGGTGCAACTGAGTCAATTTAGATGAATTTTCATCCATTCAACTCCTAAAATATTTCGCATAACAAATAATTTAAACCAAATTAAAATGTCGATAAAGTTATGCTACATTAGTTTGTTACCTGCTCTACATCCCTCTCAATATGAGCATTCCTCAAAGTATCTGCCATCCAATTTCCGAAGTTAAGTAAGGAAATGAGGAACACATCCCATTCTTTTGATATGTTCGAAGCTCTCGATCCCAGCATTTCTTGCTGCAAATCTCCACTATTGTTCGATCAAATCATGCTATTCTCTGTAACGATTGCTTCCCGTCGTCGATACGAGTCGAACGACATCAGAGTCTATGGATTTGGCGACGGATTGGTTCGTCTTCTTCAAGTTTTTGGAGGTGATTGCAGCTTTTGTCATGCATTGTTGGAATATCGAAGGTTCCAATTTTTATATGCATTGTTTTCTGCAATTGATCCTGGCCTGTAACATTATTTAGCCAGTCTTAACTTCAAATGATGCCATGCTTATTTGAGCCTAACCATTGCAATTGATTGTTGGGTTTGTTTTCTAGGCTCATGGGCCTGGAAATATTATGGTTGTTGCTTATATATATTGTGTGCCTTGGTGTTATTTCAATTAATTTGTTTTGGTCATGTTGATTAGCACATAGTAACAAATTATGATACATGATCAAATTAATTTCATTCTGTGAGTAAGAATATTTTGAAATTATTTTTAAGATTAGTTCTTGAAAATATAAATTGATTAGGAATTAATTAATTTGATTAATTGTATTAGTTCCTTAAGATTTATATGCATGAATTTGTTTATGCATAGGAAGAGCAAGAAATGTTTAGTTGCTCAAGATTATATTCCTAATAACAAAATATTAATTGCACAATTGATCATAATTATATTTTTTGCATGCATCACTTAGGATTTTTTCATGCTTCATATGAATTTCCTATGATGACACAATTAATATGCATATACTCATAACTATAATTATGTATTATGACACAGGATTAATTATGTTTTTCAAAATTTTAAAAATCATATCTATATTGACGATTGAACCTGAAGTTCAAAATCAAATATCAATACCCTTCTGACCAAACAAAATACGAGGGATTATTCGAAAACTATTCATGACATCTTCCTAAAGATGCACACTTCGCAGTAAATAGATCTCTCAGATCTATGGTCTATATAGACCAATATGTACATCAGAAGTCTGTCATAACACCGCTAAACTCTTTTAGAGTAATCTCATTTTACAAGGAAAGACTCTTAAATCTAGCCGTAAGTATAAGCTCACTCATGAAGTCGTGGCTTAATACATAAGTGAGAAATAATTTATGACATTCGCACCAACGTATTTATTCCCTTAAGCATGTTTTTCTATCCACATAAAAACTAAATGACTCAAGAAAATAATGGCCTAAAGACCATATATGAGCATTCAAATGGACTTTCAAAAGTCCCACATAAATTTTAAAATTGAAAGTATAGAAACAAGCTCATTCCCTTGAATATGTCTCTTTACAGATACTAATATTCATTCTTCCTTATAAATAACAATATGGAAGACTGAAAACAGGGGAAGTCCTGAAGTGAAGATATGATATACCTCGACATGGAGTAAGCAATGGCAAATCAATATCAGACCAGAAGTTCTAACAAGACCCATAATGCTTTTGCAACATGAATGTGCATTAACTTATGCCATATAAAAATATATACATGTCTAGTCTAATCGACAAAAGTCGATTGAACTTATGTATACTTAGCTACTCCCGAGGACAAAGAAACTTTGAAAACAAAATTAATCTGTTGTCATAACATAATTCTTAATGAGTATAGTTGTAGACATATGCTTTCAAAAATATTTAACCCTAATAATAGTCCAATTGAAAACTATATTTTGGACGTCTACTTGAGATTCAGGTTTTGCAAACCTGAATACTCTATATGAGGATGCCCAGTACTCTCAAAAATCAATAAAATAAACTTATCAAGTTTCGATGGATATTCGTCAAAACGAAAATCCCTAATTAATGACTCAAGAAATCAATGAAGCCTGAAGCTTTGTCCCAATATGATCCGCGTAATAGTCAATGTGAAGATGAAATCCTTCACAGTTAGAACACAGTTCACCTATTACCGGACAAAATTAACTTGAGCATCTTAATGGACTTTCGTAAGTCCCACATAAATTCGAAAAGAGGAAGCAAATGGAACACCAGAAGTGTCCGGAATCGTCCAATTATTAACTTTGGAATGATATAAAATGCCACCCTCGATTGATGATGCAAGACATAATTAACTAATCTTATAATTCTGAAGAACACAAAGTTTCTTCAGATGGGTGCGTTATCATTATCCCATTTAACAGGAAAAACGATTACGGGATCGTCTCCACTACACATGGACATTGACTCTCAGAACTTCCTCTAATAGAATTTAAGATGATATATATATCATTATTAAATTAATAAGACATTCGGGTCTCTTGAGAGTACTTGAGGGATTAAAGTGGACTTATCCACTCCCTACATAGGGCTAATGATGTGCCTTAGTGTATCCTCTAAAAATGGTCATAATCAAACATATTATCCAACCGCAGTCCAGCTTTTTCAAAGCATATATGATACATTACTAAATGGCTAGAACATTGAATAATACTGGGAAATCAACTATAATTTGCAACTAGAATAAAGTTGAACACCCTGGAGACTGTGTTCACACCCAAAATGGGTTATATAAATAAATCATTAAAATGATTTAAACGGATTACTCATCCGTTAAAAATCTAGTTGCATGGTGACTGCATGGTGACATGCAATTACACTGCATACCATCAAAACGCCTCCTTAGAACCTATTTATATGGGCCTGATCACCCCATATAAACAGTTTCCGAGAACTCCTAACGGGGAAAGCGTTTAGAGCACATCTTAACGATTATGCCATGATGAGTATACATCCCCATATCACCATTATAAACCATCAAAATGCAGTCTTAGAACTATTTATCGGAAGTAATTACCCCGGATAAATAGATTACGAGCACTCCGAACAGGGGAAGCATTTAGAGCACATCTAATAGATTGTACCTTGATGGGTCTTATATAAGGAATCGATAGTGAAGATTAGATCCTAAAGATCCTTCACATTCAGATATCTTTAAATTCATAGTATTAGGTTCAACATGGATATTAAAATCATTCTTGAGCTTTAAGCTCGGTTGACCATTTCAAATATCATGAATAGTGATGTGATCCTCAAGATCCACACTAATGAAACTATTAAACAGTTATCAGACATAGTTACCGACAATATAAATATTATCAAAATCACACATCCATGCTGCTATAAATCCAGCTAGGATTGACATCCCAAAAATAGTGGATGCAATCCACCCGTAACAGAAGTGGATGTCCTCAATGAATTATAGGACATACCACGAGACTCCAAGAGAGGAAAACTCTTGAAGACTTTTAAACAATACCACCATAGGAAAGTGAGCTCATCTCCATATCCTCTCCCTTTCCAGAACCTCTAAAAGAGATGAATCTGGAATAAATTGAAGTATTACTGTATAATGTACGTACATGGGGAGATGTTTGGATAAAAAACACACTTGTCGACAACTTATTCACGTTTCATTTTGTCACTAAATGTGATAATTATAAATATCGTTCCATACTCCATTGCTTGAAGCAAATGTAGAGATTGGCCAAAAATATGGAACATGGCAATAATAAGCTTAGCTGGACTCGCTCATGAAACGTGAAGTGTTTGGACCAAAAGTCCTGATATCAAAAGATATCAAACCTGTAGGCATTATGAGTATTGAATAAACACAAATAATAAATAAATAAAATCGTTTGCTATAAGCAGCATGTTATAGCTTAGAGGTTCATTTCGCTGAAACCAGGAAGTAATCAAGTAAGATGAGCTTGACTCACTTACAATAAAACTGATGCATCAGGTTCCCTGATTATGTTTGCGAAAATCCTACGATTGGCAAAAGAAAATTTTGGATTTTTGCTACTATGGATGTTGTGACAGCATACCCTTATGGATTTATTCCTAATTTTCTTACTTGCCTGAATAGACTCTAAGACGTCTATTATATGAAATATATAAAATACAACCAATAAAGTTTCTAATCAAAATAAGGACTCCTACTAAAGGTTATCTTTGTATTTTTAAACGAGCAAAGAAAATGATTTGGGATTATATTTTCAAATGACTCAAATCTCATCGGATCTTATTGAAGAGAAAACCGAAATAACTGTTTAAGACGAGCTATCAAATATGATATGAAAGACTTAAGCAAAAATCTTGGCTTACAGGCTTATCATCCAGAAGATGAAACTATCATCTAGCAGATGACAACATCATCCAGAAGATGATCATACAAAAGATGAAAATATCATACAGCAAATGAAAATAACATCCAGAAGATGAAAATCATTTGACATTAAACTTCATACATCCGAAGTTGATGAAGAAATATGGACAATTGTAATCCACTAGATACAACTATTAGTTGTATGGATGTACTTATAGACCCTTTTCCGTTCGCTGGAAGATGGAAAGGATATCCTAGGTCCCGAAGTGCCTTACTTGAGTGTCTTTGATACACTCCTTTATATATCCAACCGCACGCTTCTTTATATAGCGTCGGCAGTAAATCTGTTTAGCCAGATACAGTGCAGTGACTGTAACGTGTCACTAGACCGGAGCTACGCATCTTCTGCGCTACCTCCAATGGTCACTACTATAAAGAATCATACTCCATGTTAAATGTATTTGCAGATGCATGTAATAAATCATCGTGATGACCACCTCGAAGGACATGCCACATCCTGGAAATCTATAAAGCATGCGATTAAAGAAAACATCATCCTACCATTCCGAGAAACTCATCATCCAAGAAGCAACTACATAGCTACGCCTTGAAGTACCTCGCAGATACAATAACGACTGGGTCAGAGACTAGAGACATGGAGCTATCTACCGAGTCTGCAGACCACGCCATTCCCTAGCTTATCCTTGATAAGTCTACATCAAAGGTGATGAGACAGAGCACACATCTTCATAGGAGCTCCCTTGGATTCAGTAGCTTCCATATATGCGAGATACTTATATAGATGAGTGATGGTTGTATTTTGTATTTTTTTCCTCGGACCGTTGTAGATGAGATTGATGTATAGCTGTCTAGGAGATCTGCAAGCCTGAAGCTTGTACAGATCAGGGGGAGTTAAATGTAGAGTTATACTCTTTTTCCTTAGCTATGGTTTTTTCCACTGGGTTTTCCATAGCCAAAGGTTTTAACAAGGTAACCACATTAACTCAGAATCCCGAAGTATCCACCACTTATGATACTCATAAGCATTATGAATCCTGTAGTATTCATATGACGGGTTTACAAAGATGGATGGATAAGGGGAGGTGTTATGAATGAGACCTTTGGTATGAAAGGCTCTTGGTATCCACCATCTTGTAACGTTTAAATCAATTTAATATAAGAGCTATGGCCTCTACCATATACTATGATTCTCTCAACTCTCAACAAATGGATTATTTTCCACGGATAAATCTGTGGTCGATAGTGGACTATCTCACGGAAATGTTTGTGGCAATAATATTCTAGCCATGGGAGGTTTATAAAAATAATGTAGTGGCAGGAAATAATTATCCACGGATTTTTCCGTGGCCAATATATAGTATTGGCCACTGATACAATCGTGGCCAAAAATTTCAGGTCACGGGCTCTTGGGTAGAAAAATGTCTGTTGCCATACTTTTTCAGCCAGGGATAATTTCGTGGCCAATACTATATATTGGCCACGGATATGTCCGTGGCTAAAAGTCCGTGGCCATGCAAAAAAATTACCTAACTTGGGGTTACAAAGTTGACCTAAAAGGGTTATATAGTTGACTTTGGTGATTGTTTGTTTAGTATATATGATAGTGCTAGTAAAAATATTTTGTTTAGTGGCACATGCAAAAAGGATATTTATATTTTGAGCATGCCACATTCACAAGACCAATGCTTGGTTGCCCACACAAACGAGTAACATCTATGGCACCGACGCTTTGGTCATATACACTTTAAATATATTTACAAACTATCCAAGCATAATCTAGTTAGAGGATTTCGAAAACTTTCTTTTAATAAGAAAAGTTGTTGGGATTCATGCCAACGTTAAAAGCTTCTTAAATCATCATTTAAGCTTAAGAATATAACTTCTACTTCTAGGTCCCTAGAGCTTTTACATCTAGATTTATTTGGGCCTACTAGAGTTGCATCCTTAGGAAATGCTTTTTATGGACTTGTAGTTGATGACTTCTCTAGATTTACTTGGGTAAGCTTTTTAAATAGTAAAAATAAAGCCCTTGAAAATTTTATTTTTTTCTAAGAAAGTTCAAAGTATCCAAGACACCCACATTGTCACTATTCGTAGTGATCATGGAGGTGAATTCGATAATGAACTATTCGCTAAATTATGTGATGAGAACGAGATCACTCATACATTTTCCTTCCCTCATGCCCCACCACAAAATGGTGTTGTGGAAAGGAAAAATATAATCTTAATTGAGTGTGCACACAATATCTCGATGCACTCAGTACTATTGCAATGCTTATCTTCCATTCCATGCTACTTAGAGTTATTTCATAACCTTGCTCTTCATAAGTATTTGCAAATACATCTCTTTTGATGATCTCTCTAAGTAAATGCATGAAGCTTATTGAAACTGAATGTGTAGAGCAGTGTTTAGTATAATTTCATTGGAAACACACCAAGATTCACACATCACTAGCATATCTGAAGCCATGTTTTTATCTCTTGTTCGTAATTCTTATTGCATGCTTGATATGTTTGAAAAACTTTACTGCTTGACTTTACTACTTATTGATGTGATTAGGAATACCGATGCTTATACATGAGCTTAGTTGAGGTAATATCTTACTGAACTGTCTGTGCACACTTTTGAGTGAACCGAGAGTTATATCTATTCATTCTCTACATATATCTTATATTCTCTACATGCCACCTGATTTTATTCCCCAAAGCTATTTCTACCACATCCATTTCAAAATCCCAAATAGTTGCAAAGCTCGCTCCAAAAAGTTCAAAAAGCCAAAAAGGAGCCAAAACCCAAAGCTAATATCTAGGATGTTGGTTTGGTGAATAAGTGATGTGATTTGATTGATCCAGCCAAGTTTGTAGTAAATCTTATTTAAGGTTTGTGATTCACGATAGTGGCACACATCCCAGATATTGTCCTATGAACTTAATTAGATTCGTTAGTGAATTCAATTGGAGTCAGTGATTCACGATAGTGGCACACACTTTGATGGTTTCCACCGATGCCCTATATTACTAATTGATGATCTACGATAGTAGCAACAATGAGAGCCATCAAATCATAGATCGAAGCTTTAACCCACGATGGTGGCGTGAGTGGAGATTGAGGACCATTGTCGTTCGTAATGCACAGTTCGCATGCAAGGTCATCAACGATGGTGGGGCTAAGCACAGGATACGTTAGATGAGTGGTACACCGATAGTTGGCCACGAATTCTACATTTAAGATGCGACAATCTCTCCCTATGAAACCAATCCAACCTAGAAATTATAACCTAGCATCGATGTCCGACGATTCTAGTGGTGACTCATATTGCCCTAGTTTTCATTATATTGATAATTTGTGATAAGAAATATCTGTGACAACCTTCTGAGTACACCCATAACTGACATTGCTCTACAACTCTGAAATAGACCCAAGACCTTAAACCAATTGCCTCCATGTGGGATCGACATCTTTCTATATTACAAAGTTTTGACACCGTGCACTTGCGGACTCTTTCCGAAGTTATATTTCAGACGCATCACCTATCGATATTCAACAAAAGAACTTCAACGGTTGAGAAATCTCCTCACGTTTTGTTTTATGAGGATTTTGATGCTCCATTATCTCATATTGATGATAGCTTAGAATTTCTATGTGATACCTTGCATAATGTTAAATTAGATGATTTTATTGAGACTAACCATTCTAACGATATTGTTGAGAATATTCCAAGTGATCCAGGTATACCCAAGTCATTTGCTACGGTCCTGCATCTTCGCATGACCAAGTGATAGGTAATATTGGTGAAGGAGTCCATACATGGTCAAGGGTGGAGCACTTCATGCATTGTGCTTTCATCTCAATGATCTAGCCAAAGAACATCGATGAAACATGTGAAGATAACTCGTGGATCTTGGCAATGGAAGAAGAGCTCATCCAATTTGAAAGGAACGACGTTTGGGAACTTGTTCCTCCTCTGGAAGGCCACTAAGTTATTGGACCAAAGTGGATCTTCATGAACAAGACGGATGAGAATGAAGTCGTCACCTGGAAAAAGCGAGGTTAGTGGCTCAAGGTTACCTACAAGAGGAAGGTATTGATTTCGAGGAATCCTTTGCCATGTTAGCTAGATTAGAAACTATTAGGTTATTATTATCATTTGGATCATTTAAAATTTTCGAACATTTTCAACTGGATGTTAAAAGTGCATTTTAAATGGTTATTGTAATGAAGAAGTTTATGTATCTCAACCACCCGGTTTCATTCATGAAAAATTTCCAAATCATGTTTTAAACTTAAGAAAGCGCTTTATGATTTGAGATTAGCTTCTAGAGTTTGGTATGATCGCCAAAAGAATTTCTTTTGGATTTGGGTTTCATAATGGGTGAGGTTGATTCAAAACAAGTTACTAAGTGTTTTGATCATGACATTCTCATAATTCAAGTATATGTAGATGATATCATATTTGGTTATACTAACTCTTCGTTTTGTCAAGAATTTGCTAATTCCATGCATGATGAATTTGAGATGAGCCACATGTGAGAGCTCACCTATTTTCTAGGTCTTCAAATTCGTCAATTAGAGCAAAAGATCTTCATCCACCAAACAAAGTACACGGTGGAGTTAATCAAGCGCTTCGGGATGGGAACTTCTTCCTCCAAGCGTACACCAATGAGCACGATGACACATCTTGATAAAGATGAGCATGGCACGGATGTTGACATTCGTCAATATCAGGGTATGATAGGTAGTTTACTTTATCTTCCCACGAGTAGACCCGATATCATGTTTACCGTTTGTCTTTGTGCACGTTATCAATCACGACCAAAACAATCACATTTGATTACAGTCAAGCGAATTTTTCGCTATCTTAACCAAACACTTAACTACGGATTATTCTATCCAAATGCATGCACATATGAGCTAGTCTCATATAGTGATGAGGATTTTGCCAGATGCAAATATGATAGGAAAAGTACTAGTGGCAATTGTCATTTTCTAGGAAATTCCCTTGTGTCTTGGTTTTCTAAGAAACAAAATTCGGTATCCCTTTCTATGACCGAAGTGGAATATATCACTGCGAGTCTAGCTTGTGCACAAGTCTTATTAATGAGACAAACACTTAAGGACTATGGTATCGTTTGTGGTAAATGTGCTATCATAGTCGATAACCAAAGTGCTATATGTCTATCCAAGAATCCGGTACAATACTCACATACCAAACACATTGATATTAGACATCACTTTATTAATGATCATGTCCTCAAGAAGGATAATAAACTAGAATACATTGACACCCAAAACAAATCACCGACATTTTCATTAAACCATTCAATGAGGATTCCTTTGTGAGGCTTAGGAGAGAAGTATGGATTATGGGTGAATCTGAACTCTAGGAGATCATTTTTTATATATCATACAATTATACATTCTCATTTCATATGCTATGCCATGTTCCATGCTCAATTATATTGATTGAATCATATATCTCAACTTTTCATGCTTTATGTTGTTTATGAGATATATGTGATTTTTATGTTATGGTTAAGCAATTTGTTTAGTTGATTTGATTAGTTTTAGATTTTGATGATTGTTTATGATATTAAGATTATTTCTTGCTTAGTTAGAGTAATTATATCTTACTTTGCTTAAGAGTTCTCTTCGATTTTATCCTTGGTTCATTCTTATCTTTCTGGAACAGGCTAGATGCCTAGTCTAGTCAAATCAAATGTTTGCCGTATCAGAACTCAGTGTTTCTAAAAAAATTCTCATTTGCCAGTCGTTTACAGTTCACTGTCCAGACGCCATGCCTGCATAGTTTGTCAAGTGTCTGGATGTTTAACTTCTGTCGACTAATCAGTGAGGTTATTTTTGTGAAAAATTTCCCGAGAGCACCCTCTTTTCTCTCTTCGTTATTCCAGCCGTCTGCTGTAGTATGTCCAGATGCCTGCACAGTTGATCAGGTGCCTGGTATGACTTCTTCAGACGTCTTGATACCCTAGGATTTTTCCAACCTATTTTTTCTTCCTACTAGACGTCTGTTGCTCACCAGACAAACGTCTGGCTCTTCGAGACTTCGTCTTTTATTTTTTAACTGCCAGACACCTAGTCAGTCTTCACCACCAGATGTCTGTCGATGGTTAAAATCTCAGATTTCGTTCGATCTGATGGTCCAGATCATTTCACTCATTTGTTTATATCTCGATTTAGGGCTTAACCTCATTCGCATCGAGCATCTGCCCCATTCTCTGACCCTCACTCTCTCGACTTTCTCTTCGAAATTCCGACTGATGTTGGCCGTGTGACCACCGTCAACTGCCTCTAATCGTTCATCCATTCGTTTTCACACCTCCCTAGGTATATTTTAGTTATCTATTTCCTAGTTTTCGATTGGGTTTTTATGTTCTTATCTTAGAATTTCCGATTAGGTCTTATTGTTTCAATTCTTGTGTTTTTAGATTTCCATGGCCCACGCAAGACGCAATCGTCTAAAAAACCTCCTCGATATTCTCCTCAATATACCCCTAGGGTCAAGAGGTCCAAGAGATCAATTCATATCTTTTTAGTATTTCCGGTGTCTCTATGCCCTCGTAGGAGACATAAAGATTAATTGGGTGCATGTTATTCTTGATCGGATGATAGATACATCACACCTGCTTTATCCATCTCTCCTGACCCATATCTTTACCCAATTCAAGATTCCGTTGACTCCGAGTGAGAGTAACATTACGGCATAAGTCTGAGGCAGCCCTTAAGGTTGCAGAAGAGAAGGCAGCTAGTGCTTCCTTTGCGGGTCCTTCTGTTCCACCCCATGTTACTCCTAGCACTCCCATCATTCCCACATCTTCTGAGTGACCCAGTATTTCTAAGGACTCCCTTCAGACTCTGTCAGCTCAGATCTCCAGTTTGGGTAAGGTCGTGGATAGTGTGCTCACTAAGCTGTCCCAGTTGTGACAGTCTCATCTTTAGCAGATAGAGAAGCTGAGTTGCATTTTTCAGCATATCGGGATGTCTCCTTTTGTTGTTGTTAGTCGTGATGTCACAT